>CM053623.1:350207311-350232103 GCA_028646595.1 Phalanger gymnotis
ATGTCAACACATTGTCTGTTTCCTCTTGTCCCCCTCTGAGTACTGGGTTCAAGGACTGCCACCCCACCTGTAGGCTGTCTTTGAGGGTCCTGAGCTTTCCTCCTCTTGTTGGAACAATGGATCTGGGAACAACCTGCTGTTTCACTGTGATGAGGTATCTTTCAGGAAGAAAACAATAAAAAACTAGAATTTGCATCAAAAAAAAAAGTAAATTAAACTGTTTGAAAGAAAATACATTCAACTCTGAGTGCTTCTGGTAACTACTGTGGAATATTTTGTGATTATGTCTTTTAAATTATAAATTCTCTCTTTTATGATAAGTATCTAGTTTATTTATATGTTTATATGTTGTAGCTTTTAAATTCAAGTGATGCCTCTTCTAAGTATGTGCTTAAAATGTACTTCCTTGTTACAGAGCACATTGAGCAGATGTTTGTGCTCTGTTCATTGAGTGTGTCCATGAGCACCTCTTGGGATTTTACAGTTGATCTGGTGAGCTGCTGAAGATTTCTGAGCGTGGTGACATTTGTGTTGTGACAACAGAATGGACTGGAAATTGGCACCATGGTGAATAAAAAGCGTGTTGGATGGCGAGTCTGAGGAGAATGAGTGAAAGCCGTCAGAACTCTAGCCAGTGTGGACTTCAGAGGACTGGCGGTGAAGGGAGGAGGCCAGCTCTCGATGCTGTGTTCGACCTGAGGTTGATTTGTTTTGCTTAACTATGCTGTTCAATAAGGGAGCATCATTGGGAAGTGACAACAATGTAAAGATATCAATAAAACTCTTTTTTTTTAAAGAGACCATAGTTTGGATCCTACTTGCTAGCTCTGTGACAATAGGTCACTTAACCTCTTCTGAACTTCTGTTTCCTCGTCTCTAAAATAGAAACAATACTTGCAAAGCCTTGCCCCACAGGAGGTAAGGTGTTTATCCATCTCAGATTGTGTAGAAATGTGAACAATTAATAGGCATTCATTCTCACCTCTGTCCTTACAACTCTGTGTGCCTTACGCCCTCCTCTACATGGTCCACGTTCTGGTTTCCTGTCCCATTGTGCCTGCTGGGATCTCTGCTTCATCGTTGAAAAATTCCTGTCATTCTTATTTCATCTCTCACTTTTTCCACCTTCTGGTGCCCTTGGAAAGGCTGGCCACCTGCAGAAGATGTTGATTCTCTGCCAACCACTTTTTACTCATCCTCAGTAGTCTGTGTCACTGGACCAAAAGGAGACGGCGTATTGCGTGTCACCTCTCAGTTCATCAGCTTCCTCAACTCCAGCGACCGGCATCATGACCACCTTCAGCCATTCTGGGGGATGGTCACCTCAGGGGTTTTCACCCTCACGCGTAACTGTGCGACCTCTATGATCTTGGTAAGAAGTTTTGGAATTCTGCTCTATCATCCTGTCCTCCTTTTCCTCAGGCCTGCTAAACCTAGACCGTGTCCTTGTCTCAGCGTTCAGTCCACATCTTCCTCTTTTCCCACTCCTGCTTTAGCCTCACATCTTTGCCCAGTGGTTGACATATTTAAGTATACAATGCCCTCCTTTCCCCAATCTCAGCTAAGAACATCACCTCACTTTAGACTTAAGCTCCCTCCTCTCTCTTCATCCATCACTCAGGTGCCTTTGACCACTCTTCACCCATTTCTGACATGAGGAAGTGGCCTTACACCTTTCAGATGATCCCATTCGATCCTGGCTCTTCCAATACATCACCTTCTCTGCCATCCCTGCTCTGTCTTATTTTCAATCTCTCTGTCTACTGGCTCATCCCCTCCTAGATACAAACATGCCCTAAATTGAAAAAAACAAACAAACCCTCTCCATCCATCCTCTGTCTTCCTGACTGAGTTAAAAGGCCATCTACAGTAAGTGCTTCCACTTTCCCTCCTCTTACTACCTTCTCCAACTTTATCATTCCACTGAAATTGTCATCTCTAAAATTACTAATGATCTCTTAACTGCCAAATCCAGTGGTCTTTTTCTTGGTCCTCATCCTCCCTGATTTCATTCTCTGAAGTCTTTGACACTTGATTGGTGATACCCCTCTCCTAGTTTTCTTCCCACTTCTTGGATGGCTCCTTCCCAGTCTCCTTGCCTGGATCCTCCTCCAGATCATGCCCTGTAACCATAGGGGTACTTCGGGGTTCTGTCCCAGGCCCTCTTCTTCCATGATCTCATGAGCTCACAGAGATCCCATTACTGTCTGTTGGTGATTCTCACATCTACCTTTCCTGCCTCAATCCCCTCTGCCCACCTCCATTCTCTCATTTCCAAATGCCCTTCACACATCTCCAACCGGCTGTCAAGTGGACCCCTTAAACTCAGTGTCCAAAATGAAACTTCCTTTTCTCTAAACCCACCTTCCCTCTTACTGTTAAGGCAATGACATCCCAGGCCCTCAGGCTCACAACATAGGAGTCATCCTGGATTGCTCATCCCTTACCCCCATATCTAAGCTGTTGCCAAGGCCCACCTAGTTTGCTTCGGCAGCATCTCTCTAACATGCCACCTTCATTCCTCTAATGCTGCCGTTCCCTGGTGCACTCATCCCTCACACCTGGACCGTTGCAGTAGCTGCTGCTGGGTCTGCCTGCCTCAGCTGGCCTCTCTGAACCATCCGCCATTCAGCCATCAAAGTTTTCTAAGTCTTGGTCTCATTGTGTCACTTCCTCGCTCAATAAAACTCCAAGCGGCTCCCTATGGCCTCCAGGAGCAAATACAAAATGAGTTCTTGTTGAGGTCAGATTCGGGAGAGTGGTTCAGTTGTGAAAGAATTCACTTAGACTTCTTTTGGCCCTGAGGAGCATTATTTACATGAAGCACATGGACCTTATACTAGCCACGGGGCTGAGTAAAAGGCACTGATATTTGGGAGGACCAGGCTTCTATAGACAGAAAGCTATACAGCCTGCAAATGCTCAGGAGGATGATGTAATTTAAGGGTTTTCTATGGGGGTTGAAGATAATGAAGAATTATATGATCCAGGCAGAGGGAGATAGTTGACAGAAAAAGGACAGAACACAGGACAAGGGAGACAAAAACAATTCTTTTGGTATGAGGTAAGGAGAAATTTTATGGTATTTCAAAATAAGGGGGAAAGGCCTTCAAGGCACTGAAGTTACAGAGCGAGCCCCCACCAGGAGAGGCCTCACCAAGTCTGATTACAGGCTGTGACCACTGTCTGTTTAGAATCACTCTAATGAAATAAAACCCCCCTTTCATGCAGAGAAGCAAGTGACCATAAGAGTAAAATGCTGTGTGTCCTGTCAGAAATGGTCCTGTCTTGGTGGAACTTGTTTTCTTTTGTGGTGGGAGAAGATTCTAAGGGAGGTATATTTAGAAAAAGGCAGTGCTATAGAAAAGGCACCAGAAAAAAATTAAACTTCTCCTAAAGGAGTATTTTTGTCCTTGGGGCCTTTAAAAATATTTTAGGGTAAAGTCTTATGGCCTAGAGTGAGGAGGACTACTATTCAGTTCAAATCTGGCCTTAGACACTTTCTAGCTGTGTGACCCTGGACAAGTCACTTAACACTGTTTGCCTCAGTCTCCTTGTCTATAAAATAACCTGGAGAAGGAAATGGGAAACCACCCCAGTATTTTTCCCAAGAAACTCCCAAATGGCGACCCAAAGAGTTAGACATGACTGAAAAATGACCAAACAGCAAAGTGGAATTAGTAAGAAATATTACCAACTCTAGGTAGGATTGTGTATTCTGATTTATCTCTGAGATGATTCCCAGTTTATTGTCCTATCAAAAATGGACCAGAAGTGCCTGGTTTTCCAACCAATATTCCTACCAAGATTAAATCCTATTCCTTTTTGGAATGCTATTTTTGCCATTCTTGTGATTGTCTTTTGTTTCTCAGGTTGCATTATCTGAGCATCTTTTCATGTGGTTGCATCTTTCCACCAAATTTGTTTTTTGTTCACATGCAATACTACAGTTTTTGAAATACATGAAGTAAAAGGCCTCATTCAATGTGGAGAATCTCTTATAAGTCCCTGCCAAATGTTCCTCCAACCCCTGTGAGCCTCTCCAGGAAAACACTACCTAATGCGGGCCCCATCCTTGCCCTGGAGTATGCTGTGTGCCCAGAGATGAAGGACGATGAGGAGACTCAAAGGAATAAACTCAAAAGAGCTTATCTTCTAGTGGGTGGGTGAAGCTAAGCCAACGAGAAGAGTCATCCCGGGTATGACAGCTACAGAAAACTTCCCAGAGAAATTGGGGCTTGAACTGGACACGAGGCAGGTCCAGAGGGCACCTCAGCAAAGGGACAAGTGGTTTCAGGAAAGTGAGGCGAATGTCAGGCAACCAGGAGTAACTGAGAACACTTTCTGTTCAACCTTCAGAATTCAGAACTTTCCAGATCCTGAAAGCTGGAAGCAACTGTCTTGTTAAACTCTATTCTCCCTGTTGAGTTCCACAAATGACTGAGATGTCAATGAGTGGAAATCGTTACGCCAAAAGAAAAAGTCCAAAGAACAGCACTCAAAACATCTTTTGTTTTTCTATTTTCATGTTAGTTGCAGTTCATAAAATCCTTTAGTTTAAAAAAGAAAACATATACATATATAAAACCATCATTAAAATACACTGCTTTATAGACATGGGTTAAAAAAAATATTATGTACAAATTGCTTCACTTTAAATGCTTACAATAAAATTATAATAACCTAGTTACCTAGTTACTGATTTTTTCTGACATGTCAAATGAAATGAACCAGGGCTAGAGCACTCGTAACACTGCATTTATTTGCATTTTTTTGAAAACAAAAACTTTTGTAGGAATGTTTCATTAGAAACTTGGTGCTACAAAAATAAAGCTATAAACAAGTATACACTTTTATGTTAGTTTTAACATATATACAAATTATGTACATGTTTAAAAATCTGAACACATTTTCCATGATTCCCAACATGCCTGAGAAAACAGTAAAAGCAAAGACATCCCCCCCCCATATAGATTATGCACACTTCCACTTCACAACACATACATAAATAGACAGATGTAATAGTAGGGACGGCATCAGGGAATTGCCTAAGAAATGGGTCCATTTCCTTCTGACTGCAGCCTGGTTAAAATACAAGCATTGCAGTCATATTCAAATCCTTCTGGAAAGGCCGTCTGGAGTGGCTGTACTGAGATGAATAAAATCACTTCCTCTCAAGCCAACAAAGTTATTTATCTAACATAAATCATCCAAAAGAACTCTTTTATTCAGTGAGGACCTGGAGTTGGATTAGCAAACATCAACAGGATGGAAGACACACATTGTAACTTCTCCTTGATGTAGTCTGGTAATCTTTCATTTTCCCCATACCTAGAAAAGGAAGAAAGGTGAAGAAAAGATGATGTCGTTATCTCAGATGGATTATCAGAATTATACCATATACTGAAAGCCATCACATTTTCTTGATAATTCTATTACAAAAAGTCACCATAAGAAACAAAGACTAATTGTATACAGTAGACCTACTGAGGATAGCACAAACCAGTCATGTTTCTGTTCTGTTTGCCTTTTCTGTTCTTTTCTCAGTGTGGGTCTGTCTTTCACCAACACAGATCACAACCCTTCCTAAAACACAGTCTGGGAATTGTGACCAATCTGTTGGTGAGCCCCTATAAACGTAGCGAGGCTGGTCCTCAGAAGACATGTTCTTATCACTCAGGCCATGTTCAAAGTCTTTCCAGCTTAAAAGGATCTGTTGAAACCTCCTTTGAGAACGTGAGATCACTTCCAAATCATGAGGAGACACTGCAGTAGGATTTTAGTGCTGTTTATGAAGGGGAAAAAAATCTAAAAGAATTTTTACTGTTTCTGAAACAGACTGAAAATCTAGTTTCCTCTACAAAATTTGGTAATTCGAATGATTAAGTCAGAGGCTCTTCTTGGAAAGAAAAAAAATTATATGTCCTATTAAAATGTTTTTACGCTAAATCTAATTTTTCCATAGTAGTAGGATTTATGTATTTCACTAAAATCCACTCAAAGTTTCTCAGAAAGAGAAGCTAATCACAGCACACATGCATACCAAGTACACTCTACACCTGCCCATTCCATTCTGGAAATGCATCTTCCCTGTCCCTGAGCAGCAGCTCTTACAAGTATGACTCAGCATAAACATGAGGGAATAGAACCAAGCTGACCTCTCCTCAGTGTCATGACCCACCAGGATTCCAGGGGAAACAGTCACCTTCCCCTGCCCAGAAGAGTTCTGTAAAAGGATCATGGAGCACAATAGCCAATGGGCTTTGACTGACTATTCATGTCGGTGATGGGTTGTGTTTTTCTCACGTTCTCAACTGGGATGAGGGTCGGGAGTAGGGGCTGCGGGGTAAGGGATGGAAGGTAAGAAGGTGGAACTTGGCTGATCAATTTTTTAAAAACCTACAGGTTTTAGGCCAAGAATGTGATTATGGTACCAGGGAAACACAAGATGCCACACACCTGCCAATCATCCAGAAAGGCTCTAAATTTCATAGGCTTATGAGATTACCCCTCTCCAGGGATACCAATATCCCCTACATCTATGTCAGAGCTGTCCAAAATGCAGCCCACGGGCCGCTTATGGGGCCTACGGACAAGCACAGAAATGTACATAAATGCTTTAGTAAATGAAGCTGAGCTACCACAGAGCTCTCACTAAAACGGTAAATCAAAATATATTATCTATTGCTTCAATAAAAACCTAAGGTTGAACAGCTCTGATCTATGTAATGGACAATTACTAATGAGATACTACTCTCCAAGTCGTCATTCAGTACAAAGTCTCCTAAATCTTTTTTAGTAACGGTGACTTACAAAGCAGAAATTTGCTCAAAGTTTTGCTTACCACCAAAATGCAATTTTCTTCTAGCTAACAATACAGTCTACAACTTAAAAAAAGGAACGGCTGGTTTTCTGCCATTTCTATGTTCTTCTCAAACATACTGGGGAGAAGCCCAACATAAAGATGGAAACTTGCAGGCAGTACTTTGATTCACAAAGTCCTTTTAACCATTTCTCTCTTGGAAAAGAGCACATTTATCTAAATCTTCATGCTTGACTGGAGAATTACATCAGAAGGCAATCAAGTCAACTCCTGAATCGAAGAGTCACTATGTCTCAAATTTATTTTCAACCTCTCAAGCATAAAATGTTGAACCTGGTCTGTCAATTCTGGAAAACAGGATAATTGAGAAGAATCTAGAGATGAGCAGTACCTTAGTGACTCACCTGGTTGTCTGACCATTTGGTGAAGTGTAACTGATGGAGGGCACTCCGGCCTGAACCACCAACTGGGATCGATCGTTAAACTGAACGCAAACAGCTCCGCTGGTTAACTGGGAACAAGTGTTCAATATTATTCAGTACACAAGACTTTAAGGACTACGCTCACATCTCTGACAATGGCATTTGGCAGTACAGCTGTATGTGAATATAGCAGGAAAACACAGCCCCAAGAAAACCTACAAAGCTATTTGTGTTGAGTGTTCTCCTCTCCTGAAGGTTACTGCTTTAGAACCTCAAGATTAGGGGGCTTTAAATTTTAAAAGAGTCAAGGCCAAAGACTAATCTATATCTAGGATCCTTGGAATTCTGGAAGACCAAAAAAGGGTAGGGAAAAGACCTTTTTCACCCTCCGCTCTTACACTGACACAATATTCAACATGCTAGATGAAAGAGAAAGGATTTTAGGACTGCAGTAGTGGGAATTTGGTATATGTATGAACCACAAACACATTGAACTTCTTAATACTATTTCTAATTTTTTAAAAAAGTACCATTTCTCACAAAGAAAATGTCAGAAGGACTTAATCTTAGGGGAAAAGGGTATTTTTCAGTAAAGTATGTAATTATAATGTGAAGCCAAAATTAAATTTATAATACTGAGAAAGAAATATTTTAAAAATCATTTTCTTGGTCAAATTTTTTTTTGGAGGGGGCAAGGTAGGGCAATTGGGGTTAAATGACTTGCCCAAGGTCACGCAGCTAGTGTGTCAAGTGTCTGAGGCCGGATTTGAGCTCAGGTCCTCCTGACTCCAGGGCTGGTGCTAGCTGCCCCAGAAATCATTTTCTTATTGGCTAACTGCTCACCTGTGTAGCCCAACCAACATTTTTCACAAAAACAGACTTCAGAAGCTTAGCTGATTTTGGAAGATAATCCTTTGGGCTGGTAGAAGATCCTTCTGTTTCAGGCACAGCTGCTGTTAACCCAGAGCCTTCATATGGAACAATCTAGAAACATGTAACAGACTGCTATTAGTAGCTTTATAATATAATATTTTTATAATAATATCATATAAAAATGTACAATCTTTAGCCATTATATAGAATTGGTGAGTCTTTATTAACCTAAAGCCACTGCAGCACAATCTTTTAAGGCTACTGGAAACCCAAAACATCAGACAACGTTGCAACCAGCACAGTGTTAATAAGCATGACCACCCAAAGACGCTCAAATACTACATTTTTACTTCAGGAAGTATAAGTTCTTCAAATTGGTGGTATGTTTTGACATCTCAGGTACATTACTTTGTTCCAGAAGATTTAAGTATTTGGTATCAGGGCAAAGTATCTGAATATAGAAATGTACCTGATGCTTAAAAGCATAATTATTTGTACATATAAGGCCTCCAATTAACTGAAAACTAAATAACTGGGAAACTGGTAGCTTAAATGTTAATATTTTCTTTCATTTTATACCTAACTATTCAATAAAAGATCACTGTCATTCCATTTTTTTTGGTGGCATGGGGGTAAATGCTTAGCTCTCCAAGAAAAAAAAAATGTGCACACAACACACTTTTAAATTTAATTTACATTATTTACATGTTCTGTCACTTTTTAAAATGTAAACAATCGGCAGTACAATAAATTAAGCCCCGGTTTGTGCTACCTCATTTCTTAGGTGTATATGCTCACACTGGAAACTTTCCAATCCAGTTTTCATGAGCCAGAATGAGCTGGTCCCAGCACAGCCTTCGTGGGAGCCAACCACTGATTTTTTAAAAGATGATCAGTCACGTCGATTGCATACTATCGATAAATCTCATGCTTGTTGTTCTCATATTGTACAGTAGAAGAACACTGACTTACTGAAGGGCTAGTGGTAGATGCCTGGTTTGAAGATGCTGAGGAGCTCACCACCCCCCTATTTAACGATGACGTATCTTTCACTAAAGAAACTGGATCCACGCAGGATGGAGGAGCCACAGCCTGGGGGGAACTCGGGTTGCCTGGCTTTCTGAAGAGAAAAAAAAACGTTTCCAAGTAAACATTTTTCCCCCAAAACTTTGCTCACCTGAAAAATTAAATTGTCAACTACTTTTCCGAGATATGGACATTTTTGCTTAGTTAACTTAAAAGAACATTTTTAGCAAATGAGGGCTCAGCAAGTTGTAAAACTGCATGTACCTTCCAACAACCAGAGGAAAGGAAAGTCTTCCATTTTTTCTTTCTACTGCTGAAACACAAGACTCCAGCTCAAGGCAAAAACGATGTTCCTGTTTAAAAAAAAAAAAAACTTTTGTCAGTACTTGACCAATGCTAAGGATGGGATTATAAAAGTGTAAACACACAAAGAGATTTGTACCTCATTTGCATGATCTACATATACTTTTATTTCTTCTTTCAAGCTATCAACGGCAGTTTCTCCTTTCAAAGTGTATGATTTCCCAGATTTTTCAATCACATTAATTAAGTCTTCTGTTTTGTGTATTTTTGCTCCTAAAAGAATAAACTTTTTAAAGCCACTTTACAAAGTATTATAAGATTGTTTTCACTGAAAGATCACATACAATTTAGCCCCCAGGAAGACATCATTTACTTCCTGCTCGTCAGCTAACAGTATGTTACTCTCCATTTTTTTCCCCCCAACAGACACATCCAGTCATATTTGGATGCCCCATGGTAGTGTGCGGGTGAACCTGCCAAGCACCAAGAACCATGCCAACAGAGTCCAAATTCTGCCCAGTCTGACCAAACAGGGAGCCTTTCAGCACAGGTCCACTGAGTACTGTATGCATGTCATCCAAACAAATATTATCCTAGGGAAGTCTGGAGACAGAGACAGAGACTGAGCCTGTGATTTCACTGTTATAGGAAACTCCCAGGCGAGAAAACTCCCTCTACTGATGCGGGCTGGCAACTTCATTTTAAAGAGCTGTGGTGTCAAACTCAAATAGAAACGGATTCCTGCAGGTGACATATTGACTTTCAAAACTATGAATGGACACTATATTGCATTTTTATTTATTTTGTCAAACATTTCTCAATTACATTTTCCTCTGGCTCCCGCCACACTCTGGGGTTCTGCAGAAGCAGGGCAGCTTTGATACCTCTGGTCTAGAGAACACAGAGTTGAAGCAATTTGCCCAGGCCATGTGGCAATGAAGTGTGGAGACAGTCATGGCCAAAATGGATGCAGGGAGATCCATTTTTCAGGCCCAGCACCTCTCCCAAACTGGTGATTAGAGGGGCTGCTATCTGCATCATGGGATAAAGTATCTACCACCACAAAACTGTCTCTCTTCTAAGCACTGCTGTGTATATACACCTACCTGTTCCTACTCTGTATAAGACAGGTAACCTAACCTCAAATGATGGACTTGGTCTGAAAAGACCATGAGGAGACTTAAATTGAATGATGCATACCAAACAATTGAGGAAAATTTTAAAATGTATTTAAAAAACGTTTTACTATAACCACACAATACGTTTTCAGGATCTGACATATTTGTGTTTAGTTATCCTTTCTATATCAAGGGGTTTAGGCACACGGCACACCCACGATCTAGAAAATATACGTAACGTTTTTTGGCCCTTCCCTCGTCCCAGAGAAAAAGTCTGAATTTTTTTTTAATGGAGTGTTTAGAGTACCTTATTGTAAAATTTGGGTTGATACTATATAATACTATATATATTTTATGCATTTCTGAGTTTTTAAACTTTTTCTATGCTGTCTAAAGTTTTTGCAAAACTCCCTCAAAATTCCCATTTAATTTCTTATGCCAACCCTTGATACATCAAAACCATGATGGGGAAAATGGTGATGTGGAAGGGACAGCTGTATTTTTAAATCAAAAGTAAAAATGGGCCTTCATTTACCTCTCATTCTAAGTGTCATCAGATACTAGCACACACATGACTCCACACATGTTTGATGCGCTGTATGTCCAATAACAAGCTGAATAACAAATAGGGTTCTGCTGGATTTCACAACATAATAAACAGGGATGTTCCCAGAAGGAAACAGTATCGTTACTTTGAAGTGAGCGCTTACCATCATAAAACCAAACTTCAAAATCAGCATGAGGGGCATTCTCCATCAAAATGCATTTAGCGTATTTTGAAAAATAAGTGATTTTGGGTGTTTTAGATCTCACGAGCTGCACAAATCTGGAAGCATACTGATACTTTCTCCAGTATTTTTCTGTAGGGACAACGGGAGAAGAAAGAAAGATCAACAGGATGCATTGATGACTGGGAGAAACATCAGCGGAATGAAAACTAGCATCTGCGAGTCTTGCAATTGCACAATCGCTCCTGCTAATCTTTAAACATCCGAGTTCAGGGGTTAGTCTATGTGTCACACCAACAGAAATATTCTGTTAAACAAAACATTCCTAAGTCCACTGCTATGAAACAAGGTGAAATACTTACTGCATGGCACAAGAAAGTTCCAAAGCAGCTGATGAATTGGCAGTCTTTGGAGTGTCAAAGGTAATAAGGAGTCTGCATTATAAAATTCTACTGTTTTTAAAGAATACATCCTTAAACCAAATGTGCCTCCTTGAAGCCCTCCAAGGCCCAGCACATCTTACTAACAGCAAGGCAACCCCCTTGCCCCCCAATTTGAGAGAGCTCTAATTATTAGGAAATTTCTTCTCTGGGTTGACACAACTCCCTGTAACTTCCTCTCCAACTTAATCTCAGTTCTGCTCTCTGGGGCCAAGGAAAATAGACCTAAGTCCTCACCAAAAGACAGCAAACTCATGTCCTCAAGTCTTTTCTTTTTGAGGCTAAACATTCCCTAGTTGCCACAACGGATCTTTGTGTGGCAGCTTCCAGTCTTTTCAATAAATCTATTTCTCAATTTTAAGAAGATAACCTTTTCTGATAAAATCTGACTCTTGAGCAGCGAAAAGGAACATTACTCAAACCCTGAAATTGAGAGCCTATCATTAGCTAAGAGTTAAGTGATCTTCATATAACAGAAAAATATTGAATATCAGAAACATGGTATGAAGCAAATTGACCTGGTTATGATAAAAATTAGCCACAGACACATAGCATGACAACGTGTATGTGTGTATAACCAGTGTAAATATAAAACTTATTTTTAAATATATGTATGTATATGCATATACCCATTTTAAAAATAAGTTCTGCTGAGAACTTTTTTTAATGGATATCATTTTCAGATATACTATTCTCCAGTAATGAACCCAACTTTATAGCAAAGAAAAAGTTAAGCATGATCAACCAATCCCACGATCCTGGTTGATAGTGAGAGTATGTAATACTTTTTCCCTTTACCAAGAGAAGGGAGGAAAGTTTCATTAACCAAGGCTAATTGTTACAACTACCAAGAATTAGGACAAAGAAAATTCTTTTCATGGAATTCCCTTTAGACTAAATCAAGTTTTTAATCAGTGAAAAAAAAAACAATAAAACCCTATTACAAAAACCACCAGCAACAGAAGTGAAATAGACACATTATGTATCTTTAGGTATGACCCAGCCATGTCTACAGTAGAGAAAAGTTTTACACACACTCACACAGACACAGACACACACATTATGTATCAGAAAGATTCCTGAACTTCAGTCATGAGAAACCTGAGTTCAAATCCCACAGAGCACAATAGTGAGACCCTGGAGGCTGCTCACTGAACCTCTCTGAGCCTGCTCCCTCATCTGTAAAATGGGGATAATACCACTCACATCTATTTGATATAACTACTACGATGACCTAATGAGATAATTTGAGGAAAAGTACTTTACAAATCTTAAAGAGCTATATGAATGTGCGCAACTATTATAATTATTAATGTTTCTCTTATTAAATTACGTAACCTGCTCTATCTTTCCAGCAAGGGTATTTAAGAAAGAAAATGACGTACCTGGTAAAGAATCAAAGCTATACCTAGTCACATCTTTGGGAGGAAGGAGTGGTTTGTTATCAAGAGGAAAACCTTCTCCATCATTTGGATAATAAATTATGATCTGCGAAAAGAAAAAGCAGAATTTCACACTGTTAATCAAGAGATTATTTATGTTCTAACTAAAGGCCATGAAACTGACACACCAGTAGCTGTCTCTGCTTCTACAACGATATATTACACAGATTCTAGAGCTATTCTTTCTACAATTGAGTGTTTTTATTGACAAACTGGTTCAAAAAATTATACAAAAATAAACCAACCATCTTTGAATACAGGCACTGTAGCTTAGGAGTGACTATAGCAGATACTGCGGGCAGCCTCCCTCTTAGAAGTTACTCCTGAATAGGTCAGAACTATCATGATCCACTGATTTTGTTTAGAGTGCAGTTGCTGTTTAATGTTAATTTCAAAATACATTAAGACAAACTTAGATTTTACTCTATTAGATCGCACAGGGATTTAAACAAATCCTAGGATAAACGTACTTCCAGAAGCCTCGGCAGCCCAGAGAACAAATCAAACCGAGAGGAAAAAGTGTTTTTTAAGACACCACCGTAGCTTCCCACTGACAGGCTTTTCCCCCCAAGCTGATTAAATGGTTAAGTAATAAAGACAGGGGGACGGTTTACCGAATTTCCATCGCCGGAAACTTGAAGAACTTCTTTTACGTACTCTTGGGAGGCCACCTCCTTCAGCAGCTCCACACACACTTCTTCTGTATCAAGGATACTCACCTGAAAACAAAAACCAAAAGCATTTCTTTGTGGCTTATTGGGAATGCCTGATGTTACATAAAGAGAAATTCAACATCGGGTTTATCTTACCATGGGTGGTGACAACATTAATGCCAAACTCATCTCTAGTGTCGCTGCTTCCTTGTTCCCTATATTAGCCTGCATGCACTAGGGTGCCAACCTTTTAAAAGAGGCAGCAAGAGTGAGCAGCTGTCCCCAGGTGTGACACAGCCCCTGAGGAAGCAGGTGGCAGGAGAGGTGGGGATGTATGTAAAACAAAGAAGGTAGAAGAGAGGAGGAAACAGAGAAAGCAAATGGATCCTGACTGACATTTACTATTAATTAGGAGAAGGCAAAGATGCTTAGAATTTTAGTAGCCAAAATACCATTTTAGTTCATCTAAGATGACTTTTTTATACTTTCAAAAAATAAGCTTTAAAAGTTTACTGTAAAAAATTAGCTTTTCAGTTTATTTTTCTGATGGGAGTCAAGTAACCTATAATGTGCAAGTCCCTCAAGAGATAAGTGGTCCAAAATGATGAACAGTTTTCAAAAGAAATGAAAATTGTTAACCATCTAAGGGGGGGGGCAAAATCACTAAAATAAAAGAATTCTGAGGTTTCACATCACACCAAGCAAACTGGCAAAGATAAAAGACTGGAATGGTCAACAATGAAGAAACCACAGGAGCCTGGCACATTTAACGCACTGCTGGTGGAGCTATGAACTCATCCGGCTCTTCCGGAAATCAATTTGTAATTACTGAAGTGACTAAAATGTCCAAACCTCCAATACAGACACCGCGCTATTTGGTATGTACTGTAAGGAAGCCAAACATGTAGGAAAAGTTTCCGTTTCTAACAAAATATTCATTAAGATACTTGCAGAGTTAGGAAATGAAGTGGAGGCCCATTGGCTGGGAACTGCTTAAGCAACTGTGCTGTAATAATGATGATGGTAACAGCAGCTGGCACAGCTAACATGTATATAACTTTCTATGTGCCAGGCATTAGGCTAAGTACTGTACAAACTACAAAGAGAATCTCATCTGGTTCTCACAACACCCCTAGGAGCTGGGTGCTATTATGATCATCGTTCCATAGTCAAGGAAACGTGGAATATCATTCAACTGTTATAAAAAAAAGACAAGTATGAAAAATTTGGAGAAATGTAGCCAGACCTATAAACTGATGCAGAACAAAAGAAAGCAGGACCAACAACGTACACAATGACCACTAAGAAGACAGCAGCATTTGCACGAACCTAATGACCAATCTTGATCCCAAAGAACTGATGCTGAAACACTTTCCTTCATAGGAAGGTAGACAGAAGCATAGGGCAGTCCTGAGAAGTCATTCATCTAGTGCATCCCCTGTTGGAGGTTCTGTGGTTCTTCAAATGAGGAAACTGAGGCTCATGGAGGTAAATGACTTGCCCAAGGTCACACAAGCCATAAATGGCAGAGTTAGTACTGACATTCAGGGCCTTCAATTCCAATCCAATACTTCCCACTGAATGATATTGGAACACTGTGACCATCCATGTGAACTACAAGTGGAAGACGCCACAAACATGCTCACGGTTAGAGTCCATGGTTTGCTTTTTTTAACTCTTTTTCTTGTTAGAAGGGAGGATTCCATGGGGGAGTGAATTGGGATAGTGATATTTAACAAATGCATCAATTTTGTGACTAATGTGAAGTTATGTTTAATATGAATGCATATGTAAAGCCTATATCAGACTGCGCGCTGTCTTGGGGAGGGGGGAGAGAGGTAGAAAATTCAGAACTCAAAATCTTATGGAAGTAAATGTTGAAAACTATAAACAAATTAATTAATAAAAAAGCATCAATTTTAACTCAAAAGTCTGATATTATAAGATGAAATGTTTTTTTTTGATTTCAAAAATAAACTAACACCCAGCACGTTATCTCTGGTATTTCAGAAGCTATTCATTGTAATCATAGTCATCTCTAGCAGTGACTGGGACAAAGTAGGTGCTTCCTTCACACATGCTCGCGGAACTGAATTTGAACATTTTACACTTCCCATCACCAGCTGACCACCCACATCTAAACTACCCACAAAGCAGAAGCACTGTCTCATTAACTATCTCCTTCATCACCACCATCTCTTCATGTGGTGAGCATGAGTAGCAGTGACTATAAGCTACCTAGAGTAAGAGAAAGGTAGCGCTGTCATAGACCAACACTGTTTCCCTATCGGTGACTGTGTTCAATGAGATTGTGTCAACCTTTGATTATGCTCTTCCGCTTAATGGACACAGTCAGAACCTGGAAGACGGAAGACGTACCACGGCTTTTTTCGTTTTCTGCCTGATGGGCTTTAGCCTCCGGGCATTCAAAGGAGAGGTCATGCTCTGAAAGGTTCGCTTCTGGTGGCCTGTTTGGGGTTCCATGCTTCTAGACTTGCTTGGCTCAGAAAAGGGATGCGAGCCAAACACAGGCATGGGCTGTGCAGTTTCAGGTTCATGGTGACATGCAGGCATGTACATCATGGCATTTGACTGTTTGACACAACATGCGTTGTCCGAAACATCTGTAGCCCTGTTACCCATCCTGTCAGTCCATGCATTTCTCCTTCTGTCCTGCAAATCTGGATGATCCTGGACATTTCTGTTCGAGTTAATGCTGATGTGAACAGGGGGCTCTCTTAACTGGGCTTAAAAAAACCACACACAATAAAAGAGTTAATACAAAACTGTTTTAAGTTTATGGAAAAAAGCTGTATAGTATTTGTACTGTCAAGGTTTAAAAATGTTGTTGCAATCAATGGAATTTTAAAAATAATTTTTATATAAGAACTTCCTTGTTTTCATATTATATAGATCTCAGAGTATTTCTTAAAATGAATGACCAGAACCATCTACTTCATGGAACACATGGATCAATCTTTCAAAGTTTATTTAAAACCTTCACTGTATTTTTAAAAATATCATACAGATTGTGCTTTTCTCTTCTCTCTCCTTTTAATGACAGACTACAGTAAACAATGTATCTGTTAATTGCAGCAGCTGTACTAAAATGAATACTTTGTTCTTCCATTTCAGATGAAGATATTGACTGAAAATTCTATTTTCGAAGGCTAAGAAAAGTGATAGCTACATAAACGATTATGTAAACCTGCATTCCCTTCCCCAACAGCTGCCCGGGAACAAATTAATTCCCTTTTGGGATACTGAAAAAAAAAATGTAAATAATAGGAAAGGATTCAAAATTCGTGTTACTTAAACCACTGCTCAAATTACATGCTCATTAGGTTATGACTTCTGTCTAGTAGGTAATACAATACTCAAGCAAGATCTCCTCCTTTCCTTCTGCTTCTTTTTTAATCACTGTGGCACATTCGATTTCTTCCCATCCCAGCCTTCTGGGTATCTGCCGTTTTCCAGTTAAAAATACTCAGCATCCCAACTACCTTTCAATCGTTAAATTAATAACTAAATGGCAGATGCTTAAATGTATGCTTAGGTTACAGCAGAACCCGTGGCTAATTAGTGTGCAGTTATACCATCTGGGGATTAAGATGGCCATACCAGCTTCTACTTGAAAAATATAAGTTCACTGGGTACTATATAAGTAGTAGGCTCAATCTCCTTCTATATGTAGGGTGGAAAAAGGGACACCTCTCAACACTCTCCTCTATCCCCATTCTTACCATTCACACATGGAAATTTTCCCTCTGTGTCCTGCTTTGCCTATGCTGCCTTGGTATCGGCTTCCATTGGGGAGCTACAATTGCCTTTTTCACACAACACCCTGGCTGTAAACTCTGAGCTGTACTGACTGTCAGTCACTTCCATTTACATGGTTATCTGTCTTTAAATTCCCTTTCTATTGGCTCATTAGACTAAAAACAGAACATTAGAGTTGGAAGAGACCTTTGAAATCTAGTCCAATCCATTTTACAGAAGAAGTCAGGGCTCAGGGAGGACAAATGACTTGTCCTAGGTTGAAAAGCTGCTAAGTAGCAGAGCTGGAATGCTAACAGTTTTTGAGGGTCCAAGTACAGGGTCTTTCTAGTACATTCTCGCCTCCAAGCACAAGGTGAAGCAGACTTAGCAAGACAACATTTCACAGGAAGAGTTTTGGGGCTTTAATGAATTCCAAGTTCAACATGAGTCAACAGTAGGTCACAGAGACCAAAAAACCTCCTGTAATCTCAGGCTGTAATCTCTCAAGAGAAGCAGAGTGTCCAAAACAGGGAGAAGAGAGTCCTGCTTAGACAACACACTGTATTGGCACGCGTGCTGTAACGGCCAGATCTTGGGAAGGATACTGACCAGAACGGTGACGGGGCTAGAGAGGACACCCTACATGAACTGGCTGAAGGAACTGGAGAGTTTTCATCTGAAGAGGAAAAAAAAAACTCAGAGAACAAGTATTTGAAGGACTATCAGGTGGAGGAGAGCAAATACTAGGTAAATCTGTTTAACCCCTCAGGGGAGAACTAGACCCAATGGGAGTTTCAGCTCCACATAAGGACAAATCTACTACTAATTAGAACTCCTTCCAAGTAGATAGGGAGGTAGTGAGTCATCTCCATGAACAATACTCCACAAACACTTACCATTTGTTTGCAAGTTTCCAAACCACTGCTGAACAGTTTCGGATTGAGATGTCTGGTCTGAAAATGGAAAAGCAGACTTTCCTGGATGGGGAGGACTAGAGTAGAATAAAACACGATAGTTTCATAATTCGGCAAAAATCAACATGAAGATATTTTCATTTGAAAGAAGAAAATTTGCACAAAAGAAATCACGTTTCTTCATTTCAACAAGCACTTATTATTATTTATTCTATGTGCAGTGTCAGGCACTGGGAAGGCAAATTAAGGACGCATGACGACAGAAACCACCTTATAGTCTGCTGGGGGGGAACCACAGGCACTAACAAGGGAAGGAATCAGGAAAGGCCTCTTTTAAGGTTAATTTTTCTTTACTAGGTCAGATGCCACTCTAAATGCTATTTATTGGCAAAATATTAAAGCAATGCTCACTGTGTTCCCACAGTGAGTTTATCTCTTGATGTTAAAAAATGCCATTCTAGAAACACAAATGGTAAGAACACTCCAAGTTAGCAGAAAAAGAGAAAAAAGAAGAAGATGGCTTTGCAGTTTTCCTCTAGTGACATCTTTTTGTAGAATACTCGAGATTAACTTGTCTTCTGTTCTCTTTCTTGGGCAGGAAAGCCTCTTTAAGAAATTGTTTTGGTTTCTCAATAAAGGATAAAAAAAGGCTAGAAACAATATTCTGCATGTCAATAAAGCTTAACAAAATTAAAAATGCAGAATACGAAGTAAATACTAAGTAATGAGAGGGAGGAGGAAGCACTAGGAATTGGGCCAGAAAGGCCTTGGGTAGGAGGTGCCACTTGAGCTCAGAAACCAAGGTTATCTTGGTGTCTTTTCTATTTACCAGTGTGACACCTAAGGGTGAATGATGGCAAATAAAGGAGCTCATTACCCTAAGGAATGGAATGGATCGGGCCTATTCCTGTCACCAAGCTCCTCAGTTCCCACCAATGTGGATGCCCCCTTGGATCCCACGCTCCACACTTCCAAAATGGAACTCAGACCTCCCCAAGAAGCCCTCCCTTCTTCCTGCTTCCTGACTTCTGTCAAATTCACCACCATCTTTCCAGTCACTCAGGTTCTCAACCTCCAAATCATTTTATTCTTCACTCTCTCTGAATCCCTCCCACACCTAATTAACTGCCATGTCCTATCCGTTCCAACCCCATAAAATCTCTGGCATCTGTCCCTTCTTCTTCAATGAGAGCCACCTGATTTGTGGAAACCCTTACCATACTTATCTAACTGCTCTCTGTAAGGCTCTTCTTTCATGCTTTCAACATGATATTCCTAAAGCACAGACCTCAACATGGGATTGAAGTGGCTGTGGTTTCTTTCTGTCTCTAAGACAAATACGATCTCCTCTGTTTGGCATTTAACCCCCTTCATGGCCTGGATCCAATCTGTCTTTCCAGACTGCTCCCTCATGAGCTCTACCTTCCAGCCAAGATGGTCCCCCATATGACATTCCACCTTTCACTTCCATGCCTTTATATGGGTTTTCCCCTTACGCCCAAAATAGATTTTCTCCTCATTTCTGTCTCATGTCAAGCCAACAATTGTATTAAGAGCCTACTATGTGTCAGGTAGCATGCCACAAAAACGGTACCTGTCCTCCAGCAGCTCACTTTTTAATTGGGGGAGACAACATGCAAACCAATTACATACAAACAAGATGTATAAAGGATAAATTGGAGATAACCTCAGAGGAAGAACACTATGGAGGACCAGGAAAGGCTCTTTGCAAATGGCTTCTTATAATCTAGTGGATCTACTCAAGGTCTAGCTCAAGGGCCCCCTACTACACAAGGCCTGTTAGGCCCAATTCTTAGTGTTCGCCATCCCCTGAAATGACTTAGTATTGATTTCATATGTATTTTACCTCTAATTATCAGAATCCCCCATCCTCCAGCAGAATATAAGCTCCTGGAGGGAAGAGGCAGCTATGATTTTTGTTTTTGTACCTTTGGTGCCTAGAACATAAATAGACTTAATAAACGCTTGTTGAACAGGAATTATTGTATAAGAGAGTTAAAAGAATTATCTTACTGTGCTTGGTCTTTATCAGGTCTTCCAAAAGAATCAGGAATATTTGAAATATTTTCCTTAAATATGTGAAAAACATTGGCATTGCTGTCAACAGGTGAAAACCGCTCCTCATTTTCAGGCCATCCCCTTCTGTTAGGCTTCGAGAGGATATCTGCTGAGTGACAGCGCTCCACAGTGGGTGGTTTGGCCTGAGAATGACCACTAGAAGTACCCGATCGATCAGAGGAGTGGGCTCTGCGGAGGTATCGAGAATGTGGCCTTTCTTCAGCATCTTGAAGCAGTCTTCCCCGGCCACTATGACCGATCTCTTGTCCTTGAATTCCCCACTCATTATAAAAACTGTTTCCATCACCAGATGAAAAATCACTCACATTCCTATTTTTTGGAAATATAGTCATTTTATTTGGAAGTGGCTGACCGAAAAATAGTCTTTTCTTGTCGGGTAAACAACCACTTATACTGGCACTGGAAGAACCAGTAAGTGCTGTAGAAATGGTAGCATGACCACTATCTATTGAATCTTCGATAGTTCCTGAATCTTTAATTCTCAATGAAGAACTGTGACACATAAAAGGATGATCCAGCACTGAAGACAGGCTTAAACGTTCTGCTGGATTTCTACGAAGCAACTGATGAATAAGGTCCTTGGCCTCTTGTGACAAAAAGGTTGGCATTTCATAATCTACCAATACCACTTTATTTAATGTGTTTCTGACTGTGTCAGTGTCAAAAGGGGGTCTACCAATAAGCAATGTGTAAAACATACACCCTAGGGACCAAACATCAGATTCAAGCCCATGTGCACTTCTTGTGGCAACTTCTGGTGAAATATAATTAGGAGTTCCACATAACGTATAGTGTTTTTCATTTGGCATTTTCAATTGAGTTGCTAGGCCAAAATCAGCAATCTTGATATTCATATTACGTGTGAGTAAGAGGTTGGAAAGTGTGAGGTCCCGATGTAATATGCCATGAGAATGAAGATACAACATTCCGGTGATGATCTGATGCATGAATTGTCGAGCTGTTTGGAGGCAAAAAAAAAAAAAATCACTGCCAAAAAGATCCCCATTTACACGACAGAATAGCAAAGTGGTACTACAGTTATTCTACTGTAATGGCTTATAGTTTTGCCACTGCTAACAATATCATACGAATACAATATAAATACTACTTCTTTGTCCCAGATGGCAACAAGTAATGAGAGGGAATTATGAGATCAAGAGATCAGACTTCCTCTTATAGGGATGCCTTGTCTTGAGAGGAGTCATAAAACCTGAATTTTATTACCTCCTCTCCTGTGTATTAGTTATGAGACCTTAAACCAGTCACTTACCTAGTGTGAGACTGTTCTTCCATCTATAAAATGAAAAGTAACATCTACTCTACTTTTGTGGGTCACTGTGAGGTTCAAATGACATATTAATATTCAGTTAGCTTTGAAGCATAGCCAAGTTAAAAAGAAAAAACAATCTGTGAAGAGGATTACTTTTACATGAGATAATCAGGGGCATTTTCTATATTTTCCTACCCCTACCTGGATGACTGGTCACACTGAGGCAGTACTTTAAGCACCAAGCCAGATACAATTGTGGCTTTCACTGGCAAACCAGCAAACACACCACCTCATCTTACTTAACCAGTTTAGAGGTTTTTTTGGTTAATAAGAATGTAGTCTAATTAAGGCCCTCTAAAAAGCTCTTTTACTGACTCAGACTAGAAGCTGAAATTGTTCTATTTTCATGACTTTTGCAAAAATAACAACTCAAGACCAGTTAAAACATACATTAGTCTTTAAGAAAAGGGTGCTTCAACACTTCCCTTCTTTCTATGATTAAGCTTTCTCAGGGAATATACTCTGAAAGAGGATTTATTGGGAATTAATTATTGTCTCAAAACAAAACATATAGATATTAAGTTTGTCTTATAAGAACAATACCAAAAATCAACATGTTACACTATATTCAATTTTTTGAAAAACATACCTTCACTTTCAGAGAAAGGTTTTGTTTTATTCTTCAGATACCTGTTCATTTCTCCATTATGACATATTTCTAATACCAGATACACGTAATTGCTGTCTTCAAAATAGTTATAAAGCTGAAATACAGAAAAAGGAAAGATAAGTTAAAAAATGATTCCTGGGACAAATACAGCCTCAATGGGAGTTACTGCCCTCATTTTGGCTTCCTCTCACCTCCAAGATAGAAGGATGTTTCAGCTGACAGTGTATCTCCACTTCATTCTGGATCCTGTGGACCATCCCTGCTTTGTGCATGGCCTTTTTATCAATCTAAAAAATTTTTAATAGATGACAATGTTAAATGTAAATTTTGCACTGTCAAACAGAGGGAAAATAATTACTTTTACAATGAAATATTCTATTAGATAGGGGCAACTAGGTGGCACTGCAGCGGATAGAACAGTGGGACTGGAGTCATCATCCTGAGTTCAACTCTGACCTCAGACATTTACAAGCTGTATGACCCTGAGCAAGTCACTTCATCCTGTTTGCCTCAGTTTCCTCATCTGTAAAATGAGCTGGAGGAGGAAAT
The DNA here is from genome assembly GCA_028646595.1 of Phalanger gymnotis. Lineage (NCBI taxonomy): Eukaryota > Metazoa > Chordata > Mammalia > Diprotodontia > Phalangeridae > Phalanger > Phalanger gymnotis. Next base: position 350,230,402 of record CM053623.1, read on the forward strand.
GGCAAACTACTTCAGTATCTTTGTCAAGAAAAGCCCAAATGAGATCACAAAGAGTTGGACATGACTAGCTATCAGACAGGAAAAAAAAAAGGAAATAACATTTTAGATTAAACTAGTAACTTGGATTTTTAAAATGGGCTTTTCATTACTTCAGATTTTTGCCTATGCCCTGGCCCTACAACCAGCTGCCCTTTCTCATCCCTAACTCACAAAAACTCTTCTTCAAAACGAAAGAATATGAACTCTACTAGAGGTGTAAAAAGAAAACATGGAAGAAAACCCTCCCTCCCTTCCATTTATAAACAAGATGATTCTGGCTTTGATGTGTACTTCTGGTTCTCTAATGAGGACAGACAGTGTTATTTTAGACTAATTTTTGGCAGAAGGGCTTAGCAGAAAGAGAACCAGATTTGCAATCAGTGAGCAGGGCTGCAATCCCAGCTCTTCAGCTTTCTGTCTGCCTCACCATAGAGAGGCAGGTCACTCGATTTCTTTGAGCCTCAGTATCCTCATGTGTGTAATGCAGGAGCTGGACTAGATAATCTGTGTGGTTTCTTCCAGCCAAAGTTCTATATTACTCCATGTTAGCAGGTCCAACACAGCCCTATAAACGAGTGGACTCTTAAATTACTCCTACAAATGATCTAATGAAAAATGTCAATGAAATATTGAAAAAATACCAAAAACAGCAGAAGGATGTTTAGAAGAGGACACAGGCCAGGAAGAACTGGGAGTACCATGTTAAATTTAAAATTACTTAAAATAACAATTATACCTAATAGAGAGTCACAGTTTCACATACAATTCTAGTTTTTGTGTTCCTTGGCTATGGAAACGTTCATAATTGTCATATTGTAAACAATAGCTACAAAGAGAAATCAGATCCTTAAAACAGGTACTGGATTTGTCCAATCAAAAAAGCTGCCTCTATGTGCATGCAGAATGAAAAACTTCTACAAACCAAGTTCATATACTTGTTTATAAACAGGCCTGTTGTTCAGTCTCTTGGTGACCCCAAAGGGTTTTCTTAGCAAAGATTCTGCAGATTGACATCTCCTTCTCCAGGGGGTTATGGCAAACAGAGGTAAGTGGCCTGTCCTGGATCACTGGGCTAGATCTGAACTCTGGTCCTCCTGACTCCAGGCCCAAGGCTCTAACCACTGAGCCGCCTCGCAGCCTCCTCCTATACACCAGACTCCGGGTGGAAATCCTCTTCCACAAACCGCGGCTCTCGGGGCTGTCCTGGGCAGGCTCCGCCAAGTCAGCAGGAGGACCATGTCCCCGGCACTCACCATCTTGATGGCTACTTCCAGACCCGTGCGGATGGACTCTGCTCTATAGACCCCGGCGAACGACCCCTTCCCAAGGAGGTTTCCAACTCTGAAATCCTGAAACACCGGACGCCCAGTTAGAAAGTGGGGAAGAGGGCGGGGGTTGCCCTGGTGGAGCTGGCGGGGGTGGGGGTGGGTAGTTCGCAGGGGGCACAGGGGTCGTTCCCGGAGGCCAGTCCGGGTCGTTCCGGGAGTCGCTGAGGGCTCACCTCGATGGCCGAGCCGTCTCGGGGACAGGACATGGTGCTGCTGGCTCAGGGCTGCTGCCACTGCACACTGAGCTCCCTTCATCCCAGGAAGGCGGACCCAGGGGGCCCCCAGCTCCCGCCGCAGCTGCCGCCCAGGAAACCGCCGTCCCCAGGGACGGGGGG
>CM053623.1:350232203-350281929 GCA_028646595.1 Phalanger gymnotis
TATCTCGTTCCCGATGTAAGCCGCCATCTTTCTGGGCTGTCACCGCCGTCGGCTGGACTCGCTCCTTTCCGCGGTCCCTCGGAAGCGGCGCTCCAGGCAGCCAGCCGCTTTCGGCGCCCATCAGGCTCGGCTCTCTAGGCCGCCGCTCCGTGCAGCGGCGGCGGCGGCACGGCCACCTCCGTGGACCCGCCAGGAGCTGGACGGTCCAGCTTCAGAACCATTTTGAAAAATTCCGCCCGTTGCCGTCATAGCGAGGCTGGGCGCGTACGCGCTACGTCACCGCGCGCGGAGGCGTGCCCGGGCACGAGGCCCGGAGCGCGCATGCGTGCGGCGTCTCGCGGCTGGCGTCTAAAACACTCTACTCACTTCACACCCGGACTTCGCAGCGGTCGTTTGGGGTGCGCTACCTCTGCCGCCGTCCTCCACCCGGCAGTAACGCGCTGACCCTCGGCTGGAACGTTCTCCCACCCCCACCGTCCTCCGGCTTCAGCCCCACCTTCTCCAGGGGCCCTTCCCAATCCCTGCACATCCCACTTCTCTCCTTTTGGGGGCTGTCTCCTCCCTGTGTTTTGCTCCCGGTCAGACTGAGCTCCAGGGCCGGGCGCCTTTGCCGGTCCTCGGCTCTAGCGCAGTGCCTGGGCAGGTAAGAGGCACCTAATAGAATGTCACCGACCGTGCCAAACGTGACTTTCCAGAGCGGCGTGGAGCACAGTTGGGGTTTTTAGAGAAGTCGCCGAAAAGGAAGCCGCGGTCAGTCTGGGCTGCGGACAGGAGCTGACCAGGCCCGCTGCTGAGCCCCAAGAGCGGCTTTGGACGGTCTAAAGTCCGGGCTCTGACGATCTCAGTGAGCTCTAAGGGACCTGCCATTAAGTGACTGTCTTTCCACCGCACAAAGTCCACCTGCACCAAGAACCCCTCTGTTTTCCAGACCGTGCCCCCGCATGATTCCTTCCCTGGGATCTCCTCTTTTGTCCAAGCATAGAGCGTGCTGTCATTTGAATGAAATGATAGGCAGAATTCAGCTGAAAGCTGCTTTGAACGCAGATTCCTATTTTATGCTTCATTCTAAAGAGTGTGTGTGTGTACACATATATTTTTAAGTCTTTCAACAGCTCACAGTCCAAACTGGGCATATTCCGACAAACCTTTTAGTGCTATAAGCTATTCTGAGAGGTTTATTATCACTCTGGCTGTTTGAGGTTTGGGATCCGCTTCATATGCTGGAAAGGCAGCTTTAGTAGAAAGTCATTTTGTGAATGGGGTTTATTCATTTTCATCCTCATTTACTGACTCGTTGGCTCTAATTTTGATTTTCACGTTTCACAAAAGAACCGGATATGGCTGAAACTAAACTCTGGAAAATATTCTACTCATATTTTGCTGTCTTTGATGACTTTTTTAGAATAAAAGTCTTAGAACTCTGAAGAATAAGATTTTTGCCTTTTGCTACATCTAATTTGCCTTTTCTCCTGTTAGTAAGAATAAAATCCTTTCTCAGAAAGACATCAGAAAGGAATCCTGATACCCAGCGAAAACATTTCTGCATGTTGTGTAGGCCTTTTTTTAAAGCTCAATTTTTACGAGACTAAAAAATTAGAAAAAATGAAAATTTAAAAGCAAAAACAAACTACAAATAGAATATGGTAATAAACTCCTCCATCCCCCCTTTTTTGGCCTAATTGTCCCAAACTCAAGAATTACTTTTTTTCCAGATTTGTTAAAACTGCTTTTGAAGGGGAACCCCTCCCCTTTTTGTAGTTTATATCATTTTCTTACATTATGCGAGGGTGTGTGAAAGATTCATTCAGGATGAAATGCATTTAGGAAAACAGCACACATGGGGTGCAGAAATTAGCATGGTGCATGCCTGGGACACTGAGGAAGCTGTTTTGGAATGTTCATGAGTTGCAGAAATGTGATCTGATGGAATGCATATACTAATCTACAGGTAAAAGCCATAGTAATGTTATCTACAGTCAGAGGGCTTCAGAAGCATGCAGAGGAGACTTGAATGTGGTAGTAACATGACCTTAGTGATATTTCAGGGAGATTAGTTTGGCAGTAGCAAAGGAGAAACTCAAGACTGCTACATGAGCCCACTCGAGAGGTTCTAAAAATGAGGAGTAAGGGGAGGCAAAGGATAAGTGGAATGAGTAGTTTTAGTCCAAAGAGTTTATTAAGGACCCAGTGATAAAGACTGCTGTTGAGAAAGCCCAAAATAACAAACAGCAACGCCACTTTTGGTTGGGGCAGGGAGATACACAAAATGGATATGTTTGGCTTGGCACATATACTCTATGGTTACTACCAGTACAAGTGGAGCAGCAATAGAGGTATTCAGAAATAAAGCGTTTCGGCTCAGTTGCACTTTCAAAGCAGATGTGTTTGGGAGTCATCTGCATGAAGGGGGCAAATGAAATTGGGAGAACAAATGAGCTTTCCAGTGCAGGTAAGGTATAGGGAAGGAGGAAGGGCTAAAGCTGGAGCTCTAGAAAGCACCCACACCTAACAGAAGCATCATCCAGTTTTGCTTCTTGTTACAGCTGGGAGGGGGGTGTGATGCTTTTGAGGAATTTGTTAGTGGGGCTTTCAACAGTACACACCAAAACACTTCACGTTCTTGGTCTCTGCTCTTCCATGTCTTGCTGTGGCTGGTCCCAGAATGAAAGGTTATTTCTGGTTACCTAATGTGAAGACTTTCCAGCTTGTCAATATCTGCCAGTGCCTGTATTCTAGAACAGTCTTCAAAAATCAAGGGCCATTTCTATGTCATAGTAAAACACTAGAACAGAATTTTTAAAAGGGTTAGCTGTCATGCTACCCGATATTAGGAAAACAATACACAAGTATTCAAGGGTCAATGAGTCATGGCTTGCTGAAAGGGCTTTAAAAGAAATGGAATTACTCAAATAGACCACACCTCACTCTTCCTAGGCAGGACTCCAACTAAAATCAATGGACATGTAGACCATTATTAAAAGATAAACCACAAGTTATTTTTCTTCTATAGGAATCTATTTCAAAACCTAACAACCTTTTAAGGGTTTTCACATCTGCCCTACCACATAGTTTATTTCCGTATTTATTGTGTCTTCACTGAAACTAGAAATAACCAATTACCGTTTTCTTTCTTAGGAGCAGCATGACCGATAAAGGGCTGGACTCAAGGTGATTCAAATATGGGTACCACTCATGTGACTCCTGGACAAATCCCTTCCTAGTCTCAGAGAGCCCTTCTACTTTGGAGATGAGCTAATGTCGTTTGAAAGAACAATGAAAAACTTTAACATTTTTATAAGTGTAAGTTATAATTATTCTACTACAATTTTACATTTGTTATATGTGTGTGTGCACGTGTGTCTGTATGTCAGAGGGAACCCATCAAGTTAACCGTGGTGGTCTTGAAGGCCTCTGGTAAACACTGGCCACTAGAGTGTAATTGAAAGGCAATGCAGCAATTAGTCTTCTGTTAAAAGTCTCACACTGACTAGGGCTTCTGGGAAAGAAATTAAACTTCCATCTAGTTTTTTTCAATTAACAGAAAACTACTCACTAGTTTTGATAAACTTGTTATGTTTTGTTGATGAGAAATACATATAAAACTCAGAAAATTATTAAATGCTAAAATAAAATTTTACACTTCTAACTTCCCAGTTTAGATAGAAGAAAAAACAGCAGGTAAAGGAAGCACCAAAACAGTAAACTAATGCTGGGGATTGATTGATCATGAGAGTTCCATGATGAAATGATGAGCACGTCCAAGGAAGATGACATGTTCCCTATGGGTCCAATAAACCCGGGCCATAGGTTGAAATAAGCATCCTGATGATTAGTTTTGGAATGAAGGCTGACCCAGAAACCAAATACCCATCGGCATCAGATAACCCATTAGATGAACTTTTTGCAGTAAAGCTAATAGCAAATTAACCTTTTGGACTCGGCTATAAGTTTTAAAAGCCAGATTGGCCGAGAAAGAAGAATTTTTATTAATATGAGGGTGTTCTTAAGAATTTATAAAACAAGCTTTTTATACTTTTTAAGGTATATTCTGCATTTATATCATGACTTCAATGCTTAAAAAACTACTGATCAAATTAGTAACATATATACTTAGAAATTAAACCAAGTACAAGACTATGTAACCTCAAGAAATGACAGATATTTTCAGATGGAGCGACTAGAAAAGGAGTAGCAGAATAGAAAGCTAAATGTTGAGTTTAAAAAGCTAAAATAATAAATGTCATTATAATGAATTTTCATGCTTCAAGATACCTGACATTTCATCACTACAGGTATCCCTCCTCTCCTGAGGTTAACCTAATAGCCAACCTTCTAATGATGGGAGTTTTCTGGACTTAGTAAAGCTGGAGAAGAGGGGCAGATGTCATCTATCCCAAGGCCTAAATTCAGGGCCAAATGGTGGGACCTAACAGTGCTCGAAGCTACAATAACTTCCAGAAGGTGTTAAGATATGTATTTTTTACATACTTTGATGAAAAGTAATTGACAGGGCTCCTGAAGAAAAGTACCATCCATATCTAGAACTGATGGACTCAATGCAGAGTGAAGTGTACTTTTTTCACTTTATTCTTTCTCATGGTTTTATTTCCTTTCCATCTATTTGTTTTTTCACAACTCATACGAAAATGGAAATGTTTTACATGATAGCACATGTGTAAACTGTATCAAACTGCCTACCATTTTCAGAAGAGGGGAGGGGCAGAGGGAGAAAAATTTGGAATTCAAAAATCTCGTAAAAATGCTAAAACATTTTCTCAATATGGAGAAAAAATAAAATACTAAAGAAAAGTAAAATAAAAAAAAAGAAGATAGGACATTGCTCCAAAGGCCTCCAAAGACAGGCTCAGTGCTGGATTCAGAGTCCTACTCCTGGACAAGCTGCCTTCTCTGGGCCTCACATACTCTTGTGTTTGCAAAATGCAGGGTTCTGAAGCCAGAGCCCCTTTCAGCTCTAAAGTTATGGCTGCATCAAAGTAAAAGTTTTACCTTTCTTGAATTTGGGATTCCACATAAAGGAGTTCCAAGAGGCAAAAAGAAAATGCTGCAGGATTACAAAAAAGAAAAAAAGGATGGGGAGGTACAGGGAGATTTCATGATTTCCAAGGCAAAGAAAAGGTTATTTAAAACAAGAAAGTGACCAGCTCCTTTTCCACCTGCATCAAGGGGCTGTGACAGTTCTAAGCCAGATTCCCACAGCATTAACCACCTACCAACTCTCAAGAGGAGGTACTCCCACTGAGATGGGGCAAATAGTCATAACCCCATGGCTTCTCAAAGAGCCATGCCCATTCTTGGCAGGAACAGACTCTAAATGCCACACCCCAGTTTGTTAGTCACATAATTTACTATTTTAAGAAAATGTGATAGAAGTATGTATAAAAAGCACTCCAAAATCATATTTGGTTGTTGTATCCTTGCTAATTCAAACAACAATTTATTGTAAGCACAGCAGTTTGTTAACAAGATGATAATACCAATATGGAGAAATATTTTTCAAATATTATAAATAGCAGCAGCAAGGTTGACATACAACATTGAGAGCACCTCTGCACATCCTCGAGTTCCCTCTATCTCAATCCCAACGATTATGTATGTTTTCAATGTAGAAAGGAAAACACCTAAAAACACTATTAGAAATTTCAAAATTCATTGGCTTATGATAATCGATCCTGAAGTACAGCCATAATCCTATAGTTTACACAAAAACAAAAACAAGCAGAATCCACAAATACATCATGAATACTCTAAGAAGAGACAGGAAATAAGACTGGGCAGGTAGAGTATACGATTTACTACACACATCAATGTTTAATAGTTTGCTATCCTATTAGGAAAACTACCCAAAGTTTAAAGATTCATTTCTATGTCAATCCTTTTAGTTTTTAGAAGCACTGGAGTCAAGTTTTATTTTGCCAGTATATTTATTGACAAAATATTAAATAAATAACCTCATATGGAATGGGGTGCATTTACCATCAAAATCTTCCAAACAAATCTGGTACCTGGATTCTAACAGAAGTAAGAGACTGAGTGTGTACCTTTCATAGTAGAGTTAATTATAGAAAAATGACATGTCAGGTAGGCAAAATTAATGGTCCACATACTGGTTACTCTCCATCATAATTAATTACACGAGTGCTTAACAGTGTGTACATTCTTATTCTTGTGAGTTACAGATAATAATAAACATCAGGTTACTCAAGTTTTATCACAGTTTTACGTGGGAAGGTTCTTAACACAGGCTCTCCAACAATTCCTGCCAAATACATAGATAGCACCTCAGAAACTTTACCAAGTTGTCATGGTCACAAAACCTTTCTCATTCAAGGGCTGTCAAATGAGATGTCTTCTTGCTTCTTACAAAATTCAGGCGAGGCATATCAAATGCTTTCCATATTGACCCTGTTGGATGACTCATATTCTAAAAAGAATCAAGAGCAACTATGACATCTTTATTTTCCACAGGGAGCAAAAAAACCCCACGTGAGTAGATATTAAGCTGCCAAAAAGGAGAGGACAATTGTAATTGCAGTTAACAATGTAAACAACACCCCTCCCCCAAATGAGTAACTGGTGATGCTTATAAAAAATGACTTTCCTCTTGTGACTGGTCGTAAGGAAAAATGATGAATGTCAATTATTTGGAAAAAAAAAAGTTTTCCAAGTTTCTTTACGTCCATCTCTATTCCTAGTAAATTTCTGCCTTCTATACTCTAGGCTGTAAAGCAGCTCTTGAATTTTAAAGGAAAAAAAATTTAACTAATGAGCCCTTTTAGAAGCAAAAACAAGTTTTTAAAATGTAATTTCTTAGAGACCAGGGAAAACAATCAGGATTTATAATATTTATGCAGAAGAAATGCAAAGTAATTTAAGTGACTACTTAAGTTTTGACTTCTACATTTTTTTTCATTTTTACTTTTTTAAGTCAAAAAACCAACCAAACAAACAAAAAACCTAAAAACCCAAACCTGGGATATTGGTTCTTTCACATAATAGATAAGGAAAATTTATTCCTCTCAGATCAGACGGTGAAAGAAAAGTCCCTGTATATCTCTTACTTGTCTTAGTACATTTTAAGAATATTATACAGCGGGACACAAAGATTATTTTTATAAAGGAGAATATGAGCAAAAAAGCAACAGCAGAAACCTGAGGAAAGGATGAATGGAAAAAGAGAAAGAAAAATGTGATACTAAGGCTAAGTAAATTATTCATGAAGAGTAACTGGATATTAGCACATTATCTAGTGTCTGGGGAAAAAAAAAGGGAATTGGAGAGAATAAAAGCAAAAAAAAAATACTGATAGACTTCTAAAAAACGCAAGCAAAATTCTTTAAAAATGAAAATCCTAGAGTCTGGAAGGACTAAAAAAAGCTATTTATCGCAAAAGAATAAATATAACGGAACAAATAGATGGTATTTCCATTTCTAAAGAGTACAATTGCGTTTGAGAACCCAAACTACCATGGATTAGGTATAATAGGATCTGTTTGAAGAACAAGTGGCTTGTGAAAGAACAGGAAAAAGATATTGTACAAATACCCTTATTTTTTCCTGGACTGGCCATCTGAGTAGTTGGTATAATAGTGAAGTTGAAATAATCAAAGTCCTTAAATCCTCAAAGGTTTACTGAAAACTTCATCTTTTACTCCTTGGGCTTTTAAGACAAATTAGTCAAAATCCTTTTTTCAAACTCTGGAAATCCTATTTATATTTAGACTTGTCAGATGTCAAATGTCTACAAATTGCCATTATTGACCCACATGTGTACAGATTCCTTGCAAATTGGTGGCAAAATATTTTTCCTCCTACCACACTTCATCAAGTTGCCTGCTGCAGCTTTTCTACAAACAGTATCTTCAGATGTGCCTATAATTTGAAGCCAACAATAAGTCATTTCAGAAAGAATATATTTGGTTATTATAAAACCAGTTTCAGGCAAGAAGTTTATTCCTATTCGAAGTATCTAGAGAAAAGCTTTATCTGAACTTATTTTAAGTGAAAATTTCTAGTGAAATACTTAAGGCAGCTCTTTTGGACTTGTTAATTTGGGGGAGGGGCACAAGCAGTCAGTACTTCCATTTATTTTACTGAGCTACTTTTTTGTGAAAAAGTTTTCTTGGAAATTTATTAGTATTACAGTTATAATTCTGTAGATTAGATTAGAAATAACTTGCAGAATGAATCCTCAACCCAGTTGTTGGCCAGAAAAGAATTTAATTTGGTTTCTGAAATTTACCATTTGTTTTATAAGCAGTTTTCTAAATTATAATTGTGACAAAACTGTAATGTAATGAGAGAAAGCAAAATGTGTTAGAACAGAAATTCTTTTAAAGGTTTTAAACGTCACTTTAAAAAGTGATCACTGATTTAAACTACATCAACTCATCAAAGCTAAGAAACAAAAACATTTTGGAAAGTCCAATGATTAAAAAGTATAAGGGCTTGAGAAGCCCAACACCTATGCATCTATCTAGTTAAATGCCACAGAATCAAATTTCGTAAACATCGAATTTTAAACACTACAAATAACTTCAAATATAAAATATTAGCATACCGTTTCTGCTAAAAATATGAGCTCATACCTTTTTCTTTTAATTTCATAAAATGTTCAAAATCTATTCTACCACAATATAACATAATGGCTTCAATATTTGTAGACTGAGCAGAATCGTAACTGTATATACCCTGACTATAACTACATGAATGTATGTGTGTACACAAGGAATTCCAAATACACAAAACAACAAGAAAAACAAGCAAAGCCAAAGGTAGAAGAACTTCAAACAAACGTAGAAGGGGCATAAAACAAATTCATTTTTGTTTACTGTCTATTAATATTCACTTGGTTCAACTTTATAAAATGTTATGGGTTTTATGTAAGGATTTATTCCTTACATGCAAGGGAACATGTATAAACATGTTAAGTTTGTCATAAAAAATATACAACTATTTGTCAGCTGCCAATCCTAACAATAAGATACGTTCAGAACAAATTCTAATAGGATAATAGGATGTAGGCCTTTAAAATAATTTAAATTGATGGGGAAAAGCAAACTTACAAATAAGGATGGCCATGTCTAAAAGACATGGAAAGAATAAAAGTTTATACAATGTCTTACTGTCTTTAGGTAGGCCGTCTTGAGTGCTTTAGTGCCTTACGTTTATAGTACTGATAACTGGGTCCTTGGGGTTTTCTAATAAAGAACATTTTTCTCCCCTAGAAGTTTGATCCCTCATAAATTAAACATTGTCCCCTGAGGGGGGTGTTCCCTTAATCGTCTATGTTAAATTTAACCTAGAATGCCATCACATCTGTATTCCTTAATGGAAAATTAACAGAGCTTCTCAGGATCATGTCAAAGGCCATACAAATTTAGAATTTTAATACAGAATACTGTTTTGTGGAGAAAACAACATAACGTATCGCATTGCCCTTACAGTTTTCCTTTAAACAAACCAAAGAAAAATCATTTTTGTGCCCTTCCCTATAGAAACATCTTATCCTTTGATTTTTTAAAGCGGACTGCTGCTCAGACTGCCCCATTCCCCACGTCCCCCAATTGGGGGTATTCTCAACGCGGGCAATTGCACAGACTCACGGTCATTTCAGATTTGTTTTCATCTTTTCCTGCTTCATTTTTGCTCCCTGCTCTTCTCACTCCCAACTCCCTAATAACCACTAGGGGGAACTGGCTACCAGTTGGGATTTGTTAAAAAGTCTTAGTAACTTAAATAAGTTTTCTCATTAATTCTAGTTTTTAAATTTCCTAGACTGACTGCTTTTTAAGTTTTAATTGAAAATTTTGCTGTGCATCTTTTTTTTTTTACTACACAAAAATTTGTATCCTTAAATAGTAGTTTCATCTTTATTTTGACAGTATTCTCTAGCACAGACTATAGAAATTTAAAAAAGCATATTGGATTATTTCCTTAAACTACATATGGACCTATCTCACTATGTGTTACAATATCTCTATATTATGGATAATTTAAATAAGAAAGAAATCCAAAAACATCTTACTAAATAGTCTCTAACTGCCAATAAAGTTATACGAAAAGGGCCCATATAATATACTTTTGGGTTAAAAACAAAAGTACTAGTGACTTGTGGTATAGTGTTCCATCATCCTCAGAAAGGCAGGAGAAAGGATTTTATATATAACTTAATACATTCTTAACTAACAAGAGTGACCTCTCTGTCTCAACCTCGACTCAGAGATCCAGAACTCCTCCATATAAAGGTTACAGGCTAGGATGGTAACAATATCGTTATCGATATATGCATGTGTATACACGTATGTGCACGCATGCACACACGCATACACATGTTAGCTTGCCCTTCATACATGTATAAGGACGTGCACATGTATGCACACAGACATGGATGGTATCTGTGTGCACGTGTGTGCACACACACATTTAACCTTTGGACATACAACACACTGTAAGCCCAAGAGTAGCTATCTGGTCCCCAGGTTTAGCCCCATGCTCCTACTCTGGCCTGGCAGTTTTGATGATCTTTTGAAGACTACATTCTCCATGCTCGAACGGCCAATGTCCTTAAGATATGACCGCACACAACCCTTCAGTTCAAACCAAAACAAACAAATGGTGAGTACAGGTGATCTTGTTTCAAATACAGTTCTACAGAAGTTATACGTAAATCACGTTAAGAGGATTAAAACGAGAGTTTGTAAGACGGAAGTTATTCTGAGATGTCAACACCTCAGTCTGTGTGGACAAAAATCCTCACATAAAATACCATGGCTACTGCACACAATTCTTTTAGCCCAGACTCAACTGGAGCAATAAAATATCCCTATTCTAGAGAACTAATTTTGAGAAACAACAGAATATATCCAAAGATGCTGTGCTCAGAACTTCTGATTTGCATAGGTATAGGAACAAATATCAAATTTTAAACACAGGCATATCTACCTAAGACTAGCTCCTATCACATAAGGTCATGTTAACATATGTTCACACTGAATTGGCAGCTTAGGCTTTGGGGTAGTACTGGGCCACTGTGGGGTCAGTCAGATGGTTGAAAGCACAGATGTGTTCGCGGAAAGACTGTATTGGTAACTTAGAGGCCTCTTCACAATTCATTTAAATTAGAAGCCTCAAATAGGAGAGCCCAGTTTTGAATGGATCACATAATAGCAGAAATTATCAAGAAAGCTTAGCCTTGCCAGTTTGTATTATGTGACAGTCTACACTACACACAAGTCACAAGACTTTCCAAAGACGGGGTGGGGGTGGGGGGCCCTTCGTGCTCTTAAGTATGACAGTGTGAACTTACATTAATTATGGGTGGGTGAAGGATGGAGTCAGCTTCTCCCTCACTTGGAAACAGAAACTCATTAGATATTTTTAAAAATCTAAGTACTGTTTAAACCTAAAGAAAGTTGCCAAGACCAGAGCAGCAAGCCTGACTAAAGCGAACAATGCTTTTTCTCTTAGCTAGGAAGTGGTTTTCTCTGAAAATTCTCTTAAGTCAGTAAGCTAACATTTTAGCAGTGGGAGTAGCTTGTCTTCAGCCAAAGCAGGTCATCTCTAGCGCAGGAAAGATGCAATGGCGAGCAGGAAATCAAAGCGGGCTTTTTGGTAAATGAAATCTATTGCTGGTGTCACCACAACTCAAAATTGTGTTTTCTTTTTGAAATTCATGTTTTTGTTCATCTGTGTGACAATGACAAGAAAACCTTGAATACATCAATGAGATAGACTAGTTTGTCAGCTAACCTCTTATTCGTTTTAATATTTAAATTATAACAATACAATAACTAGAAAAAGGTCAGTGCTTCAATGGCTTTAAACCGCTTCAATTCCAATTTTTTTTTTTTCAAAAATAACGATGCAATTAAATCTACACTTCCGCATCAGTAGTGCAATACAGTGTCCTTTCCTGAATAAAGGAGCTGAGGTTTATCCACAAGAGAAGCTTTAAATAAGGTAGATTGTTGCCATCTTTCTATCAATTCTGCAAGTCTGATATAAGATACATCGGGAAAGCTTAAACTGACTTATACAATCTATTCAGCTAAAGCTTCACCTAAGCAGCATTAATCATTGGAAATGAACATCAGAGGTGCACTCAATATAAAACACTTTTCAAAACTACTGCAAAGAACAAATGACAAAAATGGCTAAGAACAACGGAACATCTGTTGGGTGTCCCAGATGCAAAGAAGAATGGGCCCTGTGGTTACTTGCACTGTCTGAACACGCGACGAGACCCCGGCGCCTTAGTCCACTTCCATCTCTCCAGTAGAAGGTTTAGTGTGCGGGGAGCTTTCCTTGGCTGCATCAGGCTTACTTTCCGGCCCACTCTGTCCATTCATTGGTCCATTGTGTTCACCATTCGCTTTCGCATGGTCTTCAGACACCTCTACTTTGGGTTTGGCCTTGTGAATGATGGGGTTGCAAAAATTATCCAGCTCCTAATGGCATTAAAAGAAATGATTATACTTAATACTGAATATATTGTTAAAATGACCACATTATGTTTGATGCTCTTCTGCATACATTTGTCTGCTTCCTATTTTTTTTAATCTCTCCTTTCACTAAGTATGCAGTACATGAGATGATGTGAAACCGGCCTGTATAACAAGGTTATATAGTTGTATCTTCATTATGCCCTCTCTTAATCCCAGTGCCTTAAATTATTTAGGGTTGCAATAACATAGTTTATAAGTTCTTGGGCATGGGATAACTTTTGTTACATTATTTTATTCTGAACATAAACACCAAATAAAGTGGGAGCTTCCATATACAGGGTAGCACAGAGAAAACAATTAGACACAGAACCGAGGCTCTCCATGATGTGCAGCCTTATCTTTCAGTATGTAATAACCTCAACGTGGCCCTTTCCTCCTAGTGAGACCCTTTCTAGGGCCTTCTTTCTGTTCTTTGGTTAAAAAAATAAAAAGCTTCAACAATCATCTTCTCTTCTCTTTATCAGTGACCTGATCCCTTCACCTATACCTTTACCACCTCCCCCCAACTGAAGAAAAAAACAAAACCTTGGGAATTATATGATCTATGTACTTGCAACAAAATCCAGATGATGAAATTTCTAATCAAGGGGCAGAATGGTACAATTTAAAGAGCCAGAGGACCTGGCTTCAGATACTACCTTGGATGCTCAAACAAATAACCTAACAGCCCTCAGTCCTCACTGAACGTCCAGGGTCACTTCTGGAACTCACTCTTCCCCGACCTTTTCACTCTGTGCTCTGTTCACATAAAGCTCCTGCTTTCTTATCTGTCTTAGGTTATTCTTTCACTCCTCAATTTTCAAATTTCTTAGGTGTTCCTCAGGTGAACACTGTTGACGAGGAACATTTTTCTCATAATCTACCCATAAAAATGAGCAAACTTTTAAAAATTCCCTCTATGACCCTTCTCCTGGGCAGCAGTCTTTTTCTGGGTCAGCATTAAAACTTCACAAGCCAAGGAAGGCATGGAACTTTCCCATCTTGAAAAGTGAATGTTTCACTTGCCCTTCTCCACCTTCTTCCACAAATATGCCCTCTACTTAGAGAACTAACTCATCTACAAATTAAGATTTTTACTTCTTGAATGAAGTGCAGTGTGTCTTATACTTGATTAAAAATGAGAAAATCCCAATGCGGAAGGAAGCAAGGGAGCTTTCTCAAGGGGCTAATATGGACAAAAGGGGAGCCAATGACCAAATGAGATTTCAAAAGATACCTAAAATCAAGGACAGGTAATGATGGGCCAATTAAAAAGCGTGGGACAGTCCTCTAAGAATGGCACCTGGAGTGCTGAAGCTAAAAAATGGCTGAGGCTAGTGAGGAACGCTAAGGACTTTGCTGGGTTCTTGAAACTACACTGAGAAAAACCAGCTGGATCTGAGAGGTCAAAGGACAGTGCTTTGGGTGGACGAGGGACAGAACTGGGATTCTGCTTCTTTGCCAAGGAGCCTCATCTGTGAGCTGGACAGAGCACAGCCAAAATGCTGAGCAGGGGAGGGAAGTGCAGGTTACTAGTGCTCTGGGCCACAAGAAGAAGACAACCAATGGGAAAAGAGCACCTGGAGGGGCCATGAGAAGCTGCATCCTGGTGGGATGCTAGCAGGGTTGTGAACCCTCTGACCCAAGATCTTCAACAGGCACTGCCCCCCACCCTGCAGACAACCTATGGATTCTTTCATGGCCAGGAGCTGTGCATGCCAAACCACTGTCTACACCAACATTAATCCCTGTGCTCCAAGCAAGTCAGAGAAGCTCAGGGCCTTACCTTGGACTTGGCGACTATTTCCGCTACTTTCACCACAGGGTCTTGAGTGAGGCTTAATTTGTTCTGTGCATTCATCTTACTGTTCAACCAATTCATGGCTTCATTGATAAATTTCTCCACCTTTTCCATGTCAGCAGCATCCAAGTGATCATATTTTTCATCCTAATTAAAAAAAAAAAGTCCATTTAAAGCATGAGGCAAATCGTCCTAATCGGCCTTATGGAAGGACACTAAAGTGACAATCTAGGTGAGGGCGCACACATTAAAAAAAAAACAAAACTGAACACTTGTACACTGTTCACAAAATAATACACAAATGAGCATAAGTTAGCAGTGTGGATGTCTGCGGCAACTGGAAAGAAACAAGTGAATGGGATGGGCTGGGGCTAATTAAGAAAGGCTTCTTGAGGGTACGAATTGTTCCAGGTTTCTAAATGGCTGCAGAATGGTGGGATGCATTCTCTTCAAAGGAAATGGCACACACAAGAAGGCATGAAGATAACGGTGAGAAAGCAACATAGAAGAGCAGGTTTCTCTGGCATGGAGGGTGAGGGAAGAGAAGATCTCAAAGGGCAGGTAGGGGACTTTGGATTTGATGGAAGCCACGAGGAAGAAGACTTCGGTTAACCTGTGAAGGAGACACCAACGGGGTAAATGTGGCCACAAGTCTCTCTTAAGAGACACTGATACTGTGACACCACTGTGGCAGCCAAAATTCATGCTAGGGACGTGGCTCTGTAAGAACAGCACAGGGCAGATAAGATGAACACCGTGGGGAAAGAGACCAAGGAGAGCTTTAAAAAAGTATTCTCAACAGCTGAGAAAGTGAGGATGTCCTCTGTTAGTAAAGTACGCTGGATGGGGAGACCTTGACTAAAGACCAAGATATCCCTTTCTTTGGTTCCCTATGAGGAAAATCATCCTGGTGGGAATGACCTCAAATCAGAGGTCAGGGTCCAGAATCTGCTTTAACACACCATGTAAAGGATCTGCTACTTTCCTCCATGCCCACATGTCTAACCTTGTCTGGTTTCACAATATCTATACACCACCTTGTTGTATACTGCTCCGCTCAGTCCTGGTGCACCAGCCCTACTGTACTGATGCTCCTAGGGTAGCCTGTTCCCATGATCACTAGATAAAGAAACTGGGGACAGCTGCTTATTTGGATGACAGAATATGGTGAGCTAAGTTTTCAATTTGTTAACAACATATGGTACAGAAACAGATGAGAGATGAAGTATAGTGAACATACATAAAAATCATTAGAATAATGATCTGATACCATGTGAATGAATGTATAAAAACCTGAACTGAGCGTTGGTGGGATACCAATGGCTAGTGGGCCAGAGTATTACAAAGAAACTGTCAAGGACATGAAAATGAACTGAAAAACCGGGTAATCAAGACAGTCAGAATAACAGAAACCAGTAATGACAGTGTCCTCAGAATGCAAAACTGGTCTTGACATTTTTTTTAAAGGCTCTACACTTGAAAAACCAGTTAATCATCAGTAAGTTCAGGGAGAGGAATGTCACTGGCTTGCTAGGACACATCAGCCCTTTCTGTGATAGTCCAGTACAAGAAGCCTAGTACAAAGTTTAGATTCTTTAAAAATCTATGTTAGCTTACACATAAGGAAATGGGATCTTCGCTGGCAATTCTGTAACAATTTAGAGCTAATTTTTTCATGTTAGCCTTGAAAATTAACATGCAGGCGTACAAACTAAAATGTGATATTCTCCCTTCCCTCTCCCCTTTTCTTCACAAATGTAGTACCTTATTCTTAAATGCTTCTACCACTTTCATAAGTAGTTGGATCTTCTTTCCCAAGTCATTTAAAGCTTTTGGTCTTTCTTCATGTTCTATGTACCTAATTTGAATAGGCTGGCCAAATTTCTGTCAAAGAAAGAGAAAGAAAAGAATTAAGTACATTTGAGGCTTTAAAAATACAAATGGCATGGTGTGATTACACAGAGAGCCTCTTGATACATGACAATTATTTCTTCTGGTCTTGATGGTCCCTTGACATTCCCCAAGGCCAAGAAGGAAGCTCTCGGGCAAAGACCAAGATATCCCTTTCTTTAGTTCCCTACCAAGAAAATGCTTAGCAACTTTTGTTCCTAAGAAATCATCCCACCAACCTAATCAGAAGCCAGGTCCAGAAAGTTAACTGCCCAGAGTCTCTGTCTGCAATCACATATTTTTGAACAGAAGGTTAGGAAACTGTACTCGATAGAAGCAAAATATGCTGTATGCAAAGTGCTTTGAAAACAACAGCAAGAATAAAAATCCCAACCTAGAGACCTAAAAGTGAATCCATCCCACTGCACTCAAGACATAACTGGACCTTGCTAATTACTGGTTATCCAATATACTGTACTAGAAAAAACTTCAATTAAAGCTCCAGCTCTATCCCTAGCCAAGAAATAAACAAACAATACAAGACAAAGATTAAAAAAAAAACCCTTTACACATTCCTTTCAGAGTTTTATGCCCCCAGATAAGGTCCAAAAAGCAACAAGTTTTAGTTCTGTAGCCTAGAATTCTTATTCAAACTTTTTTTAGGAAAAGAATGCAAACTTGGAAGTTTCACCAAGATATATCCAAAGAAAGGTCTAATGAGATGGCAGAACTGCTCTACATGATGTCCCACCAGAGGCAGAAACCCTGAAATCCTGCAGCCTTTCCAAGGTGCTTTGCAGAACCCTTAAATGACAATGATCCCACAAGAAATACAGAGTGGATACTCAAATCTGCCTACAGCACAGGGCTGACGATGTCCTTCAGGGGCCTCCCTATTATCACCTCTGCCTGACATTTAATGCCCTCCATAAGTGACTTCCAGCCTGCAAAGCACTTCACAAACAGCTCCTCACTGCTGCTAGATGCTGTAGCGGACAGAGCGCTGGACCCAGAGTCAGGAAGACCTGAGTTCAAAGTAGACACATACTAGTTGTGTGACCCTGGCTGTGTCATTTAACCTCTGTTTGCCTCAATTTCCTTATCTGTAAAACGGAAATAATGAAAGAACCTATTTCTCAGGGTTACTGTAGGGATAAAATGAGAGAATAGCTGCAAAGCACTAAACATAATGCCCGGCACATTGTAAGCATTATATAAATGTTGGTATTGTGATTATTTTCATACTATATGTGAGTCCCTTTTTTAAGAGCAGAGACCAGCCCATTTCAGACAAAAAGTGCTTAATATTTACTGAATTAAATTTTCTCTGCAGAAAAAAGGCAACCTGTATAATATTATTGGTCTTAAATTAAAAGAAAAAGACATCAACCCATCTTTTGCTACTTTTTCAATGTGACTAAACAAAAATCCCCCCTTTATTCCCACCTACCACCAGTGCCATGTCCCTGCGCAGTGAAGCAGCATGTAAAATACACAACCTGTCGCGGCTCACACATCCTAAGCACACTCCCTTTGTGCACACTTGCTTCAGAAGGCAAGTAGGGTGGGCTGAATGCGACAACTGCCCTGCCACTATGAGGATGGAAAAGGCCAATTCAGCAAATATGTGTTAAATGCCTAATAGGTGGAAAAACCAACCCCCAAAGCACCTAAAGGTCTGGCCAAAGTTTTGTTCTTGATCTCTGCCCCCACCCCCTCCCCTACATCGCTCTCATCCGCCTCGTGTCCTCTCATTTGCTGGCCTCGCTACCAAGTCTGCCACTTGTCTTAGGCGCTTCCAGAGTTCAGATTTCAACTCAAAGCTTAGCCACAACTTTGACTAAGGAAGTCAGTGTACTGCTCAACACTACCAAAAAACAAAAGACTAACTCCAAACCGCACTGTAGGCAGGGGGCAAAGTGCTGGGCAGTCCTTATGGTGACTCAGTCCTCACACTTCTTTAACCAAGTAGGACTCCTGGTGAAAGAATTCTTTCTCTACCAATGCAAGGCACATGTTCTAAGCCTTGAGAAGGGAGGTGACTTGCCCAGGGCCACTCAGCCAAGATGGGAGAGAGATGGGACTTGAACCTAGGTCCCCAATCCCAGACCTCCAGGCCAGTGCTCTATCCACTATGCCATGTGCTCACTCTGTCTCTATGCATCGCAATCATTCATGGCCTAAAAATAGTATTACCTTTAATTCATGAAGTTTATCCACATAAATTTGTTTTGGTTGATCTTCTCCATCTTCATAAAGCCAATTTTCCGTATCTTCCAACACTGAAGACAGTTTACTTGAATCCTAGGACAAAATTGAAGAAAAAATAGATTGAAAATGTTTCCTTAGAAATTCCTTGGCAATCTCACTTCCACCCATAAAATCATACAGAGGGCAAGTTACAATGTCTGCTTTTTTTAGGTTTTAAAAATGGTACTTTAGCATCATTAAGAAAGAAAATGGATTGCTAGCCATGGGGGTCAGAAGCAATGGGGCAATTATGATTTGTGTCGTGGTTGTGGATAGATCTTACCTACAGAAAGGTTGGAGGAGGAGGAGGAGGAGAGGTCATACTTTTTCCAATACAATTTAGTAGACTTTCCCTTAGAGGAAAATAGTGGCTATTCCCACTCTCAGACTCTCAATTCCGTTTTCAGCCTGGACCCACAACCAAGGAATCAGTTTTGGGGTTTCTCCTCATCAAGTTGGCTCTGTAGAGCTGGAGTGAGCTAGCTGGCCTCCAGTTTGCCATTCACTGTCCTCTCTGGGGAAGGCCCACATCTCACACCAACAGCTGGGAGCTTGCTGCCCAGACTCATAAACAGCCTGCCTATCCTCCCCACACCATCCCTCCGGTAATTTGGATTTGACATCTCAATTAAATAGGAACGTAAAGTTTCTTGGCTTAAGTGACAAGTTTACAAATATATACGTTTTAGAAACTTAAAATGAAAGTTTAAAACAGCCTAAAAAAAAGGAACTTTTAAGCTGCCCTCTTACTTCTGCAGTGACGAATTTTTCGTAGACATTGCACAGCTTGTCTCTGAAATCATACACATACTCTTCCACGGCATTCTTGGCATCATTCCTTTCTTTCTCTAATTTGTCCTGCATGATCATCTTCCCCTAAGTCAAAAAAAGTTACCAACAAAAGTTCTTTTTCTGTACTCATTTAACAAAGTACAAATATTCTTTAAAAACAAGATGGAAAATTCGTCCAGACTGTCTCCTTTTCCTCCTATAAATAAGAAAAGGCCCAGGCAGACAATATTTTGTGAACACACGATTCCTTTATAAATTATCGTTCATTCAATGGGAAGTAACATGATGAAAACAAAAGTGCTAATAAATTATCAAAATCCAATGAAGGAAATGTTATACAATGTAGTTAAGGAAAACTCAAGAGGGCAGGGACTTTATATTTCAACTAGTTTATTCTTGCTAATGAAATGGTGAAGGACTCCAAATGCATGTAAATTCTGCACTCTGGGGAAAAGCCCAATCCTAGTTATATCTTTTGAAAAGTTACTAAGCTATATTCTCCTTTGGTATCATTATCATCAACAATAATAGATATTAGATTGTAAGCTATTTAAGGACAGGAACGGTCTTTAAAAAATTGAGAGAGAAAGAAAAAAAGTGAAAATTTATATGTCAATCTGTACTCAGAATCTATCTATTCTCTCCCTGGAGATGGATGGAAACTGTCACTGTGGGTCCTGCAGAATTGTCTTGGATCACTGCCAAGTCTTAGTTATTATCCTTACAAAATTGATGTTACTGTGTATAATGCTCTCCGGGTTCTGCTCACATCACTTTGTATCAGTTCATATGAATCTTTCCAGGTTTTTCTGAAAGCATACTGCTGGTCATTTCTTATAGCAACAGTATTGCATCACAATCACATACTACAACTTCAATTTCCAATTCTCTTGCCACTACAAATAGAGCTGCTATCCAATTTTTTTTACATATAGGTCCTTTTTAGGGTTACAGACATGGTTGGTAGAGGTATTGTTGGGTCAAGGGCCCAGTTTTATAGCCTTTTGGGCATAGTTCCAAATTGTTCTCCAGAATGGTTGGATCAGCTCACAATGCCACCAACAATGTATTAGTGTCCCTATTTTCCCACAGGGATTGTCTTTCTTTTTATTGACTGTATCTCTAGTGCTTAGCACAGTGTCTGGCACATTTACAGACACTTAACAAATGTTTACTGGATTGGTTCCTCTGTCTTAATCACTATATTTTTTTGAATTCTTTAAGACCAACTTTCTTGAAAGTAGGACAAAATATACACATGATTAAAAAGCAAATCTCTCAAAACACATTTATGTAGTCTAGCAAAATAAATTCCTGCATTAGCCATATCTGGAGCTCTAGGTCTTTGTATTTTAAGTTCAATATTTCTCTGTCAGAAGTTGAGCAGCATGGCAACGGCTTTGTAGTCAGGAGGCCTGAGTTCAAGTGCTACCTCTAACACATACTGGTTGTATGACCCCGGACAGGTTTCTTAACCTCTGGGTGACCTGGTGACTCCCCCAAATTCTAAACTGCAGACAGGGTGCAAAACTGTAGTACTTGAGGGAATTTGACAGAATCATACATAGACTTGGGTTGGACCTTAGAGGTCACTTCATTTTTCCACAGGAGTAAATAAAGCCCAGACAAAGTTTTAAGTTACCTGCCCAAGGTCACACTAGTAAATAGCAGAGACAGGTCTTCCTGACTCTTAAGTCCAGCCCCTGTATTCTTTTATCTCAATGCTCCCTTTTCCAATGAAATCAAAGGTCCCGGTCCCTATCTCTAAACATCATACAGGCCACTCCCAACTTCCAAATGGGTTACACTCGAAAGTTCATGTTGGGAATTCAGAACATAATGTCTCTTCCACCTGTAACGTACCTACAATAGCTTAACGTACTAACGTTCCTATTGAACAGAACCACTCCGCAGTAGTGTTTCTATGAGACGACACATTTCAAGGTCAAACCTAGGACAGCCCACTTGATCAGGGCCTTCTATGGGGGACACCCCAGGCCCACCCCAACATGAATACACAATCACCCCAGGAGCCAGCTCCACATCTATCCCATCTTTTCCTCTACCCCAGGTTCCAGAGACTGATGGTTTATTCACTCCCCATCTGTTCCTCTTAACTAGGGGTGATTACCTTCCCTGGCTTGATAGTGTTCTACAGTTATCTTCTCCCACTAGATTATAAGCTCCTTGAGGGCAGGAACTTTTTTCTTTTTTGTTTGTTTGCATTCTACCACTTATGTAGCACAGTGCCTGGCACACACTAGGCACTTAATAAATGTTGGCTAACCCAGGGATTTCTTGAAAATAAGACAAAATATTTATTGTACATGTTATCTTATATGGAATACATATTATTAGCTAAATTTTTCTTTAAAAAAAAAGGAAATTTAAGTACTCTCTTCAACATTTAGCAGTTACATTAAACATTTTTATATACGGGCCAGTAACCTTAAAGAAACAAAATTCATAAAAAAAATTCCGAGTTGAAATTCTATAAACTGCCAACTAAGAGTAATCCCGAGAGTAATTACCTCATTTTCTATATAACTGTTGATGAGATCCTGGCCCAGCTGTCTGTACAGGCTACTCTGGATAGGCAAATCAATGCTCTTGACTTTTCCTTTTTTAATGTTCTGGCTTATTCGCTCTTGCTTGTCTGAAGGTGCTGGCTGTGGAGAGTAATGTCATATGAAAAAATATCTACTTGAGGTATTCTTGTCTCAGCAAAATTAGAACCTCAGGCAAAGAACACACAATATGGAAGAGTAGATACATGCTCTTTAAACTGGAAAATATATCACTTAAAGCACTCTCAATAATACTGTGGCATCTGTTTTAAGCCATTTATTTCTTTCTTTGTACAGAGGTCAAACTGAAACATACCAACAAAAAACATTCTTCCCTCTCTTTCAGTTAATTTTCTCAGTTCCCAAGTTACAGAGAAGGTGCCAATAATCTGGTAAAAAAAAAAAGTTCCTTACTGGGAGCTCCCTACATCTAGAACATCATAAGAGAGATGGACAGACAGACAGATGTAATTTGGGCTGTGCAGCTCCCCACACCCCCCACAAAAATCCCAACACTTACTTGATATAAGCTACATAGTGTACTTGCATAAACTACATAGATTATGTATTATTCAAATAACAAAAACAAAAACAAAATACACACATAAAATACTTTGGAAAAGTATACCCAAATTTTACATTGCAATGGGGATTTCCATTTTAAAAGTTTTACTTTTAAAATGTCTCGAAAACCAAAGAGAGTATATAATTATAAAATATAATTCTACTTCCTTTTCTTTTATCATCACTGAAGAGCATCACTCTAGAAAAATTTTAATTACATTGTTTCATTATTTTCACAACATAAAAATAGGTTATTTATTCGTGCTAAACCTGAATTCAGTCTCAACTTAACTGAAGAACATGCAGCTTAAAAAGGAAATTATTGGTTTGTAATTCTAAATGTTCACTGTATTGCAAACAGCCAGGAGAAGTAATACAAACCTTTGTCTTGGCACCTGTGTGATCAATTTCCTCTTCTGGGGTATGCTCAGCATGGCCTTTTTGATGGCCCTCTTCTTGGTCAACCTGCATTTTGTCCTAGGAAGGAGGTATATAAAAATGGACAGTACATATTGCTGCAAGGGTGACTTTCTTTTTTCAAAGCAACATCATAAAGTCTTCATGACAATTCAAAAAATCTTCAACAGAGGATCAGGTAGATGCTATACTTAATTTAATATGTATTTTTGGGAATAACTACAGCTACAGAAAAAGATTAAAGGTGACAGGAGAAGCAAATGACAGAGCCTATCTACACTGCTGCAGTGACCTGATGACCCATTCATTTGAGATCATCTAAGAATGCCTTAAAGAAAAACCAAAAAGCTGCCCAAGAGCCAAATTTCCAAGCCACCACACACCAACAAGAGTAAAGGACTGGCAGGTACCACCACTATTCAGGTTTTATTTTATACTTGGAAATACGCAATATGGAAAACAGGTATTTTCAGCAAGTTCCAACATATTCCAAATAGGGATGAAATAGGCCAAAACTCAAACTGGCTTCTCTCTAGAGAGGAAGACAACATTGACTGACGTGATTCTCCAAGGACGTGGGCATATACTCTACCATTCTCCTTTGGAAAAAGGAATAGTAGTAGAGGGAAAACTATCAAGATGAAATTAAGGAGAATAATTAAAAATTAACATGAAAAGTGCCCTTTATGAAGCCATTGGCTATAAGTGTATTTGTGGCTATCTCTATGCAATTAAGCATGGCTAGAAAAAAAAGACCATGACTGTGGACTTAGAAAACTGTGTCATAATACTATGTGCCTTAACACTGACAATGGTTAGACAAGAATTTCAAGTTCTAAGTGTCTCTAATGAAGCATTTAAGTTTTACTGACAGAAAATTGTCTGTGACAAAAAAACTGCTTCCAACATTCTGCATTAGATGAGGCTATTCTGGAGATTATCAGTTCTTCTTAGCTACAAATTTCAGTTGTGTGTGTGGTGTTTTTAAGATGACAATACAGTTATCTAACAGTCATTGGACTTCGGTCAACATGGTGTAATAGAAACAAAGAATTGTTCGATTGGGAAGTCAGGGAGCTTAGAATCAAAACTCGGTTCAGTCCCTGACCAGCTCTGTGACTTGAGGGGGATGGAACCCGAGAACGCCTCAGTTTCCTCACCTATGAATTGAGGCAAGTCCTCCAACTCACTGTAAATTATATCAATGCTGTAAAAATCCAGTAAAATTCAAATTTCAAGAATTCATGAATCTCACATTAGACTTCCTCTTCTTACATTTATGTGGCTAATTTTGGTTCCCAAATGGGTTTCTTTCCGTGTGCACCTATTGTTCCCCTCTAGTCATGGTACCTACCAGTTGTCACCTACATGCTCTATTATCTCTACCCCAGAACCACTCTCTTCTTAGGGCTTGGCAGTTTGACTGTTGTCCTAAAGCTTTTCTCAGTCTTTAGTCTAATTTCAGGCTGCCAGATGCCCCCAGGTTCCCTTCTTCATCCTGGGCTTTGGAGACATCACCTTCTACTATTTCTCTGCGCCCCCTCTCAAACCATACCTGTCTCCTCTGCTGCCAGGCAGTCCTTGTATGTGTTGACCACCTTCTCCGTGCCCTCCTGGTTTGGTCATCTCATTCACTCCTCTAGGCCCTGCTATTTTTCTCAATGGGATCACCACTTTTTATCTCATCTACCCACCATGAGCAACACTGTGGGATTATACTGGACTCTGCCTTGTCTCTCACTCAACATCTCCTTTGTCACCAAATCCTGTTCATTTTTACCTGCAGTCTCTCTTCTCCTTCCCCCACGCTCTGCCAACAACCTGGTCATGGCCACCACTGCCCCTTGCCTTGAGAATATCTTCACAGGCTTTCCCACCTCCACATTCTCTCCTAGTAACCCATTTTTCACACTGCTGCCAGACTAACTCCCCTTACCTTATTGGACCATGCCATGTAGCTCACCTCTCTAACAGCTCCCCACTAAGGCCACCCTCCTTTGTCTAGTATTTAAAGCATCTCATAACCTGGTACTACTACTCAACCAGACATATTATTTCTTGACACACACTTACTGCTCCTGTCAAAGTTGACCACTTTCTGCTCAGGCTTAAAGGTACCTTTCTAGCTCTCTTTAGAATTCAAATAGCCTCTAATCTCATAACTTTATGATGTGAGTTATTTACTTTAGTCAAGGAAATTCACCAGCAGGCAACTTGTGTGTCCACTTGGCTTTGGAATTTTATGCCACGTACAGTTACTATGACTAAAATACAAATTAATCACACCCTACCCATCCCCCCTGCCAAAACCTGGTGTATGGTAGTACTTCATCTTGAATTTAAATGGATGTAACACTCCTTACATTTTTAATGTTTGTATTTCTGTTTGCTCTGGTGTTGTCACTACAGGAAAACTTGTATTCCAAAAGTTACTGCCATGTACTGTATGTACACACCACTGGGGATAAGTGAAATCGGATGAACGGGTCACTCAAATACTAGCCTCATGAAGCAATCTGGCTCCAAACCCTTCTGAATGTACTCTAGACATGTCAACATGAAGACTTATTCAGAATGTTAACAGCTGCGTTTCTATGTGTGCCAGGCACTACGTGAAGCGCTTTACAAGTATTTTCCTCGTCTGATCCTCACAACCACCCCTGGAGGTGTTATTATTGCCTTCATCTTATAATTGAAGAAACTGAGGCAAACAGAGGTTAAATGACTTGCCCAGTCACTTTGCTAGGAAGTATCTGGGGCGATATTTAAACTCGGGTCTTCTTGACTCCTGGCCCAGGGTGCTCTCCACTGAGTCACCCAGCAGCCTTTGAATAATCTTAGCATCTATTTTGTTTAATACATAAAATTTCATTCATTTGCTCTTATGTTGGACACTTCCTTCAATATTTTTCCCGTAGGAGCTGTGAACTAGAGAGGAAAGGTCCTAGAAAGCAGTGCTTTGTACACTCCTTTAGAAGCAATGCCAGTTAAAAATAGGATGCTTTTTAAAGGCCACTGAGGCAGAAACTGCTCTTACTTGGTATACAGGAAACCAATTCAACACCTGGCCGAATCTAGTCAAATCAAGTCAGCAAGCATTTATTAGGCACCAACTATGTCCCAGGCACACAAATAAAGGTTAAAAATAGCCCCTGCCCTGAAGGAGCTTAAGTCTAATGGCGAAGACAACCGGTAAACCACGACGTACAAACAAGATACAGATGGGATCAGTTAATATGATCAGAGAGAAGGCACTCAGGGAAATGGCAAAGGTTTCCTGCACAAGGTGGGATTTTAACTGGGACTGAACAGGGGAGCTATGAGGGGAGGAGGGAGTATTCCAGGGGGACATCCAGGGAAAATGCTTCAGAGTTTAGAGATGGATTGTGGCTCCAAGGGTACGAGGGGCCCAGCCTTCAACATATACTTGTGTGAAAAGGCCACTCATCCAGAAGTCACTTTTAAGCAACCTCAACTACGTGGAACAACAGGGTGACTGAAGGAAATCCAGTGGAGGTAACAAAGTGCAGGCCCCATGGGCACTTCACAACAGGACAATCTCGGAGGTACGCACTTGGCCATTCTCATTTTTGAAGTCATCTGGATGAGATTGGTTATCCCTCGGTTTCTATGGAAGGAAGCATCAGGGTAGAAGAGTGTGGGGGGTGGGGTGGAGGGTACTTGGGGTGAAGATACTTGAGCATTAATTATTAAAATTATGCACCATGTTTTCTGCTTAAGAAGCTAAGTGAAAAAATTCTAATGCCCAAGTCTTCAGAAGCTGATCTCATCTGTATCAGAAATTTAGAAACAAAAAACCTCCAACTGAAAACCCTACAAAATGAGCATCTTTCTTTTCTCCTCTGTACACAGTGCACAATCAAGCCTCTATTATTCACTAAGTTCTGGCAGCCTGATCCTCAGCTCTTCTAAAATGGGCCCCTGACCCATCAGAGTGGCTGACTGCCTCTCCTCTCCCCCTTGTCTACCGCTTACTGTGGCAACAATAACCAAATCCACTTAAGATTCCTAGAAGCTTCTGTCAAATGGCCTTTTACTGTACCCACCATCTCTGTGACTTCCCAGACAGGTGGCCTGGCTGCTCCCTTTCTGCCCCACCTGTGTTATCTTTACCTTGGTCATTTCTAAGGTGATGGGATTGTGCTGCTTTCTGCCCTTGTATGTCTCTCTCCAGCACTTAGGACAAGGCCTGGCACACAGAAGGAGTTGAATAAATGCTCCAAGACAGTTCTAATTAAGATGTATTTTTCATTAAAATTTAACAGGATTCATCCTGTTAAAATACTCATGGACAATTTTAATAGTACAAAACTTAAATTTAACATAATTTCCTTTTGTGGTAGGTTCCTAGGTATGTTTTTAAAGGATGCCGATCAACTGTAATTTCTCATTTTTCATGTCTATCTCAATTTTAAGCCTCAAATTTTAATCTTTTATAAAGGAAACCAAAGCTATCTCAAGTAGTAAAAAAATAATTTTAAACAAATTAAAGGAGTATGATAAACGGAGAGAAATGATTATAAGTTTCTGACTAAAAGTAGTTCCTATTAAAAAAAATCCAATTTCCAACATTACATAGGATATTCATCAGAATGAAAAGTCATTAAATTTAGACAGTGATTCTTGAGTGAAAAGTAAGTCAGCATAACTTGGGAGCTCCATGCAACACTACAGTAACAGCCTACTGAGAGGATGCATCATACAAACAGGTTACCTGAGTAAATCATAGTTAAGTTGCGCACTAATGAGCCCTTGAAGAGTATTGGAGCAGGCCTCAGATATTTTGCTATTCTGCATGGCTTTCACTTCTAAACTTTACTCAGGACCAATGATTAGTTTACTAGCCCAGGGTTATGGTGCAAGCAGGCCACAGCCCTCAGATGAAAGAAATTCTCGACAGTTTAGCCTAAGTGAGGCTCTAGAAAGGCAAGAGACAGCATCCTTCTGCACAACAGATGTCCCTGAAGGGAGGCACTGCTTCTTGGTTTAGGACTTGGATCTCATGTAGATCCTCTGGAGAGTTTGTGGCCGGAGCCTTGTCAAGCACTTAAGAAACAATCGCTGGACTGCCCACTTTTAGAAAGGTTTTATGCTAATAACAGCAAAATAAACAAAACTGTGATCCTTAAAATGGAAAGCCCCACTCTAAACATTTACATTCAAGATGAAATACAGATGAACAAGTCTGAAAAAACTGAACTTTATTCCTAGTAAATTGCACATAGTGAAAAATTCCCAAGCCAATTCCTCCTCACCAAATGCCCTAACAATTAATCCAAATTAGGGATATCAAAAAGTCATCCCAATTTATTTAGCACCCATCTAGGAAGTATGAACAAATCAAATTTTAGTCTAAATATGTCTACATATGTGCTTCAGCATTAGTCACTTTTAATGAACTACATTTATTAGGGAAGCTAAAACACTAGCCCATGATGAAGTACGTTGTTTTAAAAGTTGTTTTTAGGAGGAAAAACCAGCTATGGTCACAATATATGGGATGTGGAGTGAACAATTTAGAACTTTAAAAGAAAAATACATTATCCTCTAAAAAAAGTCTTAAAATTTTGAAGAAAAGAGATTTAAATGCATTGCTTCTTTGATACTGTTACCTGGTGATTCTTATAAGCAGAGAAATTCTGCAAATTTTCAGCTCAATACTTCAAAATTCAGACTCTAAATAATGTTATCTCAAATAGATTGCTTTTAAAATACTAAAATATTATTCATTACTATGATACTAGAAATATTGTCTAATATAGGAGTGTTGAAAGGGCATTTTTACATACCATCTCATCTTTGCCTTCATTCTTAAATGATGACTCTGTTTCCATAGGTATATCACTGTGATCCCCTTCCAAACTTTGCTTCTCAATTACCGATGCACTAGCCACACTGAAGATACCATGGATATTAACACGTACTTTAACCTTCACTTTGGAACTGTCACCATCAGACTGGGGAAAAACATTCTGAATAGTGAAGTTCCCTTCAGGGAAAAGAAGGTTATAAAGCTTTGGTCATAATGTGTTTAAAATTCTAGCATGTCTTAGGATGACTCTGCAATCAATACAACATAGTCTGAGTTATCATTATTCAAAAACAACACCCTGAAGATGGTAAATATCACAATCTTGGTATCCCACAAAGGCTTACAGAATCTAAAACTGTTGATGTAAGGCATAAAAAAAAATCAAGAGCAGCCATCCCCAAATCTCAACATCTCTACTATTACCAGATGGCTGGGTTTAAATGAATTAATCACTAATCCTACAGAAACAATCCTGTTTTCCATGTTTTAATTCATTCATTTTCCATTCTTCCATTTAAAATTAGAATGGGAGAAGACTATAGTCTAGCTAGCCAAATTACTAAAAAAAAAAAAAAAAAGGCTTTGGTCTTAAAAGTCAGGTCCACTGTTCCAAACCCTCCTTTTTAAGGGGAAAAAACATTTCTCATGTTGCTCCCTTAAAACTTTCTACCCAAAGTACTAATAACAACTCAAAGGTTTTTCCATGATATTTGGTGGCATAATTTAAGATAACATTATTTCAAAGCAGCAAGCAATGAGCATGTCTTGGATATCACTTGGTCATTGATTTGTAAATATATTAATTCTCCACCGAGAACAGGTTTATACTAAATTCTCTCCAATGAAAATCACTATGACAGCATTTGAAATTGATATTTGATATTTTTGCTTTGACTCAACCAAATCTCAACACTAAACAAACCTCCTTAAAACAAAGAACTCCTCACAGTTTATAATTTTACAGAAAGGAGGGTTATTCTGACTTTCACCCATGTATTTACAACAGTGACCACAGTATTTGACCAGTTTTGTGTTTTTTTTCCACTGACATTTTTTGCATTGTGTATTTTTCTCTTTCACTTTCTTCACTCTGGCATTTCCTTTATCACATGGAAACAAGTATCCGCATGGTTTTCTGAACTCTTTATCTTTGTTTGGTGTAATTGTACTCCATAATATTCATGTATCATGAATTAAGGGCACATTTTGTCTCCACCTCTTTTGCTTAAAATAATAGTGCTATGAAAATGTTTGCACACAAATTTCTTCTTATATCTGTAACCTCCTGGGGACACAGCCCCAATATTGGAATCTGGGCATGAACAATGTAGTGACTTTTGTGGCATGATTCCTAATCATTTTATAGAATTGTTGAACTAATTCACAGCTCTACCAATAGTGAATTACCATGAACTATCAGCAACCAGGGTAACATGGACCTGAGATGATGACTCAGGTTTTTAAAAGTTGCATTTCTCTGTTTATTAGCAACTTAAAACATCTTTTCATCAGATGATTATTGATAAGTTTTGTATTTTCTTTTGGAAATTTCCTAACTGTCCTTTTGTCTGAAGGGGAAATGGCTTAATCACATATTGTGTCAATTACTTTTTTTGGATGTCATATTTTATCAGAAATACTAAATTCAAAAAGTTTTTTTTCAAAACCTACATGTTTCTTTCTAATTCTACCTGTACTGATTTTATTTGAGCAGGACCGTTTTCAAAAGATAAAATAAAACCTTCAATTTTCCTCCTTATTGTGACTTTTATATTCAGATTATCTATGTGGAAATTACCTTGTTATGCTGTAGGATGCTGTTTTAAAATCTATTTTAAACCCAATCTGAAGTTTACATAATTTAAAAAAACCCACCAAGACTATTCTTCTTTTCAAATACTATCTGTCAAGTCATACTGTTTACTTCCTTACTTTCTAGTCACAAGAAGGGCACAGCTGAAAACCGTGGTTCTAGGCTCTCAAACTCACTAACATTACTCAGAGGTACTATTTCTATCCTAATCCAACAATACTTACCCCAGTTGCTGCTAATCACAAAGCTGAAGTGGGGAGGGGGGGGAAGGAAGAGTGTTAAAAATGCCCAAATTATAAGAAAGCAAATTCTGCTCTTGGGTAAAACAATAATATATAACTACCTGACTGCAGGACCTCACCTCCTTTTTGGTTGAACAATTTCTTAAACTGAGGACATTTAAATAAGGCTCAGACACAAGCAAATTAAAAACTACTCACAAAGAGATTCAGACAATCTAACCTAACCCAATACATTTTATGTACAGATATCACCTACTCCCTCAAAAAGAGTAAATAAAACAAAATGCCCACTGGACTCCATCTAAGAAATCCGCACCAAACTCTTTTTATTTTGTAAATGGAGACAGTGTGTGGACATACGCTGTCAGGCTCCACTGAAGGGTTAAGTTTTATTGAACTGATTTTAATTCTTTGTGACAGTGGTTGGGTTTGGGCAGTAAGATAAAGGGAGGAATACACTCAGAAAGAAAACTCATGTAAAACCAGAAGTTACCATCGATTTTTTTTTTAAAAAGGACATAAAATAAAACCCTCTTGAAGCTAGAAAGGTCATAAGCTAAATTTGCCAGAATTTCGCAGCCCTGGACCAGATCAATTTCACCCTATCAGTAATGATGTAAAAATTTTTTTTTTCATAAACGCCATCTTCTTGAATTCTCTCTTACCAATTCGGGGATCAGGATAAGGCACTTCATGTGGATGGGTATAAAATGCTTCAAGTTCAAATGGTTCCTTCTTGTGAAAGGTAATAACTTTTGAGAATGGAGCAGGATGGTTCTTAGAGAAAACTTCACATTCCCTAAAGAAAAGAAAATAATTTGTTTTCTTTACATTAAATGACAGATGCCCACAATCATAACTATAGAACCACTTACATTTTAAACTTAAAAAAGGGTAGGGCCGCTGCAGTACCTACAGGTATAATGATCAGAAACTGAAAACCAACACTAAATAACTGATATTGCTCAATGTATATCTAAATGGCAATATCCACAATCACTGGGGGGTGCATCACTACCACTATGTGCATTTTAGTGGGATAGACATTCAACATAACTTAATCCAACATCTTCATTTTAAGATGGCATGTCAGTAATGCAAAATGGGCTCCTTAGTACTTAGTTTAAGGGGTGCCCTTGAGGAGTTTGGCTTTTGTATACCTTGAAAGTACTTTCACCTGTTAAGTGCTAAGCCCCAGGCCCAAAGCCCTATCAGGTGTGAAACCTGTGTGGGCCTAGATTAATGACTTAAGAGGGGCCAACTCGGGAAACAATGGTCTCTGGTCGTTAAGGTGGGGCTTGAGAATGCCAGAGGCTTGGCTGCGAGGAGAGGTGACAAACTACAGCTGAAGCCAAAACAGAGCCGACCTGTGTGTGGACTCAGGAGTTCAAGCGAGGACTTGAGGCCAGTGAATATAATTTATGCCATCTTATTTTTCTGTGGCCTCCTGGTTACTCTTGTGAGGAGGGCCTACTGGGCCTGGAGGCTTGTGATCACAATACTGGAATGGGGAGGTTGGTTCACTAATTTGTGGCTGTGGGCCCTGAATAAATTTTTTGATGCCTTCTGCTTGGAGAATTCTATATACCTTGCGATTTCGAACCATTCAGATATATATATATGATCCTTTTTGAGATCATAAATTTGGCCTTCCTACTACAGATGGGGAAAAGGCAAGTCAAGAAAAAGGGTGTGGCTAAAGGACAGCTGGTAGGCAGTAAGAAGCAAGAAGTCCCACACCACCTAACTAGCCAACAACACCTGGAATGGATCCGGAAAATACAGAATCCTGATTGGGAAATAAAAGGTGGGTGGGGAATTAAGAGGCAATCACAGTGAGTCAATATCCCCACCCAAGTTGGCACCAGGAGACAGACAAATCTGCAGACACTAGGACAAGGTCAGTCCACACTGTGCTGAGGCCATGAGCCAAGGAAAGGAGGAGCCCCAGACCAGCAGACAGCAAGGCCAAACCCTGTGCAGTATACAGGAACAATGGGCAGTGCTGGCACTTGCTACCCAGTTCTGGATCATATATCCAGGGAAGACCAAGTGAGAATGGGGGATGGGGAGACTCTGCATCAGGGCTTATTCTGGGGTGAGGAGCAGTCACAAGAACTAGGCAGTCGACCCACAGCAGCAGTTTCCAGCCCAGTCTAAAGCCTGTGAAAGAAGCAGAGCAACAATCCCAGACCACAGGGGAGCCAGCACAACTTTCCAGATGGAGAAGGGTGGCTGAGGCCAGCAGCATCCACTGGAACTTGGACCTTTGCTCAGACCCAAACGCAGGCCAGATACTTGTAGAGCTCAGACAAGGATGCAACAATCAGACTCTCCCCTGGATCAGAACATTCTGGGAGCACTGAAGGCTGGCAGGTCCCCAACCTAAGCTGGGCACCCCTTGAGATCCTGGAACAACACAACATGCAGTACCCCAAGAAAGCAGTAATAGGACCGGCCCAGACCTTCCCTGAAGAAAGCTGGCAGTTCTAATATCAAGTCTTCGGTCAGGAAATAGGCTGGAAGCATGAGCAAACAAACAAAAAAACCCAATCTGCCATAGAAAACTGTTGTGGTGACAGAGACATTCAAGACACAAATCCAGAAGAAGAGAATGATTCCCAAATATCTTCAAGCAAAGTTTCGAAGAATAACATAGCTTGGGTACAAGCTCTATTAGAGCTTTTGGAAGAGGCGAAGGAAGAGTTTTAAAATGTTTTAAATCAATAAAATGAAAATTGTAGAAGAAAATATTGGAAAAGGAATTAACAGCTTGGCACAAGAAGTACAAAATCTTGCCCAAACAATAAACTCCCTGAAAACTGAAATGGACCAAATAGAAGCCAAAGTGAAAAATAAAAGAAAGAAAATGTAAAGCATTTCATAGCAAAAACAACTGGCCTAGGAAACAAAAGAGAAAGAGTTTAAGAATCTCTGCCTACCTGAAAGGCATGATTTAATAAAAAAAGAGCCTAAATATGCTATTTCAAGAAATCTTAGAAGAAAACTGCCCAAATCTCTTAGAAGGAGAAAGAAAAGTGAGAAAAGAGAGAAAAGTCATCTTCTGAAAGAAACCTCCAAAAGAAACCTCTCCAAAATACCACAGCCAAAATCCAGAGCTTCCAGGTCAAGGAAAAAATGCTACAAGCATCCAGAAAGAAAAGATTTGAGTTATCAAGGAGACACAGTAAGGCTCACACAAGATATAGCAGCCACCAGTATAACGGAGTAAAGAGCCTGGAATGACATTCCAGAAAGTAAAGGATCTAGGTTTACGACCAAAAATAACTTAGCAAAACTGAGCATAATCTTACAGGAGAGTTCCAAGCATTTCTGATGAAGACCAGAGCTATGGGAAAACTCTGTTCCAAGATATCTGAAGTGTAAACACAGGTGTCTTCAAGAGGTACAGGGACTAAAAAAGAAGAAACTACTTACATTCTAACTTGGGGAGAGCATACATGTCATCAGCAGGTCCACAGAGGGCATCTAATTAGACAAGGCTTAGGATTAGTTCTGTTATTATCTTAATGGAAAGAGAAGGGAAGAGGAATGGAGGAGGCAGAGGGC
The DNA here is from genome assembly GCA_028646595.1 of Phalanger gymnotis. Classification (NCBI taxonomy): domain Eukaryota; kingdom Metazoa; phylum Chordata; class Mammalia; order Diprotodontia; family Phalangeridae; genus Phalanger; species Phalanger gymnotis. The sequence goes on from CM053623.1 coordinate 350,266,446, forward strand.
AGGAAAGGATGGAATTTGGGGGAAAATTATTTCACATTTTCAGGATGCCCAAGTAGAAGGCTATAAAAAAAACACGGAGTATGCAGTGGGTGACACCTGAACCTCCTTCTCATCTGAACTGGTCAAAGTGGGAAAGCATATACACATGTTTGGTATATAAATACATGTCAATAGGAAAAACAGAGACGGGAGAATGAGAGGGATGGTAGATAATTGAGAGATTAGTACTAAACAAAACAAACTCTAAGGATATACCAAAAAAATTAAAGCAACTCTTTTTGATGTGGCAAAGAATTGAACATAGAAGGGGTGCCCATCAAGTGAGAAATGTCTAAGTAACGGGCAACCACTGAAGTTTAGGGGAGAAACATGGTCAAACCTGAGCTTTAGGAAATTACTGGGCAGCTGGGTGGAGGATGAACTAGATAATGGAAAGGCTTGAGAAAGGCATATTAAGAGGCTGTTGCAATAATCTAGGTGAGAGGTGATGAAAGCCTAAACTAGTTTAGTAGCTCTGAGAGCAAAAACAGAAAAAAGAGATGGAGAGGGAAAACGGCAAGACTTGGCAATGGACTGGTTATGTGGGGTGAGAGGGCACGAAGAATTGAATATGTTTAGGTTGTAAACTTGGGTAATGGGAAGGATGGGTGATGCCTTAGATAGTAACAAAGAAGTCTGGAGAAGGAAAGACAAAGTTAATGTAATGAGGTCAGAAATATGCCTCAGCCTATCCATGCCTGCTGATAACATGCAACTTAACTGACTCTGTACTACCCAAAACCACGACACTGCCCCAGAGTTCAGAGCCTGACCTCTGAGGGGCATTTTCTATTGCTATGGGGTGATGCTGAGTACAGAAGACGTAGGTATGCTGGGGTAGGGGGCATTTTTCCCAATGGGAGCTGCTGCTTCAGTGTCTGGATGGGGGCTGGCCCCAAGGGACCAATGCTCAGCTAAGAAAGCTTGGACTGCGCGGAGGGAGTAGACAGAGGGGAGGAGTCTTATGGATATCAGTTGTGTTGAAGACAAATCCCATTTTTTGATTTGTTGATCATATAACCCCTGGAAGGTGCTATCAGACCACAGCTTCCACTTTGGAGACCACTGGACTAGATAACCTCTGAGGGCCTATGATCTATGAATCTAAAAAAGAAATCTGATGGGATTTTGCAAGAACTGGGACAGGTATATTAGGTTGTCTTTAACGAATGAATTATATTCTAAAAATTCACATAGTATGAATTTCAAAAATATTTTCCCTCAGAAACATTATATTAACCAATCAATAACCATTTATTAAGCTATGCACCAGGCACTAGGGGGACTAAAATATAGGTCACTGACTGGAAGGGAGTCACATAAAAGCCAAATTTAACTCACAACAGCTGAAAGAGCAAAAATGCTAAGTAAAATACTACCCTCTCTAAGACAGTAAAATCTGGTAAGGAAACTCAAAGTTCAGTGTTTTGTTTTGTTTTTAAAGAATTTACTGGGGAATTAAAGGAATGGCTCTTTAGTAGGCTGGAGAAAATTTTAAATGTTAAATTTTAACTTGTTTTATTTACCCCTATACAGACGTACCTCATTTTGCAAAACAGGAAACTTAATTTTTGTAACCTTTAGTTTAAATGTTAACTTAAATTTAAGTTGGAAAATATGCTATACTTAACTGATTTACTAGTTTCTAAACACAAGTTTAAAGACAGACTTACCCAGTTCCATCCTCAAAAGATGACTTCCACCTTAACGTTACCGAATAAGGAACAACATCCGTGATGGAAAATTCCCGAACTTTAAAGGCTGGCGAAAGAATTGCACACTGAAAAATAAAATATCAGTGAGTCACAAGGGAAAACTACTATTTGTGACACCTTGAAGAAATGCTTTAATAAAGTATGTGTGGTAGCTAAAATCTGAAGCCTATTTTCAAGCTACTTCTGATAAAAATTAGTCACTCTGTGGGAGGACAAGAGAGTCAATTTGTCTTCCTTCAAAACCAATACAATAAATGCTTTTTCAAGTTCCTTAAAAGACAAGGAGGCCCTGGATTTGACTGAATCCTCACTGTTACACTTAGGAGCTTAGGAACTGAGGCTCAAGAGAGGTCACATATGGTTGTGTAAATAGTGAATTTCATGGGCAGGATTTTGAGCCCTGGTCTTCTTGACTCCATGGCCAGTCCTCTGAAAGCTCTATCACAAGACTTCTGAAAGCTGGGTGACAGTGGAGACCAAAACACAAAGTCAGATGTCATTCCTGCTGGCTTAAAACATGATGAGACAGTCTAGCAGGCATGAGATTTGAAGGAGTCATTAAGGTTCCTGAATTCTATTTAAATGAGTTAGTGACTCTGGAGCCAGAGGCCCCCATCACTTTACTTGTTAGGTGACCTTGGCCACCCTCCTGATAAGCTCCAGTGGCGATTTCCTCCTGGATGGCATATCAAATAAAATCTCCTGGCACCAAAATCTCTTCATGAGCTGGCCCTTTCTGACCTTACACCTCGCTCCCCTCCATGTTCTCACTTGGTGTGCCTTCTACAGGAGGCCCCTGCTGGTCCCCGCCCTTTAACACTACCTTCCATCTGCTCTGTACAAACTTTCTAGCTATCATCTCAAACTAACTAGATCCAAATGCACTGTACAGCATTGCGCAGGAGCAGGGGGAATAGTCCCACAGAAGGTGAATCTCTCTGTGTGGCAGGCTGGAGAGCACCGGGGACCGAGCTCTGTGAATGCCATCTCCCCCCGAGAATGCCTTTCTTTGTACTCCCAGGGCTGAGCACCACGCCTGGCACACACTGACCTCTTCATGAATGCTTGCTGATGGCCTGGAATGTCATCTCCATCTCTTGGACTTTTGTTCCCTCATTTACAAAATGGGAATAATAATTCTTGTGATGCCTCCTGTGTGGGGGCTGCTGCTCTAATAAATCATGGGAGGGAGGAGTACAGATCAGTGATTTAACCATGTGGGGAACCACTGAAAAGTGAACCAAGACTGGTCAGAGGGGGCTTGAGCTCAGCTCTGTCAGACTCCGGAGCTGGTGTTCAGCACCCAGACTGTGCTGCTTGATTGCTCTGATAACCAAACATTGGTCATTTCCCTGCTGTGAACACCCCCTCCCCCCTCAACGTGCATCACCATGCCTGATGGCCTCCATAAAGCCCAGTGCTTCTTAATCTAGGATCCAAGAATGTAAACAACAGCAAACATTCTGATAAGCCATGTTCCTGAAAACGGGTCCACAGGTGTATTAGCAATTTAGATGTGAAGATCTTTCCCACCCATTAATAGGCCATGTGACCTACTTACGTCACAAGAAGCCTAAGTTACACGCGGTGGGAGGAGCTTCCTGACAGGAAAAGGAAGTTATGTCACAGAAAATGAAGGGGGGAGGGAGAGGGGGAGAGAGGGAGGGAAAGAGACAGAGAGATAGAGGTAGGTAGGCAGGTAGGTAGGTTATGGCTGCTAATGGCCGCCCCTGTGATTGTTAGAACTGAACAGGCTGACTTAGCTGTACTGTGAGTTTGTTTGGGAAGACCCCAGCAGGGAGTCTGAAAGGTTTTGGGATGTTGAGGCTCCATGTTATGATTTTCTGTACTGAATGTTTTGGGTTCCTTGCTGTTATGATGAAGTGGGCTGACTGGCCATGGGAGCTGAGCATTTGGTTATGGGATATAGTTCTCTGGTGTCTGAATAAATGGTTTACTTCTTCTACCTCCTATGTTTAGAGAGTCTTGTATACTATGAGATACAGAACTACATAGGCATTTTGACAATTATCATTTACATTGTTATTATTGCCTTACTGTTTCAACAGGCCAAAGAGGTGACACAAAAAGGGGGACTCAGCCCTGGCCTCAAGAGCCACTGTGCTGCCAACCTGGTGATCAACCAGTGACTCCCCACCTAGCATGGTTCATCCTCAAAACAGACACAGAGCAGAGCAGAACCCCTGTCCACAGGCCCTGGCCTCGGCCTCAGCCCAGCCTCAGCAGCCTGGTACCTGCTGGCAAACCCTAAAGAGAGCCCTGAAGGACCAGGGTGCCCTTCGGCATGCAGCGTCCCCAAGAGAGGACCAATGCTAATGAGGCTCATCTCTGGGCTCTTGAGGGTTTACAAAGTACTTCCCTCACAACTCCCTGAAGCAAGTCACACACATGTGATTAGCCCCATTTCACATATGCAGAAAGTGACTGAGACGGGGCGATCTGCCCATGTTGGAACCAGGATGGGAACTTGGGTGTGTGATTTCAAACCAAGCACTGCAAAGAGCCAGATGAGACCAACACCCCTTTCAGCACGTATGATCTGAGAGGCCCCACTACAGGACAGACGGCCCGCACCTGCAATGCACACCCTCTTGCAACAGCTTCATCAGCGTTTAATGTGGTGCTTATATCTTTCAGAAAGAACTTGGTGATCTGCTCCTTCACCGCAGGGATTCGGGTTGCGCCTCCCACAATTTCTATGCTATTCACGTCATCACGGCTCAAGTCTGGAAAAGAAAAGGAAGCTTTTTTGGTTATTGTCTCATCACCTTAAAATATTTTTCTGGTACATACAGACAAATACTGAGTGTGTATGCACCTATGTATTCACACCAATTGGCTACAAATAATTCTCAAAAATCTGTTCCTAACTCTGATTCTATAAAATACACAAATTAACTGGTAACAAAAGACCAAAGATGAACAAACACGTCAAATGTCTAAGCCAGAAATACGGCACCAGACTCTGCTGGGGATTGAAAAAGGATTAGAAGAAACCAGACCTGATTGTAATGAGGAAAAGTCACAATCTGCTATGACAAAAAGTTGGAGAGGTCAGGTCACTTTCACCAAAACCACTCTTCTTGGACAGATTCGTGATGCTAAATATGATCCACAGGCAACCTACTTACATGATCATACAGAACAATGCCTCAGAAGACCTGTAACATCACACAACCGAAATGTGAATAGGTTTTAGTCATGAGAATGAGGGGCCCTGTGGCTGACAAGCACTGTGAGCAAAGCTTGGCGGCAACACAGAAAGAGAAGAGTCAGGGTTCAGATTCTGGTCTGGACATTTAATGCCTACGTGATTTCTTTCCTCTGTTAGCTGAGAAAGCCAGACCAGAGGGGCCAGGCTGAGGGGAGGGGAGACCACTACTTAAAACTCCTTTGTTTTCTCACCTAAAAAGAAGTTATGTTTACATATAAGCCATTTTGGACACCTGGCACTGAAGGGGATGATTCTTAATTTTGTCTGAAACAGTTTTTAGAAATGTTTTAAATAAAGGTAGATGCTTAATGACCAAAGAAATTCTATTTTAAAAGTTATTTTCAGACAGTAATTAGAACAAATATTCAAGTTTTAACAAGTATATATCTGCTTTTGTAATACAGTTGGTTACCAAAATCATAATTTACTATGAAATAATGCTCTCAGTCTTCCAGTCATTTACTTTTATGGATTACAAAAGTGAATCACAGCCCCTGCCTAAACTCTGCCCCTCCCCCCCCGCCCAGGAACAGAAATCGTCTATCAAATTTTTATCACACAGTATTTCTCCCATTTGCACCCATGCCTTTCCACATTCTGACAAGATAAATCATAATGTAGCCATCAGAGTATTTCCAACTTACTTGCTTGTTCCATTACAGCTTTCAAAGGTGGTTCCACTCTGGCCAAGAGAGAAACACAAAGCTGTTCAAACTGACCCCTGTAGAAAAAAAATTCGAGTATTAGGCAAAGATAAAAGAATAAGCACAGGGTATTCTGAAGTACTGGAATGAAGAAATCTTAAGTGACCCAAACATCAAATTAACAAACACTTAGGAAATTGAAAAGTACCTGTTCATTTTACTGGAAACATCAAGGTCATTCATGAAACACTCAATGTTCAATGGAAGGTCAGATGCATTAGCACTCATCAATTTCTTTAGTTTTTCACATTCTTGGTATAAGCGCAACAGGGCTCGAGAATTATCTTTCACATTCAGTTTATACTTTGCCTTGAACTCGTCACAGAAGTAATCTACTAAAGCATCATCAAAGTTCCTGCCACCCAGATATGGATCAAAAGTAGTAGCCAAGACCTGGTTAATTTAAAATAGAGAATTAAATGTAAATAGCTTTGACTATATTTGGTAATGTGAAGAGCAGTATTTATCATTTTAAAATACTTTACAAATGTTCTCAAAGCAGCCATGTAAAATATAAGCTTATTTAGGGCCATTTTCTGGCTTTTTAAAGGTGACACTCAGATCAAGAATGGAGCACGTGCACCCTGCTCTGGGCAGGTCCCTAGTCACCAGCCTTCTCTCATTCTAGTTCTAGGAATGGAACATATACTGAGACAAGAAACAGGTGGAATATAAGCATAGGAAAAGAGTAAATAAGACAACCACTTGGTGCAGATGATGGCATGGTTTACTAAAGATATGACAATGACTTAATTAAAATACTTAGTATCTACAGTAAAGCAGCAGAATATAAAACAAACCCACAAAACCCAACAGAAAGAGATAAACAAAGGGCTACCTGAGTAGCTGGGTGGGTGATGCTGCACTATAATAAAAATGTCACTATTCAAGTCTGTCTACTTTTCAATGCCATGTTCCTACTACCAAGGGGTTACATTGTACAATCAGACAATTTAGATAGATAAAATTATATATATATACGTGTATAAATGGCTAGATATTTTTTCTTCTTTCCCTAAAACAAAAGGTCAAGAATTTCAAAGGAAATACTAGAAAAGGCAGAGAAAAGGCAGGCTGAAGTACCAGTCTCAAAATGTACAGTGCAGTTATAACTATTAGAGATATTTGACATGGGTTTTCAAAACAGAAAAGTCAATTAGTGGAAAAGATTAAGTATACAGTATTCAAAAACTCTCATTTACTGGGGTTAAAGGCAACAAAAACTTCTGGAAAACCGGCAAGATCAACATCTTACACCATATTTAATAAGTTTGGAATGGATATGCAACTTGCATTTTAAAGATCATACTATATAAAAATACTAGTAGAGATCGTATATGCTTCACAACTGTGAGTAAGAGATGAATTCTTAACCATAGAATGAATATGGGTAATTACTAAAGGGAGGTAATTCTGATTACATAAAATTTCTAGCATCAACAAAATTAACGCATCCAAGATAAGGGAAACAGTCCACTGGCAAAAAAAAAGTCTTGGTCAAATTTCTCAACTAAGGGTCTAGTATCCAAGTTTCACAGACCAAAAGCCATTCCTCAATAGATAAGTGGTCAAAGAATATGAACCACAATTTCTTTAATGATAAAGAGAAATGCCAATCAAACCGCCCTGATGTTTCACCTCACATTCAGCAAAGATGACAAAAGAGGGAAACAGTCAACGTTGGAGGAGCTGTGGAAAGACAGGTACATTAATGCATGGTTGGTAGAGTTGCAAATTAGTGCATCTATTCTAGAAAGCAATTTGTAATTATGTAAAGAAAGTTGATAAAATGTCCATACCCTTTAATTCGGAGATTCTTCTGATATTCAGTTGTGACTGACTCCTTGTGATCTATTTGGGGATTTCCTTTTCAAGCTCATTTTACAGATGAGGAAACTGACATAAACAGGGTTGAGCGGTTTGCCCAGGGTCACACAGCTAGCAAGTGTCTGAGGCCAGATTTGAACTAAGAAGATGACGCTTCCTGACTCCAGACCTGGCACTCTATCCACTGTGCCACTTACCTGCCCCCAGAGATTGTACTGCCAGGCATATACCACAAAGAGGTCACTGACAAAAAGAAAGGCTCCAAATATATGCCAAAATATTTATGGCATTACTTTTCATTGTAGAAAAGAATAGGAAAAAATTAAATGCCCACAGATTGGGAAGTCAAATTATGGTACATAAATAGAATGAGATATTACTGTATTGTAAAAAATGATCATTATGATGAATCTATTAGAGAGGGATCAAAAGAAAACCACATGCACAATGATTACAATGGTGTAACTGCAAAGAACCACAACCACCTGAACTGAATGTTGCAAAATTAGAAAGATTAAACTGGCTCCAAAGACAAGGTATAAGAAGACACTTTCTTGCCCCTCGTTCTTTTGCAGAAGTGGAGTCCATGAGCATGGAATATTATAATATTCTTTTTAATGTATTAATCATTCTGCAGATTTTATTTTTCCAAAAACTTTTTGGCATAGGTTAAAATATAGAAAAATCTATCAGTGGAATAGATTGGGAACAAAACATACAGAGGCAAATTAACGTTAAGTAGCATAGTGGTCAAATAAAGCTAAAGATTCTATTTAACTAAAGACACACTATTCAACAAAAAAACTACAGGAAAATTGAAAAGTAGTTTGGCAGAAAAATTTGGCTTATGCCAAATTCTCATGCCATATAAACTCCAAATGAATAAACACTGGATCATAAAAAAAAATTCTAGAAGGAAAAAAATTACTTCTTATAAACTGGCAATAAACAACTGAATCAAGAGAAATGAAAATCAAAACAACTCTGAGCAAAGATAACAAATGAAATAAATTGTTGCAGGGGCTCTGGAAGGACAAGAACACTAATGCACTATTGGTGCAGATGTGGGGAAATACCCTGGTACTACACCTCTAATACCTTTGTATTATGAATTGTGCATACCCTTCAACCCTGCAATACCATCCATACATTTATAATCCAAAGACATCAAAGAGGGAAAAGACCCACAGGCACAAAATATTTACAGCAGCACTTTTTAGTTTTAACAAAGAAGCAGAAACAAAGGGAGTCGCCCGTCAAATTGGGGGATGGTTTATGGTATAAAAAATGTGATAAAATATTATTGCACCATTAGAAATAAGAAACACCTGTAAAGATTCCCATAAACGAATCAAAGCAAAGGGAGAACATAACGAGACTACACAACTTTCAAGAACATTAGAGCTCTGCCGAATGCAGAGGGAAACCCGTACTCGGAAGCTGATTGAAGCAGGCCTCCCCACCTCGGTCAGAGGATGATCATTTTCAGACATAACTGACGGATGAACTTATTTGTTATGTGGCAGGGCTTTCACTTGGAAGAACGCCGAGCTGTGTAAGGAAAGTGGGGGTGGGGGAAGAGATACAAAAGGAAGATCCAAAGAGGACACCGACAAGGGCAGGAATAGTGGTGCTGTTCTGTTAAGCTGAATAGAACCCATAAAAAAATCTATGAAACAGATTCACAATTTCCTGTGTAAATCTTTCTTTCATCTTTTCATACATAGAAAAGTTCATGTTGTTGGATATTTGTCAAAGTTCACAACGAAAGAAAAAATTGGGAAGGAAAAAAGATGGGATGTTATGTCTAAGTACTAGGCTTTTAAGTCTGTTTCTTTGATTTGTGAGATTCAAGTAATTGTCACTTTCGCTACGTCTTCAACCCATAGAAAGACTAATTTTTAATTCATTCATAGCTGATTCTAAAGAATTACGTAATAGATAATTCTCCTAAGAATTATAACTTTTTAAGAAATTGCTTTCAAAAATAGCTGTAAGGAATATAAATATCAGAAAAGTTAGACAAAAATTTATCCTAAGTCTTAGAAAAAATACAAAAAATAGGTTTCATAAAGAGTGTCCTTATTCTCAATCATGTCTTTTTCAATTAAATATATAACCTATTAACACACGACAGGTCAAAGAAACCTTTCAATTTCAAGATAATCTTAATAACTAAGGTTTTACTGTAGTAATCTGGTGTGCAGCCTTAAATTTCTGAGATAAGCTCTGAGGTGGGGGTGGGCATGGGAACAACATAAAAAAATTTAGTGCTAAAGAAGCAATATCATATCCAGCAATAATGAAAACAATGGAGATGTGAGAATTGGGGGGAGGGGAGTGTTTGAGGCACTAGGGAGAGATAGGTTATGGCTGCTTTTCTGCACCCCCTCTTCTTCACTCCACCCTGAAAAAAAGGTAACTGAAGAGAACAGCAGGCGTTATCACAGGCAAGGCAGCTTTCAAAGTTCTATGTTGTAATGAAAAACGTGATCCAACTCCAGAGAAAGAACTGGTAGAGTACGAACGCAGATCCAGGTGTCCTCTTTGGAAGCTTTCTTTTGGTTTTGTCTCTGTTTTCTTTCCCAACATGACTAGTATGGAAATATTTTGCATGACTGCATACGTAACCTATATAAAACTGCTTGCATTCTCAATGAGGGAGGGCGAGATTTTGGAACTCAAAAATATTAAAAAAATTTGCTTTACATGTAATTGGAAAAAAAATAAAATATTTGAAAAAAGTTACACATTGAATTTGTAACATACTTAAAAAGAAAAACAGGGATCTATATGAGAGTCAGTTTCATGCACAAATTCTCTCATCCTTTTCATGTCTATGAAAATGCTCATTTTATCCAGAATGTGTTAAAACTCAGATAATAATAAAATAGCAAAGTCGACCTCAACAGAAATGAATACAGAGCAAAGGTTAAAGACAAAGGAGACAGAGTATCCTGGCAACAAAGATAACATAGTAGGAGGGTGAGAGGTGGAGGGAGGCGACTCGGGAACCTGATCTGCATCCTTCCTAGCTGAGAGTTTCTAGGTGAGGCACCAACATCAGCTTGAGTTTCCTCATCTAAAATGGGGGCAAGGACATTTGGCCTGCCCCCCCCCCCCCCCCCGGCCCCCACGACTACTTTCACCTCAGTGCTGAGCACAGTGCAGGGCCTGAGGGCATAGCTCATTAAGTGCTTAATAAATGCGCCTAGTTGGCCTTGAGGTAGTTGTCTGGAATGTGAGAAAGCCTAAGCCTGTAGAGTGTGAGCCTAGTAAAATGAAATAAACTGTAACATATAAAATTATAACATAAAGACAGAAGAAAATGATGCCCATCAACTCCTTAAGATTCTGACTTGGCCCAGCGGAAGGAAGCCTCTTGACTGGGAGAGGGCTCCCTATGCCAATGAAGGCACAGGTCCAGTCTTGAGAAGCGGATGTATAGGAAGTTGGCCTTAGAGCCCATGAGAATTCACTTCAATTCAGGCTCCCAACATCTCCCGATTTGGGGAGTCTGGTCAAGTCACTTGAGCCCTCAGTGGCCTGGGCCATTTCCTAACACCACAAGTTAGAGAAAAAAGGCTGACCTGTACTGGTTAAGGGGTTTCCTCCTCTAGAGATTTCCTATATCAGTGAGTCAGAAGCCTAGTTCCTAATCCTATTATTATAAAAAGGCTCATTACTATTTTATCATCTTAAATGATTTCCTATTGATATTGATGCCTGCACCAGAGCCACCCCCCAACTCTGGACTCTGTACCCTGTGGTGCCAGGCTCTGAGGGGTGAGCCCTCTGCCTGCTGCTGTCTGTACATCAGCAACCATATCATGTCCCTGCTCAACCCTTCCCTAGCCTTAGTATCTTCTCATTCCTCTTTCTAGCCTCCCTTTTGGGTCATGTTTCCATACTTGAACATAAACTCCTGGAAGGCAAGCTTGGCTCGCCTATATCTGCAGCCCCAATGTTCAACAGTATCCAAAAGGAATAAGTGCATAATAAATATTTTGTATACTACCTTTATTAAACCAATTACATGGACTCCTTTTTAGTAAGACAGTAATAGTCAAATGTAGAAAATCTCTCACCTTAAGTTTTCCCTTGTTAAAAGCACAAACTGAGACTTGGTAGGCAGAATGCCCCATATCGATAAATACAACATTTCTTGGTTTCTCCTCTAAAGGTGGAAGATCTTGCTTATAAATTCCATATGCAAGTGCAACTGTAAAAACAAAAAAATAATTTCTAGAATTTCAGCCATTTTGCAGATCAAGAACCACTAAATTATTTTAACAGTTTAAAATTTAATGCAACAAGAAAACATTATTATTTGTGAAGGAAGTGAATTTATTTTTGGTAATCTACCAACTCATACTTCACTCCATTTCTATACCTTGACCAACAACATTGTCATACCCCTTAACATTAAAAAAAACCTAACACCCAACCACTGAGACTTCCAAAGACATTCTGCTTAAATTAGCAGTTAACTATTTCCAACCAAAATATTTATTAAATCAGCACATCAGTGCTAAGTCTTGAGGCTAACCAAATTCACTGCATTCACTACAAAAAAAAAAAATCAGCTGCACATTTTTGCTAATGACTTTTCCGTCAGTGAGCATTTACCTGCAGTGGTTTCATTCATCAGTCTTAAACAATTTAAGCCGGCAACTTGGGCAGCTGCCATCACGGACCTTCTCTCAGCATCAGTGAAGAAACTAGGAATCTGGCATTTTAGAAACAGTGAATAAATATGACAGCTCTAATGTAACAGTTTACCTTTAAGGTTTCAATTATACAAAGGGCAAAATAATAGATACATCTCATTATACATATTAAGGCAACATCAAGAATCCACTTAGACTCATTAAATGAGAAAAAAATACACGAATCTTGTTAAAATCATAAAATGTACATCCTATAAGGATTTGGACAGAACTTAAAAAGAAACTGAAAACAGAACATAAAAGTGATTTAATTTCCAAACAGACATAATACACCAACAAGGTCCAAAAGTTCTAAAGAATAAAATCTTATTCCTATCACTAATGATGCTGCTAATAACAAGTACAATGGCTATATTTATAAAGCCCTTACTGTTTGCCAGGCGCTGTGCTAGTTCCTTATCTCATTCGATCCTCACAACAATACTGGGAGGTGGACGCTGTTACTTCTATTTTACAGATGAGAAAACTGAGGAAAATAGGATAAAGTGACTTGCCCAGGGTCACACAGCTAGCAATTGTCTGAGGCCAACTTCGAACTCAGATCCTCCTGACTCCAGGCCTGGGGTTCTATCCATTGTACCACCTAGATGTTAACATTTCAATTCTCTTAAAAGTAAGTGGGTAACAGCAATAATATAACAATGATCAACTGTGAAAGTCTTAGTTACTCTGCTCAATACAATGATCCAAGTCAATTCCAAAGAAGCTATGATATGACATGCCATCTATACCTCCAGAGAGAGAGAGAGAGAGAACTGATGAACTCTGAGTGACAATTTTTTACTTTCTTTATATTTCTTGCTTTTTTGCAACACAGCTAATATGGAAATAGGTTTTGCATAAAAAAGTGTGCAGTTTTATCATTCTATTTTACTTATGTTTCTTTTTGTTGTTGATTATTAATTCTACAATAAAATATTTTAAAATTTAATTAACATACCTGAAAGCCTGCCCTAAACCCCAGAAATCAGAACTCTTTGATCTATCCAATTATCGATGAATTTTGTTCAATAATGAGCACCAGTGAAAAGTCAGACTTAACAAATGACATCATTTTACAATAAAGTAAACAGTTACATTCTAAATTATGTTTTGGAAATCCAGACTTTATTTTTGTATTTACTTAAAGTTAAGGTAGGTATATTTGGGTGAAGATAATTATTTTTTGGGGGGGTTTGTTTGGGTTTTTTTGGCAGGGCAATTGGGGTTAAGTGACTTGCTCAAGGTCACACAGCTAGTACATGTGTCAAGTGCCTGAGGCCATATTTGAACTCAGGTCCTCCTGACTCCAGGGCCAGTGCTCTACTCATTGTGCCACCTAGCTGCCCCAATTAACTATTTTGATATGAATATATTAATGTAAATTAGTATGAGGCACATGTCTATGAATTCTCTTACGAACCTGGAACGCTATGATGTTAACCATCTAGGGCCCGTTACCAATTTCTTTAGTAAAGACTGGAATTTAATCCTAACACATGCTCCCCTGATGGAAGAGAAAGTATTTAAGGATTGCCATGATTTCTGAGCCTTTGTACTCAGTGCTACAGCAGAAGTTTAAGAACAAGGGAACTGATTAAGTGGCAATACAGCCTTTCTTTAAAAAGTAAACCTTCTTAATAAGCTGCCAAACTTGAGAAGGATCTCAATAAGAGCAAAATCCTAAGTCCCACCCTGCTAACTTTTTATTTAGGAAAGTTCTGACTTAGGGGTCCTAAAGCTAGTGACGACTAAGCTTCTTTGCAAAGAAGCTAGCTACCCTGTAAAAAAATGAAGTAGCCCCTGCACTGATTTCTCTACTGTCCCACTCCTCCTGAGCCCTTTTTGTCTAAAGAAAAGAACAGGCTGAGCTGCCCATTCTCAAGTACAATGAAGGAGGGGCAGCAACATCTTTCAGTGTTAACAGCCTGTCTGGGCCATGGCCAAACAGATCAACGTGTGCCTCTCCTGTCACGAGACCATCTCCCACAGTTACCACCAGTGGGACCTCGGGCAAGTCAACCAACCTCTCTAGGACTTGGTTCCCTCAGCTCTAAACAGGAAAGGCGGCAGACTTTGAGTAAACCACCAAGCTCCAGGACAGCACTGGGAAAATACACTAAGAAGGAGCTACTCGCTCTGCCTTCGAGGCTCACATCTTTCTAAGCACGTCCTCAAGAAGAGGATGAGGTGGAGAGGAAAGCTCATCCCCTCTTCCTGGTACTCTCCCCTGCTCCAATTGAGGCCTCGCCACCCCTCTACAGGCTTTCTCTCCCTCCCCAAAACCTGGCGTGCTGCTGCAAGATTGGCACTGGCTCCCAGCACCCCTAAACTGCACACGTCTCCAAATCAGAAAATGGGAAATCATGGAAGAATGGCAGAAATATGAAGATGTCTTCCATAACCACCCGCTGTGTCAATATGGTACTGTAGTCTTCAAACTGGGCAGCGACGACTTACAGAAGGAATAACTCTCCCCTGCCCCGTTCTCAAAGGACTCATCAGAGGATCACAGATTTAGAAAGAGAAGGGACCTTGGAGGTCATCTCATTATTTTATTTTATAGTGGAACCAACTGAGGCCCCCAAAAGTTAAGTGACTTCCTCAGGCCAAGATTTGAACCCAAGCCCCTGATTAAATCCAGTCCTCTTTTCACTGCATGAGAATCATGCACATCATGATTCTCCCAGTCAGCTCCTTTCAGGAAAGAAGTCAAGCACTTAATAGAAAAGAACAATTTTATGCCACTAGGGTAGCATTCAATAAATCACTGCTTTACTGCCTCAAATAGCACTCTGTGGTCTCAAGGATAAATGAAGCTGTCTCACATCCCAGGCTTGCTTTAGGGAATACAGAATATGCTAGGAGGCATGCCCCATTGATTAGGAAGGCCTGTAAATTAAATAGCAATCTAGCTTCTAGAGCACAGGGCTTTACATATAGAATTATGGTTTGAATGTGTTATGTCCTATGAAAATACCATCCCCCACTTAAAAAATAGAGAGAGAAAAAAGACCCATTGTCGCTGATAATTTGGGGAGAGGGTGGGGTAGGGACAAACCTGTGGTGCAGAGGTCTCAGAGAAGGGGCTTGGTTACATTGGAGGTATTTTTGGGGATTCAGCCACTGAAGGCACTAAGATCTATTGGCTAAATATGACTGACATGTTGAAAAACTTCAAGCTGTACAAAAATGAAATTTTTTCTTCCTTTTCTTAACACTGGAAGGATCAGACACAAAACCCGATGGAAAAAA
>CM053623.1:350282429-350294139 GCA_028646595.1 Phalanger gymnotis
AAAAAAAAAAATGACATGCTCTCCATCAATGGACACCGCTTGGTCCCTCAAGACATTCTTACATTCCAGCCCTTCTCATGTTGAAAAAGGAAGCTAACTGGATCTAGTGGTCATTTACTGGGTGAAGACACTAATCCAACAAAAAAAAATCTTATTAAGACTAACACTTTGCATAAGTTACCTCATTTGAACCTCCCAACAACCCAGTGGGGAAGGTGTTAATCAGAATATCTGATCAAAGTATATGGTACAACTTACTGAAATCACACAATCTGCCACAGGCTTCTTCAAAGCATTTTCTGACGTCTCCTTAAGCTTGGCCAATAGCATTCCAGTGACCTGCTCGATTGCAAAAGGCCTTTCTTCTTCTAGGTACCGTACCTGAAAGCAAAGGAAAATATCAGTGAGCAAAACAAATATTTAATGAAGCTGTCAAGTTACATCCAGAAAATTTAAAAATAAATGGGTAAACTAATAAGAACTTGAAATACAATCTTTAAAAGATTAATTTCAGCATAAATGGTTTTTTAAAGCCTTATTTTTCTCCATTTTCACAAAGAACATATTTGTTGCTTTTATTTTTTAATAACAAAGGCAAGAAAAATATACAACAAAACCATAAATTCTGTGCTAGGTGAGTCTTAACTAGAATTTTCTATATCTGCAGGCCTTTGGAGTACTTTCCCTCATAAAATATATGTTCGAAACTTTTGTAGAAAAGAGACTAAAACATGAATTTCAATAATAAAAAACAAATAATTCAAAAATAAAAAATAAAGCTGAATATTGTTAAGTTAAAAGGAGCTAAGAAAAGGTATTTTAGTCTCAAGGCTATTTTATGATAACATAAATAGAGCTCCATGCACAACAGCTTTAAACATAATGTTCCTTTTTTGCAAAGTAAACACTGATACCTGCTTAAAAAAATCTTAATTCAGAACAGCTTAAATGCTATTCAAAAATGCTTTCCTTTATTTAATACCTTTAACACATCTCAAGATGTTTCTGCAATAATTACCACAAAATTTTCAAAGGCAATCCACAAACCAGCTTGGTCCTTTCCATAATTAGCTATAGCTCTAATTCTCCCTATCCCCTTGCAATTACTCCAAAGTCCTCTTTATTATTAAATTAAACAAAATAATAATCACTCAGAAATAATCTTTGCCTTCTCAAAAACCTTATTCAAAAAGAGGTCTATGTACTTTTAACCATTTGAATAGAAAGGAACTGAAATCTAGGTGAAACAATTTTAGCTGCCAAGAAAATGTGACTAAATAGAATGACTTGCTCATAGTTAGATTTTTTCAAGGTTATCACGTTGCTGCTGGGAGGTACCTTAACTCCTGTACTTCCATTTGGCATTTTCTGAAGCTCATAGGGAAGCTTGACCCTTTCAGTTTGTACAATGGGATCATCAAAGGACCGGCCATGAAGTTTTTTGAAGCCATGTAATGTATTTCTTACATTTGTAACAATCTGTTAAAAAAACATAGTTTTATTAATCAAAGTATACTACCAGAGCTTTGCCCTTTACAAGTAAAAAACAAAACCCCCATTTTCTGCATATCTAGTTTTAAGATAAAACAAATTTCTGACTTACTATGTGCATTAAGAATAAGTTAAAATGATGAATTATACAACAATGGTACAAATATTTTATTACCCCACAGCTCTTTAAAGTTTTTATTAATTATTGGTTTGATAAAATACAGAAAAAGTTGAAAATAAATGTATTATTCAAAAGGAAAAGTTTGTCAATGTCAGGGTTTCTTTCATAATCATCTATATGTTGCCATCTCTTGCCAGTTATTTTTCATCTTTTCCTCTCCTTTTATTACTTATAAAAAGAAAAACAATGTGGGAGATTGGATAGAGTACTGGACCTGGAACCAGGAACACCTAGGAAACTCAGATCCTGTTCCTGATGCTGACTTACTGGCTCCATGACCAGTAGTAGCTAAGTAACAATCTCAATGACCTTGGGACAACTCTTAAGTTTCATCACAGTAACAAAGCCACAGGTTGTTTCTGGCTGTTATTCCCACCAGCACTCCCCCTCCAATCTCAGCCAAATTCTCCCGGCCCTCAAAGTAAGATTCACGTTCAGCACATTGTTCCCAACATGAAAGGTCTCATCAAGTCCTAAATCTACAATCCCATGAGACTTTCAGGAAAGCAGGATTCTTTTAACTAGGTATATGCCCTATACGGGACATACCCAACTTTAAAAAATTCAGTGAATAACAAATCAAAATACAAACTGCCATAGTTTCGATCAAAGAGAACAGCCACAACTTTCAAATCTAAAAAGGAAACTAGAGGTAACATAGTACTACATTTACCATTGTAAGACTGGAATACTGCTATCTCGCCTAAGACCGTCAAGTCAGCCTGCTGTTCCCTCAGAAAGTGTAAGAATGAATTCTGAGATGTATCAGAAATTCAGCCAAACTATCATGTCAATATGCATCAGGCTTGGGTGAGCTCAAAGCCCAATTTTAGAGTGGAACTGACAGCTTAATTTTCATCCAAATTGAAGAAATATTTATGGGAAAGCAACCTTAAATATTTGTTGAAATTACAAAAAAAAAAAAAAGGTTAGATACAAAGAAAAATAGGGAAAGAAAGAAAAAACATTCCCAGCTCAATTTATAAACTTAAATAGAAATTCCGCATACTAATATAAGGGGACCTTCAGGATAATAGTTAATTAAGTCTGTATATTGGTAGTAGGGAAGACGGGAAGGAAGGAAATTCTCAGGAAAATCAATGCTATTTTACTTTTTCTTTTTAATAAGAGAAAGGAAAAGATTCAGATACACATTAAAATTCAAGAGAACTCAAGAGATTTTAAAACTGAAGAAAATAAGGTTGAAAGCAAAATTAGCTATATTAAAGTATAAAATATGGTTTTTTAAACTGATGAATAGACACCACAACCCAAAAATATTTAAAAATATCTTCTATATAAATTAGTGGTAGCTTCAATTATCCCCATCTATTATCAAGCTCTCTTAATTTTCTCTTTCACTTCTTCCTAATATCCTTCCCTTAGATGGAGCTTGTCAGGAAACCCTTCAGGCATGCAGATGTGGCCTTAGTACCACAGCATAAAATATATAAATTTTAACATCTACTAACAATGTTTTAACACATAGCAGCATCAACCCCCTAAATTCCCAATTATTTTGAAAAAATTGTGAATTATTCTGACCAATATAATCAAATACACTATACTGATCATACTACAGAGCAAAGAAAAGTGGAAAAATTTCTAGGTTAACACTAGTTTCAGGCTATGTTTATGCTTTATTCAGGCTTGATTTTTTTTGGGGGGGGGTGTAAAAAATACAGTAATTCAGAATTAAAATACTATAGTCAAAAACCAAATATAACACAAATTTTAATTATAGGTTTTGTTTTCTTTATTCTCCCTTTTCTACTTATACAATTAATAAGGATCCCCTACTTATCTTAAATAAGATTTCCTCACAATTCATGTAATGCCCTATTTAATTCAAAGGAACATGTGACTTTAAGCAACCACTAAAATTAAATTAATTTACCTGGCTTTTGGCTGCATTCCCAATTGTTCGAGTTTTGGATCCTAAAGATATACAAGCCCTAAAAAGGAAGAAATAGTCAGATTTTACTAAAAGTTAATAATAACTCTGGAAGGAAAACAGGTAACTGGTTAAAGAAAAATAAAATCAATCTTCTCCTCCCCACAAAAACCACTTCTACACATAGAACAGTAACAGAAGAAGAGGCCACTGGGCAACCATGAACCTCCATCTCATGCTGCTTGGGATTGTAAAACATAGAATATATTCTACAACTTACTGTAAAAATCGTCCTTCTTGTCCATGCTTCCTTTGGTTCTTTTCTGTGCATTTTTCCCCATTCAATTTTATTTTTAATTCCAGACTTCCTCCCTCCACCTACCTTACCCCCTTCCCCACCCATTAAGAGGACAAAATCCATTACCAATATGAAGTCAGGCAAATTAAATTTTCACAATCACCGTGTTATGAAAGAATGAGAAAAAATAAGAAAAAAAATGCTTCCACTGGCACTCAGAATCCACCTCTGCTCTCTCTGGAGCGGGGCAGGGTGTTTCCTCACGAGTCCTTTGGAATTGTGGTAGGTCACTCTGTTGATCAGTTACTAAGTTTCTAAGCGCTGATTATCTTTACAATATTGCTATTACTGTGTGAACTGTTCTCCTGGTTCTCTCACTTCACATCGGTTCATAAAAATCTTCCCAAGTTTCTCTGAAACAATTCCCCTGCATCATTTCTTATAGCACAATAGTATTCCATCACAATCATATGCCTTGACTTATCCAGTCACATCTCAATTGTTGAGTATTCCCTCAGTTTCTAATTCTTTGTCACCACAGAAAGAGCTGTTATATTTCTATACATATGGATCCTTTTCCATTGGACAACCTTGTCTTCAGGGGACATAAAATGAAGGATGTTGTCCATTGTAAAAGATGTTTCAACGGCCCTCCTTCTTTTGGCATCACTATAGCTAACCACCCTTTGCCCTGACCCTGCCGCCCCCAATAACAGAGAAAAGGTAGGGTGGGGAGAGGAGAAACCCTTGTAACATATAACCAGTCAAGCTAAGCAAATCTACAGTGGCTGCATTCAAAAATGTCTCTCTGTACCTTGCCTCCAGTACCTCTCTGTGAAGAGATGGGCAATATCCTTCATTTTATGTCCCCTGAAGACAAGGTTGGTCATTGCACTAGTCAGTTTTTCAATCTTTCAAAGCTGTCTGCTACAATGTTAGTATCCATGAATAAACTGTTATCTTGGTTCTGATCACCTAAGAGGTGAAGGTATTGGGGCGGGGGCGGTTCGCCAGAGCCTCTTAGGTCCGACTTTCTTGAATCTTGGGATTTGAGCACTGGATCTTTAGGGTGGTTCTGGGCTGCGGCACCTCCATTTGTCCTGTTCTGCTCTTGCTGCCCCTGGACACAGAGACTTGCAGGTTACAAGTGTATCAAAGCCTATCTCTCTCGATAGGCTGGCTGGCGGCCCCCAGGCTGCTTACCTTCTGGGCAGTGCTCTAGTTTCTCATAGTATTTCTTGATCGTTATTTGATCTCATGCCAGCTTCAGGATTTTGCTGGAGTATTAAGTGGAAGCAGGTCCATCTAACTTGTGAACCAATTTTTAGTGCTACCAAGGAAGGAAGAAAGGACACTTTTCTCCACTTACTTCACAACAAGAGGCCTATAAGTTTTGATTAGATGTCAGGCCAGGTCAGGCTTTGCCTAAACAAAGGATTCTAGGTCACGACTCTTATGAAACATCCTAAATGTAGGATTAGTGTAGCCTAAATAAAGGAAATCTTGTCCTCTCTTCCACTCTGTTTATATATGCATATATACATATGTATACATACTCTATGTATATATATATGCCCCTCACTTTTAGGTTTCCTAAAAATGTATAAGATACTTTTAAAGAAGTAGATATGTAAGCTACTGCTAATTTTTAAAGTATCTTAAAGCATAGATTGCTAATTTTAACTACCTTCTTTATCCAAAAATTAGGCCTTAAGCAGTACTTTTCAAGTTTTAAGTGTCAAAGGCATTTTTTTTTTAAGATAAGGGTTCTTAATGTTCTTTGTGTCATGGACTTTTTGGGCAGTCTTTATGAGCCTCTCTTCTCAGAATGATGTTTAAATGCATAATATATAGGATTACAAAGGGCAACCGATTATATTCAAAGTTATAAAAATAATTTTAAAACAAGTTCCTGAAGAATCTCACATTAAGAACTCCTGGTTGTGGCTATTGTTTTTTTTTTAAGTACATTACAGATAAACACTAAGGCAAATGAGGAAAAATTTAAACTTTAATACCATGAACCTTATTTCAAAACCCACTGAGAATCTTATCATGACCTTCTCAATACCTACAGCAAACGAGCCAGGAGAGGTCTCTAAAAACATAGTTCATAAAGGATGTTAGAACTATCATTTTTATTACTCAGAAACAGAAAGCTAGGGGCATAGCGATTATAGTGATAGCCTTTGGAAGACCTGAGTTCAAAAACTACCTGAGATACTTCCTAGGCTTTGTGACCCTAACACTTTTCACTGTTTCCTCATCTCTAAAATATGGAGGGTAACAGCAGCTAGCTGCCTTACAGGACTGTTGGGAGGATGAGCTAAATAACATACGCAAAGTGATCTACAAGCCGAAAGTGCTTTATAAATGCTAGCTATTGGCATGATTATTGAGAGTTGGATGTGGAACAACATTAACTGGGCAAGTTTTTATTTATTAATACTTTCATTAGGTGATCTATAACACTTGTGAGGATAAGAGGTAAGGAAAAGTAAAGTAGACACATTAAACCTCATATACTTGAATTTAATGGAGGCAGAAGACTTGGCCTCAAGCCATCCCACTGGTGTCTCCCCAGCTCCAAAGCCTGGAACTCCTCCCCATTTCCTCCAAGGAGGAAGGAATGCAAAGTGTACAGACCTGGTGCTCTGCTCCTCTGCCTGGCACTTGATGCCAGTCCCCAGCTGGCTGGAGCCTGTCTTTCCACAGAGCACTTCCTCCTCTCAAGACTCTCAGTTTCAGCCCATCTGGCCTCTTGTTCCCTGCATACAACGTTCTATCTCCAGTCTCTGTGACTTAGCTGCTCACATGCCTTCTGACTTCCACCCAGGGACCCCTTGGCCCTTCAAGGGCCACCCAATTCTAGAAGCAACTCCTGACTCCTCCAGGGATTAGTGCCCCTGGCACCATTTCTCCTTTTTATATCATCCTTATTCACTCATCAGTGAACATTCAGTATCTCCCTCCTCCCAGTAGTGACATCCTAGAGGACTGGGGCCATTTCTTTAGAGTGGTGTGCCCAAAAGCAAACCCCTTAACCCTTTAGTGCCCCCCAGCAACTAAGACTCAATTAAAGAAGAGTTCTAGATCTGCTTGGGAATGAGATTTCTAGGCCAGACTTCCTTGGGACCAAAATTAAAAAGACGCACAGTCTTAGGGCAAGTATGTACTTCATCTGGGGATTTAAAAACAGGCATTCTCTAACATCAGAACAGGAAAGGTTCAAATATTGCTTTTCCTGATTCAATAAACATTTATGAAATGCTCACAACCTGGAGGTCATCAGTGATTCGAAGCTGAAAAAGAGAAACAGTTTTGGTCCCTAAGGAGATTAATTCTGCTCTCCCCTCAACAAATATCAATGACACCAGGGGCCCTGGTTATCTACCTCTTAGAGGGCTAAATAAGAATTCCAGGAGGGCAGAGGGGGCTTCAGGGATTTTTCATCTGTGGATTCCCAGGGCCTAGTACAATTTGCTTAATAAATACAAGTTGGAATTTTTAAAATGACAAAGACAGGACACTTAAACTTAACATCATTATAAACACGATGCATTAACATCTGTGAAGAAAAGAGGTAATGAAAATAAGGCAGGAAGCTGACTCCCCCATTCTGTCCCTCTCCCCACCAATTTTTGAGGGTAAAGTAATCCTCCACCTTGACCACGACCATCATTCCATTGATGATCCCCCTTTCTACTTGCTCAAAGCCCACTAAGATCATTTTCTTTAATCCTCACTACCAGCCTGGGATGCAGGTGCTATTTTTATCCCCACTTTACCGATGAGGAAACTGAGCCAGCCTGAATTTGTGAAGTCCCTGGCTCAGGGTCACATTGTCAGGTGTGTCTTACGTGTCAGGTGACTTAAGTCTTCCTGACTCAAGGCCACTGCACCCCTTAGGTACCTGAGTAAATATAAATACTCTCCCTGAGCAGCCAGGGCCACCCCCCATCTACAGTTCTGAAGAAGCCTCAGGCTGCCTTCTACCTCTATGTCTTTCCGCCCATCACAATGCACCCTTAACTGGAACAAAAACTGCCCCTCTTTTTCTCTGAAATCCAGTTACTAGTGACCTTTCCCACGTCCCCTTAAACTCCAGGGCCACAAAAACATTTCCATGCACCCAGATAACTTTCTACCTTGATTTACACTACAGTGGTATGATTTCGCATTCTTTGAGGATATTTTTCTCCTGTAATATTCTCAGCACAGCGCTTCACATGGAAGACCCTCAATCAATGTTTGTGGCTAAAATGAATTAGGGAGGCTACAAAACTCTGTAACTGAGGCTTCACCTACAAATGTTCCAGAGCCAAGCAAGTATGTTGTCGTTAGTCATTTCAGTCATGTCTGACGCTTTGTGACCCCATTTGGGGTTTTCTTGGTAAAGATAATGCAGTGGTTTGCCATTTCCTTCTCTAGCTCATTTTACAGATGAGGAAACTGAGGCAAACAGGGTTAAGTGACTTGCTCAGGGTCACACAGCTTTAAGTGTCTGAGTCCAGATATGCTGCAGTCTAGGCACTATGGTGCCACCTAGCTGTCCCCAAACAAGCAATGTTTAAGAGCAAAAGGTAATTTTCCATTTAGTAAGAGCAGTGCTTACGAACACCTGGGCATAGACCTCCATGGCACGATACTTAGAGGGCTCTGTTTCAAAGGATGTAGAGTATGTGCAAGGCACTGGGTACCTGACAAAAAGCAAAACAGTCCTGGCCCTCAAGAAGATGGGGGAGGGGGAAGCTCTTTATCGAAAGGCTAAGAAACAGTTTCGATTAACTTGTCCATGTTTCCACAGTAGTATGTCTAGCTAAAACCTAAGCACTCTGATTACAAAGTAGTGCCACTTTATTTCATGAGAATGAACTGTCTATACAGAACATATGCATGTGAATTAGGGAAGATGTAAGACTAAAGAACAATGGACAGAATGCTAGGCTTGGAGGCAGAATGCGTGGCTTCAATGCTGCCTCTAATGCATATTAGCCATTTACATACCTCTTGTCTCCCTTAGCAGAATTTAAGCTCTGGGAGAGTGCAAGCTTTTTCTTGGCACTCCTGAGCTTTGCACAGCTCCTAGCACCTAAGCGTCTAATAAATGTTTGTTGATTGACTTGTAGATTGCAACATAGTAGACTCAAGTCTCTAAAGGTTTCTTTCTTAAACAACATTTCCATCTTGAAAAACTGAAATATCACTGGACAGAGATAATCAGTAGATGCTTTTCTTTTTTGGCAAACTGATTAATGTTTTTCCTCGAGGACAGTTAATCCAAAGTCTGATGTGAAACCAGGATGTTTTAGGCGATAATGGGCCCCTATCAAAATTTGCCTTTCACACAGTAAGCATTCAAGGGATGTTTGTGGAAAGAATGAATGTCCAAGAATACAAAGACGGGTAGACAGGCAGTGGTCTGATGCAGTTACTGTTGAGAGGTACAACTGTTGGCGGAGAAGGCTGCACAGCCCTAGGGTCTCCAAACTTACAGCTTCCTTTGTTGTAAGGGTGCAGGGACAGAGTTCTAGCCTTGGAGTACAGAAGACCAGAGTCTGAATACTGCCCCAGGCACTTGTGTGCCCAGCAGTGCCTACTTTGCGCCTGCCTTGCAGATAATTCTATCAGATGAGATTATGTATATAAGGTGCTTTATAATTTCAAGTGCTATATAAATTTATCAGCTCATATTTTAGTCTTGATTTTCTTTACTATGTTTGCTTTCTCACAAAACCCTCGTTTGGTTCACAGAAGCCTCTAATTAAAGAGGACTTGGAGCTGAGTTTAGCCAACTTGCCCAAGGACACTCAAGTAGGACTTCAATCAGTAAGCATTTATCAAGTGCTCACAGTGTGCCAGGCACTGTGCTGGGAATAAAGAAAAAAAAAGAGGAAAAAGCCAGTCCCTGCCCTCCAGGAGCTCCCAGTCTAAGGGATCTGGTGCAAAGCCTGAGCTCCTCCTTGGTACCCCTTGCCTCATGGCTACAGAGGGCCTAAATGCAGTAATCTAAGCCTGTTTCAGGTCAAGTCTCTAGGAGACTGGTGTGCTCTAAAAAGCCTCACTTGCTCTTCCAGAAGTATTTTTTGAATGTGAGAGTATATGGACTTCTTTGTCGCTTCAGCCTCTGCTCTGTAAAGTTGCTCCCTCACTCCCACCCCTACCACCCCCAACTTCACCACTTGCTACTTGGGGCCTGCAGAGAGAAGGGTTGTCAAACTTTCTAGCCCCACCCTAGCTTCCAGGACAGAAGACAATAAACGCTGAAAGCCTCATTCACTCCTGAGGAGGCCTGCACAAAGTCCAGCCAGCCTGCGGCCAATGACCAGCAAGGGAAGCAGTCAGAGAAAACATAAGTTACCACAGCTTCAAAAAAACAGAAAAGACTCTTCAGGCATGCCAATAGGTCAATAGACAAGTCAATAGACATCTAGACAAGTGTGTGCGCTTTCTAAAAAAGTCTGACTGAAACCAAGGGAAAAAAACCTCACACTAAGTAAATCACTGTGCATCAAATTCAAAACTAGTTGTAGAACTTTAAGACTAAACTGACCAGAAAGTATCATGACCTGAATGAAATTAAAGCCTGTGGGGAGGGAGCAGTTTCTCTGGGATAAATGGCTATGTGTAAATTGCTATAGAATACACATTTTAAATGAATGCATTAGGTATCAATCCGTGGTTTTCCTTTGGGAATTAAATGAGATCATAATTTTTAAAACTGCACAGTATTCTTTAATAATACACAATCTACTCCTCTATGACACATCTTCCCTCACCCACATATCCTCTTTGCCAACAAACTTCTCAGACAAACAAACAGTGAAACTTGTGGAAACCCTTTCAAAATCTTTATTTATGGAGTCACTGCCCAAGCATGAATATCCAACAAGATGCTTCCCCTCTCCACTGCCCTGACTCCCATCAGATCTTAGATGGTCTATATAAAAAGCCTTACACACTTCCATAGGTTGAAAAAGTTATTCCTGCCTCAGCCACCCCCTTAAAATGGGTGCCATCACTTGCATTCTCAAGGTCATAGCATATCAAACACAACCCCCTCCCCCCCCACTCCAGCACACTTCCCTTCTGGCCTAGGTTTGGGGTTGGGTCAGTTGTATACGGAGAACCGTCTCTTCTGGGAGGAGGTGTCCTACCCCAAAGCAAAAGGCAGAAAAGGTGCCAGGGAAGGTCACGGTGGTAAGATGCCTTTAGAGGAAGAAATGACCGCTAGAACGGATGCCGGCCGTTCTCCCTCTGGCTCCCCCCAGCACCACCTTTCCTCACTGACCCTCCCGCCCTTGTCTCCCGGTCTCACTTTGCAGTTTGGTGTCCGTCCTGTATAGACTTAGCCACGAACCCTACGCCCTGGGGAGACTATATGCTCCTAGAGATTAGGGCTGGACTCCTTTTTGTCCGTGTTTCTCCCGCATCTGGGCACATAGGAAATGCCCCGGCACGATTAGAAGGCATGATGCAGACAGCAGCAGGAGGGCCGGGGACCAACATCCTCTAATGACACGACCCGGGAAAAGGGAAAAGACGCTCCGACTCTATGCCTCCCCACCCACCCCCGCCCCGCCTGTGGAGCAGGAGGGTGGGCAGGGGGCTCGTGCCCACGGCATGGGGGCCACCGGCAAGGGGTCAGTGTGGGCGGAGGCAGTGCGGGCGGCTTCCTTTAGTGCAACAGAGAAGAGTGCAGCGCCCCCCCTCAACCAGCCGGGCAGAGACGTATGGGGGGGGGTTACCAGCTGATGGGCCACGGGCATCCCTGGAGGATGGGGGCGGGATGAGGCCGGGCCAGTACCCCGGGGAGCGCGAGGACCACATCCCAGTCCCAAGTGCC
>CM053623.1:350294239-350317966 GCA_028646595.1 Phalanger gymnotis
CCGAGAGCCCCGGGGGGGGCAGGCAGCACTGGAGGGTGTCCGACGGGGAGGCTGGGGGGGGTCATAGCAGCCCCGAGGGGAGCAGGCCTGGAGGAGCACGGGGTGGGGGGTCGGCGCGGCACTCACGGGGTGCACCGGTCGCTGTACTCGTTGGCGATGGTCTCGATGCCGCCGCTCCGCGCCACTGCGATGTAGCAGTTGAGAAAGCCGAGGTCGATGCCGACCACAGACATGCTGCCGCCGAGCTGGGAGGGGCGCCTGCTAAGGGCTCGCCGTCGGGGCTGCGAGGGGCGAGGAGGGGCCGGTGAGCCGGGGGCCGGAGCTGGGGCAGAGCCGGGAGGGAGCTGGGGCTGGGCCTGGGTCGCCGCCGCTTGCCTCGGAGCGTCTTTCCCCCACTGCGGTTCAGCAGCCACCAACCGGCAGTTACTGGGTTCTGCGCCTGCGCGCTCCCTCGCTCGGGAGGTGCGCGCGCTGCCGCTGCGAGCCTCCGCTCCCTCCCCGCCCCCCTCCCGGCGGCTACCCGCCTAGGCTTCGCCTTCTTGAGTCGGCGCTCGGGCAACGTCGGAGGCTGGGTTCGAGAAAGATCTCGAAGACGTGGGCGGCCTGGCCGTGGCGGGGCGGGGCGAGGTGCGGGGAGGTGCTTGCGCGGGGGCGTAGTCGGCCCCGCCGGACTCGCTAGCTCTACGCCACCCGAGGAGCCTGAAGTCGGAGCGGCGCGGCGACCCCGGCGCTCCGCACCGCCCAGCTCCCCCGGACCTCGGTCTCCCCATCCCTCTCCCTAGTCAGTGGGTCCCCCGTCCCTCCCCCCCCAGGGCCGAGCGCACCCACCAGCCAGAGCGGGGCCCTCGCGTCCCCATGCACCCCCTGAGGCTGCGGCTTTGCCGGGGAGTAGGGGACTCAGCGAGTGCCGGCCATGGCGCTTTGTCTTCGGTCTCATCCCCCTCCTCTGCCCCAGGCTCGTGGCCACAGAGACGCGCGTGGTCAGGGCCTCGTCACGGGTATCTGTGACATCATCGCTCCCCCTCCCTGGCGGGGGTGGGGGGGCGCTGCCCGGTCGGGGGTCAGCCCTGCTGGAGCTGCGAAGGAGGAGTGGTCCGGGGGCTACTAAGAGCCTCCCCGCAAGTCCTGCGGCTGCCTTCCCCCCCCCCCCAACCTGTCCCCCCCAGGAGAACGGGGATTTAAGTGCGAACTGAGGCACGTCAATCCTGATAACTACTGAAATAAAGACACCTAAATTACCAATAATTAGAGAAATAACAAATGGATACGATTCCGAGGTTCCATCTCGCATCCACTGGGTTGGCAAAGATGACAAAATGGGAAAAAGACAGTTGTTGGAGGGGATATGAAAGGACAGGCATACTGAGACAACTGGTAGAAGGGAAGAAATGGGGGGGGGAGTGGAGAAAAAGATCAGAAGCATTTTACTAATGTGCTGAATTTAGCACATATATATGATTAGGGGTTTCGTATACAATATTCTTTTTCTGCAAGTCTATGGAAGTATTCATATTTGTCAAGTTTAGAATAACGCAGAATCTTTTTTTATTTTATTTATTTTTAGTTTTCAACATTCACTCCCATAGATTTTAAATTTCCTCCCCTTCCCTCCCACCTCCCTGCTCAAGATGGCCTGCAATCAGATATAGGCTCTACGTATACATTCCTACTAAACATTTTCATATTAATCACGTTGTATAGAAGATTTATAAAAAATGGGAGAAACTATAAGAAAGAAAAACAAAAAAAGAAAATACTCTGCTTTTCTCTGCATTCAGACTCCATAGTTCTTTCTCGATGTGGATGGCATTTTCCGTCACGAGTCCTTTCAAATTGTTTTAGGTCCTTGAATTGCTGCGAAGTCTATCAAAATCAGTTATCACACACACACTGTGGCTGTTGATGGGGTGCTTGTGCTTGGACCCTAATTCTAACATCACATGTCTCCTTAGTCTCTGCTTGGGTGCCTGTGCCTGGACCCCAGTTCTAAAATCACGTCTCTCCCTAGCTTCAAAGCATTGGCCCTAGCAATTTCTCTCCAGTTCAAGGGCAGCATGCCTTAGCAAATCACTTATTTCTCCTCCTGATACTGCGGCTAGCTGTGCCTACCTATAGAATTTATTAGTTTAGACTCCCTATGTATTGCTAATTGGCTGGGCATTGGGACATAACAATATTTACTACTTACTGACCTTCCTGGTATGTATCCTAGACATAATCAAATGTATACTCCCTTACATTCATCTTGTCTAATAAGACATTTGATGGAAGCCACCTGGATGTTCCCAGTCAGCTCTGTCCAATAGTTGACTTAGTGACGGTTCACAGTCAAAACCACACCCCCAGGTAGCCCCCCTGCCTTGGGTTATTTCCCCATGAACTCTGGGTAAAATACCTGCACAGTATATACAAAAATTGCATGTTCCCTTAAGAACTGACCACCCCTTAACCACTCCCTAATCCCACCCCAAAACGCCTAATTGACATGTTTCACCCCTAAATCTCCTATTCAAACTTTCCATGTAGCCCTGTAAGGTTGCAGGTTCCCTAAGAACTCTTGCCCACTGTAAAGCATAATAAATCTTTGCCACCTTGACTTAAAGAATGTTTGAGATTGTGAATTTGTTCCAGACACCCCAACCCTCTCCAGTACTTGGGTCTTTGAGGGGCACTCCCTCTCAATGACCCCATCTGGGAACTCTGGTCTTGGGGTTCCTGGACCTCGTCTCCCTCATCCCTCAAAAGCTGTTACTGTGTACAGTGTTCTCCTGGTTCTGCTCACTTCACTCAACATCAATTCATATCAGTCTTTCCAGGTTTTTATGAAGTCAGTCTGTTCATTATAATGCAGAATGTTTTGGTTTTGTTTTTTTTTTAAAGTAAGGGACCTAGCATCTGTCCCTTATTGGTTACCTCTCTACTTGTTACTAATGTCAAAAGAATCCATAACAATCAGTAATCAATAAACATTAAGTGCCTTCTATATGCCAGTCACTGTGCTAAGCAAAAGAAAACTCTAAGAGACAATTTTGGGGTTCAGTTCCCAAACAGCAGAAAAAGACCAAGAACTGCAAGCACCCAGAGTGGGAGTACTATGCCTTGTATGAGCTGTAACTATGGCTAAGATGCTCCATCCCCACCCCATCCCCCAACTCTTCTGCCTCCTGGTTTACTCTAAGACTCAGTTCAAATGCCACTTTCTGCAGGAAGCCTTCCCAGGTCCCCCAGCTACTAGTGCCTTCCCCTCTCAGATTGTCTTCCATCTACCTTGCATATATCTCATATGTCCATAGTTATTTATGTTATCTCCCTAGTTAGAATGTGAGCTCCTCAATACCACTACAGGGTCTGTATCCTAAAGAGATCATAAAAAAGGGAAAAGGAACTACATGTACAAAAATATTTTAGCAGCTTTTTTTTGTAGTGGCAAAGAATTGGAAATTGAGGGGATGCCCCTCAATTGGGGAAATGGCTGAATGTTGACAAGCTGTGGCAGATGAATGTAATGGAATACTATTGTTCTATAAGAAATGATGAGCAGGATGCTCTCAGAAAAACTTGGAAAGACTTACATGAACTGACGCAAAGTGAAATGTGCAGAACCAGAAGAACAATGTGCACAGTAACAGCACCATTGTGCAATGTTCAACTATGAATGACAGCTCTTCTCAGCAGTTCAATGATCCAATGACAATTCTTGTCATTCAAGAATTTATCTTAAATCCCTGTCAACTGATACACATGTGGTCCCCATCACCTCTTGGGGATAAGGAGCTAACTCCAAAAACCTGTTCCCTATTTTATGAAAAAAAGGCTTGTTTTTGTTTGTTTGTTTGTTTTTTGGCTTATTTCTTTGTTGTTGTTCCTAATCAGAACCTTTTTGAGTTTTCAGGGAGGTCACTGTTCTGCTAGTTTCACAGTCCATCCCTCCTCCTCCTAGGAATATAAGCTTTTTCCAGAACAATCCAAATAGGCTTCCTGGGTAAAGTCTAGTTCTTAGAGCCAAGTATGTAAGAGCACAGAAGCTTCTCAGGTAACAGCCCTCAGCATTAAGCCAGGCCCAGAGAGCCAAAACTCATTCATGTGTTCCTGAATCCCAGCCCTGAAGGACAGTTATCAGCACACTTTTCCCATGATGCTGTATATATTTGTGGGATAGCATCCACCATGTTTATGGTGAGGATGTTTTGTAATAACTGTCTTTGCCATGCCATCTGAGTAAAAATGCCTTTGTTAAAAGCTAAGGAAGAAAAAAAAAAGAATGTGACTTCCTTGAAGATAGGACCTCACCAAGTTCCAGTGTTGCATCTGTTGCCTTGCCTGGTTTCAACTCCATGGAACAAGATTCGCCCGGTGTAGGGTAAGCTCCTTGAGGGCAGAGGCTGTCTTTCTTTTTGTTAATTGTATTCCCATTGATAAGCACAGTGCCTGTCACACCGTAGGCACTTAATAATAAATGTTTATTGGATATTTTAGATTGGATTGGATAGGGACTGGATTTGCCTGTCTTTGAATCTCTAGCACTTAGCACAGTTGCTGGCACATAGGAAGTACTTAATAAATGAATGACTGACAGGTGTGCAATGGAAAGAGGTATCACTGGACATGGAGTCAGGGGGACTTTGGCTTCAAATACTGACTTCGGCCATCAATGTGACTTTGGGTGAGTTCTGCTATCTCTGGGCCTCATCTTTAAAATAAAGGGGCTAGATGAGATGGCTTCTTAGAACTCTTCCATGTTTGAATCTATGACACTATAATCAAGAGAAAGCAATCTTACCCTGCAAAATTTTGAGTGGTTTTCACAAATCAAAGGGCACATTTTGTTTATAACGAGGTATATGAGACAGGTAGGTGGCACAGTGGGTAGAGTCCTGAGGCTGGAGGCAGGAAGGCCTGAGTTCAAGTTTGTGACTTCAGGCACCTCCTAGCTTTGTAGCCTTTGGGCAAGTCATTTCATGACTGTCCACCTTAGTTTCTTTAACTGTAAAATGGGGGTAATAATGGCATTTACCTCACGGGGTTGCTGTGAGGATCAAATGAGAGAGTGTTTGTAAAAAGCAGCTGGCACAGTGCCTGGCACATAGTAGGTACTATATCAATGCTTCTTTCCTTCCTTTCCCCTCTTACATCAAACTGATAGGGTTTAGTGGTTCTTCTGGTGTTCTGTCCACTCTCAGTTCTTTCTGCCTCTGGCCTCAAGTCACATGGGCCTGTAGAAGCAGATGGTGGATCCTGAAAAGAAGTCAGGCTTGCCAAGGCATCACAGTTGGTGTCCTCACTACTGGCATCTGTGGCTGCAGAGGCTGACTGTAATCATACTGCTATGTCAGAGAAGGACACTGAGCCATGTATGTCTCTGCACCACCTTTAAGCCCCTCCTACATTCTAAGCCCCTCTCCTGGGCTGTTTCTCTAGCTCCCAGAGACATTAGGGTAGGGTCTTCCCATGACACCTTCACCCAGCAGGCAGTGGATTGGATTCACGGATTTATGTCAGTCATTGTGTCTCCCAAAGAACAAGCATGAACAGTGCCCTCGTATCCCCAGATTTCTGCTTTTCCATTCTGGTGCCTATGATTCAGCCAGTAACTACCATCAACCCACTCGGTCTCTCATGTGGCCACCCAGCAAAGAACTCCTTCTGGGTCCTCCAGCATTAACGATCTAACAGTAGTAACAGCATCAACAATCACAAACAATTAATAATAATAACGGCTGATGAAACAGGCTTCTCTCCTCTAGCTGGAGAAGCAGGGGACTGTGGGTGTGGAATGTTGCCACTGTCCAGTGTAGCCACTGATCCTCCCCCAAGTGCTTTCCCCTCTCCCCTTTAACTCCCCGCTCCCAAATTATATTGTATATGTTTTGTACTCATTTATCTGTATACAGATTAGTATCTCCCTAGTAGAATCTAAGTGCCTGGGTATGGTTTGGGGTTTTTGTCTTTCTGTCCTCAGCATCTAGCACATAGTGGGGCATGTAGGAGGTCTTTCTAAATGCTGGTTGAGTTGAAAAGGAGATGCTTTAACCTCATCTAACTGAAGCTCCCATATTTTTCTTGCCATTTTCTCCAACCCTGAAAGTTTTATTCACATTTGAATCCCAAATTTTAGAAAATGAGTCACAAAGTCAAGGAAAACATTTCAGCAACTCATATTCATGTCTTCCCGAGCAAAAAAAAAAAATTTCCTTCCTCTCTGCTGAACCCTTGAGCTTAAGTAATTACCTTCTTCCTCACTTTCCTCCTTCGCCAACAGGCTTGCCCAAAGAGCAATTCACTCTTTAATATCATGCAATCTGGCCGCTACCCCTGCCATTCTGGCAGGGCTACTTTCTCCAAGGTCACCCATCATCCTCCAGTCATCACCTTTATTAAGTCCTCATTCTATTGACTTTTACGAAGCCTTTGGAGCTTTTGATCAGCCAGCTAAAACTCTATTCCTTTGGCTTCCACAATACTACATGGTCATGGTTCTCCTGGACCTCTCAGACCACTCCTTGGTCTCTTTGGACAGCTTCTCTTGCTCCTCCTGACCATAAATATCCGTGTTTCCCAGGATATTGTCTTTGGCCCTCTTCTGTTCTTTTTCCCTCCTATGGTATTTTCACCCAGTTTGATGAAGTAGATGACTCCCAAATCTCCATCTCCAATTCTGACCCTTCTCCCCAGGTGTAGTCCTGCTTTCCTAGATGCCTGGTATGCTTCCTGACAAGGGTCTCAAGTCACCAAATGCATATCTTCCTCTTCTAATGATCCATTTCTCCTGGGTTGCACTGATCTTCTGGTGAAGTGGATTCCAACCATGTAAGTATAAATCCTAGATCAGAAGTCATGTGGCTCAAACTCCTCATTTAACACAGATGAAGCTGAGCCTGAGAGGAGCGTCACTTGTGTCCCACAGCTCATGGTTTGCATAGGTGGGGCCTGAACCCAGGCTTGTCCCCACGTCATCAGTTCACCATGTCTTGTTGATTCCATTTCTGAAATCATTCTTTTTTCTATTTCCTCCTTTCCATCCGCACTCTTGCGGTCTCCCATCCTTGGGAGTAGGGCTATCTGCTCCATTTGTATCTCCAGTGCTCACACATAGTAAGAGCCTAATAATTGCATCATTCATTTATTCACTCACTTACTGGTCCCTCCAACCCATCCTCTGCACTGTGCCAAATTCATCTTCCTATAACACTGTTTCCATCCTGTTACTTTCCTGCTCAAAACCCCTCAGCGCCTCCTGACTTTAGCTTGGCATTCCAGGACCTTCCGTGCCCTGGCCCAAATCTACATATGCTCTAGTCCCTTACAAACACCCTGTGCTCCAGCGTAGTTGGACCCTTGCTTTTCCCTTCCCTGAAAGTCTATTTATCAGGCTCCCTTTCATCTTTTTTTTTTTTGGCAGGGCAATTGGGGTTAAGTGACTTGCCCAAGGTCACACAGCTGGTACATGTGTCAGGTATCTGAGGTCAGATTTGAATTCAGGTCCTCCTGACTCCAGGGCCAGTGCTCTACTCACTGTGCCACCTAGCTGCCCCTCCCTTTCATCTTTGACTAGACTTATGCTGCCTCCTGTACCTGCAATGAACTCTCTAACCCCTCTCTTAGAGGCAGCCAAGTGGCACGATGAATAGAACGATGGGCCTGGAAGTCGAGAAGACTTGAATTCAAATTCAGCCTCAAACTGATATGTGACCCTGGATAAGTAGCTTAACTGCTTCCTGACTCACTTTCCTCATCTGTAAAATGGGGGTAATCGTACTAGTGCTCAGGGCAGCCAGGTTGTACAGTGGATAGAGTGCCAGCCCTGGAATCAGGAGGACCTGAATTCAAATCAGGCCTCAGACACTTACTAGCTCTGTGACCCTGGGCAAGTCACTTACTCCCATTTGCCTCAGTTCTTCATCTGTAAAATGAGCTGGAGAAAGAAATGGCAAACCACTCCAGTATCTTTGCCAAGAAAAACCCCAAAACAGGGTCATGAAGAGTCGGACACTACTGAAATAACTCAGCAACAATAATAGCCCTCAGGTTTGTTGTGAGCACCAAACAAGATAACCTCTGTAAAGCGCCTGGCTTCCCTTCCCCTTCCCATCTCTTGTGGACATCTTCTCTATGTAAGGCTGTACTCTCCCTTCTTCCCTGCTTCGTTCTACCATGCTTTCTAAGCAGAAGTCATCTTTCTCTCCTTCCACTCCCACCGACTTCTCAGTTCCTTATAATCTGGCTTCCATTTTAACGCCTCTGCTAAACTGTTCCTGCGGCTGCTGATGATCTTGTAGCCCAAAGGCCTCTTTTTACTCCTCTCCCTTTGCCTCTCTTGAATCTGTGAGGCCCATTTTCCTGGAAACCGTTTTGTTCTTGGGCTTTCCTGATACTCCCAGTGGTCTGATCCTTCCTTCCTAGTGTCCTCTGCTGAATCCCCATCCCCGTCCTGCCCATTTTGTGTAGATCTCCACAGAGCTCTGCCATGGGCCCTCATCTATGTCTTTACTATTTCTGTAGGTGATATAACTAGCTCCTATGCGGTCAATTATTATCTATATACAGATGACACCTAAATCTCTATGATGAGCTTTCATTTCTCCCCCAAATTCCCAGGCCTGCATTACCAACTGCTCATTGGACATCTTTACCTCGGTGTTCCACAGTCGTCTCAAACTCAAAATGTCATTCAACAAGGATTTAGTGACTGCTTACAGTATGCCATGAACCATGATAAGCTCTGGGGATGCAAAGACAGGCAAAAATCATCCTTTCCCTGTCCTCCTTAATCTCAGTACCTTCTCTCTGAACCCATCCCCAGCTTATCCTATATTGTCTTGATTCTGCATAGTTTTTTATGTACTGTCTCCCGTTATATTGTTAAGCTCCTTGAGAGCAAGACCTGTCTTTTCTCCTTCTTTTCTTTATGTCCCTTGCACTTAGAACAGTGCTTATTAGAAATGCTTATTGACTGGCTGATTAATAGTCAAGGAAAGTACGTCCTAATCGGGGAGATAACACACAAGTAAATAGGTAACTGTAATATATGTGGATAAAATTGGCACCACAAAACTCTAAAACCAAAACCATGACCCAAACCCAATAGTATAAATTTAGGAACCAATGAGGATTTATCGAGTTTGCCAGCCAACTGGGCAGAACAAAAGGCCAAAGTTCATATAGATTTCTATTTATGCGGGTGAATTGGGTATGAGGCACCTGAGGATTGGACAAGATTGTTGCTGATGGACTCCTAGGGTAGGAAGAGGGGAAGTGGTATCCTTTGAATGGACAGGCCTTTCACTGGGCCAAGAAAGACTCTGCTTCAGGTTAGCTCTCTCTTGTAATCTGCCCTGATAGGCCTGGCCCTACCATTCCAGCAGTAAGAAAGGTCACAGATGGGGTGAGGGTTATAATACAAACAGGGTCAGGGACAAAACAGAGAGACTGCAGACAAAATGGAACTGCTTTAGCTTTCTCAGCTGCCCACATATACATACAGGAGAGATGAAAGGTGGAGGTAAGGCAGGTAGGGGAACAGGGAAAGGCCTCCTTCCAGAAATAGCTTTTGAGCTGAGTCTTGAAGGAAATCAGGGATTCCAAGAGGCAGAAGTGAGGAGGGAGAGCACGTGAGGCCTTGGGCACAGCTCGTGAAAATGCTTTCAGTTGGGAGATTGAGCATGAAGGCCAGTGTCACTGGATCACAGAGTATGTGGAGGGCTGTAAGGTGTAGAAAGATAGCAAAGGTGGGTAATGGTGGGTTTAAGAAGGGCTTTGAAGTCCAGACAGAGGATTTTACATTTGACCCTGAAGGTGATAGGAAGCCACTGGAGTTTATTGAGTAGGGGAGTGACAGGGTCACAGACCTATGTTTGGAGAAGATCAGACAGCTGAATGGAGGAGGGCCTGCAGGGTGGAGAGACTTCTGGCCAGGAAACCAACCAGCAGGCTATTGAGACAGTCTAGGTTTGAGATGATGGGTTGCACCAGGGTGGTGGCAGTGTACGAGTAGAGAAGGGAGTATATGAGAGAGATGTTCCAAAGGTAAATTGACAGGTCTTGGATATGGGGAATGAGAGTGAGAAGCTGAGGGTGACTCCTAGGTTGCAAGCCTGGGTGGCTGTAATATTAATTAAGTTGGGACTTTTTTACTGTTTTAGAATGCTAAATTAATCAAGTGTCTTTGATTGAGTCTTGCTAGGTGCAAAGCTCCGGGCTGGTTAGCAAACTAGTTCTCTAGTTGGAGAGAGGCGGGAAGCCCCCAGGGCCCTAAGGGGAGTTGCTAAGACCACAGCCAATAGTAGGCGCCTAAGTTCTGGTCACTCAGATGACATCTGATGATGTCTAAAGACTGTATAAAAAGAGAGAACAGAGCTGTTTGCTTGAGGCTTTCACTCCTGGAGGAGTGCTGTCGTGGGACTCTGGGCAGCTGCTCTAAGAGCCTCCCTGCTTGTCAACCCAGATGTTGATGGTTTCCTGGTAACTATGAATTGTGATCTGGTCTGTTTATATTGTGTATATTTGTAACTTGTTTGTATTTGCTCTGAAGTTCAGGTTGCTGGCTTTTCCTCCTGAACTAAGTGAGTTTATATGTATATGTTGGATTAAAGTAAGATTGTTAACACCTTAACGTTATTTTCCTTAGTAAAGCAGATCAAAAGAACCTTTGCTGGCAGTGTTCTTGTTGTTGGGCTTGTGTTGGTCTTTCACCCCCACAGCAGCTGCTAGCCAAATTGTTGCTAAAGTGGCTGGGAAGATGATGGAACCTTCATCTGTAACAAGGAATTAAGGAAGAAGGGAGTGTTTGGGAGGCAAGAAAATGAATTCCGTTTTGGACGTGCGGAGTGTAAGATATCAGTTCAAGATATCTAAGAGGTAGTTGGAGATGCAAGAGTGAAGGTTGGGGCTGGATAAGTATATTTGAATCATAAGCTTAGTGATGATATCGAATCCATAGGAGTTGATGAGATCACCAAGTGAAACAGCATAGAGAGAAGAGAAGAGGCCCCAAGGCAGAACCTGGTGGGATCCCTGCCTTTCATAGATATAACTTGGAAAGATCCAGCAATGGAGACTACGGAACAGTCAGGGAGAGGAGTGTCCTGAAAACCTAGAGAGAAGAGACTCTCCAAGAGAAGGGGCGATAGACAGTCACAAAGACTGCAGAGAGATCTAGAAAGGGGATGACAGAGAAAGTCCCATTGGATTTGGCAGCTCAGAGAACAACAGTACCTTTGGAGAGGGGAGTTTCAGTGGAATCATGAGGCCAGAAGCCAGACTGAAGAAAATTAAGAGGGCGAGGAAAGGAAGTGAAGGCACCCATTAGAGATGGCCTTCTCCAGCAACTTAACAACAAGAGGAAGGAGAGATATGGGGCAAAAGCTGTAGGAGATGGCTGGATCAAGCAAAGGTTTTTATGGATGGTATGGAGGAAAACAATCTGTAGATGGGGAGAGAGAAGATCAGGGAGAGAGTAGAGGATGATGGGGGCCTTCTTGCCCCCTCAAGAACTGGAGAAGATGAGATGGAATGGGGTCGCTTGTGCAGGTAGAGGGGTCAGCCTTGGTAAGGAGTTAAGACCACCTCTACATGTGAGACAGAGGTGAAGAAGATAGAGGCCGAAGGCCTTAGACTGATGTGAGATGAGAAAGAGGAGAGAAGAGGGAGCTCTCAGTGAATGGTCTCATTTTTTCTCTAAAAGAGGAGGCACATTTCTCAGCTTAAAGAGTGAGGGTATGGGGAGACCTGGGAGGCTTCAGGAAGGATGAACAGCACAAAGGCCAGTGTAGCTGAATCAAAGAGTCAAGGATAAGAATTATGGAAAGATAGATAAACGGCTGGTTGTGAAGAGCTTTCTTTATTTCTTAAAATTTAATGTTATTTCCCCCCAATTACATGTAAAAACAATTTTTAACATTCATAAAAAAAACGTTGAGTTCCAAATTCTCTCCCTTCCTCCCCTCTTCCCTCTCTGAGATGGCAAGCAACTTGATATAGATTATACATACGCAGTCATCTGAAAACCAGTTGGAAGGTTATTGAAATAATTGAGGTGAAAAGTGATAGAGGCCTGAATTTGGGTAGTGGCTGTGTGAGAATAGAAAATAGGATATGTTTGAGACACGTTGTGAAGGTAGAAAAGAGGAATAGGCGATGGATTGCCTATGAGGGAGGGGGCAGTATGAATGTCAGTGAGGAGTCAAAAGATGACACTGAGGATGTGAAACAGCAGCTCTCATTGAGGACAGGGAGAGGACCTGGGCTTTATGGAAAAAATGTATACGTATGTATGTGCTGGTATATGTAATGTTGGACCTGAACGAATCCTGCCTCAGAAACTTGCTAGCTGTGTGACTCTGGGCAAGTCACTTAATCTCTCCCAATTTCTTCCTCTAAAATGGGAGTGATAATGGGACTTATCTCAATAAAATAGCGTATGTAAAGCACTTTGCAACCTTAAATTGCTACATACATCCTTATCCTCCCCCTCCTCCTCATCCTGGTGGCTGTTATCTGTAAGATCCCTAGAACAGTCTCCTTCCTTCCTCAATAAAATCAGTACCTGCTTCAGTCTTTCTATCCAACCCATTTCCTCCCTGTACTAGGACATCTTGATATATATATTGATAACTTTTGAGTACCATAACTTCCTAGTTCCTCAGTTTATTTCCACAACCTATTTACTCCCCCTGCCACCTCAACTACACACAGAGATGGTTACATCCTCGACCTTGCCATCACTGAGGGTTCCATGATCGCGAATTCTGAAATTCCTTTAAT
This sequence comes from Phalanger gymnotis, assembly GCA_028646595.1. Taxonomy (NCBI): domain Eukaryota; kingdom Metazoa; phylum Chordata; class Mammalia; order Diprotodontia; family Phalangeridae; genus Phalanger; species Phalanger gymnotis. Next base: position 350,306,999 of record CM053623.1, read on the forward strand.
CTGATCATACTTTCTTGTTGTGCCACTTTTTTTTGGCCTTATAACCCCTAACCCTGCTCTTTATCCTCACCGGGACTTACATTCTCTTTGTCCCTTGGTTCTTCCTCAGACTATCACCCTGCACTGGAAACACTTTCCTCCCTAACTCAGCTTTACCCCTTGGTGAACCAACTCAGCAACACTATTCTCCAACTTGAATTGACTTTCCCCTTTGTCTGATCACCAATCATGCTTGGAAAGTCCAAGTCCTAGTCCTGTGACATTCACACCATCTGCCTCCTTTGCTCATACCACATGAGGCCAAATGTGGCTGGAAAAAATCATGACACTGTACAGGTGTGGGTGTCTGCTACAGATTCATACTAACTAATCTCAACTGGGTCCTCACTGCAACACAGCTATCCCCCATATTTGATTTCCTGTCCTCGCCACTGTTGAGCCTGTTCCATACTTTCTCTTCTCTCTTCAAGCCTCTCATGCCATCTCCTTCTCCTTCTTGGCTGAGGACCATAACCCATATTTCACTAAAATAATTGGGGCCATTGCCTGAGACCCCCCTTCTTTCCTACTCTTCTCGCATATCCTTTGACATTAATCCCCTCTTCCTGATGATAAGTGGCCCACTTGCTTACCATGGTCAATCCATTGATGTACCCCTGCCCTAGCAGATCACCCTCATTGTCCTCCCCACCCTCAAGTCTCTTGTAGTCTCTGTGGTTCCTTGAAGGACAACTCTGTGCTACTTTGTATGTATAAGGAGATATGACTCCTGATTGGCTGACAGACTTTTGGGAGAAAGAAGAGAAGTGGACAAGAGGCAAGGTCTGGACAATGAGGCCCTGGAATCACAGATATGTGAGGGATTCATCCATTGCCTTCTAGTGCTTGCAACCCAAGAGACCATTAAGAGTAGACTCATAAGGTGAGATTATCTCTCCCTGGCTTCTTGCTTTCCATCTCCCTACCAGCTGGCAGAGCCCTGTGACAACAGCTTTTGAAACAGCACAGAGGTCAGCAAAACTGCCCTTCCCAGACTCAGGGATTCTCAGGCCCAGTTCAGGCTAGGGAAGCATTCCTACTCTAAGGCAGACACAGAAACCACCCAGTCATGTGCTCAAGCAATAAGCAATCCCTTCAGAGTAAACTTCCATCCTGACTTGGGGATCCTGTTTATGGTGCTACCTGTCTTAATGCAGACTTAGGAAGTCTGTAAAATGCAGTACTAGGGTACCTGGAGCACACATACAAGACAGTAAATCCAGCCAGCTGTATCGAGAGGCATACTTACAATTATCAAGGGCAGTCAGGTAGGGTGGTGCAAATGACACTGCTGGGGCATGGTCGAAATCAAGTACACCCTGCGGGAGCCCTGCAGTGTGAGGGCACCCTAACCAGTCAGGCAAGTCTGGCAGGTTTTTCTAAGGTTCTTGCCTGGGTCTAGCAGGACGAGGCATTAGGGGAAGGGAGCTGGGGATTGGTGCTGATTCATGCTAGTGGGGGGAGCGAAGACTCGTGGGGAATTGACGGCTAGTCGATATTTAAACTCTCCAAGCTGGGTCAATGGCTTTGGGCCCTCATTACCGGTCTTACTTGGACAGGGTGACTTAGGGCGTTTTTGTTTTTTCAGCCCCAGAACTTCTTCATTTATGGGGCTTGGAGGTTGGTGGAGTCATTATGCTTGGTGACTTCTTCAGTTCTCATGGGTTCATAAGCTTCTCTCTACTAACAATTCCCAGATGTACATATCCATCCCTAGTCTCTTTCTTGAGTCCTAGAACATCACCTGAGTATTGAACCAGATTTCCTATAGGCATCACAAATCCAACATGACAGGAAGACCTGAGTTCAAATCCTGTCTCAGATGCTTGGTGCCTTAGGCAAACCACTTCACTTTCCTGGTTTGTTAAAGGAGGAATTTGAACCTCGAGGCACATAAGTCTTTTTCAATGACCTGAGGATCTCATGTCTCAAAAAGAACTCATTATGTTTCCTCCAAATCCAGCAGCACTCCCCTGATCGGGCCCATGACACTCCTCACCCCAGCTCATCCTACCTCAGCTCTTCCGCCCACTTCATGTGTCTCATTAATCAATCATCAAACGTTGTTATTTCCTTTCCTACCAGGTATCCTAAGGCAAGATGAGGGTCTTTGCACTGGCTGTAGTTCCCGTTCCTAGAATGCTCTCTCTCCTCACCCCCTCTTAGAAACTCTGGCTCTCTTTATCTTTTAATTTTTTTCTCACGTCAGTAACTCAATATTAACTTTTTTACATGTATAATCATATTAAACATATTTCTGCATTAGATATGTTGTGAAAGAAGAATCAGAACAAAAAGGAAAAACCACAAGGAAAAAAAGGTGAAAATAGTCTGCTTTGCTCCGCATTCAGACTCCAAATTTTCTTCTCTGGATGTGGACAGCATTTTCCGTCACAAGTTTTTTGGAATTGTCTTGGATCATTGTATTGCTGAGAAGAGCTAAGTCTATCATAGTTAATCATTGCACAATGTTGCTGCTGTTATGGACAATGTTCTCCTGGTTCTGCTCACTTCACTCAGCATCAGTTCATGTAAGTCTCTCCGGGTTTTTCTGAAATCTGCCTGCTCATCATTTCTCATAGCACAATAGTATTCTATTACATTCATATACCACAACTTGTTCAGCCATTCCACAACTGATGGGCCTCCCCTCAATTTCCAACTTTTTGCCGCCACAAAAAGAGCTGCTATTTTTGTATTTTTGTACATGTGAGTCCTTTTCCCATTTTTATGATCTCTTTGGGATATAGCCCTAGAAGTCGTATTGCTGGGTCAAAGGGTATGCACATTTTTATAGCCCTTTGGGCATAGTACCAAATTGTTCTCCAGAATGGTTGGATCAGTTCACAACTCCACCAATGGCACATTAGTGTCTCAATTTTCCCACATCTTTTCCAACATTCATCATTTTCCTTTTCTGTCATAGTCAATCTGATAGGTGTGAAGTGGTTCCTCAGAGTTGTTTTAATTTGCACTTCTCTAATCAACAGTGATTTATTTGTTCTGGCTCTCTTTAAGACCCAACTTGAGATCCCTTACCTATGGGAGGCCTCTCCTGCTCCTCCCAACTACTGTACTCTTCTCCAATAAGGCCACCTGCCACCGATCTTGTACTTATTAATTGATATACATGTTATCTCCTTCATTAGCATGTAAGGTCCTTGAAGACAGAGACTTCTCTATTTTTTTTTTTGCTTTTTTTTTTGTATCCTAAGTGTTTAACACCCTGCTTAATATACAGTAAAAGCTTAAGGCATGCCTGCTGAATGGCTGATCCGAATGCTTTATCCTGGTGAGAAGTGACGCAGGAATGTGACTCACCGTCTTAATCCTAGCTCATGTAGGATGCCAAAGTGTCCCTTTCAGTGGAGAGCTCCTTTAAATACTGTGCCTGGTACGCTGATGTGGGGGAAAGTCCATAGCTTCCCTAGAAAGCCCTCTCAGCCACCTTACAATCAGTACTCCTGTCACCTGCCCTTTGAATGTAGCTGTGACTGACTTCCAGTGTCCTAATTCCAGGTTTTAGCCCCCTCCTCCTTCCCCTTCCCCCCTGCCCCTCCTCCCAAGTTGTTTTAATGCTCCCCTGACACAAAAAGGGAGCTGATTACCACTGGCTCAGCCAGGATGTATTTGAATCAATTCCCACTCAGTAAACATTTAATTGAGCATGTGCTGCATGCTAGGGCCCACGGGGTAAGTAAGGTACTAAGGTAAATGAGACTGTTTCTCATCATACATTGTCAATATGTTCAATAGATTTAGGGCTCAGATCCTGGGTCAGTCTGTCACTAACCAGCTACAGAATCTTGGGTGAATCACTACCCCTCCGAGCTCTGGTTTCTTCACTTGCAAAATACAGAGGCTGAAGACGATGACCTCGGAGGACTCTTCTCATTATAAATCTATGATTCCATTCGCAAGGCATTGAGGAAGTAAAAAGAGTCCCTGCCTTTAGGGGGCTTCTAGTCTAGTAGGAGAGATGAGGTATCCAAATACTACTACTTTTATTACAATTACAGAATATAATTATTAAAATGTTTAATAATAACAACATGATGCATATGTAACAGAAGCACAAGGTGCTGTGAGGAGGGAGGAATACCTTTTGTAAACTGTGCTCAGAGACCATTTGCACAGGACTTTGCCTCATTGATAGACATTGATTTTTCAATGCTCCCTGACAGCTTGAGGGAAGAGAGATCCTGATCTTCTGGCTTCCAGCTTCAAGATAGAAGGCATGTAGTTCCAGACTCTCTTCATGTCTCTGAAGGCAAAGACAGACTGTTAGAAGAAGCCAATGTGTAGTAGAGCCAGCAGCTTGAACATTTCCCTAGTCTGCTGTTCTAGAGCCTGCAGCAACCTTTCCTTCCTCCCTCCAATTGGAGGCTCTCTCTTGCTCGGGCTGAGATGTCTTGCTGTCTCAGGAGAGCTACTAACATATATTATCATCTGGATGCCTTTTCTGATTTCTGTTTATGTTTGGGTGAATGGATTTTCGATTTGCTGTGTGCTCACTGTGAAGCTGGCGTTTATCTGGAGGAAAGGGAGTTAAGCCTCGGATGTATAGTTTTTCCCCTTAAGCGATAGTGATCAAGAGGGCAGCTTGAATGTAAAATTTATTTCCCTAACTAATGATATTTAAGGGAGCAGATGGATGTAATTCTGTCTCGGTACCTCCTTTCTCTTAAGAGAGCAAAGTGGCCGTCCTCTGGCCCCAATCTGTGCTCCTCCTGGCAGGAATCAAAGCCTCCCTTGGAGAAGGATAAGGGAAGGAGACTCTAGAGATATCTGTTCATGACTTCCTGCAAGGCAGATTGAGACAGACCCCCTATGGACATGCACCACATAGCCACACATCCAAGGGAGAGGTGACCAGGGACAGATGTCATTTTGTATTTCCTCATTCCCACTAGACTCTCGATGAGCAGGATGGCACTCTGTGACTGAGTGGATGACTTAATTCAGAGTACCAGGCAAGTGGGCCTATAAGTTACAGAGGAGTGGCTAAGAGTTTCCACACAAGGTGCCCCCTAGAGTGATGTCATACATCTCCACCAAAAAAGCCTCCCCCTCAAAACCAACACAAAAAAGTAGACCCTGAGCTCCTTTAGGGAAAGAATGGTCCTGTTTATTGTCATAATCCTAAGTGCCTAGCATGTTCAATTGCCATCGAACATTCTTAGGCTTGCTGCACGAATGAGATGAGAGCTTTCTCTGTACTTAAGAAGTTAAAGGATGTCAATATCACAACAGCCAGGACACCTATTGGCATCCTAAAACATAGATCAACAGGCTTCCTTGAGAGGAGAGTTATGGTCGAGGGCTGAGGTTCCTCCCAAACTCAAGCTATTTTAACTTTCCATAGGACCACAACAGTGAGAGACAACTAGTTGGCCACATGCCAAAGGTGTCTTAATCTTATCTTCTGTCTAATGGGCCCCTTTGGCAGTCTGGTGAATCCTAGGGACCTCTTCTTGGAATGTTTTTAAATGTATAAATAGGATTACAAAGGAAACTAATTATACCAAAGACCTATCAAGAATATTTTTTAAAAATCCAGACAAGTTCACAAACCCCAGGTAAAGAACCTGTGCCACACTCAGGTGGGGCCTTTTACTTGAGAAGGAGCACAGTATACCTGTATCATCCTAACTTCCTCCTCTCAAACTTTTCCAGCACCCCTTTATGTTGTCTCCCTTCATCAGAATATAAGCTCATTGAGGGCAGGGACTGTCTTGCTTGCATTTATATTTCTAACACTTGGCACACTGGCACACAATAAGTGTTTAATAAATGCTTTATCTGTCTAGACCCAAGGGAACTCATAAAATAACAAAGAGTCAGAAATAAGGGACCTTTTTTTTGAGGGGCAATAGAAAGATGAATGGTAAAGGTTCCTTATTCAACCATCTAACTTTAATATGTTATAAGAAGAGGTTCTTGGGAGCCCCCTGCGATTTAAAAATGGAAGATGAGGGGGATTATAGAATTATTGACTCAGAGCTTGAGGAGACCTTTCTATAGACTATGAAAATGAGCCCCAGAGAAGCAAGAAAAACCGGGCAGGGCTCAGGCCTGGGTCCCTTGTGAAGACCATGCTCTCTGGTTTGTAGCCAGCCTCCCAACAATGCACCTGTTCCACAAAGCAGGAGGCACTTTCAGAAGACCCATGTTGGCAGAAGATCTGGGTTCCTCTTGAAAATAACCAGCTGTGAATTTTTAAAACAGCTACTCACCACTTAGGTCATACAATGCTGAGGTTCAAAGGAGATAATGTGCATAAAACATATTTGAAATATAAACTACATAAGGTATTGTGCAGTTTTTTGGATGCCCATGAAAACCTTAAAGGGACTTAGAGGAAGAAGGGGCACAACATTATGGGTAGAGAGGAAAGGCCTTTGGAGGATTCATGAAAGGATATAGGCAAATCATGGGTCATGAACTGATTCTGAGCTGCAGTGGTAGAATCTTAATCTATCTATAAGGAAGTGTGACTAGATAGGAGTGGTTTTTTTAAAAAATGTTTTTTGTGGACTGGATGGACACCCATTGGCAGTCTAGTGAAATCTATGGATCTCTCCTCAGGATAATGTTTTTGAATGCATAAAACACAGGATTAATAAGGAAAGCACATATATTGATGTTTATTAAAATATTTTTTAAAAAACTAAGTTTATATGCCCCAGTTTCAGAGCTACTGTATAAATGCAATTGTAACTCTTGGGTCAGAGGCTGCCTCCTTACAGGAATGACCTACGTATGCTTTGGAGCCTTCATATATCATCTGGCTTGTTATTCCTGCCTAGGTGGCATTGGTGAACTTCCATTCCAACTCCTCCTCCAGAAAGCTCCCTTTACAAACACTCAGGCATTTTATTACAGTGAGAGACAAAGAAAGTGCTTGCTTCACGGGCTACAGAAAATCAGGAGTGTCCTTCCCACCCTTGAGGCCACTGTCCTCTCTCTTCCAGAGACACAGCAAGTCCTCATGCCTTTGTTACAATACCCTGCTGAGGGTGTACTATTCCATGTCATTACTATCTTAGGGCTTTTCCCTCTAGTAACCACTCTAAAAAGGCTCCCTTTCTTCCAGCAGGTGTGTAAGAACCTCTCATCACCATCCCTGTCCCTTCCACTTTCTTATTCCCACTGTTCAGCCCTCCAGGGTGTGACAGGTTTGGCAGGGTTATACTGAAGCCTCTGCCTTGTTTCAACTCTTTCTAGCTATGGAGCACTGACTACCTCCAATTGATTGAAACCCTCTGCTAACTAACACTGAGGTCCCACATTCCAAACCTCCACACAAAGACCCTCTTTAGATAGCTATGGAAACACCTTGGATCGAATTGATCTGTTTTGTATTAGGTTTTCTCCACTACTACTCACACCTTTCCTCTACTAGGCCTTCCATTTTTTAGGGTTCTAAATAGCACCTCCAATTGCTGGGCAGGATTCTATCAATTACCCAATTACTTTCTCAGATCTCCAAAAAGGAGGAAGTCAAGATGGAAGCTTCTGCCACTATGACTCAAGAGAGGGGCAGCTCTGTTCTACATAGGCACTAGATTTGATTATCAATGGATTAATCAATTCTGTCACATTAGTTTTATTTTACTGAATGAAGGAGGAACAAGATTGGAATAGAAGCATGGATGAATACTTTAAAGTGTAAGTGTGTGAATGGGAAATTGTTTAAGAGAAAAGTAGTTGACAATGAGGCTGCAATCAGGCATCAAGGATGTTCTACAGGTGAGCCCCTGAGTGCCAGTAAACGGAGGTCAGATGTAGCCAGGCAGAGGAATGGTGGGAAGATAACTGAGAAGGCACAGACAAGTCCTGCCCACCCAACTTCCCCGAGGCTCTTCATGGACATAGCCCTGCTTCTGTTTCTGGGCTCTTTCTTTGAGTGCTTCCCAACAGACATCTCTACAAACAGAGATGCAGCATGGTACTGTGGGTGGAGATGGCCTTGAAGACATGAAGGCTTGGCTCAAGATGTTCCCTGATATATAGGAGAGACCCTGAGCAAGGCACTGCTGCTTGCTGTGTTCTCACACTTTAAGGGCATTGGCAGTTCCCTCCTTTGGAGATTCCTGATCTCAGTGAAACCACGGGTCCAGTCTCGAGCCATGATAAATATACAAATACAGCAATGTTTTCATGATGACTGCCCCTTCAGATTTCCCTGTCTCGGTAGGTTATGACCTAATCATTCCCTGCTCTGACTTTGTTCTGCCCATCTGGTAGCATGACTTCCTTGGCAGCCATTGCCAACTGGACAAATGCTTAAAAATGTCAAGAAATCTCTATTATACATGTATAAAAATCTTAGGAAAAAATGTCTGGGGCAAAAGTGAATTGCTTTCACCTAAAACTTTTAAAGGTTAGTTCAACAAGGTAATCTTTTGTCTCAATTCCTACTTAGCTCTTAGTCATTGAATAGGTGTTGCCTCAGACAAAATGAGACCTGGAAAAGATTTTAATTAAGAAAGGCATGTCCTGGGAGCCAAGATGGTGGTTGGAAAGCAGTGACTTGCTTAAGCTCTCCCCCAAATCCCTCCAAACACCTGTAAAAATGGCTCTGAACAAATTCTAGAGCTGTGGAACCCACAAAATAGCAGAGGAAAGCAGGTCTCCAGCCCAGGATAGCCTAGATGGTCACTGAGAAGGGTCTATCACTCCATGCTGGGAGTGGAGGGCAGCCGACAGACCAGTCTGGGAGTCAAGTGGGCAGAGCAGGCCTTAGGGCCAGGAATCACTGAGCTGCAGCAGTTACCAGATTTCTCAACCCACAAATGCCAAAGACCACGGCGCAGGTTAGTGGGAAAACTGCCGGATCAGGTTAGAGAGCGTTATGGCCCTAGCCCTGGGAGTGGTGGTGGCGGCGGCAGCAGCAGCAGCGGGAAGCTCCTGTGGCTGCTTCCAGAGCTCCAACATCAATTGTTTCTGGAGTCCCCGGCTCACACAGTGGGAGAAATCAAGCAGCAGACCAGAGCAGAAGTGCAGGGCTTGCTTTGCCCTGCTTGGATCTGGGTTGCAATCTTGGTTGTCAGTTCTTGGGGGAGTAACAGCACTGGTGTGGCAGAGCTTGAGGTGAATGTAGAGTAGAAGTAGCTCTGAAAATAGCAGCACAGCCCCTAAACTTTGGGACAAAGTACTCTCTACCCTATAAGCAGTCATACCCTGACAAAAAGCTCAAGGGTCAAGTAGTTGGCTGTGAGCATGAACAGGCAGTGGTAAAAAAAAGGACTCAGAAAATAGAATCTTTTTTTTTTTTGGTGACAAAGAAGATTAAAACATACAGCCAGAAGTCAACAAAGTCAAAGAGCTTACATCAAAAGCCTCCAAGAAAAATATGAATTGGTTTCAGGACATGGGAGAGCTCAAAAAGGATTTAGAAAAGCAAGCGAGAGAAGTAGAGGAAAAATTGGGAAGAGAAATAAGAGTGATGCAAGAAAATCATGAAAAATAAGTCAACAACTTGCTAAAGGAGACCCGAAAAATACTGAAGAAAATAACACCTTAAAAAATAGACTAACCCAAATGGCAAAAGAGCTCTAAAAAGCCAATGAGGAGAAGAATGCCTTAAAAGGCAGAATTAGCCAAATGGAAAAGGAAGTCCAAAAGATCACTGAAGAAAATATTACCTTAAAAATTAGCCTGGAGCAAGTGGAAGCTAGTGACTTTATGAGAAATGAAGAAATTATAAAACAGAACCAAAGGAATGAAAAAATGGAAGACAATGTGAAATATCTCATTGTAAAAACCATTGACCTGGAGAATAGATCCAGGAAAGATAATTTAAAAATTACTGGACTACCTGAAAGCCATGATCAAAAAAAGAGCCTAGACATCATCTTTCAAGAAATTATCAAGGAAAAGTACCCTGATATTCTAGAACCAGAGGGTAAACTAGAAATTGAAAAAATACACTGATCACCTCTTGAAAAAATCCCCAAAACTCCTAGGAATATTGTCACCAAATTCCAGAGCTCCCAGGTCAAGGAGAAAATACTGCAAGCAGCCAGAAAGAAACCATTTGAGTATTGTGGAAACACAATCTGGATAACACAAGATCTAGCAGCTTCTACATTAAGGGATCAAAGGGCTTGGAATATGATATTCCAGAGGTCAAAGGAGCTAGGACTAAAACCAAGAATCATCTACCCAGCAAAACTGAGTATAATGCTCCAAGGCAAAATAGGGATTTTCAATAAAATAGAGGACTTTCAAGCATTCTCAATGAAAAGACCAGAGCTGAATTGAAAACTTGATTTTTAAATACAAGAGTCAAGAAAAGCATGAAAGGGTAAACAAGAAAGAGAAATCATAAGGGACTTACTAAAGCTGAACTGTTTTGTTTACATTCCTATAAGGAAAGAAGATGTTTGTAATTCGTGAGACTTTTCTCAGTATTAGGGTAGTTGAAGGGAATATACAGGGTGAGTTGAATATGAAGGGATGATATCTAAAAAACAAAATAAATTTAAGGGGTGAGAGAAGAATATATATACACATATATATTTTACTATTTTTTATTTTATTATTTTTTTATATGTTTAGTTTTCAGCATTGATTTTCACAGGAGTTTGAATTACAAATTTTCTCCCCATTTCCACCCCCCTCCAAGATGGCGTACACTCTGGTTGCCCTGTTCCCCCAGTCAGCCCTCCCCTCCGTCACTCCACTCACCTACCCTCCCCCTTTCCCTTCCTTTCTTGTAGGGCAAGATAAATCTCTATGCTCCATTGCTTGTGCATCTTATTTTCTAGTTGCATGAAAAAAAAACCTTTTTTACTTTTCAACATCTATTTTTTAAAACCTTGAGTTCCAAATTCTCTCCCCTCTTCCCTTCCCATCCACCCTCCCTAAGAAGTCAAGCAATTCAACATAGGCTATATGCGTATCATTATGTATAACCCTTCC
>CM053623.1:350318466-350341004 GCA_028646595.1 Phalanger gymnotis
CATGGTTTTCTCACATCCTTCTCATTTCTCTTTCCAGTTTTTCCTCTACTTCTCTAACTTGCTTTTCCAAATCCTTTTTGAGCTCTTCCATGGCCTGAGACCAGTTCATGTTTTTCTTGGAGGTTTTTGTTGTGGGCTCTATGACTTTGTTGACTTATTCTGACTGTACGTTTTGGTCTTCTTTGTCCTCAAAGAAGGATTCCAGAGTCTGAGACTGAATCTGGGTGTGTTTTCGCTGCCTGGCCATGTTCCCAGCCAACTTACTTGACCCTTGAGTTTTTCAGCGCGACATGACTGCTTGTAGACTAAAGAGTTCTATGTTCCACCCTTGGGCAGATGCGCAAGCTCTGCCTCACCAGCACTCCTCCTTCCCCAAGAACCCCCTACCTGTACTGGGCTTAGATCTTCAGCAGGCTCTGCACTCCTCCTCTGAACAGCCACTTAATTCCTCCCCAAGTGGGCCTGGGGCCAGGAGCAACTGCAGCCATAGTTCTAAAGCTGCCTCACCTCTGCTGCCCCAGAGGCCGTGGCCGAACCACAAACTCAGTCCCAGCAGCTTTTCCCACTAACCTTCTCTGTTGTCTGCTGTTTGTGGGTTGTGAGGTCTGGTAAATGCCACAGCTCAGTAATTCAGGATGCTAGGGCACTCCCTGCTTGGCTCCTGGTCTCATCGGTCCGCAGTCTGGTCGGCCCCCGCCGCGCATGCTGGGCTCTGCTGGGTTCAGCTCCGCTCCCCTCAGCTGGGAGCTGGGAGCTCCGTGCGGGACAGACCTTACCCAGAGACCATCCAGGCTGTCCTGGGCTGAAGCCTTGCTTTCCTCCGCCACTTTGTGGGTTCTGCAGTTCTAGAATTGGTTCAGAGCCATTTTTTACAGGTTTTTGGAGGGACTTGGTGGGGAGCTTACGCCAGTCCCTGCTTTCCAGCTGCCATCTTGGCTCTGCCCCCGTGAGAGAAGAATATATTGAGAGAGGGAGAGAATGGAATAAATTATCTCACATCAAAGTGGCAAGAAAAAGTAGTTCTGTTGGAAGGGAAGAGAGGCCAGGTGAGGGGGAATGAGTGAAGCTTGCTCTCATTGGATTTGACTCAAGGAGGGAATAACATCCACACGCAATTGGGTATCTCATCCCACAGGAAAGTTGGGAGAAGAGGACAAAAAAGGGGGGATGACAGAAGGGAGGGCAGATAGGGGGACAAGGTAATCAAAAGCAAACACTTTTGAAAAGAGACAGGTCAAGGGAGAAAACTGAATAAAGGGGGAAAGGATAAGGATGGAGGGAAACATAGTCTTTCACAACAATTATTGTGGAAGTGTTTTGCATATTGATACATATGTGGCCTATGTTGAATTGCTTGCCTTCTTAGGGAGGGCGGGTGGGGAGGGAAGAGGGGAGAGAATTTGGAACTCAAAGTTCTAAAAGTAGATGCTTAAAAAAAAAGTTGTTTTTGCATGCAACTGGGAAATAAGATATACAGATTAATGGGGCATAGAAATTCACCTTTCCCTACAAGAAAGTGAGGGGAAAGGGAAATAGATGGGGAGTGGGGTGACAGAAGGGACGCCTGACTGGGGAACAGGGCAATCAGAAAATATGCCATCTTGGAGTTGGGGGAGGGTAGAAATGGGGAAAAAATTTGCAACTCAAAATCTTGTGGAAATTAAAAATATAAATAAAAAAAATATAAAAAAATAAGAAAGACACATCCTGTGCCATTGCCAGTCTTGCCACTGGACTCTGTTCACTGGAGTGAGGACGACTTCTGGCAGCTCTGCCTCACTTAAATTCAATTCTCTTCCAAGTTATCAAGCAAGCGCTCAAGAACGAACAAAGGACCAACAACAAAATTGGTGGCTTACTATGGCATACTTACAGGACTTCCAGGAAATCCCTTTGTCTTCCTCATCTGTGGGGGGTTGGGGGAGTGGTGGAATGACATCTACAGTGACCCCTCCCTGATCTTTTTCTGGCTTTTGGCTCAGAGCCTCAATGTTATTTTGCAGTTTCTCTCTGCTCATATGACTTTGCACTTGTTCACAGCAAAACTCATCTTCCACACTTCCACCCATTCATGGCTTTAAGACATTTTCCTGTATACTTGGCATTTCAGTACCTATAAGACTTTACTGCAAATCCTGAGCAATCACTCCTCTGTGCACTCCCTCTGGATCACTGATTCAATCCCTGAAGGGTCTCATTTGTCCATGTTGTTTCTTGTTTCAAGCTCTTCCCCGTAATCAAACATTTCCTCAGCCTCATAGATCAGGGCTGGGGAACCTGTGGCCTCAAGGCTACATGTGGCATTTTGACCGAGTCCAAGCTTTACAGAACAAATCCTTTTATTAAGGGGAAGTTTGGATTCAAAAGGCCGCACTTGAGGACCCAGAAGGCCACAGGTTCCCCACCCCTGTCATAGTTAAATCTAATCCAACCTCCCAATTTTAGAGATGAAGGAAATGAGCCCTTGGGAGGTAAAGGGATGGGTCCATGGCCCCACAGTGCTTTGGTCTTTTCTTTTTACTACATGTTATATATGCAGCCTTACAGCTTTCTGTAAAGTTAGCAAATCAGAAACTGATTTCTAATTGTTTTAAACTTTGTCAATCCATCGATAGAGTATAGAAACGCATTGTCCCCAGCTGTGTTCCACAACACAGCAACGAGACATTTAAAAGTGACAGGCTGGGACATAAGGCTTAGAATTTCTGAAGCCAGAAGATTATGAGTAGTTTGCCTTCGAAGTATTTCTCATACTTCTATGACACTTGATAGCTAAACTCCTGGTGCTCTTTTAAGGTTTATGATACATGGTAATAAATGAAATGTTCCAGGGGAGATGCCACTGAAGAAAGCTTGCACAAATAGAGCTACATGATGATGCTGCTGGGTGAACTTTTAAAGAGATGTTTAACCATTGGATATGATTTTAGATGACTGTGAAGGTTATATTAAAAGAACAGTAAATTTGAAAGAAAAATAATGTCACGGATCAGATTTTAAACGTACCTTTTTATTTTTTATAGTAAAAATAAGATTTTTTTATACCGATAGAAACAGTATGCACTAGTGTTGGAAAAAATGGAAAATGTTTCCTGACAGAGTGAAGAAGCACATAACTATCTGACTGACAGTATTTAAATCCTTGAAAGCAGCCAGAGCTTTATTACAGAATTAGTAATTGAAGAAAATACTGATGTGTAATAACGAGCCAACAATCATACAAATGATAGCTCAGCAATGTGTGCATCGAGCAAGGAAGCTTGGGACTCAGGGCCAATTACTCCGATGAACTGCCTCCGGCATCGATATTTAACATAGCTTTGATTTTATCATACAAGACCAGCACCAAGGCACCGCCTGTGCCTCTCAGGACATTGGAGAACGCTCCTCGGAAGAAAGCTGTTGGGCCTTCCTGTCTGTAGATCTTCAAGAAGCAGTCTATGGTCCCACTGTACTGGCGCTCGGCCTCACCACTCTGCAGCAAAACAAACACCAGTCAGCATTTTCTTGCTAGAAGTTAAAATCTTGTCTCCAGATATTATCTATGTGGCAATAAGCAATTGTTACAAGAACTATTTGGTTTTCAGTCATGTTAAAAGAAACTAATATGTATTTTTCCCTGAAATATCATTTAACTAAGTTGCTTGCCCACAGGCAATTGTTACTTAAAGGGGGATCGGTAACTCTTCTCTCCTGCTGCCCCAAGTCATGCCCTTCTCTCCTTCTGCAGAGTTTCAGGCCCTCGAGACAAAGGCCCAGTGATCCCAGACTTGGAGGAAACAAGCAGGGCAAAGGAAATTGGAATCACAACTCCACTTGGATTCATCCTGCTGCTCTTGTGACAGCAGGGCTGGTCTGAAACAGGCATTTCATTACTCTGTGCCTTAACTTTGAGGTGGACCAGAACTCTATAGCACTGGAAAGACCCCAGATGTATCTGTTTCTCCCCATTGTGAAGATTTCAAAAAACCAAAAAGGAAGTGGGAACAGCTTGGTGGCTCAGAAGATAGATAGCTGGGCCTGAAGTCAGGAAGACTCATTTTTGTGAGTTCAGTCTGGCTTCAACTACTTACTAGCTGTGTGACCCTGGGCAAGTCACTTCACCCTGTTTGCCTCAGTTTCCTCATCTGTAAAATGAGATGGAGAAGGAAATGGCAAACCACTGCAGTATCTTTGCCAGGAAAACCTCAAGTGGGGTCACAGAGAATCAGAGATGATGCAACAAAACGACGTCCATTTGCTGGGTGCTCCCCGCTCCATGTTTCTGCCCTTTTGGTAGCATCATTTCCCCAGTTACCTAGGCTCAAAGCTTATCTTTTATCCATTTCCTCTCCAGCCTCCTCACTCCTCACCTTTCTCTGTATCGTTCTCATTCACCTACTGCATCCCTAGTTCCCAGGCTCTCACCTGGACTGTATGAACAGCCAACCTCCTTAGGTGGTCTCCCTGCATCTTTCTTTGACCTTCCCTCCAATGCTGTCTTCTAAACACACAAATCTGGCCCAGTTGTGCCTTTGCTCAAAAGCCCTGAATTGCTCCTTACTATTTACTGAATAAATACACATTCCTTGGCCTTGCCTTCCAGATCCTCTAAAGCCTGGGTCCAACTTCCTCCCCCAGATGACTTTCATGCTCCCCTCTTCCATTCACTCTGCACTGCACTGCATTCACTCCTCCTTGACCTTGTCCACTCTTCCTGGACAGGCCACGTAGTATCCCCCAGTTCCAGAATGAATTCTCCATTCACACAGCTCCTTCCTTTTTTCAAAGTCCATGAATCCTTTCCTGAGCCTTCCCAGCTGACCTCAATCCTCCCTTCCTCACATTCCCCCTTTCAGTCTGCTCTAGCTGTTCTCAGTCACTGAATCAACTTCTGAATCAACTGAATCAACAGTGTGGTATCAGGAAGACCTGAATGTAAATCATGTAAACACAGCCAGTTATTGTTTTATATAAGTGGAATGGACTGTCCACAGACATCCACATAAAGTGATTTTTACTTTTACGTAATGTGAATTTGCCTGCAGATATGGGAAGACAGGGAGGTGGAAGGGAGCAGCCCACTGATGGAGAGAGGGGGCTGGGGACAGGGAAGTGAGACTATAAGGAGAAGCATGCAGGGGCGGAAGCATGGGGGCTGGCCTCGGAGGTGGGTAGAGTGGGGCAAAGTTCTCTTTTCTCAAGTCAAGCCCCTCATTCAGCCCTGGATGACCTCAAACAGGCGGGTGGGCGGAGTGGCGGGAGAAGCATAGTACTGTATGGTAATATTAACAGAGGTACTTTTTGGAATGTGGATTTCTTACAGCATTCTTTACATAAGTTGAATTTGCATATTGTGAATTTACCTAACGTGAGAACTGTCAGTAATATAAATCAAAATGTAAACCCAGCATTTGCTAGCTGTATGACCCCAAACCTGTTTCTTCATCTGTAAAATCACCATCTGAATACCTTTTGAACTCTCACACAGGGTTATTAGGCTCAAATAAGATCATGCATGCCAGGCTCTCTGCATACCCCAAGTGCTACATAAATGTCAATTATTATATTATTACGCTGAACAGAAAGATGGAAAGAGTGGCAGCTTTGGAGTCAGAGAACCTGAGTTCAAATCTCAGCTCTGCGACTTGCTATCTGCCTCTGGGCAAGTCCCAGGACCGGGATCAGATGACTTCTAAGGTCCTTCCAGCTCTAAATCTAGGTTCTTGCTATTTACGTGGGTATATGTTGCTCCTTAGACTGAAAGCCCCCTGAGGGCAGGGCTTTTCATTGCTTGATCTTTGTATTCCCAGCAGTTAGCCCAGCTTGGAGGATGTAGTCTCTGGCCCCAGGAGCCCAGAGACTTCCACACTGAGGCTGTTTCTAGCTCTTCTCTTGCCCTCAAGGAGGCTCTTCTTGTCATCACCAGCTAAAACCTGAGGTAGCTCTTACTTCTCCCCTCTGTCTGGTACACAGCTAAGCCTGCCAAGCCTTTTGTGTTCCTGATATTGCTTCTTCCCTATCCCTGCCGCCATTCTTCCAGGTCCTCACGGCCTCACGCACACCATTTCTAGCTGCTCAGCTTGTCTGCCTCTGAGCATGTTCGGTCCAGCGGAGAGATGGGCCGCTTGTTTTATCTTGGTCACTTTGTGACCAGTGAAGTGGACATTTCCATGCAGACCACAACTCCTGCTTCTCATTCTGGGACTTTTTGTTTGTCTTCACATCAATGTTCCACAAATTCCACAGTGGCCTTCCTCACATTTTTTAATACAGCAGAGCACTACCGCAGGATCCCGGCTGTCTTTCTCACTGCATGTCCAGCCTGCTGTCTTTTATGATCGACCTTGTCCCGAATGTCATCTTTTACCCCACTTCTCACACCTGAGTCACCGCTGGCTACTTATGGCCACCATGTGTCACCCATTTGGGTCATCTGTAATTCTGCTTCTTCCAAATATGGTGCCCTGGTTTTGGCATCAAAGGACCCAGATTCAGGTCACATTCTGTAATCACGGCTGAGTCACTCGGCCAGAGCCTCAGGTTCAGCATCAATGAAGTGAGGAAAATAATGTTTGCCTTCCTACATCAGAGGGCTGTTGGAATTGAGGACCTTGTGAATCTTAAAATAATATCTAAGTGTGAGTTACCAGGAGTTTTACGAGACCAGATTCTGCTTCCGTGCTTTTAGTCTTGGCTGAAGCACTCTTGAATCCATCGGGAGACTATAAATGCCTGGTTTTGTTTCAGTTTAGGACCAAACTGCCAGGAAACTGGCCTGAGTCAAGCCTGCTTAATTACTGAAGTGTTTACGACTTTTAAGAACATCTCATCAGTTTAATCTAAATTTGTGACAACAAAATAAAGTCAAATACCTGCATCATCATACGTCTCCTGACTGTGTCAAAGGGATAAGACAGTATTCCAGAGCAGGTAGTCACCACTTGAGCAATGAAAAATGACACAAGGAATGGGATGTCCTTTGGATTTGGTAATAAGCCCTAATGAGGAAAGGAGGTTATAGTCAGCGATGGTTTAATTGCTGAAGTATCTTAAATTGCATGTCAAAGGGCAAATCTTATAAAATATAAAGGTAAAAAGAAGCCCTCCTCACCCAAACTGCTGACACTGGGAACCTTATAAACCAAGAGGGAAAACAACAGGCGCTTAGAGGCCCAGGTGATTCACGAGCACATTATTATGGGGTAGGAGGTGCTGAAAACCAACTGACGCTGGCAGGTGGCAATGGGTGCCCGTGGAGAGTGGCCCTGAGTTTACTTGCAGCTTTAACGGCACTTGGAGCCAGAGGAAGCAGAGTGGTCAGTGTCCAGGCAGCTGCTGCCATCACTATCATAAGAAGCAAAGCTATCAGGCTGGTACAAAGGAGGACTGTGAACACAGTGGAGGCCAGATCCTGTAACTTCCACTGAATGGAGGGGAAGAGGCTGCTGGGGGTGCCACTGTGTCCACAGTGTGGGGCCTGGAGGCAGGAGGACTGAGAGCAAATCCACCCTCACACACTGACAAGTTGTGGGACCTTGGGCAAGTCACTTAACCTGTTTGTTTCAATTTCTTCATCTGAAAAATGGGAGTCACAATAGCCTAAGGTTCTCATGAGGATAAAATGAAATACTATGTGTAAAGTGCTTTGCAAAGCTTTTTTGTTTGCACACTTTATTATTATTAAGAAAAGAAATAATAATTGCTACTAATAAAAAATAGGTTCCCAGCTTAGCAAAGTGCACTAGAAGCCTAAAATAAATAAGTTCAAACCACATAAAGGACAAACCAGCTAATTTTAACTATGTAAAAAGAGAATATCATGAACAAATTAAACACAGAGATATAATGGGAGGAAAAACTTTATTGCAAGCAGCTTCCTCTACACTTGATCTCTCCTGAAACGGACTGACTTGTCTACAAGCCTTTGAGATAAAGCTAGGAAAGGAAAACAGCAGAACAAGAGCTTATGATATATTGTATTTTCCCTCTGTTTTTTTTTTTTTGTTAAACATTTCCAAATTACATTTCATCCGGTTTGGGCCTGTCTCAGGAGTTCTGTCACCTCTGATTTAGAACATTCTGCTTTGTTTTACTGCAGTAGATACTGTTATTCTGACTATGTATACCTAATGAAAGTTCTAAAGTTTAGGTCATCTTAAAAAATGAAGTTATTAGAGGAACAAAATGAGAAAATTACCTTAATTGTGTCATAACATCCAAAATAAGAGGCTCGATACACGATGATGCCCTGCACAGAAACACCAAACCCTCGGTACAAACCGGTGATGCCGTCGGATTTGGCGATCTTGACAAGGCAGTCTCCTAAACCTTTGAACTGCCGCTCTTCAGGACCTACAACGAAGCATATCATTTCCTATTAAGCAACACAGAACTTATAATGAGAATTAGCCAAATGGCTTTTTTAACCTTAATTTATGATGTAAAAGTCCACATCTTGAATTCTGAACTGCAACTTAACAAGTAATTTAATAAAGAAAATGAAAGGGTTAGTACATTTAAATTATTTTTATCTAAAATGTTAGTAATAAAATATAACCTAAATTAAGGTGCTATAATCTTAGACAGCAGTAGTAAAAAATTACCCTGTTCTCTAACAAAGTGAAGTGTTATTATACTAACTTCCTCATTTTGCACATAAGGAAACTAGGAGTTGGGTGGTGGTATCATCGAGGGTAAGTGACTTGTCCAAGGTCACCCAAGTAATCAAAGCTGGAAGAGGACTCCGACTCCAAGGCCAGTGACCAACAGATGGTACCACATGCAAGTAAGTGGTATTTGAATTTCAGATGAAGCACCAAATGCTTCTCTTACAGTTAGCAAAGCTATTTTTTCCATTAAGTTGGAGATACTTGGCACATAAAAATCACTCTATTAATAAGCACAGAATGGATTATTACAAATAAAACCACAAGCACAACCAGCTTGCAGAAGCAGAGACATGCAAGACCTTAAAAAGGGGTATGTAGTGTGTTACATTTTTATTTCTTACAAATTTCAATAGAATTTGTGTAGCTCATTTCTATATCAGTTCTAATATTTTAAAAGGTAAGGACCTCTACTTCCCAAACAAATATTTATAGCAAAACTTGGCGTAAAATAGTTGTCAAAACACAAATTAGACCTTTCCCCAAATACCAGTCTTACGTTACAGAGGGGATATAATTTACAAGACTTCTTACTAAACAAAGAACATGTTAAAATAAGTTCAACTGTCTTTAATATGTTTTAATGTTTATTATTTTAAAGAATAGCTTAACAAAATTTATCCACACATTTATTTTAG
Source organism: Phalanger gymnotis (assembly GCA_028646595.1). Taxonomy (NCBI): domain Eukaryota; kingdom Metazoa; phylum Chordata; class Mammalia; order Diprotodontia; family Phalangeridae; genus Phalanger; species Phalanger gymnotis. The sequence continues at coordinate 350,327,753 of CM053623.1, forward strand.
GTCAAAATTAAAAATTACTGTGTCCTTGGGTATTGACAAGTGACAAATTCATTTATGTAGTCACGTAATATTTGTAAGTCAAAATAGAGGAAACCAAATTTGAATAAGGATTTATGGCTTAATATGTTGTAAATTCAGAGTATTTTTAAGATGTCCACAAAATCATTTTAGTTTTTTGATGCTAAAAATTGAAAATTTTCATAATAGGTATTTCTAATTACTAAATGTTAGGTCAATTGGAATATAATTGTAATTCTACTCATAATACATTTGACTTTTACATTAAATGTATTTGTATGTGTGTGCCTATGAATGTATATCACATTAAACTCAACTAAATTAACGTCTGAAAATATCACATAAGTAGATCTGGCCTCCACCAATTCCATTCCCTAATAAATAAATGGATTGCTTTTCATATGGCTATTGGCCTCACAAGACACGGCTGGAACATCAAAAGAATGTTAAGCCTGGCAAAATGGTACCTTTGTTGATCTTTGTGGTTCATAGTTAATGGATTTTTTAACAAAAAAAAAGCCAGCAAGTTACATAGTGGCATACTAATAGCTCCTATTAGGGAAATCAGTTAAATAAAAGGTTAAGAAGAGACATGTCAAGGAAATATATGACACTGTACCTCTATTGCATTTCCTATATAACTCTCTCTCTCTCACACACACACATACACACAGACAGAACTACTGCTGTCTTGCAAAATGCCTTACCTTTTCCAATATCAACCCCTAATCGAGTTCGGGCAAAATCTAGTGGATAGACTACACACAGGGATGTTGCCCCAGCAGCTCCACCTGAAGCTAGATTAGCCAAAAACCACCTCCAGAACTGAAATATATATTAATGATAAGAAATTAAAACAAGCATTATGAGAAAACTGTTAAATGTGGATTAATAAAAACAAAGTAGATAAGACAACCAAGTTTAACAATTTTAAATTTTCACACAAATGATATTAACATTATATTATTATATTATATAATAAACAATATAATAATAATGATAACATAACAGAATTTCTCAAGAGCTTTAGCTCATCTCCTTTGGTCTTTACAACATTCCTGTGACTCATTTCCTGAGGAGTAAACGAATTGGTGTTGAAGTTTAGACTTTCCTTATTTCCAGATCTATGCTAATGACACTATAAATCATAATTAAAATTTTTACATAGTGCTTCTACCAGTTTGCAGAGCTTTTTTCATAAATTAACTTCAATTTTACAAAGGTAGTATGTTCGAGGCAGGATCTGACTCCAGTCGCTCCTGACTCCAAGGTCCTGTGTTCAATCCACTACACTATCTAAATTGCCATACACGTCCTTATGTGAATCAAAACCAAGCTGTGCCTCCAAGAAACACTCTCCACACACCTATTACTTTAACATTCCCAAATCTGGACGCTAGTAGATTTTTAGCTAAGGGTGGTTACCTGGCCAGAGAGATGGATATGTGCTCGATGTGGAGTCATAAGAGGGCCTCGGCTCACAGGTTGGTTTGGCCACTTCCTTCCAAGTGGCCTTGGACAAATGACCTACCCTAGGGAACCCACCTAACTCTATGCCTCGGTTCCTTCTTTAAAATTGGAGGATGAACTGGAGAAGATCTCTGAGGTTTCTCTTCCAGATCTAAATCGACGATATCGATGTTTCAAATCATATGCTTCATAGGTTCACTGTCCCAACTTCCATCTACTATTTATAACCTCTCCTTTTCACTAGACAAATTTGAAAGATTTTAATATATTTTTTCCCTGCAGTATTTCTCACTAGCTTTAATATTCTGAGATAATTATGTGTAATATGTTCAAATCCTGAAAGAACACTAGGGTGATCTATAATACAAAAGTTTATATATAATGCCATGTGTAGCATAACAAAATGTGGCTTCTTGGTCTTAACAACTTTTCTTTGAAAATTTAAAAACCGAAAATCAGGGTGGTTTTATGCATCCAATTCCTCAAAGAGGCATTCCCACCTGATAGGGCTGCCAGGGTGAAGAGCATCATGTTAGTTACAGTAACGGGGATGGAAGGATAGGGAAACCTCTATTCCTCATAGTTTTATTTAAAAGTTTTTTTTTACATAAGCTAAAATAAACCCACTCAATTTTTATTTAAATATTTTAACTATAAAAGAATTGTATTTAGGTTTTAAAAATCCATGAACTCTTAGAGTTATGTTAGGAGACTCTGAAGACTTGAAATATTATACACATAAATGTTGGTGTAACATTAAGAAGATATAATAAATGCTAGCTATTGTATGTAACAGAGCTAGGAATAGGAGACTGGACTGGTGATTTCTTGATCTAGAGCTGGGGTGGGGAACCTGCAGCCTTGAGTGTGGCCTTTTGACTGAGTCCAAGTTTTACAGACCAAATCCTCTTATTGAGGGGTTTGCTTTGTGTTCAGTCAAAGTGCCCCGACCCAGAGGGCCACTCGTATCTTTGAGGCCACAGGTTCCCCACCCGAGAACATATGCAGATGAGACAATTCCCTCTGCCAACCTTTCTCTTCACCAGATAAGGGGGAGAGTGCTGATCTTGGAGTAAAGAAGAGCTGAATTCAAATCTTGCCTCAGTCATGCTCTTGGCCTGTTTCCTCATCTGTAAATGGTGATACAGATTTGTGGTTGAGGACCAAATGAGATAAAATATGGAGACTGCTTTGCAAACCTCCAAATGATTTAGAAAAGCTAGCCATCACTCTTACTAGAGAGCATTCAGAGGTTAAGTGACTTGTCCAGGGCCACACAGCTGGTCTGTGTCAGAAACTGGACTTGAACCCAGGTCTTCCTGGTGCTGAGGCTGGCTGTCTATTCACTGTACTGCACTGGCACATCATGCTTATTATATGAATAGCACATAAAAACAAGAGGAATGTGTTTGGAGGCAAACCTTGCCTTTTCAGATTTGAGCATTCCCTCCTAAGCAAAGTCTCACATCTAACGAACATATGAAATAGTTTAAAGAATGTTAGGGATATTAAAAGAGAATTACCTGTTTATCTTTGTTAACTCCTGACATGAAAATCTGCTTGTATTTGTCCCGAAAAGCGAAGTTCAGAGCTTGTGTTGGGAAATATCGAATGACATTTGCCAAATTGCCACGCCAGAAACTGAAAAAACCTTGGAAGAGAAATTATTCTAATTATAAATTTATATCATTAATCCCAAAGTCTTGAGAGTGTTCTACATGGAATAGCTCAAATATAATTCTGAGCAATTCTAAAACAAAAATTAAAAATATATCTATTGTTAAACTACATTGAAAAATCCAGAAAGTCTGTAAGCTTGTGGACAGTACAGTCATCTGAACCAACGCTTCTTCCGCACCCAATGCTGAACCACCATTTGCAATTCCCATAGAGGGGTGTGAGTGCGTGAGTGTGTGTGTGTACGTGCGTGTGTGTGTATAAAACTAACACATCCAATATCCTGTAGTATGTGAGTTGGAAGGGGGCCATGGGATAAAAGTACTTCAATATTCTACAAGTTATCAGAGTACTTCGATATTCTACAAGTTATCAGAGAAGTATATGAGGAAAGGAACTGAACTTTGAAAGTGAACACTAAGGTAAATTGAATATGTTGAGAATCACCTTGATCATATATGATAGCTTTTGTCCCATTCTCCACTTGGAAGAGAAAGAAGTGGGAAAGGAAACTCTTCCCCTTTTTTTAATTTAAAAATTTTTAATCGTTATTGATATTTTTTTGTTTTTGTATCAGTTTCATCTCACCCTTGTCTCACAAGATACACCTCTCCTCTGACCCTCCTCCCACAGGGTCCCCCTTGAAAAGGCCAGTAAGAGTAATCAGGCAGCGTGCCACAGCAAGGGCCTGCAGCCTTCTAAGAGGGAAAGGCAGTTCTTTCTCATCTCTGCTCTGGGGCCAAGCTTGGGCATTATCATTTCATAGTATTCAGTTGGTGGTTTTCTTTTTATTGGTGTTTTTTTCTGCTTACACGGCTGTAGTCACTGTGTATGCTGTGTTCCTGGTTCTGCCTACTTCACAGTGAGTAAGAGAAGTCTCCCCAGACTTGTCTGTATTCTTCATACTAATCATTCATTAAAACACCAAATAAAATGACCATTCCCATATACAAAGCAGAACAGAAAAGTTGACGTGAAATCGTGAATGTCCATTCAGCTTCCTTTTCTTTTTGGCAACCCTACTGCTGTATCCTCTCTCCAACTAACGAACAAAAGAAAACAAAAAACAGAACAGAAAAACAAAATCCTTCTAGGAAATATTCTGAGATGATACAGCAATTCCTGACTAGTCCCTTCGAGTCAGTCCACATATGAAAGCAATTAGCAAGAACTCAGAGGGAAGATGAGGACCAGTGTTCCACAGAACTGCTCAGAAGGGGAATGATGCCCGGGGTCATACTTTGGTCTGGGAAGTCCCTGGGAGGGCAGGTAAGCAGCTGATTCATGGGTCTTTCCAGAGTCAGTCAATCAACAACATTTATTAAGCCTACACATACCGTGCACTGCACTAGGCTCTGTAGACACTTTTTTTCCTAGGAATTGAAGGAAGCCAGGAGGCAGAGAGGTGAGCATTCAACTGCCAGTGAAAAGCTTCTTTCTTCGGCCCTAATGTTTCCTTCCCTGATCGAAGTGAAGTGATTCTGAAAAATGGGTATTTCCAGCTACCTGGTAGGTGGGTCAAGGGCTCAAGTTCATGATCTGAGCACTGGCCCAGAGGGGATGAGAGGGGAAACCCCCTGGAGAAGATGGGCATCCTTCAGTGAAGGACTAAGCAAGGTTCTGGGCATTCCAATAGTGGTGTTCTGATATAGAAATACAACAATCTCACTTTTAGAGGGTCACAGGATTTTAAGAGATAGAAGGGGCTGTAGAGAATTGGCATGACTCACTCATATTCTGGATGAGGAATTGGAGGAAGCCCATCATAACCTGGTCCCCCTACCCCCTTTCCAGTCTTCTTACACTTTGCGCCTGACCCAGTGACAGGCCTCCTGGCCATTTCCAACTCCTCTTAATTCTAGTGCCTTTCCCCTCTCTGGTTTACACACAGTTGTCTGCTGCCATTTTCCCTGTTTTCCCCATTAGACTGTGAGCTCCTTAAGATCAAGGATGGCCTTTTGTCTTTCTTTGTTTTCCCAGGGCTTAGCAGAGTGTCTGGCACATACTAGGCGCTTAATAAATGTTTACTGCCTAACGGATCCAAAGTCCCATAGCTTCTAAGTGGCCAAGTCAGTCAAAGCAATGCTAGTGAACACCCTAGGGTGTTCAGACTACTGCTCTTTCTAAAACTACATGCTCATTTGGGAATCATGAGGAAACACACCAGAATGGACCTCTAGATAGGAAAGGATAGCGTGTGGGTCCTGGGATCAACTGAGAAAGCCTCAGGGAGACAGATTAACAAGCTGCGTTCTAATTAGAGCCAATTAGGCTGGGCATAACTTTCTATAGGTACTTCTAATTAGAGAACCAGAGTATAATATAATTTCTGAATATACAGGCTCTTTCTCTTTCTAAGTATTCTTATTTAAAAAATATGACTTGGATATAGTAAAAGAGCAAGGGATGTGATACCAAGATCTGCACCAACCAAGAAAAGGGGGAAACAATTTGGTTTATGGGGGGGGAGTGGGAGACACAGAAGAAAGTAATAAAGAATCCTTGTATAAGGCCTCTATTTTTCTTGCTTTCTCAGTAAGTGGGGGAGAGGGAGCAGCAAATAAGTGAAATGTACCTAGCCCAGAAAGACCAATGATAAAGACAAGTGAAAAGCAATACAAGGAGGCTCCTCCATCCAATCCAGAGCTGCGCAGAAAGACAGGTAGAGAGAAGAGGAGAAGCTCAGGTGCACTCTGAGCCCTCCGCAGGTCCCGCCAAAGGTGGTGGGCAAAAAGAGCTCCCACAAAGCATCCAGTCCTCTCAACGTGATGCTCACAAAGCAGCTGGAGCTCTAGGAACGGGGGAGAGGAAGGCAGATCCCATCCCCCTAGCACTGCAGAGACACAAAGCTGGACACTTCTCAGAAGCACTGGGAGCCATAGCAAGACCCAGTGCCAACTCAGTACTTGAGGGGCAGTGGAGGGAGGGGGCATGGCGGTAGAGGCCGGAGACCTCTGTGGACCTTACTGTAGTGGACCCTCAGCAAGAGGAGCTTCAGACTAAAGGCCAGCCAGCCCCTCCATATGAGAAACAAAGGCCCCCAGACTAAGGGCAGTACCCACCCCAGCCAAGAGAGTGAGAGCAGTTCAAGCAGAAAGCTCCAAACCAAGATTTAAGGCTGAAACCAAATGCAATATGGACCAAGAGAAAGCCAAGATGGAAACCAAGAAAAGAGTATCGCCACACTAAGTCCAAGCCAAGTCTCACAGGAGACCAAAAAAGGCTTGGTTCCAAGGACTACAAAAACTGTTGGAAAAAAGAAAGAAATTCAATTATAAGTAAAATTAAGGGTTCAAGAAGAAAAACGGAAAGAAGCTTAGAAAAGAAACAGCTTAGGAAAGAAGGCAGAAAAACTTATCAATGTAGTAAACACCTTGAAAAACAACGTTTTAAAAAGAACTTAACAACTCCACGAAACAACAAGAAATACTTGCACAAAATCCAAAAACAGAAAAAAAATCCCTGCAACTTAGAATAAACTCTAAGTTATCTACAAACAAAAACAAATAAACTGAAAAACAGGTTGAGGAAAGAAAATTTAAGAATCATCAGGCTCCCTGAAATGCTTGACCAAATAAAAACTTTGGACAACATAGTTCAAGAAATCATTAAAGAAAACTGATTGGATTGACTAGAATTAGAGGGCTGAGTGAGAAGAGAAAGAATCTGCTGGTCATCGGCTGAAAAGAATATCAAACTGAACACACCCAGGAGGGCGCAGCTAAGATACAGAATTTTCAAGCCAATTAATAAATACTAAAGGAGCATCTTACCAGTATCCACTGGAAAGAAATACTCCAGCAACAACTTACAAAAACAAATATAATCCTACAGAAGAAAAAAAATGAATTGTAAGAAGCAGAGATTATCTTCTTTCAAGTATTCCTAAAAAGAAAAGAAGAGTAGAAACTCTGAAGTACAAGCATAGAATCAATAAAAACACAGATAATTTAATCTACTACTAGGTCTATTCCCAGAGATGATTAGGCAAAGAGGAAAAGAACCTATGTAATATTTCTAGCAGCTCTCTTTGTGGTGGAAAAGCACTGGGAACTGCGCGGACGCCCAGCAACTGCTGAATGGCTGACCAAATTGCAGTATACGATCACGATCTAATACTATTCTGCTATGAGAAATAATGAGCTCAATGATTTTAGGAAGACATGGAAGGACTTGCACAAATAATGAAGAGTGAAATGAGCAGAACCATGACAATCCTGTATACAGTAACAGCAATATTATTTTAAGAACAATTCTGAGTGAATAAGTCATTTTGACCATTATAAATACCTAAATTAGCTACAAAGGACATATGAAGGAACATATCTGCATTCAGAGAGAGAAGTGATAAAGAGAAGTATGTATAGAATGATTTTTTACACACACACACACATCCTCCTATATATATTTATGTCCAATGGTAGCTATCTCTGTGTGTATGTGGAAGAATAAAAGTAATTTACATGAAAGCTTTATTATATATTTAAAAGGAATAGCAAATTATACATAATAGGTTTTCAGTTTCATGTGCAATCATCTTTTTTATTATACTATGTTATAGGAATGCTTGTTTTATTCCATAAGCTAATAAATAAATAAATGAAACTCCAAAACAATGGGTTAAAGAACAAAAAATTTAGCAACAACAGATTATTAGAGAAAATGACAACAATGGGATGATACATATACCAAAACTTTTGAGAGAAAGGCAAAGTCAAATGTTAAACAGGGAAAAATTTATATCTCTAAATAGGTTCGTCATAAAAGGAGAGAAACCACAAATCAATGAATAGGGTATGAAATTTAAAAATTTTAAAAAGCAAAAGCATTTAAAAAAATCCCCAAGCAAGAAAATAGAAAATTTAAAAACCAAAGTGTTTATCAAACTGTGACCTGTTTCTTTTAATGATAATATAAATTAGCTAAAATTTGATTTTAAAATATTAACATCAAAAATGAAAGTCACAACAAATTAAGATAAAATAAGGAAAATTGTTACAAATTATATTGCCAGTTATACACTGTTAACTTCAACAAAATGGGCGAATATTTATAAAATTTAAAATACCTAGATTACAGAACAAAGTGATAAAGAATTTACAGATAAAGAACCCAAATGGCAACAAAAATTGAAAAATTCATAAGGAAGCCTGCCCCAAAGGAAAAAACTACCAGAACCAAGGTGTATCAATATATCATATTAAATAATAATAGAATAATTCATAAAAGAATAGTAAATAGATAAGAAAAAGAACAGAAGAATAATAAATAATTAATTCCATAATTACATAAATTATTTGCACACATTAGAAGAGGTCCTCTCTCTAGGATATAGATTTAGTAATAATGCCTGAGCCAGGAAGACATGAAACAAAGAAACCCACAGACCGCTATCTCTAATGAGTATCAATACGGAATTAGTCAAAAATTTGTAAACAGGCTATATAACAATAAACTAAAGAGATATTATGCCCTATGACCAGGATTGATTTATATCAGTGATACAGAATTTGGGAAAACGATAAACACTGTGGGCAGTTAGATGGACAGCCTACAGGACCTGGAGTCAGGAAGACTCATCTTCTAGAGATCAATCAGTGTTTAGTAACAGTGGTAGACAGGGGCTCTTCTCACTCAGAAAAATTCAGTCTTGGCTGTCACCTCAAAAAATTATAATAAAACGTTTCCCCCCTCTTCTTTTCTTGTTTTGACATGATGGGCATGTACTACTAACAAAAAAAATAATAAAATGTTGCAGGGCATCTTCATGCATGGCACTGTGGAGTTTTAAAACTGCATCGCTGTGCTTTTAAAGCACTGAATCCAAGTACTTTACTTCTGTTGTCGCTTGAAAACAGCCACAGACAATGTGTAAATTAACGAGCATGGCTGTCTTCCAGTAAAAGTTTATTTATGGGCACTGAAATTTCAATTTACATAATTTTCCCATGCCATGAAACCTTCTTTTGATTTTTTAAAATCTTTTTTTAAAGAAAATTACTTTATTCTGAACTTAAGAAATAAAACAAGCATTTTGATAAAGTGGAAGAGAAAATTTGAGGATTACACTTGAAATTACAGTTCCCTTATGTACAACTTGCTATTCCTTTCAAACATGATTTTCCTCCCAATCATTAAAAAAAATTAAAAATCATTCTTAGCTTGTGGGCCGCACAAAAACAGGCAGCAGGTCAGAACTATCCTCCAGGTGCTAGTCTGCCAACCTCTGCTCTGTTGTTGTTCAGTCATATCTGAGTCTTTTTGACCCCATTTGGGGTTTTCTTGGCAGAGATATTGCCGTGGTTTGCCATTTCCTTCTCCAGCTCATTGTGCAGATGAAGAAACTGTGGCAAACAGGGTGAAGTGGCTTGCCCAGAGTCACATAGCTAGTAAGTGTCTGAGATTGGATTTGAACTTGTCTTCTTGATTTGACTCCAAGCTTGGCACTCTATCCACTGTGCCATCTAACTGTCCAACCCCTGCTACTGACCATTGTTGCCAAAATCCCTAATGAGCATTGGCACAAAAAATGTTAAATAACACATTAGCGAAGAGGCTACAGCAAGATATAAAAAGATAAATGCCATGACCCGGTCGTATTTTTCACCAGGAATGTGGGGTTGGTTCAATATTAGAAAACTATAGACACAATTGGCCATATTAATAATGGCATATTGATAGTGGTTCGCTGGATAAAGCATTGGGCCTGGAGTCATTTGTTTCAATGTGGTTTCCTGTGTTTAAATGTGGCCTCAGCACTTGAAAGTTGAGGGCTCATGGGCAAGTCATTTAGCTTCTGTCGCTTCAACTTCCTAAAATGCAAAATGGGAATGACAACAACACTCACCACTCAGGGTTGTTGTAAGGAGCAAATGACATAATATTTGTAAAAAATGCTTTGCACAAAAGGCCTGACACATAGTAGGGCTTAGTAAATACATAATCTATTCCCCTAATAACCAAAATCCTATGATTATGCCAAAAGGTACAGAAAAGAATCCAACAAATTATGAACATTTGTTATAACCAAAAAAGTGGGAGAACATAATATAGCGACCTCCTTAATCCGCCTAAAACAAAGTACCAGCACACCAATCAAATTAGTACGGGGATGTTTTATAGAACTTCATGAAATGATAACAAAATTCATTTGGAAAAACAAGAGAGCTAGAATGCTGATGAAAAGAAGTTAGGACAAAGGGTCGTGTGAGCAGCACTTCCAGACCTTGAACTATATTACAAAGCAAAGGTCATCAAAACCATCTGATATTGGTTAAAGAATAGACAAGTCAATGAAACAGACTAGACAAAGGAGACTCAGAAATAATAGAACTCAATAACCCAGCGTTTGATAAAGTAGGAAACAAACTGTCTAAAAAAAATCTCTGATAAAAACTGCTGGGAAAACTGGAGAGCAGTCTGGCAGAAACTGGGCTTGGACCAACATCTTACATCATATCCCACAATCCATTGTGAATGGATACATGACCTTTAAAGGTTATGCTATATAAAAAATGAGAAGATAAGCAGGTGATAAATCTCTCACTGCTATGGGTAGGATATGTATTCTTAACTAAACAAGAGATAGAGGTAGTAGTTGGATAACTCAATATTTGAAACCAAAAAGCTTCTACATAGACAAAATTAATGCACCTAGGATAAAAAGGGAAGTGGTTGAAGAAGAAAAAAAAAACTGTATCAAATTTCTCTGATAAAGGTTTGGTATTTAAGATATACAATTTCTATATGCACATATGTATGTATATATATGCATATATACGTGGTGTATGCACACACATATGTGAGAGTCACTCAGGTTCTCCATCTCAGAGCCATCTTACTTTGGCTTTACACACAGTTGTAATTTGTGCAGTTACTGAAAAGCAAACAGCAGCAAATCACCACCTGGGGAGTGGCTACTAGAGGATGACATTTAAAGCAACAAGACAGAGCAGAGACAATGAAGAAAGGGTGGGATATAATGTTCTTAAGAACCGCTCTTGGTCATCCAGAAAAGGTTACATATTCACAAACTGTGATTAAGGAAACATAACACATTTTAGAAAGTTTCCATCCAAAATGGTTTAAATAATAACAATAAAAACAAAGACTATGTCCAAAGAGACAATTTTCAAACATGAAGAAAGTTCTCTCATTTACTTATAGTTATCAGATAAACGCAGAAGATTATTTAATCTTTCTGACGGAACCATAAAATTCTAGAATAACAAAAAAAACCAAACAAACCTTAGAGCAGGTGGTTGTTGGTTTTTTTTTTTTTGGGGGGGTCCATAGGTCCCTTTGGCAACTTTACAGAGGCCCTTTTCACAATATATAGACTACTTTTTCTGAATAAAATTTTTAAATGCATAAAACAAACTGTATTTTATATATAATGTACATGGAACATATATGGTATATAAATTAAATAAGTAAAGGACAAGCTAATAAAATTGTGGAAGAAATAGTAAAACTAAAACACTGGGAGACCATATTCTTTTCAGACTTGGACAAATCTAGCCAAAAGATAGACATGAAAGATGTTAAGGACTTGAAAAAACTTAAAAAAAAGAGCATGGATCTACAGTAATTACTATATGGGAATAAAAAGGAGAATACTTATTTCTTAGCTATTATGAAACCTTCGCTAAAATTGACCATGTGTTAAGGCATAACAATCTCATAAATGTAGAAAAGCAGAAATATTAAATGCATCTTCTAACCTGGATTCAATAAAGGGCCTTTGAAGCATAAATGAAAAACTAAGTGAAAACTAAATAACTTAACCTTAAAGAATGGGTGAGTCAAAGAACAAATCATAGAAATAATCAATAATTTCATTAAAGATATAATGACGAGACAATATACCAAAATTTGTGGGATACAGCCAAAGCAGTACTTAGGGGAAATTTTGTTTCTCTAAATGCTTACATCAAATAAAAGACAGAAAGAGAAAATTAAACTGGACATGCAACTTAAGGTTGGCTTTTTTAGCTAACCCTTCCCTTCAGCAAATTAAAAGCTCCTAATTAAACATTAAAATTGAAATCTTGACAAATCAAAGGAGATATTAACAACACTGAAAGTTTAAAAAACTAATCGAACTAAAAAATAAAACTAGAAGCTGTTGGGAAAAATAAATTAAGAGAGATAAACCATTAGCTAATTTGACTTCAAAAAAGAAAGAAAACCAAATTACCAGTATCAAATATGAAAAAAGATGAATTCACAACCAATAAAGTTAAAATAAAAGCAACTATTAGGAACTATTTTGCACAACTAAATGCAAATATTTTAGATAAATTATTAGCAAGTATCCTACAACAATGTATGAGAAAGATTATACACTATGACTAGGATGGTTGTATATCAGGAATATAGAGTAGATTCATCATAAAGATAACTACAAATAGATAAACCATTTTACTATAAACAATAGAAACCATGATATGAAGAGATGCTGAAAAGAATTCTGATGAAATCCAACACTTGAAAAACTTTCCTTCAAAAACCCTCGAAATTATAGGAATAAAGGAGCCTTTTCCTTTATGTTATAAATAATATTTATCTGAATCCAATCACAAACATATGTAATGGAGAAAAGTGAGAGGTCTTTCTGTTAAGATCATCACATTCTATTTAACACAGTGCTAGAAATGCCAGCTGTAGCGATAAGACAACAAAAGGAAATGAAAGCAATACACAGAGGCAAGGAGGAAACAAAATGATCACTTTGCAGATGATACATATGACAGTGTGCTTAAAGAATCCAGGATTCAACTAAAATTAATTAAAATAATTAATAACTAGCAAAGTTGCAAGATATAAGATGAATCCACATAAATTATCAGCATTCCCCTGGAAAATCAACCAAACTACTGAAGCCATAAAATATTTGGGAGTATAGAACCAGATTTACTGAGGAGCTATATCGAAGTATAAAACTTTATTTGTAGAAATAAAAATGGACTTAAACAATTGGAGAAACATTAATTCCTCGTGGGTAGCTAACATAATAAAAATGACAACACCAAAATGAATTTACTCAGTGCCGTGCTGATCAAACTCCCAGATTAGTACCTTAGAG
>CM053623.1:350341504-350371585 GCA_028646595.1 Phalanger gymnotis
TGTTTTATCTTGGGTCCTCTGGAATCGTAGTTGGTCTCTGCATTAATCTTAAGTCTTTCAAAGTTGTTTGTCTTTACAAGATTGTTGTTACTGTATAAGTTGTTTTCCTGGTTCTACTTACTTCCCTCTGTATCAGTTCACACAAGTCTTTCCCAGGTTCCCTGAAGCCAGCCCCTTTATCATCTCTGTCATATTCAGAGGGAGGACGATGAGTCTCTTCTTGACTCCAGGCCTGGCATCTATCCTGTCGTTTGGCCGTTTATCAATTGGAGAAAGCCTCTTTTTCTTAAGAATTTGGCCCTCTTGTTTGGAAATTAGACCTTTAGAAGAGAAATGTCCTCCAAAGATTTTTTTTTTCCATCTTAATGACTGACTTTGAAATAGTGTTTGGTGCTTGATGCCTTCCTCTACTTGGGCAGGCCTGGACAGAGTCAAGGTCTGATGCCTTCCAAGGGGTGGGTGGGGTTTGGGAAGTGCCAGTGGAGTCTCCGCAGCAGGGGCAAGGTGGGCAGCTCCCTTCAGGCCCAGGCCCAAGCTCCCAGCCTGCCTGCTAGGGCATGAAGACTGGCAGGGGCAGACCTGCTGAGGAGCACCAGGAGAATGAGAGTTCAGGGTTAATCCAAGGGTTTTTCTTGTCCCAGCTAACAGTTCTCTAGCACTCCTTACTCAGCCTCTCATTGGATACTCATAACAACCCTGCGAGATAGGAAGGTCATCCTCCTATCTTCATTTTACAGCTCTCATAAGTGACTGAGGCCGGATTTGAACTCAGGTCTTTTGTCTCCAAAACCGTCTGTCCACAGCCCCCAGATGAGCTCTGGGGCAGTCACAGGCATCTCGTGGGACAGTTCAGCCTTACGTGAATATCGAGACACCTCCATAGTTTTAAGATGGCTCTCTTAAATAGCCATCTAACAAAAGGACCTTCCCCTTTCCCTCTCATATTGATTAAGTACTTAGGATAGGTGGTACAGTGGTTAGAGCACTGGGCCTGGAACCAAGAGGACCTGAATTCAAATACAGTTGATGTCCCCTCACACAGCCCAGCCTCCTAGTTCCTCAGACCCCTCAAACCCCATGCCATCCTCCTCCATTCCACATTCATCCACGTATGGGGATGGCTGACCTTCCTCTGTCAGGCCATCATCTCTCTCCAGGCCTCCCTCCTTCTGAATTTATTCTTCTCCCTTATTGTGGGTGTCCTCAGTCTCTCCACCCTTCAGTCTTCACCCTATATCTACCCAGTTCAGCTCTTAAACTGTCCTATAATCTCAAATCCCACACCCCCTCACCTCATTACCACACATCCCTTGCTGAACCCCAGCCCTGGCTTGTACCTTTCACCCACCTCCTCTGCTCTCCCTTCAGCATTAAATGCCTACTGTGTGCTAAGCCCTGGGGTAGCCTTACCGAGGCCAGAGCTGTCTCTGCACTACATTGAGGCATCATCGTAAGATCCAGGAAGAGACGAAGAAACGCCAAGAATTTTAAATGGATTATAATGGTACATTGTCTTGTTTTCAGTCTGAAGATTACTACGACATGAGGCGTCTGTACACGATCCTGGGTTGTTCTCTATTTTATAGGGTAAGAAAACTACTGGATTAAAACCTGAACTTTTTCGTGACTGTCTAAGCCCAAAATATCCTTTACCAAAATGGATCATATTGGTAAATTATTATATCCTTTTTGTTTAATAGAGGTGCAATTTCAGCAAAACAAAGTATTTATACCTATGCACATAGAAATATTCATCAGTGGTTTGTAATTTTTCTTATTCTCAAAAAGCAGAACTAAGTAGAGGAAGAGAAAGGTCCATGATTTGAAAGAGCTGAATATGTGCGACATTTCTCTTCTGTGCAAAAGTGTACCTTGAACTTGAATCTTTCAGTGTGATAGGATTTTAAAATTGAAAAAACTCATTATATCAAAATAAAATAGTGATATTCTTTTAAAGATCAAATTATGGTATAGTTGAGGTGTATTTAGAGGCACAGTGCATAAAGCTCAGGCCTGGAGTCAGGAAGACATGAGTTCAAATCTGGTTTCACCCACTCACTAGCAGTATGACCTCGGGCAATCCACTTAACCCTGTTTACCTCAGTTTTCTCATCTGTAAAATGAGCTGAAGAAGGAAATGGCAAACCGCTCCAGTGTCTTTGCCAAGAAAACCCCACAGAGTCAGACACGACTGAACAACAAGTAAGGCATATTTAGTTTGTAACTTTGCTAGATTTTCTGAATAATTTGTTTTCCTAGAGGCAGCTTGGTTTTAGCCAGATAAGTAAGTAGTCTTTCAATCCAAAGAGCCTCCCTTACTTAGTGCTTGTGTGATTATGGGCAATCTGCTCCGTCCCTCTGAGCCTCGGCTCCATCATCTGTAGAATGGTATACTATCTGCCATAAGATAATATACAAATACGAGTTGTTTTTTTATTCTCCGCTAAAGTCTGCTGGGTGGGAGAGAGCCTTCAGGCACATACCTGACCTTGTGTTGGATTCTGGAGAAATAACATACCTTTTTAATGTAGTATTAATAATCATAACAGCCAACATTTACATCTCCCTTTAAGGTCCTGAACCAAATGGCAGCCCTATGAGGTAAACGTGCAGATGTTACTGGTCTCATCTTGCAGATGAGGAAACTGAGTTTGTGGGAGATTAAATGATTTGGCCTGAGTCACTGTAGGAAGCAAGATTAAACAAGCCTCCAACCTCCCTGAAAGCCGTGCAGCAGGGATGGAAGGGAGTGCAGCTCCTGCCCCAAGGCCCCAAAGCTCTGCTGGTTCTCAGGTCACTGGAACGAGATTGGACGGCTAGGAAACCTCCAGGAAATAGAGCTTTTTCCAGAAAATAGCCTAAGAAACTTTGAGGCACCTTATTCCCATTCCGTCAAATTACTTTATGTAGGTGCTCCACCCAGAACTTCTCCCTAGAGAAGTCTGATTGCCAAGGGGCCATTGGTCTCCTCTGTCCCAGAGTTCCTTAGGATGCCAAGCTTAGAACTCTCCCCATGTCCTGCTTATAATTAATAAATAAAAGGTTCCCTTGATAGCTCCTGTTCGGAATAGAACGTGAGACTTGTTTCTATGACAGACACCCAGCTAGGCAGCGTCCAAGGCAGCCCCAGCGCTCCATCCACTGTGCCACAGGGATCCCCATTTATTTGTCTTATAAATGAAATGTGAAGTTCTTTTTCAAAATTTCTGTTAATGGCATCCTCCCCCCAACCCTCCTCCTCCTTTTTCAGCCTCAGACTCTCAGGGCCATTTTTCTTCACTCTTCAGGTCCTAGACATGATTATCTCCGCTTTCCTAGCATCCATCCTCTCCTTCCTATTCCCAGCGTTGGTGCCCAGCTCTGGGCCCCTTCACCTGGACTGTGGCACAGCCTCCTGACTGGTCTCCTAGGCCTCCTTCCCCCTGCAGTCCTTCCTACACACTATCGGTGGCATCGGCACAGCTCTGGTTTTGTTACTTCCCTACTCCAGAGGCTGCCAGCCCCCTTGTGCTGTTGTTCAGTCGTATCTGACTCTCCGTGACCCCATTTGGGGTTTTCTTGGCAAAGACACTGAAGTGGTTTGCTCATTTTACATATGAGGAAACTGAGGCAAACAGGACTAAGTGACTTGCCCAGGGTCACACAGCTAGCAAGTGTCTGAGGTAAGATTTGAACTCAGGTCCTCCTGACTCCAGGCCCGGTGGTCTATCTACTGTACTATCCCCCACCATTTGAAACCTGAAGTACTTGCCATGGCATTCAAGGCCCTCCATTACTTGGCCACAAACTACCTATCCAGATTTCTCTACTGTGATCTTCCTCCATTCCAGCCAAAATAGAATCATTGCTTTTCCCCGAAACGCCATGGTTCCTTCACCTATAGTCCTTCTCTCCCAGCTATGCCTTTCAAAATGTTATCGTCCTCTCGGTACAGTAGAGATGTCCCCTCCCCCTGCCCATCCAGTACTTTGTGTGTGTTCATCCTAGTTGCTGATTATCTGTGTGCGCCTCATCTGCCCTTGTCCCCTGAGGGCTCCTCGAGGGCACCCATCAGGTTTTGTTCATGTAGGCATGAACATGCTGCCATGTTAAGCCTTTAACATAAGTTGTGAGTCCTCCAGGGGCTCAGTCTTAAAAAAGGGATTGAATTCTGTTGCCTCCGACCTAGGAAGCAGCTGAAGAGACATCGTTTGAGGTGACTTTCCCCTCTGTGCTTCCTTCCCTTCCAAGGGTTATTTGATTTGCAGCCACTTGCCCAAGGATGACCTGATTGACATTGCCATGTATTGTCGGCATTATTGCCTGCTCCCATTGGTCTCAGAACAAAGGATTGGTCACTTGGTCATATGGAGAGAAGTGTTCCCACAACACCACCTTCAACCCCCTTCTGAACCAGATTCAGAAGTCTTCCAGGAGCCTGAGGGAAGATATTTTTTATTAATCGTTGGTTTGGTAAGTTGTGTCTCTAGTCATTCTTAGAGTCACCTCCCACATCCCCTCCCTTTATCTGACTTTCTGAACAGATTTTTAAGCAAAAAGGGAAATGCAGATTATTCATCAAACCAAAGGCTCAGGATTAAAAAACATGGTGGCTGAGCCCCTTCCTTTGAATAATAAGGAAGCCTGGTGAAATTGAGGGGCAGACACTTCAAGATTCCTTTAGGAGTCTCCTCCTGACTATGTCAGGTTCAGGCACTGTTTTCTCTTTGGGTAGTGGAGACAGGTGTGGCAAGGGGGAAGGTGAGGGAGCAGAAAAAGGGGGGCTGCCACCAAAAAGTAAGGAATTCAGAAAATGGTCAAAGGAGCGCAGAATTCTGGATAGATTTGTGTGGAATTCCCAGGTTCTTAACCTGGGGCCTATAAATTTGGTTAGAAAAAAAAATACATCTTGATTTTCACTAACTTCTGATTGAAAGTTAACATTTTCTTCAATTATTTTTCTAAAACATGAGTCTGAGAAAGGGTCCATAGGCCTTCACCAGGCTGCCAAAGAGGTGAAGACCCCCTGGCCTCAAGAATTCTGGGGTGATCACAGACCCTAGGTTCATCTGGTCCAACCTCCTCATTGTACCAGTAATGAAACCCCAGAGTTACATGACTTTCTCAAGGTCACACAGGCGATGAATTGCAGAGCCAGGATGGGAACCCAGCTCTTTGGGTCCCAAGCCCTTGGGCTTTTATCCCTGCACCATCTTGTCTTGCTGGGTGACCAGCAGTGCTGTCGGGGCCGGTTGGCTTGGGACTGTTTTCTAGTTGGAACCTAAGGTACTCAGTGTGGTCTAGAAGGGAAAGGGAAGAAAAGCAATTATTATTCACATGAATAGGACACCTTTATAGCCATGGGCCTGTTGTATCCAGCAGAGTGAACTAGCCAGAAAAGCAAGTTCAGGGAGCTATAGCCTTAGTTCAGCCATGTAAAGTGACAATAATAATAATTAATAATAACAGCTACATTGGATTGGAAAGGGAGGAAGGGGCCAGGTTATAGAAACACCTATAACTACCCGAAAAGCATTTTATAATTTGATTCTGCAGATGAATAGGCCCAGATGATCTCTGTTTTCAGGTATTAGAAGTAATGGCAGATTCAACGACTAAGACTGGGTATTTGAAATATGGCTATTGCAGGATTAAAAGTGTCTAGGTTATCTTGATATGCAAAAAAGGGAAAGAAAATAGAGTCAGAAAACTAGAAGCCAGTGAACTTGACCTCTGTTCCTGGGAAAGTTCTAGAATGGATTGTTAAAGAGGTGAGGTGATTGGGATCTTTCTTTGGCAGGATTACTAAAGTAGTAGATGAGGAGAACACTGGGTAGAGTGAGCCCAGAGTTTGCTTTAGCAAAGCTCCTCCTGTTCTGGAGAAGATGGAGAATCACCATCATTAATGGCTGAATGTCACCATGGCTGGAGGTCTTCAGTGGATCTTGACATTTTCATCAGTGACTTGGATAAAGGCATTGACAATCCCTTGTCCAGTTTGAAGATGACCCAAGCTAAGGGGTATGGCTGACAGGCTGGATGATAAAGTCAGGATCCATGCAGACCTCAGCAAGTTAAAGCAGAGGGGTCCAATGCACAGCCCACCAACACGTCCGAGCGCAGCCCAAAGTGTAGACCCTCTCCGATTTTAATGTGCCAATGGATTCTTTAAAAAGGCATCCGTAAATGTATGTGATTTGCTAAGTCAGTATGCAGCCAGCAAGGATCCTTATCTACATGGTAATGGCCCCCATTTCTTCTTGAGTTTGACACTTCTGGGGTAGAGCGCTGGGCAGAATCAATCCATCACTCATTAAGCATTTATTAAGTGCCTTCTATGCATCATACCCTGTGCTGAGCACTAGACCTGATCCAATTAAATTCAGTAGGGATACATGCAGTGTCTTCACTAGCGTACAAAAGACCGGCTCCCATTTAGGTGCAAGAGACAGCTAGAGAGCAGTGTGGCCAAAGAGTCTGGGGTGTTTTAGCAGAGGGTGGACTCACAGTCAGGTGTGGCCACCGAAAAGTTAATGCAGGCTCAGGCTGCAGTAAGATGTAGGGAGGTGAAGACCCTTCGGTCAGGTCTCTTCTGGAGCTTTGTGTTCCGTCGTAGGTACCCTGGCTTAAGAAGATAATTGAGAACTTCCTATATGTGTGGTCTGCGCTGTTAAAATGGAAGTCCATGAAAGCAAGGGCTTTCTTTTCAGGCACGGTGCTTTGTATGCCTTAAATCTTAATAAATTCATTCATTCATCAGCTCTGAAGAGCATCCAGAGGATGCCCGCTAGGTGGAGAAAGGGCCTTGAGTCCATGTCATAGGAGAAGCCTTTGAAGGAACTAGGGACATTTAGACTGGAAAAGGAAAGACTCAGGGCAGATGGGAGGACCACTGTCCTCAAGTGTCTGAAAGACTGGCAGGTGAAGAGGAATTAGCCTTAATTTGCTCAGCCCCAGAAGGCAGAACTGAGAGTTTCACAGTGGAGAGCTTAGATTCAACAGTGGTCAGGGAAAATTTTGTAATAATGGGAGCTATCCTAGAGGGACTCCCCTCCTGAATGGCCTCCAAAGGAAGGCTGGATGACCACAGGTCAAGTCTGTTAGAGTAAGTATTGGGGGAGGGGGCTAGCAGTTGGATTAAGTGGCCACTAAAGATTCTGCCAACCCTAAAATTCTCTCATTCAGTGACAAATGTTTCAAAAGGCCACTCCCATGGAATGAATCTAAGAAACTGAAATGTAATGGAGAAGAATGTAGATGCCAAAGCATCAGCTTCCCAAGGACAGAATAGGGGAGGTGTGTGTAACTCGGGTGAAAAAGATGGGAAGTTCTGTGAGCCTGAAGGGGAGCCTGAAGAGCCCAGTCCTACCCTGAGAAGAGCTATGGACAGAACAGGAAGATGGGTATCTGCTGACCCCTCAGTACTCTCCTCAGTTCTTGTGATCCAGAAGACCATGACCAGGATGGCCAGAGGAAAGCCTACAGACAATGCCCCGGGAGGGACCAATAGCTGGCAGACTAGATGGTGTCTGAGACTGTTTCCAGCTCCAAGATTTTGTGATATGTTAAACAACACTACTCTATTAAAGAGGTTTTTCCAGTACTCCCTCACACTCTAGTATAACCTGCCTCAATAACTAATTTTTTTTTTACAGAAGCATTATTTGCTGTGTGTGCTGCTAGAGGCTGGAGGATGTGCATCCAAGGCTGTTGGGCACCCAGGACCCGATTGCATCTATGTTGACCAGGCCAAAGCCACTCTCCTGCAGCTGGAGGGAATAGAGGCCAGCCTCAATGAGAGACTGGCCTCTCCTTCAAACCCCTGTTTGTCTTGTGCAGACTGGTTCCTTCCCTCATCCCGAGATAAACTCGAAAGCTTGACCTCCTCCCCTCTCCTCACCAAGCTCCAACACACGTCTAGGGCCATCACCTCTCCTTCCAGCCGAAGAAGGCTGTTCAGCGACTACTCTCTAAAGACACGTAAGCTCAGTCCTTCCAGAGGCAGTGGGGGCTCGGACAATGGTGCCAAAGGTCCTGGGGACGGCAGTGGCCCCAGCCCACACCTGACTCCAGATCCACTCCACAAACAGGGAGCCAAGGAAGCTCAGAGTCCTGGAGCTCTACAAGCTGGCGGTGCCTTGCTCAAGGTACATGTGTTCACTCAAGGCTTTCCATTCCCTGCTGGGCTTACCTTTCCAGGGACACCAGAGCACACCTTATTTGAGCTGAGTTGTTGTAGTTTTTCACCATAATTAATAGACCAGTGATTCGTAACTCAGATGTCTTTTTAGCAAGAAAGTTTAACAATTCCAAGGGCCAAGGTGGTCCAGGAGTGGTGATCCTTGGCTGGGCCTTGGATTCCTTGATCTATTCAGACTTTTCTGGCAGCCCTGCATTGTGGATCAGGTAAGGAGAGGGTTGGGTTAGGCTGTCCAGACAGAAAAATCCAGAACAGAGCCGATCCTTCAGACTTATGCCTCAGTCGAGGCAAGCATGGGTATGGAACTCTGCCACATACCCAGAACTGACCCACCCTAGGTGCATTGTCAAGGCTAATTTCTAAAGAACCAACAGGGCCAGATAAAACCTGCAGTGACTCACTATGAGAAAGGTGCCAGCAGGATTTGGTTCCCATGGACATAGCCGAGCCATAAGAGGTTCTTTATCACCTGTGCTCTGCCTGAAATCTTTCCATTGTGGAAACGCTTTTCCACATTTGTGTTTGTCTTAACCTTCCAAACCAGAGTCACCTCCACACTGTGAGGAGGTTAATGGAAGAATGAAAAAAGGGAGGACAGCAAAAGTTGAGGCTTTAGGCACTGGAGGAAGGTCTAGAAATGAGGGCCTGCTGGGCTGTCTGCTGTACAAGGATGGATGCAGAGACATTGTAGCTGGGGCACGGGAACAGCATCAGAAAACCATGCATGATAGGCATAAAGTGAATGTGAATGTACTCACTAAATACCAGAGTGAGGAGGCGTCTTAGAAGCCTGGGCTCTGACTCTGAGTTGGGAAGGTCATCTGGCCTTAAGGCAACTGGATCCCTCTACCATTTGACAAATAAGAATACATTTAACTCTAGAATCCTTTAATGTCATCATTCCTCCCCCCCACACCCCTCCTGGTGGACTCCTTCACATAAGTAATAAACTTGTGGAAGTCATTCCAAAAGTTAGTACTGGAAGATAATCTAATGGGTTCAAAGAGGGTTTGGACAGATTCATGAGTTACAAAGCCATGTGACTCCTAAGAAAAGCTACAGCCAACCTTTAAGGTTAACTTTAGAAAACTAGCCATACCTCAAAGGACTCATGATGGAAAATGCCATCCACATCTAGAGAAAGAACTATGGAGTCCGAAAGCAGAGTGAAGCAGACTGTTTTCTCTTTTGTTTTCGTTTCTTTCTCATGATTTCTCCCATTCGTTCTAATTCTTCTATGCAACATGACTAATGTGAAAATGTTTTTAATAGGAATGTATGTGTAGAACCCATATCGGATTGCATGCCATCTTGGGGAGGGAGATAAGAGGGAGGGGGAAAAAATTTAAAACTTAAGGAAATGAATGTCGAAAACTGAAAATAAATAAATTATTATTTTTTTAAAACAGCCATGCCTTCCCCCAGCTCAGTACCCGGGCCTGCTCTATGGTTTCTTACTTAGCCATGGAATACTGAGCCAAATGTATCATGGATATCTGACCTCCTGTGTCAGACTCTACATAAAGTCCACTTTAGTTGTTTTGCCTTAGAATAAAGTGAGGCACCTAATTTAAAATTGTAGTCTTTTAAAAAAAACAGCCTCATTCAGTTTCAAATACCTGTCAGAAGTTAGCAAGTGTTTCTATTCAGTATGACTGTAATACGTTGTCTTTGTGATTCTCAGTGCTGTCTGATTCTTTTCAAGAGAAGAACCAACTAGATTTGGGGATATTATTTGTTTTCCAGGCCACCAAAAAGAAAGCTACTCTTCCAAATCCTTTTCATTTAGGAAGGCTGAAAAAGGAACTTTCAGAAAAAGAAATGGAACTGTTTGGTGCCACTAAGTAAGAAACATGTTTAATATTCTTCTTCATCAAGCTTTTAGCTTTCTTTTGAGTGAGAAAATTCCTGAGAAAGTAGAATTCAGAAAGATATCTAGCTTTTCTAAGTATTTAAAATTATGTTATGATTGGTAATAGAAAATAAGGTAATCTTTAAGAAACAATTTATTGTTTCTCACCACAAGCATGTTGTCTTATCAATAATACTTATTCATTCATTCCACAAACACACATTAAGCACCAGCCAAGTATGTGCCCCTTCAATGCATGAAGTGCTGGGGATACAAAATGGTCCTTGCCTTCAATAAGCCTATAATACTCTATTGTGTTGTAAGCAAAAATACACATGCAAAATGCATCCAGGGTAAATGCAGAATATTTGTGAGGAGGAGGGCACTTCCAGTTGTGGGAATCAGGGTGGGCTTCCTGTAATAGGTGGCCCTCGAGCTGAGGCCAGAGTGGGAAGGGAAGAGGATCAGATACAGGGGGCCATTTGTGCAGAGGCCTAGAGAGGGTGCATCATGGACCGGGAACAGCAAATAGTCTAATAGGGCAGAATGGAAGAGTACAAGGAGAAGCTTACAAGCCCTAAGGCTTCATGGGGCTGATTATAAAGGAGCTTAAAAACCAAAGAGAAGAATGTGTATTTATTCAGAGAGGCAATGAGGAGCCCCTGAAGGGACAGGGACAAAATAAGCACTGGAAGGGATCAGTTTAGCCAGGGACAGGGGCTGCATACCCTGTACAGGAGGCTGAGGCTGCCAAATCTCTTGATCTTGGAAGTTCTGAGCCGCTGCAGTGCAGGAGTAGGCTGATCAGGTGTCCACACTAAGTTTGGCATTAATAGGACAAGCCCTCAGGAGACTTCTTTTAAAAAAATCAATTTAGAGGGATGGAAACAGGGTAAGACCTAGAGGAGATACCCAGAGATTCCTCAGTGCTTTGCTGTGTGCTTGGGGCAGCAAAACTCCAGGTTTTTATTTCTATCAGGAGAGGCTGTGGCCAAGCCCGGAGGAGGGATCAGTGGCAGGTACCCATTCTACCACATTCTGACCTCATGCCCAGCCCAGAGGAGCCAGCCCTGTTGGACCTTCCTCCTGATGTACCACCTGCCCCACTCCAATCAGATGACCAAGGCCCAGGTCTGCCTTTTTCCCTGAAGCCCCCACTGTGTAGACTGTTAACAATCATTTATCTCATAGTCCCAATAAAGATGGTGACCTAAAAAGCTATGGAACAATCCGGCTATATGTCACATACACACACACACACACACACACACACATGTGCATGCATGCACGTGCACATGCACGTGCACGTGCCTTCTGTCAAGACCAGAACTGTACTAAAAGACATCCAGAAGAGAAAGGAGATTGAGAAAGGGAAGTGCACCAGGGAAGCTAGTACAAACCTCAGTAAATGGACCAGTAGCCTACAAGCACTAAGAAAATGCATGAAGGAAAAATAAGTAGACAAAATAAAACACCAAACACAATGAAGAAATAATATGAGCGAGGAGAAGCCCAAGAGGTAAACCCAAACAAAGATAGTAATTTTACAGCAAGCCAAGCCACAGAGGGAAAAAATGGCTTAGCCTCACTGACTACAAGAATGCTTAGAAAAAATGAAGCAAGAGATCAGAAAGGAAATAAGAGCTCTTAAGGAAAAAATTAAAAGCAACAAAGAACTTAGAACAAAAGATGTGAATCTAAGCAATGAACTCCCTGAAAATTAGAATGGAGCTGGCCGAGCTTACTGACTCCAGAGGACAGAAGAAAATGTAAGCTTTCTGTTATCAAAAACTCACCTGGAAAACAGGTCAAGGAAAAGTAATTTAAGATTTTAAGCATCAGACTTCCCGATAGTCATGACCAAACAAGAAACCTAGATACCATATTTCAGGAAATCATAAAAGGAAAAAACGTAACACTATTAGAATCGGAGGGCAAATTGACAAATAGAAGAAAAAACAATCCTGGAAGAAACTACAAACTGAAAATACATAGGAAATATCATAACCAAAATCCAGAGCTTCTAGATCAAAGAGAAAATACTGAAAGCAGCCTTAAAGAAAGCTCAAATACCAACAAAGCACAGTCAGGATCACACTCTGTGTGTATGTACACAGAACATGCACATGTATACATATGTTATACTTATGTTTACTTATTGTTTCTTCATGTACATGTATACATATGCTTACTTGTATGTTTACTTGTTCCCTCCAATAGAATTTAAATATCTTAAGAGTAAAGACTTTTTTTTTGTCTAGTATTTCAGACTCCAACACAGTACATGGCACGTTGTTGGTACTTAGTCAAATGCTTACTGGTTTTTTTCTTCTTATAG
The DNA here is from genome assembly GCA_028646595.1 of Phalanger gymnotis. NCBI lineage: Eukaryota > Metazoa > Chordata > Mammalia > Diprotodontia > Phalangeridae > Phalanger > Phalanger gymnotis. Next base: position 350,353,874 of record CM053623.1, read on the forward strand.
ACATTGTAGTCCCATAGATACTAAAGAAAAATATGGCTTAAGTAAGTCTTTAATTAGCAACCGTGTTAGGAAAAAAGTATTTAACCCACTTGTGTTATTTGATCAACAGATTAAATCACGGTTATATGAGTTGAAATGACACCATTATGATTTCCTCTGAATTAGACTAAACTTTAGTCTCTTGCATGATTAAAATGACCTGATAATTTGAGCGACTTCAGTTAAGGAGGAAGAGAGAATTAACTGTCTAGTTCAAAGAAATTCACTTGTTTCCTCTTTTTTTATTTTCCAAGGTTGACATCTGGCACTGAGAACACACTTTTTCACTATGTTGCCTTAGAAACAGTGCAAGGAATCTTTGTTACTCCAACTCATGAAGAGGTGGCACAGCTCAGTGGTTCTATCCACCCTCAACTAATAAAGAATTTCCATCGCTGCTGTCTTTCTATTCGTACAATCTTCCAGCAGTCATTGAAGTATGAGGTATGTTAATGCTTCTTTGTGGCCATGGTGAACCTTTGGTTCTCGCCGTTCGCAATATTCTCCCTGGTAAAATGCTCCAGGAGCAGGGATCATTCCTCCTCTCCTTCCCTGGTCTTCCCTTTCCCCTTCCCCTTCCCCTTCCCCCACTTTCACTATAAAACTCTTTGAAAAAATGGTATAGGTACCATCTGGCTTCTATCCTCATCACTGGACAGAAAGTGCTCTTTTGAGACTATCAGGGATCCCCTAATTATGAAGTCCATTCGTTTTTGAATCATTCTCTGTTGTCCTTCTGTATAAAAGAAGACTAGAAATGAAATCATATTACTAAATAGCGAAAGGCAGTTGAAGAGAAAATGAACCTGCAAATGGGCTAAGCCAAGACAAATTAAACCAAGAACATTTGTAGGTAAGACAAAAAGTGGACCCCAAACAGACCCGAAACGGAACAGATCTGCTGATATTTTGATAGCGAATTTTGATCATTTGTAGCAATGCTATATACTTGGACCTATTCCCTTCAGTTCCTGAGGAAGGTCAACAGGTCAACAAACACTTGATTGAGTCAGGCACTGTGCTAAGTGCTAGAAATAGAAACACAAGGAGAAAGACAGCCAACCCCTGCCTTCAAGGGGCTTTCCTGCAGAGCTGCAGGTGGGGGGTGGGGGGGGAGAGATGAAGGTGCTCTGTTTGAAGGTATGGTCAGAAAGTCCAGGAGAATCAAGCATGTAGCCTGGGAAGGCACCAGCAAGTGACATTCTTTCTGGCAGAAAGATCAGGAACCTAACCCCACAGCTGCAGAAGCAACTCTAGCTGGAGGCAAGGCCATTTTAAAGGCACTGGGGAATCGGTTCTCAACATACCGCTAAAGGAAGATGTTACAAGAATGAAAAAGATCATAAATGATACTTCTACCCAAAAAAAGCAGTGGAGAAGAATTCAGCAATCTCTGTTGCATGTCCTTTTTTTTTCTTATTTCTATAAAATCTTAAATGTGTGGAAGCCTACCTGCCTCACATTTATTCTTTTATACACTTTATACTCATAAAAGTGACTAAGATGTACCTGCCTGTGCCTGAGAAAGATGTGTAGAGAGTGTAAGAGCCAGGCAGGTTCATTTACTGATTTTAGAATGACGTTAGACTGGCCAGAGCAAAGTGCAGCCTTGAAGATTCTCTCCCAACGAAATGTTTCCCATACATATGTTTTACATATGTATGTGTATATGCATATATACACATACATATATACATACATACAGGGCTCAAGCGACAGATGGGACCACAAATCACTTTCTTTAGCAATCACCTGAGTACTAACAAGCAAGCCAGCACTAAAGGTATTTGCCATTGTCATTGAGGTATCTGAGGTAATATCCAAAAAAAACAAAAGGATTGCCTATTAATGTCAAGGATATTTAGTACTTTTATTCAAGGGTTTTTAACCCAAAGTCCACAAAGTCCTGTGAACATGGACAAGAAAAAAAATTACATCTTTATTTCAATATAATTCATTTCCTTTGTAATTTTATATATTTTATTTTATTCATTAAAAAAAATTCTGACAAGGGATCCCTGGGTTTCTCCAGACTACCAAAGGATTCCGCCATACAATCAAAATTAAGAATCCTTGTTTTCTTCTAAGGTGACATTGTATAAATTGTACTGAGCCCCAATCCTATGAAGCTTTTTCTACAGCAATGCCAAAAAGATTGGTTTAACCATCTGAGGTGCACTCAGAACAAAGGGGATTAAAAAAACAGTTCACCAAGCAGTAGTCTATCACATTAGTCCATCAGTCTACATCTTATGACAGGCACTGCGACTGGGAACTAAATTGAGTTCAGAAATAAGTAGAAGAAGGAGCAGTGGTATGTTGGTAAATGTTTAATAACCAGCTTTCCAAAGGAGAAAATATATGCATGATATACTTCTAAGTTTAATCAGCACCATTAACATATTTTCCATCACTTTCTTAAGTCTAGACAAGATTTGTATAGTCGTTCAGTTGTGTCTGACTCTTTGTGACCTCATTTGGAGTTTTCCTGGTGAAGATACTGAAGTGGTTTACCATTTCCTTCTCCAGCTCATTTTACAGATGAGGAAACTGAGGTAGACAGGGCTAAGTAACTTGCCCAGGGTCACACAGCTCGGAAGTGTCTGAAGCCAGATTTGAGGAAGATGAGTCTTCCTGACTCTAGTCCCAATACTCTCTCCACCGCACCACCGGCTGCTCTAATTTGTAGCTCTAGCTGATTTCCACGGTGTAAATGCTCACACTAAAAATTTAACGATCATTCAAGCTGGCTCCAGCTACTCCTGAGAAAGAGATAGGGAAGGTGATGCCTAGAAAATGGTATAATGCCTTCAGAGATCCTGGATAAGGTACTGCAATAATAAAAACAAAAAAAAAAACCCTCATCTCTTAGCAATTATCTTTGTGGATAATTTCATATCTGCCCATTGGTGTCACTTGGCTAGGAATTGTGGACAGACAGTCACTATACACCTGACTTCCAAATGGCGACACCAGTGGCAGGCTGAAGGGGTGTATCCCGGGGAATCAATAAAAAGCATCCTCCTGGGCACGCTCCTGGAAGAATCGAAAACATGCCATAGGATAAGTTGTGTAAAATAAATACGTTCATTGTCAAGAATGTGCCTGATCCAGAAGTGAGGGGAGCCCCTGACCAATGGGGAGGCTCCGACCAGCCAGAGAGATTGACTGCTTGTTGGGTGGGAGGGTGGGATTTTTTTTTAAAGCCAGCTTTTCACAGGATCATCAGAGGCTTTCGAGCTGTAAGTGACCTCAGGAGTCATATATACCAGCCCCTTCATTTTACCACTCTGAAAGCCAGGAAGGGAAAGATTTTAGACCCACCTAAGGCCACAAAGTTAGTAAATAACAGAGCCAGCGTTCAAATTAAAATCCTCTGAAGCCAAGTCCACACTGAAGCTCGGGTCTCTCGTGGCTCTGGATCTGAACAGTTTCTAGGCCATCTCTGCAACTAGAGTGTTGTTTACAGTACTATTAAATGACAAAGACCTAAGCCAAGAAAAGACATCGGAGCTTCCAAAGGATAAAGAGCCAAAGGTTCTTTTGTGACTGCACAAACAAAAAATCTGGTCTCCCAAGAAGGAAAGTTAAACCTATGTGCAACTGTGTGTGTGTGTGTGTGTGTGTGTGTGTGTCTGCACGCGCGCCAGCTAGTGAATTCCTTGGCTCCCCTGAGACCCTTCCCTTTAGGTAAGGCAGTGTGCTCCTAATTCCCAGATCCTAGAAATTAAGGACACCCTACCACTAAACTTGATTTTGACACTAAATCATTATGTGATTTAGACAAGGCAATTAATATTCTGGGCATCAGTGTCCTCATCCTTAACCTCCCTTACAATTCTAAAATGATACTGTTCATATGTACTATTTCTCTTTAGCAAGAGTGTAATAAATATTTAAACAAATACTCTAAGGTTCAGTGCATAGAATTTCAGTGTTTGTTACAGAAACACTTCATTGGGCTTTAGGGTTTTTTATTTCCTGTTTTAAATTCTGTACTTAAATATCTCAGACAGAGTATATAGACAGAACACAAAAGAGGACTCTATATGAAACTAAATCTCCATTTTGTGCTTCTTGCTTTTTTAAAAAGTAGATAATAAATTCCACAAGTTAGCCTCAAACCTTTGTCCTTCTGAATTTCCTTCGGTTCGCCTCTGTGTATTCTTTCATTGGACCTCTTTTTTTGACATCACTATCACTACAAACCCCATCCCTGACTCTTCCCCAATTAAAAACCAAGAGAAATGAAAGAAGAATTAAAAAAAACCCTTGTGGCATATGAGCATAGACAAGCAAAAAGAATGCACAAAGTGGCAACATCCAAAAGTGTCTGTCCCTTTCTGCACCCTGTGTCCATCCGTCCCCTCTCTGCTAAGACATGGGTAACATAAAGTTCCATCATCAGGCCTCTGAAGAGAAGGTTCCTTTGGTCAGAGATGTCAAGGTGTTCAAAAATGGTTTTTTTTGTCTTGTTTTCCTTCTATAAATTTATTCTCCTTGTTCTACTCACTTCAGTATTGATCAGTTCCTATCATGTAGGATTCTCTGAAATTGTCTACTTCATCCTTTCTTACTGAACAGTAATATCGCATTCATAAACCAGAATTTGCTCAGCTATTCCCTAGTTCTTGAAAAGGTAATCTAAGGTTCCCCCCTTAGATCCTGGTTCCTCCCTAGAATGAGATTCTTTTAGGATCAAGAAATTTGTTCTGACCATGACTATTCCTTCCCTGGTTTTATCCTCCCTTTTAATCATCACCCCCTCCTCCATGCCCCCTAAATATATTTCCCTGCTGCACTTAGTCTATTTCTACACTAGGCTTTTCATGTGGGTACTTGTGTGTCTGTTCAGCCACTTCAAATAAGAGTGAGATCTCTGATTCCATCTCCATCCCAATTATGAGAAGCAGACAAGTTCCACCCCCTTCTTCCTTCTGTCTACACTAGTGTATTCCTCCCTTTACAGTCTCTTCTTCAAACCCTCAGAACAGAACTAACCCTCCCCCAGACCTCTGTTTCCTCAATACAATTTGGAGACATGAAGATTATGACAGGACACTTATTTCTTCTCTCTCACCTCCTCCTCATTAGAATGTTAGCACCACATCATCACGCGTCTCCTTCCAGTTACTCAAATAAATTGATCCTTCCCAGTTTCCATGGACCCTTGTGTTTGGATTTCAAAGTGCCTTTTCAGAGCTAGTCTGTTCATCAGGAAAGTTTGAAAGTGAACTCTATTGCATTAAAAATCACTTTTCTCCCTGTAAGGTTTTATCTTTAGCTTTGCAGGCTAACTTAGTTTTCATTCTAAGCCTATCACTTTTTTTTCTTTATATTTTCAGTTCCAAATTCTTTTCCTCCTTCTACCCCCTTCCCTGCCTATTGAAAAGGCAAAAAATATAATACCCATTATACATATGAAGTCATGCAAAACATATTTCCACATTAGCCATATTGCAACAACAAAAAAAAGCAAGAAAAAGTAGGGGAAAAAATAAATATCACTTTTGCCTTTCTAAAATCTCTTTTAGTTTTTACCAAAAGCTCCTAAATTTTTTATGACCCTAATTATAGTTACTTGGTATTAGAACTACTTATTTTGGGATGCTTACAATAATTTTTTTTAAATGTAGGAGCTCTAGATTTTGGTTATGGTATTCCCGGGACCTTTCCTTTGGGGCTTCCTCCTGTCTTTACTTTGCTCTCTGGTTCTGATCAATTTGGGTTCCTCTATGATTTCTTGAAATATAGGGGACAAGCTTCTTTAAAATCATGGTTTCAAAGGAATCCAGTGATTCACAAATCATCTCTCCTTGTCATGTTTTGTATGTAAGTCAGTTTTTCATTCAGCTGTCATTTTTTTGTCTATTTTTTTCAGCTTTTTTATTTTATTCTAATAGTTTCTTTTGTCTTGTAGATTCTTTGATTTTTGTTTGGTCCATTCTAATTTTCAGAGTCCATTTCTTGGGCAAGATTTACCACTTTCTCTTCTGATCTTTATTTACCTTCCACCTCTTTTGTGCAGTGCTTTTATTCCATTTTTTTATGTCTTGCTTCATTTACTCAAGGTATTCATGTAGTCTTTGTAGAAAATAAGTTTTTTTTCTTTGGGTCTCTCCTTGCATTTGTTACAGAATTATTTAGGGGGAGGATCTTTATTTGCAATAATTTTTGATACTGGTTAGTATTCTCTTTGATTTATTTACCTTTTAAGGCATCTGGGTGACACAATGGATAGAGGACTAAGCCTGGAGTCAGGAAAACCTAAGTTCAAATCCAGCCTCAGATGCTTACTAGCTGTGTGACCCTGGACAAGTCACTCTCTATCTGCCTTGTTTTCCTCAACTCTAAAATGAGGATAATAATTGCACCTACCTCCCATGGTTGTTGTGAGGATCACATGGGATGATATTTATAAAGCAGCTAGCACAGTGCCTGGCATACGTTAGGTGTTTAATAAATATTTGTTTCCTTCTCCTTCATCCCCCACTCCCACCCAAATTAAGGGTTTGTTCCAGGGCCAGTACACCCTGTGTCCTCAGTTCTGCTTTTGGGTGGCACGGTCAGCTTTGCCTTTTCTTTCCCTGGGACTTTCTGACCATCCTCCACCTTTCCCAGGTCACCCCTCCACTCTCACTGCCTCTAGACACAGAGCCTTACAGGTTCCACACATCCTTGGCCCATCTCTGGTTTCATAGTAATTCCCAAGATTTATCTGTTTTGTTGCTTGATTGTACACAACTAAATAACTGATTCTCTCACCTCTCCCTTCTCTATTTCCCATTTCTGGTATATACCTTAGAGGCAAATTGGATTGAAAACCAGGCTTTCTTTGCAAGGTTGAAATGAGGTATTATTTCCAACAGGCTTTAAAAAGTAAAATTTGGAAATAACATTCAGGAGAGAAACAAGAATGGTTCCAAGTACTAGGTCTTCAAATATCTTATAATATCAGCCGCTTGAAATTGCTTCTACACGACACTTGGCTGCTTGTGTCCTGTAGTTCCCGTTCATTGATTAAACATCTCTATGCATGGGCAGATAATTTGCTTTTATGAATAAATGCTTCTCCCACTAACTTATAGAAGAAGAAGACCCTTAATGTTGAAGGCAATTCAGAGTCTACTCATGCTACATCCTCCCTTAGCCCTGTGAAAGAACATGGTGTGTTATTTGAATGTTCCCCTGAAAACTGGACAGATCAAAAGAAACCACCTCCAGTGATGGCTTACTGGGTTGTAGGGTAAGTGGAAACAGTGTCCTAGAAAAAATGATTTGGAAGCTGGTTTGGATTGCTTAGAGAGATACATGCATTGGAACAAAGGAAACTCTCAGCCCATTTTTACCATAGTGGGCAATTTGGGGGGGCCATAAACCCCAACTGGAAAGGCAAGGTAGATAGAGAGCCAGATTCGAAGTCAAGAAGGAAAGAGAAAGAAGTGAAGGAAGGAAAGGGGGCTGTATGACCCCGGGAAAATGAGTCTCTAGACTGGCCAGAGAATGTGCTGCCAAATTTTGGTAGAAAGATATCCCCCAACACTGGTGTTCCCTATATCAGAGTGCCAGGTGTCGCTCTTGATCCTGCCACCCCCCTCTTGGTGATGGGGAAACCAGTAAAGATTTTTGAGCAAGGACATAACACAGAGAGATTCTGTGAGAAGGTGAATGTGTGGGTCCTCTACAGGAGAGAGATGGGGAGGGAGAGAAACTGGAGGCAGGAGGACCGTAGGAAGTTGTTCCCATAGACCAGAAGGGAGGTAATTGGAATAGGCAGGAGAGGCTTCTTAGATTAGAGTCACCCAGTCATCTGCCCCCACCCCTCTTTGAGAGGGAGGCAGAACTGAGGCCTCCAGACAGAGATAAGGACATTTGATGGAAGCGATGTGGGTTAAGGGATTCAGGGACCACTCAAGGACTGAAGTACAGGAGAGGGTCATCTGGAATTAATTCACAGACTCAAGCATTCTTCAAGTTAAGTTGGCAAAGGTTTATTGTAACACCACTATGGCTGGCAGAGCTCCTTAGGGAACTTGCAGGCTAACAAGAATGATACCAAAGCCCACTCGTGAGTAATTGCAAGGCATAGTGTCCTTAGGCTAGGGAGAAAAATCTCAGGGATAGTATTTTTAGGCTAGGGAGAGATGTGATCTTAGAAGTGGGATCCAAGCACAAGACCCAAACACCCCATCAGAAGGAGTTATGGTTTTAAAGACCTAAATCCAAACCCAGCCTCAGTGGCCCCAGACCAGTCTCTCAGACTTTCAAGGCCTTGGCCTCCTCCAGAAATAGGACCAGAAGAGCCCTGAGCCCTGAATCAGTGACTGAACCCTTTGTTACAAGTAGAGTGATCAAAGTCCTGGTGGTCTTTAAAGAAATCTAAATAAAATTTTAACCTCTCTCCTACCATCAAACTGAGAACAAACTGACCCATATTATTGAACTTGACTGACAGTACACAGTTAAGGCCGGGAACACAGCCCTAAGTGAGGGAGTGTCGAGCATCCTCCCTAATTAACATAATGAAGCTTGGAAGGAACAGCTCAATACTGCCATTTTTATCACAAGTGAAATCATGCTAGGTATTTAATTAAGGGAAACCAAGGAGCTTAGTAATGAATGTCAATAAAAATGGATCTTTTGCCCTCCAGAGTGATGAAGAGAATTGAGCCAATATAAAAATTTGGGAATTGTCCCAAGAAAGTATTCTGGCCCCTGCCCCTTCCTCTCCTTGTATAATGGCTTCTTGAGCTGCGATAAATCCTTCAAAGCACAAGCTGAGTTGAGTGAAAAGGAAGTCAGAGTATCCTTCTAAAGCTAGCATGGGCTTCTGTTTCCTCACAGGAGACTCTTCTTAGAACCCAAGCCTCAAGAACTCTACGTGTGTTTTCATGATTCAGTCACTGAAATTGCCATTGAACTGGCATTTAAACTGTCCTTTGGCTTGGCCACATGATTCACCTTCCTTGTCATCCAGCGACGCCATGGAGCACCCATCATTAGAAACTCTGAAACCCACTCTGAGATGACAGCTCTCTTTAATGTGTCCTGGAAGCGGCGTTAAGTCATCCCGCAAGTCACTGACCACTTTCACTAAATGTATCATACCCTTCTTAGTCTGGCAGGACTCTGGAAAGGATACTTTATGTGTATAGGAAGATGGAGTTGTTAATTTATTGTCATTATATTGTATGTATCTTGCTAAATGTGTTGGTTTGTGGTATATTTTGAAATAATGTGCACAAAGTTTAATATCAGATTGCCTTCAGGAAGAACATATCATGGAAAATATCCCAAATCATAGTGTATTTGCTTTGATAATATTGATAGGAAGGGTGCAGGACCAGGAGCCAGGTGGCCTGTGTTCTGGTCCTAATTTTGCCACCAGCAGTAAAAGGCTTCCAACAAGAGACACTAAGACACTGTTATCATAAGAGTAAATCGCGAGATTGAGTTAAATGGATTCTAATGTGCCTTCCAGCTAGAGTTCTATGCCTCTGTTTTCCCATCATCTTGAATACTGGTCATTTCCATCCAGTCTTCTTCCTGATGCAAGCACTGAAACCTCAGCAGCTCGGATCTCCTTTTCCCTGCAATCAGGAAATGGTCAGAATGAAATCCGTGTAGCGCTCTCTCTTCAGGCATTGGGCCTAAAGAACCAGCTGATCAGGAGCAGGAGTTTTTCTTTTTCCTGAGCTATAATATAGATGTTTTTTACACAATCCTGTTTTTACACAATCGACACATTCCTAAAAAGCCAATTAGCTTTTTGAAAACCAAATTCTTTATTGCATGCAATATGATTCCCATTTATAGGAAGCCTTTGGTGAATCCCACTGGTAAAGTTAACCCCATTGGTAAAAATCCTCAGTCTTTGATTCATCTGTCTTGCAAGTTTGCATTTGGGTTTTCTTTAATTAAATTTAATTTTCTTTAGTAGAAAAGAGTATTAAGAAATCTTGAGTCTAGGAGAATTTCCCCCAAATGAGACAGCCTTGTGTGGGGCAATGATGGGGCCTGGCAAAGATGGCAGCCCTCCGAGGCCGTGTGGCCTGTGTGTGGCCCCCTTGGGGCTCAGGGAGGGCCTCCAGGTGTGTTTCTAAACAGCCTAGGACTGGAGCAGGCCTAACAAGACGCCCACGCTGGATTCTGTATCTCCAGCAGCCCCAGCTCACCCTGCTTCTCTTCTGGAACCTCAAATCATGGGATTTTATAACTGGAAGTAAAGCTCAGAGATTATCCAATTTATTCATGTATTCAGATGATTTCATGTATGTCACGTATTGTATTTGTAGCCTTAGCACCTGGCATATAGTAGGAACTTAATATATGCTTGTCACTGGGTTGACTGAGGAAGACTGATCCCCAGTAGAGGGTTAAGTAAGTTGTCTGAGGCCACTAGCTGATAAATGTCAGGGTCAGGGTTCTTCCTTCAGAGGGATGCATCATCTGCAACGTGCTGTGTGCCACGGAGACACAGGTCAGAGCCAGGCAGAGTCCTCCCCTCTTTCCCCAGAGCTTAGAGCATAGATAGATAGATTTCACAGGGCTTATTGAACTAATGACAGCATTGGGCCAAGGGAAAGCGTCATGTAGAGGAGAGCCCTGGGCTTGGAGGCAGAAGAGATCTGTCTGAATTATACACACTCACAAACACACACCCTCTTGATTGCTCACATAACTGTGGGCAATATCACTTTGAGCTGTTTCCTCTTCTCTAAAACTGGGGTTAACGACCCCTTTGCTATTTACCTCCCTGAACAGTCATGAACATCGAGTGAAATCATATTTGTAAAAGGTGTGCCCTGCCTCTGCCTCTCTAAAGAAAGGTCAACAATTATAATCATTCTCATTGTATCTGTGAGAACACTTTTTTTTAAAAAATGTATTTAATGAAATTTTGTTCTTTACAATGGCTTTTGGAAACAGAAAGAAAAAAAAGTATCCCCATTTATATCCAGCTGCAGACCAGCATGTGAGGGCAGCTGTTAAAAACACAGCCAGAATCATTTCGGTTTTTGATTCCCAAGTGGTCAGTGAAAGAAGTTCTCTCTGAGCATCCCTGCACTGAAGAGGGCTGCCTCTATTTACCCCTGAAACCAGAACCTTTGACAGACACAGCCAGACTGCAGCTCTGGCTGACCCGGCACTTTATTCAAGGGGGAAAAGGGTCAATGTGGCAGCGTATACTCTAGCTGAAAAAAGAGATATATAGTTCCTTGGGGCAATGTGAAAAACGTTCTCAGACTAAGATATTATATATCCCAGCAAGTCCTTGGACCTCCAAGGAGGTGACTGCATATAAATATGCTGCAGAACGTTCTTTTTTTAACCCACAGCTTTATGTGTCATGTACTGCTGAGCACAGATCAGGATTTTTCCATCCAAGAATCACAATTACTTTACAGCTTTACCCCATGTCTCTGAGCTGCTCCCTGGAAAGTGATCAGCCTTGAACCGTGCCGGTCCTTGCCTTTCATTTGGGCTTTGGAAAGACTGATAAATATGTAGGAGCCTGGAAATGAGCCCAGCATCAGTGTTTTTCCATCCTCTAGAACAAGAAGAGGAATGTGGCCAAGCTTACAAGTTGGTACCATGGCTTTGGCAATTCCAGAAGGCACAGGTGTGGTTAATCACTTGTTTGTCACTGACGTAAGGGTGTTTGGTTCGTGGACCCTGGAGTCAGGCCGACTGGTTCTTGAATTTCTCGTACCACCAAAAGATGTAAACAAGTGAAGGATTGTTTCTCTTTTAGCTTTAGTACCTACAAATGATGTGGAATGTAACCATTAGGTAAACTTTTTAAAAATAAGAAATGTTAACAGTTTTGATATTTTCATGTATATTTAATAGAAAACTGGCATTTTGAAGAAATTACTATAAATTGTTACCTCTAAAATATGGCTTTCTGTGTGTGAAATAATTTAATTTTGCATACCTCTATTTCTCTAACCTGTATGAAAAGCTATTTTTATATTTTCTCAGTTGTTTTTAATAAAGACAAGCTGAAGATTTGTTCACCAAAAAATGTGCTGGCTTGAATTTCATTTTATGCCTTCTTAATCAAAATGCTTCCTTAATCAAAAAGTTTCTTTCTCTACAGATTTTTTTTTTTTTTTACAGTTTGCAAGGCAATAGTTTGATCGCATTTTTAAAACAACAGAAACTAACTGATCTGAAGCTATAAAGTGACAGCCAGATAGCTCAATGGATAGGGCACTGGGCCTGGAGACAGGAAGATCTGAGTTCAAATGTGGCCTCAGACATACAGTAGCTGTGGAACCCCTGCGCAAGTTGCTTCACCGCTGTCTGCCTCAGTTTACCCAGCTGTAAAATCAGGATAATATTGCTCCCGACTCCCAGGGGTATTATGAGGATCAAATGAGATATTTGTAAAAGCATTTTGGAAACCTTAGAGCACAATAAATAGTAAACTTCCTGTATTTCTAAATAAAGTATATAGGCTTTAATACTTTTTAATCTTTTCGTTCCCCGCCCCATGTTTTTAGTGGGCACTGTCTAATGAAATGAGATTTGTCTCCTAGTTCTAATGCCTGTTCTGGGTTTATAATTCACCTGATATGTATTTATACAAATAAGGCACTAAGGGAAAGTGGTGTCAAATACATATAGAAACTGGGGGCCGCCAAGCATTACTTAAGGAACCCTATGGTGGCGTATTGACTTAGAAAAGCACATAGTAACATTATCTATGTCCCATTGTATTTTTTTATTCATCTTGTCAAATATTTCCCAATTACATTTTAATGTGCTTCTGATCGCACTGGGGAGCAGTGTGGACCACAGGTCCAGTGTTTGACACTGCTGCTCTGACCATTCTCTAAGACTGGTAGTTGGAAAATGCTCCTCATTATACTCTCACCTCAACCTCCCCATTCCAGTGAAATCAGGACTGGACCAAAAAAGGAGTTGGAGGGGGGAGGACTGAGGGGAGCAGGGAAGAAATGACAGAAGACCCTATTGCTATTAAGAGTCAGGAGTTAATTGCTATTAAATTAATTGCTATTAAGAGCATGTTCGTTTTTTCTCACAATTGCCATGTCAGGTAAATTGTTGTTTGTTAGCAATTGCTAATCCTCTTTCCCTAAGAAAAACACAGCTACCCCGGTGGCTACTTGTAGTAAACAACATGGCACCAGCCATCCATGGTTGATAGAGAGCAAAGGAAAATAAAGCAAAAAACTTGGTATAAAAGAGCCTCTAGTAATTACACTTTTTTATTTAAGAGAAAGAGAGAGAGAAAGAGAAAGAGAGATGGGCTTCAGCAACAAGCTGAACTGTCAGCAGAGGAAACCTATAACCTTTAGGAAGTCTGGGATGTTAAAAAGAAGGTACCATGCATGCTCAAGTACTTAAAAAAAACTGTCATCAAAAGAAAGTATCTGGGGAACCTTAGGAGAGAAGAGAGTTAAAACAGGCAACATAGGTTGTGCAGGGGTTGGAGGCTGGGCCTAGAGTCAGGAAGACCTGAGTTCAAATCCAGTCTCAGATACTAGCCTTGGAACCATGGACAGGTGACTTAACCTCTGCCTCAGTTTCCTCAACTGTAAAATGAAGATCTTAATAGCTCCTACCTAGGGGACTTTTGAGGATGAAAAGAGATCATATTAATAAAGTGCTTTGCAAATATTGAAGCTTTATGTAAATGTTAGCTGTTGCTGTTGTTAAGTTTAGGAGAATAGGACTTTGGGGCATACTTATGCTAAGGTGGAGTGGACTCCAGGTCCTAAAAGGGATCTGGACAATGCTCTTGCTACCCTAAAGATTTCCTCCCCAAAGCCCTGTTCTCCCCCTCTTTCTTGCTCTAAGATAAAAGGATTTACGATACATAAGACCTTGTGGCTCATCAAATCGGACTTCATTTTATATGTCTCAGGATCAGAGATTGAGAGCTAGAAGTTCTTATTAATTGCCTACGGTGCACACAGCTCAGTAGATTCAAAGATGGGAAGGAAGAATTCCTGTCTTACAAATGCTTACAAAAGTGAATTACACTGCTTAGAATCTCAGAACTTTGACTTCTTTCTCATGCTCAACATCCCACTGACATTAATTCCCCGGCTTCAGCAATTTCTTATCATTTTCTTCCTCTCTATTGTCACAACCCTAATCAATTGGTTGGGAAGGTTGAATTAATTAATTAATGAGCATTTATTAAGCACCTGCTATGTGTTGAGCACCGTGCTAAATTTACAAATAGCAAAGATAGTCCCTATCCTCAGAGAGTTTACTTACATTCTAAAAGGGGAAGATAAAACACTTAAGAGAAGAATATTTTGGTTTGCAAAGGTATAGGGACAGTGAGCAGAAAGCTTCTCCCCAGTCAAATATCCCCAATTCCTTAAACCAGAGCTCTATATTGTACCTTATCCCCAGTACCTAGTAATGTGCCTGGCAAATACTAGGCATTTAAATAAATGCTTACTGAATTAAACTGAATATCATTTAATAGTAGAACCTTAATGAATATTGTTTTTATTAAATTTTTAAAAATATTTAAAATATATTTTGTTTTAATCAACCAAAATCCTCTTCTTCCTTCCATTCTAATTACACACACGAGAATAGAAGAAAAATTAAACCCATCACAAACACACATAGTCAATCAAAACAACTTTCCACATTGGTCATGCCAAAAAAAATTTTGTTTCATTCTGCATCTCTGTAGTGCTTTACCTTTCTATCAATAGGAGGTAAATAGCATGTTTTTTATCATTAGGCCTATGGAATTGTAATTGGTCATTATGCTGATAGGAATTTAGCACAGTAATATTCCCCCACATTTATATACCATAACTTGTTGATTGATTCCTCAATTTATGGCAGATTCTCATTCTTTGCCACCTCAAAAAGAGCTATAAATATTTTTATAAATCCTTAGTTTGTTTGCTTAGAATTAATTCTCAAAAATCTCCCTTCCCTCTAGTATCCTCTTCCCCATTCTCCTTTCCCTTTTTTCACTTGTTGAGTGAAATGTCTATCTGTCTCCAACTGTGTGTGTCTATTCTTTCTTCATTTGGTCAGTTCAGATGAGATGAGGTTGAAGTTTTGGTTACTCCCTTCACCCCCTTCTCATTTGTATAGATGTCTACTTTCACACCCTGATTATGTGAGATGATTTTCCCCAACCTTCCTTTTCCTTCTCTGGGGTGTTCTCTTCCCTTTTCTTTCCATTCTTCTCTTAAGATTATCAAGACATAACAGAACCACTCCTACGCCTTATCTAATTGGACTCTCTCAGTGGACCCTCATAATGGCAGGATTCAAAGGGTATGTATTTGCATCTTCTCCCCATACCAGAATGTAAGCAGTTTATCCTTGTTTATTCTCTTTGTCATTGTTCTCTTCACTACTGTGTTTGATCTTCAAAATTTCTAGACATTTTTGTTCTTTTCATCAGGAATGTTCAGAATCCTCCTATTTCATCAAAAATCCATTTTTTCCCTTGTAGGATTATACTCAGTTTCGCTGGGCAAGTTATTCTTGGCTGTAATAGCCTTCGCCTTTTGGAACATCAAATTCCAAGCTCTCTGCTTCTTTCTAGTGTTGGTTGTTAAATCATGTGTGATCTTGACTGTGACTGCTCAGAACTTTAATTCTTTCTTTCTGGCTACCTTACAATATTTTTTCCTTGACCTGGGAACTCTGGATTTGGGCTATTATGTTCCTCAAGTTTTCATTTTATGGCTTCTTTCAGGAGGTGACCGATTAATTCTTTCTATTTCCACTTTGTCTGCCAGTTTTAAGAGTTCTGGGCAGTTTTCTTTTAAAATTTCTCAAAATAGGATGTCTGGGTTCTTTCTTTGGTCACAGTGTTCAGATAGTTGAGTGATTCTTAAATTTTTTTTCTCCTCAATTTGTTTCCCAGGTCATTTGTTTTTGCTATGAGATATATTCTATTTTCTGAAGCAAACAAAAAAAATAGGAAGAGCAGCATTGTTTTACATATTATTGCAAATCTCTAATGTCTGGCATGGTAGACGCCTGTTAGATCTTACATCTGCTTCTGCGTGTAATCTGCTGCAGTATGTTGTTTTGGATAAAGTATATTAAAAAAACAGTCTCACAGAGATACATAGTTAGAAAGGGGAAGAATATTTTAATAGGCAAATATTTTTATGCAAATAGATTTTACCTTGAAGATACCCTGAAAGTGTGTCCACACTTAGACCACATTTTAAGAACTGATGAGGTAGAGGATAGCTATTTATTTCTTCCACCACACACAAAAAAAATTCTTAAATCCAAAGGATATATTAGCATATACTTTCACACAATACAGTATTCTCTCAGGAGGTAGAGACAGTTTTATAGGACTGCTGAATAGATATGGCACATTCACCTTGGATCCATAGTGTCTGAGCAGCTCACCAAGTCAAGATCGCCTGGCATGGGCTTCAGCTGCAATATCCTCCTCAGCAACTCATTTTCTCTGAGAAGTCACTACAGAAATGACTTCCTGCGTAGCAACTAATCCCTTAAACTCACAAAATGTCATACTGAAGGGGTTAGAAATAGTCATTTCATATAAGATCAAAAGCCATTTCCCAATAGATAAGTAGTGAACATACGAACAAACATTTCTCAAAAGAATGGCAAACAACTAACAAACGTAAACCAAGGTCAGCAGAATTTAGATCTCTTTCCCCCAAAGGGGAAGATCACCAGAAAACACAAAGGCCAGTTCTCAAGATTTAAATTACTCTTTTCCTTAAAAGGGAAGAAAATCAGAGAAATAAGATGCCTGTGAAATTAAAGGTTTTTATTAAGCAGGGACTATAAGAGGCTGTAGGAGATTGCAATATATGAAAGAATTATTTCTGCCTCTCCGACCTAATTTTGTCTATAAAAAAGCCTCCCTAGAATCCTAATCTTTGTTCAGGGTTATTTTTCCAGCCCCTGAATCTGTGCTTAAGCATAAAACCCAGGTTTTTTCCTCTACAATCTCTGCTTCGGGGTTGATTTAGTTGAGCAGCAATAACGATACAGGACCTCAGAAAGGAGCTATTTCTCGCCTGCCACCTTCGGTGTATCGCTGGGCTGAAGGTGAGAAGGGAGGGAAAGCCACCTCTCATGTCCTCCCGTGCCCTGGCAGTCCTGGGGATAGCTGGGATGGGCTGCTAGGAGGCAGAACAGCCCCGATTCCCTGGGAGTTCAGGCTCCCCGCTGGAATCCGCTCGCTCTGCAGCTAGGAGAAGGATGCTCGGCGCGATCCTTGCATCCCGCGCAGCACACCTGGTGCTCCGGGGGCGCCGAGGCACGAGGCACGCGGCTGGCCAGGAAGCTGCGGCCTCACGCCCTTAACTGACCGCTGGACGGCGCTCTCGGAGGCGGCTCCCTCTGCGCTATCGGCCCTGGCTCTCCCGGCTTTGGCCCTTCGCACGTTTGGGGTTCATACCTGGCATTTCTCTAGCCTACGGAAACGCGCCAAACGAACCCATGGGGTTCGATCGTTTTGTCGGTGGTTTGGCCTTAAGAAGGTGTAACTGCCGGTGTGTGCTTGGGGCATGTGTGGGGAGGGGGCAAGGTTGTTAAATATTTACCACCGGCCCAAGAGTAGCCTGGCACTTTAGAAGCCCTTCGGTTTCCCCTCCTTATCAAAGGAAGGGCTGCACTGCGTCTTTGTTCCTAAGAAACGACTCCCCCCCCCCC
>CM053623.1:350372085-350391117 GCA_028646595.1 Phalanger gymnotis
CTTTCAATTTCTATTTTGCCCTGTGGCTCTAGAATATCAGGGCAGCTCTCCTTGATAATTTCTTGAAAGATGATATCTAGGCTCTTTTTTTGGTCATGGCTTTCCAGGAGGCGAGCTTCCAGACCCCTCCTAAGACCTAACAGAGGAGTTGTATGATATCCTACAGGCAACAGGAATCATGGGAGCTTCTGAAGAGGAAGGATGACAGACCTGTACTTTAAGAATATCAACAAGGCAGAGGAAGGACTGGCTATTTCAGAGTGGTTTGCTTGGTGTGCTGGCACATGTGTCTAGGAGGTGTGAAGAGTCAGTGTGTGCAGTAAGTACAAAGTCTTGCATCTGGAGTCTGAGAGTTTGGGTTTGAATCTCACTTTTGAGATTTATTACCTATGTGAATTCTCTCAAATTGCTTAAATTCTTTAGGTCTAAAATGAGGAGATTGGATCAGGTGACCTTGTTAGGTCCTGATAAATGCTAAGTCCTATGATCCTATTGTGAGGAATCTGAAAAATTCTAGATTTAAAGGAACTGGAAATGGTGGAGAAAACACTAGACCTGGGTTTAAATTGGACAAATCATCTTCAGTTTTTTTCTCTGCAAAATGAAGATGTTCCTTTTGGTTATAAAACCTACGATCCTAGTTCTAAAAAGGCTTTATCAGTGAAAGCTCCTTGGATGAAAAGACATTTGCGGGTATGTTTGCTAACGTGATTGTTCCTTTATTGGCATTTTTCTCTAATTAACACTAAGAAAGACAATGTGCAAAGCAGAAAAAAATTACAGTTAAATAAAATTGGTTATTACCTGGTAACATGTGTCCCAGCTACATTTTCCAGCATGTCACAGAGGGTTAGAAATATTCCTCTTACACTTTTAAGTTTCTGAGATGCTTCAGACATTGGGTAATGGTAAAGAATTTCTTGCTGTTTAATTGACAAGAATTAAAGACATAATCAGTGATACTCAAACTTGCTAAGCCAGTATTTTCGACTTGAAAACTTCATAATTTTAATAGTCCCATACAGAACAGCCAAACTGTTATTTAATGCCAGTAACTGTTTTTCTTCACATCAAACTGAGATTCAGACTTGGAAATTCAATCTTTGTTTTCTAGTATGTTTCACTCAACACCTGGGCTCTTAAAGGCCAGGACAGGTATCTAATCTGAAAGATCTTGAGAATGGATGACCTGGTGATGTGTGTATGTGTGTGTGTGGGGGAGGGGGTATCTGAAAACCAACTTGGTCACCTCAGGAGAGTGTCACTGGCAGGTTGGCTCCAGGGTAATAATGTTTTGGGCCACAGCAATTCCTCATGAACACTACTGAGTTGTGGAAGGGTTGAGATCAGGACCAGTGGGAAGAAAATATCCACACGATGAAATCACACATCCTTTAAGTATTTCTAACATACAAAATAAATCCATTTGCAAATTAAGTTAAAGGCAACAAAACCATATTATGATGGAGACATGTATACTAATTAGTGATACTCTATGGGAAGAATTCAAATTAAACTTCTAACGTTTTTCAAGTCTAGAAACATTCTTAACTAAAATTTTACTTTTGTTTCTTTCTACATGCATTCTCATAGAGCTGAAACTAACCTCAGGCAGTCAGGGATTTGTCCCAGAAGCAAATGTATTGAGGGGCATGCTTTCTGCCTCCGACTCCCGATGCTAACCCCTGAATGGCTCACTCCTTAACCAGGTGGTAGGTTTGCCATAGCCCAGAGTCCTGTGGCCTTCTTCTCAACACAACAGCATGATATACACCCCCGGTCCTCTCACTGCCCCCCCCCCCCCCCCCCCCCCCCCCCCCCGCCGCTGAGATCAATACCAAAGGTGATGTGACTCCTATCACCTGGACTTTCTCCCTCCCTCCCATAGTATAAACTTAGCCCTCGCTCTCGCCACCCTCCATCCTCCTCTGCTCTCCCTTTCTAGCGAAGAACTTCACTCAGCTGTAGTATAAAAATCTGGAAAACTGTCAGATTTATTGTAATAGGACCTAATATTTGCTCTGTTGATTCTCTGACCTGTGAGGCCTTTTAGGGTCTTAGGCTCTTCATCCGTCATTGGCTAGATGCCCTCTAGGGTTTGCCTTCCCGATTTAATCTATGATTTGAGGATTTTAGATTTCTTCCTTTCACATTCCTTCTCTTTCGGGGCTCACGGAAAGCCAGCTTTTCTCTGAAAGAGCCCATATCTCCTGGCATTCTTTCAAAGGCTGTCACATCCTTGACATACAGGTGTCCCCCCAATGCCATTTGCAGACCCTTCCACTGCTACCTTCACTCAGCTACCACTCTTTCTTTAAGTCTGCTCCACCCTATTGTATTCATCCGAGGAGCCACTGTGGGACCCACTCTCCTCTCCTTCTTCTCCAATGAGTAGCTAGCTGGTGGGCTCACAGACTTCTCTCCTCCCCTCACACCTCACAGCCCTCTAAACAGCCTTGCCTCCTAGGTCTTCAACCTTAGCTTTCACATCTTAATCTCTAACATGCCACAACCATAGAGAGGAACAGTCATACCTTGCAGGCCACCCTTCTCCTAGAGCTCAAATACTTTTGCCCCAGGTGTTGGAACCCCTGGTAACAACTTGAGTTTTCACATATAACTCTTAGAAATCATTCTGAGGTCAAATTTGAACTCAGGGCTTCTTGACTCCAGGCCCAGTGCTCTAACCACTGCACCACCTAGCTGTTATATGTGAGAAGTTTAGGCACACCACAAATATGTCACTGTATCAATAGACCTAGAATGGAGACCTAGGTTTGAAATCCCCCCTCAAACACTTAACTAGCTGTGTGACAATGGACAAGGCATGAAACTTTTGAAAGTCTCAGTTTCTTTGTCTGCAAAATGGGGATAATTCAATAATCACTGATTAAGAGTCTACCATGTGCCAAGTATTGTGCCAGGGAATACAAAGACAAAAACCAAGTGGTTCATGCTCTCAAGAACTCCATGTCCTGCGTCATTGTATCTGTACTAACTGGTTGTTGTGGGAAGGTGGTTCGCCCACCTGAGAATGAAACAGAATCTGAGTCGTCCTTATTCTCATCACTAGTAAAAGCACTGATATTGTGCTGGGATACAGCATGTTACGTGTTTCAAAAGCCAAAGGAAAACAAACCACACATTTACTGATGCAGTTGCATCCTGGCTGAAGGAGTGGGGATACCTGGAGAGTACCTCTCTTGTATCATGATGATAATTATAAATGAGGAAAATAAAATATAACCCTTTCAGACACCCATGGAAAATTCATTCTAGGACAGATATTTTCCCTTCATGTTTAGAATTATAGGGATTGGATCAGAGATTTTCTAGCTACAAGGAACTCCTAGATGAGGAAACTTCTCCTACCAAAGCAGGTTCCTTCCTTATAACTCCTAGTCTTTGAGAGCCATCTAGAGCCCTGAGG
Source organism: Phalanger gymnotis (assembly GCA_028646595.1). Taxonomy (NCBI): domain Eukaryota; kingdom Metazoa; phylum Chordata; class Mammalia; order Diprotodontia; family Phalangeridae; genus Phalanger; species Phalanger gymnotis. The sequence goes on from CM053623.1 coordinate 350,375,516, forward strand.
AGTGTTTCAACAATCCGGCTAGCAGCTGCTGTAGGGGTGAAAAACCAACGCAAGCCCAATAACAAGAACGCTGCCAGCATAGGTTCTTTTGATCTGCTTTACTAAGGAAAGCAACGTTAAGGGGTTAACAATTTTACTTTAATCTAGCATACAGACATCATTCATTTAGTTCAGGGGAAAAAGCCAGATACATCAGAAACAAACTAAATCACAATTCATAGTTACCAAAAAGCATCAGCCTCTGAGTTCACGAGCCGGGGAGCTTGACAACAGCTGGCCCAGAGTCACATGCCACTCCTCTTGTGGCTCAGAGCTCCGAGAAAGAGAAAGCCAACCCCTGGTTTTATATCTTTTTCAGGGTCAAGGGTGAGTCACATATGCAACTCATCCATGTGACCTAAAATCGTCAAAAAGAGGTCTCAAAGTTTCTGAGGTCACAAACATGTCACTTACACCCATGTAAACTAGGCCCTCTCCTGAGGCAAGAAGGTCACCAAGGACTCCCAATCTAATCAAAGAAACAAAGGCCAAACTCTTCAAGGGCACTTGGTTGAACTGAGTGCTCAGAGCCCATTTTGATTGCCAAAACAAGGGGTGAAGTCACTGCCCAGGGTCCCACAGAGAGTGTGTGCCCAAGGGAGGACTGAGCCCAAGTCTTTCTGGCTCTGAGACCTGTTCTCCAACCACCCTATCACATATATACCTGAAGCTTAAATAACATTATTAAATCCACAAAAAAACGATCATGCTGTTCATAACTAAACAACAAAATAAGCTTTTGAAAGAGTCACACAATTTCCTTTGGTCTCCATTGGCTTTCTATTTCTTGGTTTGGTCTCTACGTACTGCAAATAACTAGATGTCATTGTATGCATGGCATGCCAGCTCTTACATATTTATAAAGATAATAACGTATTTGGAACATTTGTTTTTAACATGTATTAAGTATTCTTACAATGTGCTATATTTTGGATGCACATAACCAAATCCTGCTTCATAAACTATTTCTTGGAATGCTTCTAGAATTTAAACCAGGAGAATTATAAATCATCTTAAGTGAGATGCTTTTTTGAGGAAGGAATGCTACCCATCTAAAACTTGACTGAGAAACAAGGATATGCCACCATTATCCAAAATGCTAAAAATCAATAGAACAGGAAAGCTATCCCCTCCTCAATTTAGCAGCAAGGAACACCTGCTGTAGACTAGCGGTCAAAACATTCCAAGCTAAAAAGGCAAGAATATTATGAAAATTTTAGTTAGTAACCAAAATGGCCCTGCTCTATTCTTTAGTAAATAAGTCATGCTGAAGCATAGCAAAGGTAACAAAAACCTTTAGGAGAATTCCTTCTTTCAAATGTATTAAAAGTCTCCTTATTAAAAGACCTGGCAAGCTCTATAGCCTTTAGGTCTTAGCCAATTTAATTAGCTGGGTTTTGAAGTGCTTGTTAGCAGAGAGACAATTAGTGGATTTTCACATTCGCCAATCTCAACAACGAAAATGCGCCTCTACTAAACTCTGCTGTTGTGACAGGGCCAAGAAGAATCTTTTCTTGATCTCCAAATACAAATCTTCATGCTGTTCCTCTGAGAAACATCTATAGACTTTCCCATGGAAAGACATTCAAAGATAACAAAAAATCCCAGTCACATTTTACCTACCAATGAGCTAGAAGGTTTAAGGCTGTGCTTGCCAACCCCAGCTAGAAAGTGAGTGTTTGCTTTGTGTCTTACAATGATAGAACTGAGGACCTTAGATCTTGAAGCCCTCTCATTCCCAGAACACAAAAAACCAGTGGAAAAGAAAGCATGAACAAACCCCTCCTTTGTCATTTCAGCAATTAACCTCATCTTGATACAAAAAACAGACAAAAAGAAGCTCTTGCCTCTGATCAACCCAGGACTTCTGGCAAAGAGACATTTATTAGTTACTCTCTCAGCTTCTCGATCTGGCAGAAGCAAAGAGGTATCATTGAACTCAAACTGGAAGATTCCAGCCTTTCAAAGAAAAAATATGATCTGTGATATTTGTTCAGTAGTTAAAAAATGAATATTATTACTTAGTAAACTATAAGCAAATCAATTAACTGGAAAGATGGAATTTATTTTTATTAGTTAATGCTCTAAGCAGATAGGGTTGGCACTTGACGATGTCTTTATTCTGCCATGTTGGTAAGGTAGGACTCTAGAGTCCCCTCTGATGCCTCACTGTGGCTGGAGGGGACCCAGAGTTTTTGAAGGGTATGCAAGTGGAACACTCATTTGCATGAAGGCTCAGGCATGGACCGTCATTGGAGGACTACCCTAGCTACCTTAGTTCAGAGAGATTTACTACTAGGGTTGGCAACCAAGTGATGAATTATTTGGTCACAGTAATTCATTCATTCATCGACCAAAGCACAGAGAAGCTGTGATGAGTTGGTAAGGACCCCTAGACCAATCAAATTGTGGTTCCTTGAAGTAATGATGTTAGATGTTACATGTTAAAGGGCTGCCTAGGCAACTCAACCTAGAGTAAGAACACAGTAAAATTCATATTACCCTTAAGACAACTGCAACCAAGAACTATCTAATTATTTACCTAGAAATGAAGATATCTTGGAGCCTAAGCAATTAAATTTCATTATTGTTCTTAGGAATTAAGAGATCTCCTATTCTTTGGGGTTTTTAAATCATCTATCAATTATTTATAATATCTCTGACCTTTTGGTATTAAGGCTCACTGAAAGGGAGATAAGTAATCAATCTAACCATCGTTTATTAAGAAGACAAAGAAGAGATCATCAACATTAAATTAACCATGAAATTTAGATTAGAAAGTTCATATAGACTCTATGTTCCCTAATTCTCACTTATTATATGTCCCCAACTGGGTACGTTTTTTAGTTTTCACAGCCTGTGTGCTAGTTTTTGCCTTACGTATTATCAGCTAGGAAAACAAATCCAACTATTCTCTCCAAGTGAGAATATACAGGCAGATAATTTATTCCTTCTGAAAGAAGTTCCTCTTTGGGGCTCTGGCCTCAGGCCCTCGCTCTTCCATGCAGGAGGTCACTAAAGTCAGACTTCCAATGAGACACCCAGCGGACTATGAAGGTTGTTTATGAAATTAAGAAAACAGAGTTCTGATACAGTTCTCTACCTCTTCCTACAGCTACAGATCACCAAAAGTGATTACAAAAAGTGAATTTACTTCCAGGGAATACTAACTTACAGCCCTTTGCACATTTTATTATTTTCCCCTGGTACTTGCTCCAGAACGCCTACCTCTTCCTTCGATGCCTCCGAGTCCAGCTGGAGGGTGAGATACATGATGATATGAGGGGTGCTTTGGAGATTCTGCTGAAGATCCTGGACCTCTTCGCCCCAAAGCAGTCTGACTAAGTCACTAGACGTTGTCTGGGCCTTCTTCTGCTTGGGCTGAATGGCTTCTTTCTGCCCAGAGTTTGCAATTTCAAATGTCAGTTTCACCTAAAATAATGTTTTGTTTTTTAAAAAGCTGTTGTTTCCATGAACATATATGTATAATACAGACATGCATAATATGTTTATATAATACACACAGAGCGCATATAATTGGTCATCTAGGAGGCAGAAATAGAGAAATTTTCTGTTCTTGAAAGGACTCACAGACCCACACTTCTCCATTACTTAGTATACGTCTTGACTACAAAGTAAAAAGAGTCTACTCTAAATCTGAAAACCTGCTTATCCAAGCACATGGTCTAAGAAAGGCTAACACTAGATTTTTGTCTGAATCCAGCTCTCCTACATACCCTCTCAATAACTCTGGGCAAGTCCCTTGATTTCTGGGGGCCTTAGTTTCCCTATTTGTAAAATCAGGAGGTTGGGCCAAATGATCTTCAAGCTCCCAACCAGCTTTTTGATTCTATTTTTGTTCAATTTCCAGGTTAATTTAAAAAATCAAACAGATCATTTAGGGATAAAAACTACTAATGAACACCGTTCAGTGCTCCAGGCATCCTTTTAAGACCTGCCATTGGTAAATGGTAGGAGAGCAAAAGTAAGGGGTAGTGTGCTTACCTGGGAGCTACTTATGTGAGTGAAACCACGGATCCAGTCCCTATCCTAATAAGTTATATGTAACTCAGTAGTTTTATAAAAAAAAAAAGAACACATTTCTGTTAAAATATTTGGGAATCATGAAGCAGATTATACTTTCATTAAAACTTTGAAAGACTTAGTGACTGTGATCAACATAATGACCAGCACAACTTCAGAAGGCTCGTGGGAAAACACTCATGATGAATATGTTAATTTTTATTCATCACCCAAACCTTATAAGAGAAGATTTTAGAGACTTTCCTCCCCTAGCATTAGTGCTTATGGAGGATCACACGGAATGCTAGACATTTCAGGAGATTAAGTGATTATCACTATCTAGAGCTGAATTGAACTTGGTTTAATGGCCGTTCTACAGTCAGGCCTTGCTTTTGGGTTCTAAATTTGGGTTCTATTTTGGGATAGAAAGGAAAAAACTGGGTCTCAACTCATCATTATGCCTCCATACAAAGTGAGGAAGAAGTGGGTCAATCCTAGCAGTGATCAGTGTCCAACTTGCTCAGCTGGACTGAGAAGGAGAACTGGGCAGGGCATCGGGAGCTGCACAGGACGTTGGGAGGTGGGTCTTCATATCTCTGGAGATCTCCCGAGCTCCTCCACATCCGGCTCAGCTTTGAGCTTGGCTCGGGTGACTCTGCGGCCTTTGGCTTTCAGAAAGCTTTTGAAGCAATTTCAAGTGAAAAATAACAACCAAACGTTGGCCGCTCCCCGTGGTCCTGCTTCTACTCGGAGCCAGAACTTGAGCTCCCTCCCTGGAACCCTGGCTTCTGACCAGTCCAGCCAGTACTTCATGCATCCCCTCTCTATGTGGTCATCCTCTGATCTCAGCATTCCTCCTCCTTGGGGGCCAAGACTGTTGGCTTGTATTTGTACCCATGCCTGGTACACAGTAAGTGCCTAATAAATGCTTTTTCACGAAAGTGCTTTATTTTTACAATGTGCCTAATATAGGCACAGGTAAAGCTGTTCTTATCCACTTTATACAAAGGAGAAAACTAACACTCTGAGATACACAAGGAAAGGACAGGGCCGGGCCTGCGACCTACATCTCGTGATTCACAGTCCCATACTCTTACCAAGATCAGAACCTTGTCTACTTATTTCAGTTTAAAATCAGAGATGTACAAGTGATATCTGAAATCTTCTAGTTCAAAATTCCATTTTATAGATGAGGAAACTGAGGCCCAGAGGAAAAAAAATTAGCCTGCTGAAGGTCACACTGGTAGGAAGGAGCAAAGTAGATCAAAAAATGGTAACGACCCCAAAGAAATCAAAGAAGAGGAAAATGATCCAAACGTACAAAAATATTCATGGCAGTTCTTTCTATAGTGGCAAAGAGTCACAAATTTAAAGGTACCTTTAATCTCTTTGACTGAACAAATTAAATCTCTCCAAGAATCTATCCAATTAAATCCATGAACATAATAGCATGTCAAAAGAAATGATGAAAGGGATGGTGGTTTCAGAGAAGCCTGGGTTGGACGGATGCAGAGTGGAGTGAGCAGAATGAAGGGAACAATTCATACAAAAACAACAAACAACTCGGAAAGACTTAAAACTCTGCTCGGTGCAATGGACAACAAGGGCTCCGGAGGACCGATGCCATCTACCTCCTGACAAGAGGAAGCGACAGACTCAAGATACATTTTTGGACATGACCAAGGGAGGGATTTCTCTTGTTTGACCATTCACACTTGTTATAAGGATCCTGTGTTTCTTTTTTTTAAACATTGGCAGGGAGGTGGGAGGGAAAGGGGGTTTGGGACAGACTCCTCCCCACCCCCTCGCCCCCAAAATGAACAGGGAACAGAAGGAAGGCCAGCAGGAATCACAGACAAGCAGAATGTCTTGAAAAGTTACATGTTGAATGTATTATGAATCTAAGGAGAAAAACAGGATCTACATCATAGAGATCTGCAATTTCACGTACAATCCTTTCCTTCTGCTGCACAGTATATGTTGAAATGCTCATTTTATTTGGTGTTTCTCAGAGAAAGAATGAAAAAATTAAAGTAAAATGGTTAAAAGGGCAATACCCTAAATATAGAGTAAGGGGGGCAAGTAGATTTTCTTAGAGCTCAGTGTTAGGATGGTTACAGTAGGAGGGAGAAACAGGAAAAGGCCACCTGGGGCAACAGCTCTGGGGGTTCAGTGGTAAAAAGGGGTCACAGTACCAGTAATATCGGAACTTGGAATTCCTCAGTCTGCCCCAATTTCTTTGCTCAGTCTTTCAGGTTCAAAATGAGATTGGGGGGACATGGGAAGGTTGGTGGTAAAGTAGGGTAAGTCCTGTCTTGAAACAGGGATCCAGCAAAGGCTGATTCTAGGGGTGGAAACTCTAAACAGAAGAAACAATATGTAAGGCATTGATAATACCCATGGGAACAAAAGACAAGAGGCCTGTGGGCATGGAAACAGACCGGAGGGCTTCCACTGGCCCGAGGAAGATCTGTGACTAAATGGGTCATAGAAACCCCAGGGTAAGGTCCTTGATTCCAATCTATACTGGGTATGCAGGGACTATGAAGGAAAGCTAAGCAAGGCAAGGTAGGGGGTAGATCTGTAATACAAGAGGGGAAAGGATGAGAAAAGGTGTGTCTGGTAAAGCTTTTGGTGAGAGGTTTTGATGGGGAGGGGCTCACCCAAATGGAGACAGGCACAAAGAACCTGGATTTGGAGATTAATGACAAAAACAAAAACAAAAAATCCAAAACAAAGCAATGATTTTTTAAAGTGAATCTATCCCACGTGGCTGCTCTAACCTTAAATCTCAGGCCTGTTTGCTATCCTTATGGAATAACAACCTGCTGGTGAATTGTAAATTAATCTTACCAGCAGCCTTCACAAACCACTCAACTTCCTCTCTGCTGCAAAAGAGCATTTTTTTTCCCTTAGGGTACAAAGAGACCTGACTCAGAGCTGGGGAACCTAGGTTCAGAGGTTTGCTTCACTACTAACTCCCGTGTAACCTTGGGCTGGTCTTCCTCTGTAAAGTCAGGAGATTGGACCAGAATATCTCTAAAGTTCCCTCCTCATGCTGAATCTCTGATTCTGTAAGTCCCCCTCATCCATCTAATACCAACTGACCCAAAACAACACAGAACCTCGATGAAGAGTTTTGAAAGAATTGTTCTAGTCCCTGCCCTTCTGGCTTGGCCAAAACTGGGTCAGTAACCCAAGAATGCTTATACTTCAGGCTGGTGGTTTGGGTGGTTGGTTATATGTAGAGGTACAAGTAAAAAGAAATCATTAAATTGATTTCAGGCATAATTACAGTGAATAAAACAGTAATACTAATAATGAAAGCTATTTAAAAAAAATGAGTCAGCAAGTGGCAAATATACATATATCAATGTATGCACATATACATATATGTACATATATCTCTATGTATATATACATACACATCTATATATAATACACATACACACATATACACATACACACACATAAAAAAAGCCAGGCCTGGAGTCAGGTCTTTTGTTCAAGACCCAACTCTGCCTCTTCTACTCATATGACCTGGGTCAATCACTGGGCCTCCCTGGGTCTCAGTTTCCTCATCTGTAAAATGAGAGGGTTGGATTAGTTGATCTCTGAGGTTCCTTTCAGCTCTAAATATCCGTGCTAAGGAGACTATCAAGTTGGTTTTATGCCTCTAAAGCTCACTGGCTTTCTTCCAAACCTCTGAAATAGCTGACTGATTATTGACAGAAAGGAGGATTGTCTCCTTTCATTTGGGCCTGATGGAACATATAGTATTTGCCCAGGGTTTTGTTGCCTCTTGAGACTGACTTTATTAACATTTTAAAAATCATTTTAGTCATTGTATATGCTGTCCCTTTAAGGCCACATACATGAGCAGAAACACTCTAGCCTGTGACAATTTTCAGCACAATTTGGTTCTGGGGTTTCTGTCTCTTCAGGTTCATGATCCCTGAGAAAGCTCTGGCAATAGTTCGGGGCAATGGAAGTGAGAGGATGGATGGGTCTTGGCTAGCAAGTATTTGCTTAGGGAGCATGCATTTGTAAAGAGCCCTGCAACCCCCAAACCTCTGCACATGAACTTTGGGGTCTTGGCAGTCACTTTTGAAAAGTCCATTTTACAGAGGCCTTTTGTCTGCATCGCTTCCCCCAAACCCAGATCGAACCCTCCCTGGTCCCAAAGAAAGACAATGAAGCAAAGTCACAAAGGCCACACCAGACAGAGGCTTTCTGCCTGAGGCGGGAGGAGTGTCCCAATACCTGCTCTCTGAGACCATCACTGGGTATTCAGTATCTCAGAGTGTGGTAATCCCTTCATTTACATTGTGAAGTCACTCTAGATGCTCTTCTGTTCTGTGGCTTTCGGTATCAGCCCCTAGAAATCTCCCTTCTCTGAATTCCTCATATTCATGATTTCTTACTACGATGTGGCCAGGCCCCACTCATGGCTGGTGTGAGGGGGCCATCACACCACCTCCTCCTTCTTCCCTAGGGTTATGAGTCCCCCCAAAGTCACAACATAGGCAGCTGGAGTGGGGGCTTAGGGAACTGTAGAAAATTAACTAAATTAATGTGAAAAAGAATTATTTCAGCTAAATAGCAGGATGTAAAATGAACCCACAGAAATCATCAGCCTTCCTACACATGACCAATACAACCCAGCCAGAAGAAACAGAAAACTACAGAATGTATAAAGTAAACAAAGAAGTAGAAGTCCACCTACCAAGGCATACAAGGGAACTCTATGAATAGAATTACAAAACACTCCTTAAAGAAATAAAGACAGATATGAATAATTGGAGAGATATTCATTGTCATGGTTGGGCTGGGCTGATAAGAACGACAATACGGTTCAACTTACTTTACTTATCTAGTACTGTTTGATACCTAATGCAACCATGGCTAGGGGAAGAGTTCATGACCACACAAGGGATAGAGAGGATCTCTAAAGGATAAAATGGACCATCAGATGACATAAAATCAAAAAGTTTTTTCCCAAACGAAACTGACACAATTAAAATAAAAGGGACCCAGTTAACTGGGAAAAAAATCTTTACGGCAAGTTTTTCTGAAAAAGGTCTAATATCCAAGTTATATAAGGAACTGATTTAGATATATATTAAGAACAAGAGCCATTCCCCATATGAAAAATACTCCAAATCACTAACAATTAGAAAAAGGCAAATTAAAATAACTCTGAGAGCCCACCTCATGCATAGCAAAATTGGCGAAAAAGAAAGAAAGGAAGGGAGGAAGGAAGGAAGGAAGGAAGGAAGGAAGGAAGGAAGGAAGGAAGAAAATGACAATTTTTGGAAGAGCTGTGGAAAAATTGGCACACGAATAACATGGTGGAACTGTGAATTGGTCCAAGCCTTCTGGAAAACAATCTGGACCTATACTCCCAAGTCTTTCAACTGTGTACACTCTGCCTCAGATATATATCACTGCTAGGACTAACCTAAGGAGACTTTAGACAGGTAAACACACAGGTAACATCAACTATGCCAAGTATAAGACAGGTGGAGACATAGAGGGCTGCTAGCAGGTGTTCTAGCACAGGTTCACTCTTATCTGGGCAGACAGGAAGACAGGAACAGAGTCATAATAAGGGGTTAAATAAGCTAGCTTTATTCTAGTCTAGTCTTCTCCCAAGGGGTTGCTGATAATGGGAGCATCAACTTCTGCAGCTTCCCTAATTACTCTTCTCACAGGGGAGGGCAAGAATATAGTAGGAGTACCACTCCTACAGATCCCCTAAGCCTCAATGGGGGCCAGTTGAGGCAGGTATATGCATTCCTCTATGCATTATCCAAACCCCTAAGCCTTGATGGGGGCCCATCAAGGCACAACAGCATTACACTCTCATATTCCCCACTGGCTGACCAGTGCCCATTTGATTTACAGGGCAACAGACTAAGAAGGTACTTTGCCAGCAATAGCCTCACAAGTTTATATTCACTCATTATTGTATCTCACTGCACTGTCACAGAAGGTATTTACCAGCTGAACTCAAATTTTATATTATTTATCATCACATAACACTGTGCAAGTGTGGTAGAAACATTTACAAACCATGAGACTTGGAACTAGAGATTGTTACGGCCATGGATCCTGGGAGCTCGTATCTTAAAAAGAATAACAAAAATCCACCTCATACACAGGAGATTAAGGAAAAAGAAAAGAGACTCCTATGTACCAAAAATTTATAACCATTTTTTTTTTGGAGTGGCAAGAAACAGAGTGGGCCCCACACTCTCTGTCCTATCTCCTTGCTAGGCTTCCTAATAAAGTTCAAATTCCTTGGCAAAACATCAATACCCCAACAAGTGTATATCATTCTATCTTTCCACCCTTTTCTCATGGTTCTTAATCCTCCAATGCACCCTAAGATTCAGAAAACCTGGACTCTTTGCTATCATCTGACATAAATGGCCTGTACATTCACACCATCGTGCATTGACTCACTCTCTTCCATAAGTCTGGAATGCCATCTTCCCGATCCATTTTTTTTTGCTTATTATTTACAAACACCACTTTCTCCTCCGTGAATGCAGGCCTCGCAGATCTCCCTAACTGACAAATGATCTCTGCTCTCTGATGTCACATGGCTATTTGCACGCATCCCTCATGCAATCAGGTATATCTTTTAATATAGTTTCCTGTATATGGGTCACATACTCTTCGAGAGCACAGGAATCTCGCCTTGTCTAAACTCTCCATCTTTTCCAGAGCTCAGCTCAGTGTTTTCATAGCCCTTAATAAATATTTGTTGAAATGAATCGCCCAAGTTCACAGGTGGCTAAGGACAAGACCAGGATGAAAGACAGGTCTTCTGACTCCTGAGAGAGTCCAGTGTTCTTTCCATTACACAGCCTCGTCTCCCTAGAGTTTGTTTTTGTTTGATTATAACAATGCTCAGGAGACTTTATTATACATTTTCCTATTTAGGTATAAATTGCATGATGATAGAGATTTAAGAGTCGGAAGCCTTGGGTTTCAATCCTGGCTCAGGCTGGGTGATGCTGTGCAAGTCAGTTCCCATCTCTGGGGTTCAGCTGCCTCCTTTGTGAAGGGAGGGGCTGTATCACCACCTTAAATTCTGCAAAGCTACTCACACACATTATCTTATTCTTAGAATCTGTTCTCAAAGGTCCCTGCAGCCCTAGACCCTATGATACCATGACATTTAGCTATTTCCAGATCAACATGTGAAGGTCTCCTGTTATGAATATGTCTGTTGTCATCGTCATCATCATCGTCATCATCATCATCACTACTGTCACCAGCATTATCACTTACACACACAGGAATCATATGGTTTTCCGCTGCTCTTTGGGTAACAGGCAGCTTTGGTTCCTGTAAGATCACAGTGCCCCATGATCAGCAGCCACATAGCATTACCAGGAGAATACTGGTGTTTCAAAGATGGGGACTTATATTGGGGAACCACAGTTACTAAAAGCTAGGGTATTTGCTTTTAAGAAAGGATACAGGTGATCTCTGGTTACAAAGCAAGTAACTATGGTAGTGTAGTTAGGGCAAGGGAATTCTCTCCATCCACCCCCAACACCTACTGCTTTCCTAAGTAACTGCTGGCCAGTGGTTGGGAGAGGTATACCTACCGGCTTTATTTTCAGCTATAAAATTCCACTGAGAACTAAAGAGAATGTGGACCTAACAGAATAAAGGGGGAAGGGCACCATGAAAAGCAAACACTTCTCCAAATACTAGACAAGAAAGATTTCGAGGCTCATATTTGAGAAGGCTTTTCCAAGGAAGATTTATAGGCATCCAGTTGTTGGAGGGGCTGCAGGAAGACGGGCCCATTGGGGAACTGTCGGTGGAGCTGTGATTTTGGTCCGGCCATTGTGGAAAGGATTTGGAAATGATACTTAAAGGGTCGCTAAACTGGGCATATCCTTTGACTCATCAATACCACTACTATGCTTGTGCTTACATCAGAGAAAAAGAAAAAGATCTTACATGTATAAAAATATTGAAAGCAGTTCTTTTTATATTGGTGAAGAGCTAGAAGCCCAGGGGAAGCCCATCAACTGGAGAATGGCCAAACCAGTTACGGTCTATGAATGTAATGGAATATTATCATGACATAAGAAATTATCGGAGGGATAGTTTCAGAACAAAAAGCTTGCATAGTGAAGTGAGCAGAACCAGGAGAACAATTTATATAAAAACAGCAATACATTAATAACCGACAACTCTGAAAGACTTAAGCACTTTGACCAATGCAATGACCAACCAGGAATCCAAAGGACTGGTGATGAGGTGTGCTCTCTGGCTCCTAATAAGAGGTCATGGCTTCAAGATGCAAAATGAGAGATATAGTTGGGTATGTCTAGCAAATATATTTGTTTGTCTTGCTTGACTATACTTAATTGCTACAAGGATTGCGTTTTTCATTTTTTATTGGGCGGCAAACTAACATCAGTGTTGCAAAAAAAAGGGCAAGGAATAAAAGAGGGACTCTGAAGTATTTTTAAAATGCACAGGAAGACACAGAAGGAAGCCTGGAGGAAAACACAGACATGTACATTGGCTTTAAAAGTGATGCAGAATACACATACACACACACACACATTGTATATTTAAAAGATGTTGTACATAACATTCATAGTTTCACACTAAAAAGAATGACAATACATTACTCTGTAAGCAAAACAAAGTAGATAGAGTGCTATCCTTGGAGTTAGGAAGACCTGGGCTTGAATCCTGCCCTGGACACTTACTGGCTGTGTGACCCTGGGCCAGTCAGGTAACCTTAGTTTACTTATCTGTAAAAAAATGAAATAGTAGCATCTGGGCTATCAACCTCACAGGTTTTTGTGCAGCTCAAATGAGAAAACACTAGGCAACCTATTCTTCAAATTTTAAAGCACAATAATCAGTTATGACTGACAACTAGGTGGCACAGTGGACAGAGCACCAGGCCTGGAGTCAGGAGGACCTGAGATCAAATCTGACCTCAGACGCTGCCTAGCTGAGTGACCCAGCGTAGATCGCTTCACTCTGTCTGCTTCTGTTTCCTCATCTGTAGAATGAGCTGGAGAAGGCAATGGCGAACCACTCTTATCTTTGCCAAGAAAACCCCAAGTGGGGTCACGAAGAGTTGGACATGACTGAAAAACAACTGTACGACAAGAAATCAGTTTTGACGATCGCTTATCATCTCAAATATCAATCCCTGTAGCACTCTGAAGTGTTTGGGAGGAGGATTTAGTCTCCTAAGAAGTTCAAACTAAGTATCTTCCTCACATCCAACCAACATCAGGCACTCCTACAAAGAAGGGGCAGCTAAGCGCTTTTAGGTCTTGGTTACAATAATGTCATCAGGACAAGGGACAGCAACCCCATTAAAATGTATTTGGTGACCTAAATAAGGTCATCTCTGGGGTAAAGTACTGAAGCTCAAGAAATTGGAAATACTGCCATTCCGACACTGTACAAGATATGAAAACTACCTACACAAATTCCTCAAGAGTGAGGCTAAACTGTGATAGAAGGCTTAAGAAAAGAGTAATTAAGTGAAAAAATCCCCAGCCATATGCTAACATAACTTATATGATTATAGAGATTTTATGATGTCAGAAAAGAGTGCCTGTCTAATGCCGGCTAAAAAAAGCAGTTTCTATGACTAGATTTTTCATGACTTTAACAAGACCCACGTGCAATCGTAATGTATTTCCCGGTTGTCACTTTACTAAAGAAGAGTTCTATTTGTAGAAATGATGCCCACCACTAATAAAAAGGGAATCATGTTATTCAAATCTAAAATTTTAAAACTTTCAGAATGCGAAAGGCCAGAATGTAAAGAGACTATATTGGGCTTTTTGGTGTCATTACATCTTTAAGAGAGAGCTTTAAAAGTAAAAATCCAATTGCAGAATTTATTATATATTAAACATTCAGAGTAAGCAATGGACAGAAGCACGGTACCTGCATAGGGCCTGGAACGCAAGATAAAACTCTCTCTATGTTCTCTGAGGTCACATCCACATCATTTACAGCGGCAAGGGTGTCACCTAAAAACAAGAATGTGAAAGGAAGTCAGGAAAGCCACAGAACCAGAGGACTTTAAGGCTGGAAAGGACCTTGGAAATACTTTAGTTCAATGCTCCTCATTTGATGTATAACAGAGAAGTTCAGTGACTCCCAGGCCAGCACCATTTTCTCATTTTCCATGATCTCCTCCTCTGCCACACCTCAGCCATCCACAAAGATGGTCAGAGCCGACAGCTTGCCATCACCCTCAAATGCACTGATTCCACACTCACAAACCCTGAATTCCTTATCTGATGACAGTCTATGTCATTCCACCTCTTCCCTCTCCAAGCCCTGCTCTTTATTCTCACCAGGCTCCCCATGGCCTCCCAGGCCTCAGTGCTTTCCCAGGACATCTCTTCTGCGCTGGCTACACTCCCCTTACTTCCTCATCTTGACCCCTTGGGGAACCAATTCAACTCTAGACTGTCTCCTTCTCCTGAGTCCCTTGTTCCCTTATCGGATCACCAATTTTCCCTTGCCAAGCTTCAGCCTTGGACCACTCCCATCATACACTGGCTTTGCTTCTACACATGTACTGCTGAAGAGAGTTGGAGAAAATCAGAAAACCATCCTGACCAGATCCACTACAAATCTGTGTTACACAGTCTTCACTGGACCCTTCCTGCTGCTAGGCAAAATCCTATTATACCTCCGTTATCAACACATTCTCCCACTCTCCACAGCAGCTCTTCCAAACCCTCCCGTTGTCATTGTACAACTGTTTTGGAGTCGTGTCTGACTCTTGGTGACCCCATTTGGGGTTTTCTTGGCAAAGATAGCAGAGTGGTTTGTTATTTTCTTCCCCAGCTCATTGTACAGATGAGGAAATTGAGGCAAACAGGGTTAAGTGACTTGTCCAGCACCACACAGTTAGTAAGTGTCTGGGGTCAGATTTGAATCCTGGAACAGCAGTCTTTTTGATTCCAGGCTTGGTGCATTTTTGTACTGTGCCACCTAGCCACATCTCATCCCTCCTTCAATCTCCCATGGATCCCCCCTCCCTAAACCAACTTAGCAAAGATGCCTCATATTTCACAAAAAATAGAGGCCATTGGCCGAGAGCTCTCTCTTTTCCCCTCTTTCTCATCTCCCATCGCTCAGAAGCCTCTGCCACTTGCCTTCTTCTTACCTGTCTCATATGGTGAAATGGCACTTCTCTTTGCCAAGGCAAACCCTTCTACATGAACGAGTGATGCTGTTCCATCCTGTCTTCGCAGCAGATTGTTCCCTTTGTCACCTCCTGCCCCCATCACTTATCTTCAATCTCCGCTTGTCCCGGGATGCTTCCTTACTGCCTACAAATATGCCTGTGTCTCTTTCATCCTCAGCAACCCTTCACATGACTCATCCATTCCCACCATCACCTCACTTCTCTCCTCTCTTTTGTGGCTAAACTTCTTGAGAAAGCTTCTTCCACTTCTCTCGTCTCACTTCCAAACTCTCTGCCGTCTGGCTTCTGACCTTCTGCTCTCTCC
>CM053623.1:350391617-350417292 GCA_028646595.1 Phalanger gymnotis
AGCCACCAGAGCTTCTTGCTGCTGCCCGATGCCCCCGGGGGCTAAGGCTGGACTACACACTTCTCTCACCCAGATCCAGCAGTTTTCCCATTGACCTGCTCCGTTGTCTTTGGCATTTATGGGTTGAGAAGTCTGGTAACTGACACAGCTCAGTGATTCACGGCCCTGAGGCCCGCCAGTATGGTGTGATAGACCCTTCCCAGCAACCATCCAGGCCGTCTTAGGCTAGAGACTTGTTTCCCCCTGTTTTCTCATGGGTTCTGTAGATCTAGAATTTGTTCAGAGCCATTTTTTTACAGGTGTTTGGAGGGATTTGGAGGAGAGCTTAAGTGAGTCCCTGCTTTCCATCCACCATCTTGGCTCTACCTCCCATTCATAGCTTTACAGAAACTGACCTCTAAGATGCCAGATCGTAGATTTAGAAATGGAAGGTAGTTTAGAGACCTAGGCCAAGGGACTGCTTAACACTTTCATTGGTGACTTAGGTGGCAGACACCTATCCTTTAAAGATCAACTCAAGGGATATTTCTTCCCCTAGTCCTTCCCTGATTATTTCTGGTCAATAATGATCTTTCCCACATAGCACTTTGCTTTACCATTCTCTGATGCTAAGAGCAATACAATACAATGCAATACAAAATAATCCTTGATCTTCGTATTTGTATTTTATCCTTCTGCTAACCTTGTGAGTTCCATGAGGGCAGGGCCTAGTTATTTTATAAACTTTTTATTTCCCACAATACCCAGCACAGTAATCTACACAGAATAGGTGCTTAATAAATGTTTGGTGAATGAATGCATGAATGAACATAAAATACAAAAGAAAGGATGAAGAGGTGAAACAGAAATCTTTATTGGTCCACTGCTAAAATCTGGCTTAATGTTAGTCTTTGGTGACTTGGAAGATCTTTCATAACTAAAAGAAATCATATAGTACCTCTAGGATATTACCAGGGTGCTAATGTTTTTTTACCTTTTATTCATTCTTTCTTTTCCTTCCCACTTTCCTTCCCTTCTTTTTCTTTCATTCTTTCTTTTCTTTTTCTCCCTCCTTCCTCTTCTTCCTTCCTGCTTTCCTTCCTGCTTTCTTTCCCTCCCTCCTTGCTTCCTTCCTTCCTTCCTTTCCCTTCCCCTTCTTTCTTTTCATTCATCTATCCATTCATTCATTTTCATATTTATTTAACTTTTTAGCCATTTGTTCATTCATTCATTCACTTATTTATTAACTAATAAATAATCTATCTATCAAAACAGTTCTCTTCCAATGTTTCATGGTAGTATGGAGGTGACCTTAGGGTCACAAGGGATGTAAGCTCTGGCTCTACCAAGCTGGAAAGACTTCAAGCATGAGCTTGCTTTTGGACTTTAGGTTCCTTGTGGCCATAAGAACTACCAACAAAAATGATAGAAGCCTGAGGATAGAGGATCTCATCTTGCAGGTTTAGAGGGCAAGGGGAATTTTGTAGTCATCTACAGAGAAACCATAATGTTTGTCTTTTTTCCATGGCTTGTAGTCTAGACAGCTTGGCCTAGAGAAGTAGGTAAACAGTAGTTTTCTTCCCCTCCCCTATCAGGGAGGCTTAAGTGTTCCTTTAACATGGCTTTGAGGTAATAAAAAATAAAAAAAGGGTTCTGAAGATATTGAGCATGCATTATATAACAAGAGATAAAAGAGAAGAAAAGACATTGAACACAGGGAGTTATATCATGGGTTGGGAGCTCTTTTGGTAGAAGAGGTTGCAGGGTGCTTTGAAGAGGATTAAGTTGCTTATGTTCCAAGGAAGGAAGATGTGAACCATACAAGTAATTGATAGAAGAAAGATTGTTCAGTAAGGGTCAGAGGAGAGATGAGTAGTGGTGTTTGCTGTCTACCTGCTGTCATTAACATTAACATTAGAGAGTTCTGCTGTCTTTCCAATATATGAATCCAGGTGAGTTAGAGAAACACCCAAGACTAATCAAATCTGATTGTACTACTACTTTTGGGGACTCACATGGCTTCAAGTAATATCTCAAGAAGAAATGTGCATGGTACTGGATCCCATCCTTTGGGAAATGGCTGAGCAAATTATCGCATGTGAATGTAATGGGATATTATCGTACCATAAGCAAGGATGGAGACAATTTCAGAGAAACCTCAGAAGACTTGTATGAAGTGAGCAGAACCAGGACAACAAAGTATGTTATAGGAACAACACCATAAAGACAAACATCTTTGAAAGACTTAAGAACTCTGACTAACATAGTGGCCAACCATGATTCCAGAATGCTAATGATGAAACATACTATCCGCCTCTAGAGAGGTGATGGATTCAAGATGCAGAATAAGCCATACATTTTTAGATATGGCAAATAAGGGGAATTCATTTTGCTTAACTATGTAAAATAGTTACAAGGGTTTTTTTTATCATCTGGGGAGAGGGGAGTTGGGAGAGAAAGAAAATACATACTTATTAATTGAAAAAAAATTCAAAAGGGTGCTGGATTTAGAACCAGAGGTCCTGAGTTCAGATCCTACTACTTATTTGTATGACTTTGGGCATGTTCCTTAAAGATAGTGATAAATGCCTCCTTCATATCTATCATTTGAAGACAAAGACATTCTTGGTTACCTTCCTTTGAATGTTCTCTTTCTTATTGACCTCCTTTCTAAAATGTGTGACCTTGGACAAGTCACCCAAATTCTCTGGGTCTCAGTTTGCTCATCTATAAAATAAGGGGGTTGAATAAGGTAAACATAACTATATACTCTACTTATAACCATAATAGTTAAGTTATTCAAGACTTCCTTTGTAACAGCAAATGTTTCAAACACGTCTTCCCTTTGCTAAAAGAACCTTTCAAGAAAATATTTTAGAAATTAGAAATTTAATAAAGATATATAAAGATATTCTCCTCTTGTATATTGTGCTTATATTCGTTTTCTGTCACCCTTCTGTTAATCTGGGCAGTTTATGTTTTTGTAAATATTTCTCCGAACTGGGCAGAATAACTCCGAATAATCTCTTTAATTTCATCTTCGAGGTTGTGCATTCACTCTTTTTGCTTTTGATCTGGGGCCATCTCCCATTGTGCTGATCTATATCTTGCCAAGATGGCTCCAGAGGAGAGAGTGGGGCTGGTGACTTTGCCCAGTCCTGCCTCACTTAAATCCAACTCACTTGCAAGTATAGACATCACCTTTCTGATGTCATTGGTCCTGTTCAAGAACTAAGGACAAGCAACAACAACAATTCTATAGCAAGGGATAATACATGAAAGAGTTTCTTATAAGACCTAGTCCTTTATATTAGATATTTCCATCCATTATGTCAACTCTCCTGGAGTTCAATATTGGTAAACCATTTCCATTGGTTAGTTTGCAAAGTGATAGAAAAGGCCTTACTGGACCTTTTTACTCAAATGTGTCATGAAAGAAAAAACTTCACAAGAAATTGATTATTCTTAATTTTTTTTCATTATGAAGAATTAGCTAATAAGGCTTCCTACTATAGGGATAATGCTCAAGCTAACTTAATATTTATGAGTCCTTAAAAAGAAGAAAAATAAAATTAATTAAATTAAAATTAAGAAAACTTAATATTGATGAGTCATTAAAAAGAAAAGTAAAAACATATTTAAATACTTTAAGTAAAAAATACATTTTCTTTTGTGTTTTTCTTTAAGGACTATTCGCCTCTGTACAGTTAGCAAGTAGAAAAGGGTCTAAAAGATTTATACTGAGCAAGGCTCATCTTCCATTTTCCATGACATAAAAAGTATCTGCCTCATCTTCAGAGGCCCAGTGATGTGCTGGGCGGAACTGACTGAAACTTAAGTTCCTTACTTCCATGGATTACAATCTAAATTAGGCAAACAATACAATTCTGACATAAAATACACCAGATAAGCACAATTAAATATTTACTATCTTTAGTAAGTCTAAAGAGTCCTTCCCCTGTAGTAAGAGAGACTAGCAACAATAAATTAGTGATACCAGGGTTACATGAGGTAATTTTAATTTTACAATAAAAAGGATATAAAAATGCATATTATTAAGGTCTCTCAGGAACTAATTAATATGACTTTAGACAGTTACTGACTGTGTGTCCCTGGGCAAGTCACTTTGCCCTGTTTGCCTCAGTTTCCTCATCTGTAAAGTAAGCTAGAGAAGGACATGGCAAACCACTCCAGTATCCCTGCCAAGAAAACCCCAAATGAGGCCATGGGCAGTTGGACATGACTGAAAAATAACTGAACAACAACAACAAAAAAGGATTGGGGTCTTATCCCATGGAATTTTTTAAAAATTTTAAATTAAATGAAAATTTAAAAATTTTTAAAAATTAGGATTACGAAGAACAGTATAACAATCGTTTCCTTCCAATGCAAACTAGGTAATTATCTATTTAAAAAAAGGTCTGTAATGAATGCCTCACTTATTTAGCAGTTTTAATTATCTGAAATAAAACAAACAACCCAGAAATATGCAAAAAGGCCTTTGAACAGCCAGAAATATGGACAGGACAACAAAGCCAGGATACGTCACTCAAATCAGATCCCCCAGGCCCTCATTCAGAGAATCTAATTTACTCTCATATACACAATCCTAAAAATTTTCCTTGTCTGGTTAACCAGTCCATAGTTACTTAGGAGCAAATTAGAAGGGGAAAACTCTTTTTTTACATCTGTTTAAATACATATACATAAATAAGTATATTTTTTTCTTTTACATTTCCTAAATTTTCCCCTGTATTGTTCCCCTCCTCCCTAGCCAAAGAATCATTCCTTACAACAATTATTTTTTGTTAATTTCTTATTAGCTAATTAGGCAAATTACCTAATCCCTCTGACCTTCAGTATCTTCATCTATAAAATTGGGTTAATGGGCCCCTACCCCACAGGATTGCCCCATACACATATAATGGGGAATTGGCCAATAATGCATCAGTGTGCTCTAGCCTGCTCACCTGATATTTCTTCAGGTGCAAAAGGTTAATGAACCTGCTTCCAGGAGATTGATGGAAGTATCTTAGAGAGACTTTGGAGTAGGCATAGACATTCTGTAACTGGTTCTAGTTTGCTAACCACACAGTGAAAGGCAACCTCTTTGATTGACCATAGTTGAACTGAGATTAATCTGGAGGCCACAACCTTTTGGGTTTCTAAAATTCAGGAAAGCAGACTGTCCAGGAGCCTGGGAAATCCTGGTGAGTGAGTTCAGGCTAAGTTTTGCAGCCAGCCCAGCATCCATGCCCCAAGGAGCACAAACAGATCAGGATGTGGTCCAGTGGTAGCTGTGAATTATCTGGTAATGATGCTTTTGGACATGAACTTGGTAGGGTCAAAGCTATAAAGAAACTAAGCTCACACTTAGCTTGGGGTGTTGGGGGAATGTTTATACTTCTGTTCTTGCTACATCTTCAAGGTAATTATCCCTTCGTAAAAGGAGATTGATTTTAATTGATGGAATTGATTAATTAATTCAATGAAAATGAGGTGCTAGTCACTGATGGCTAACAGTGGTAGGAAAGCATCTGGAATGGGGGCTTGAGCCAAAAGCATTAGATAATGCCACCCAACTCCTCAGGAGTACCCCTAGCATCTTGAGGGGGAGATATAGCCCCTGGCTGTGGGATAGCAAGCCCTGGGCATTCTTGCTATGGGTACCTCTTAAGGTTGTTATGGGGATTAAATAAGATAATGTAAATGAGATAAAGTGCTTTGCAAATATGAAAGTAACATAATACTAATTTATATGTGTATATACATAAATGCTGGGACTTAGCACAGTATCTGGTACATAGTAGGCACTTAACAAATACTTATATATAATATACATATACACACATATATGTGTATGTATACACACACACATACACTCCCTTGATATCTCTAGCTCTTAGCAGAGATGCCTGGCATATAATAGGCACTTAATAAATGCTTATTAAATGACTGTAATGAAAACTCTGAGTAATCAAGAAAAAGTTGCATTCTATTTCACATTCTATTTCATATCTTCTAAGAAGGAAGATTTTCCCCAAAGCTGTTAAAACCACTTTTTTTTAAAGTGTGAGAGCCTTAAGTGGGGTGGAGAGGTGAGCTTCAGTTTCCTGGAAAATATACTTCTGTAGATGACCAAATTCCCAGATGTTGCCCTCTAAATATGGGATTACATGCATTTTCAGTTGGTGTACATTTATGATCTGGGCCAACAAAGGAAATCTTGCAGGGGGTCCCCTCTGCACTGAAGTCTGCTCTCCCTGGATTCAGAGAATACCTTCCTTTTCCCGGGCTCTGAAGACTGCAGGAGCCGCTTGGGTGTTAGTTTTGCACAGACTTTCCCTGTTAAGAAGTTATGAGGTCTAACTTACATTTGTATGATATTCTTGAAAACAAAAGTACACAGAGCTTTAAAACGGCAACTGAAAAGATGAATTGTTGTTATGGCAGGTTATTCAACAAACACTCCTTCCTGAACTCTTCCCTTTCTTTCACCCCTGACTTCTAACCAGTTGATAAATCTTGTTGCTTCTACCTCTATATCTATTTTGTCTGTTCCCCTCTCTCCATTTACATGTCCTCCTTCAGGTCCTCATTACCCTTTGCCAGTTAAGAAACTCTTCATTAGTCACCCAGCCTATAGTCTTCTCTCTTCAGTTACTGGTAAAATTATTTTCCTAAGGTCCACTGGTCTAACCTTGTCACTCCTTGGCTCAGACACCTCCAGGGGCTTTTTATTGCTTCTAGGAAAAAAGACAAGTTCCCTGCTCTGATATTTAACCCGAAGAACAAAGCCAAAGACAGACTGCTTTGGTCTGACTTTACAGTTTGTACTCTGCCTGTCTATCCTTAATGCACTTTACTTCTTTTCACCTATTCTATGCCCAAGCCATATTTCTTGAACTTGGCCTTCCATCTCCTGTCTCTGCACATTCACCCAGGTCATTTCTATGCTGGTTAAAGAATTCATGAGATAGTTTCTAGGCAATTAGTCATTTTACTAATAATGCTAGCATTTTTTTTAATAATAGAGGTCATTGGAGCTCTTGAATGTCAGAATCCCCTCATAGAACCCACTCAACACTAATATGCCCTTGGAAGGGTGTTCCTGAGGGTGGCAATGTCTGATTAGTTAACAATTAATAAGAGAACGAATACTATCATGAGATGTGGGCTCATTCTAATGAGTGTTTTGGGGGTTTGTGGCTTGGATCACCCAATTCTTGGTCAAAGAGACTTATCAATTTCTGTATCACTTGTCTAACAAAAGGGAGAATCCACATTTTCCCAGATCTGTCTGAGTAAACACAAAGAGCAGGAATACATCAATTCTTCTAAACTTAGAATTTCTTTTACTGTCTTTGATTAGATATTAGCCTGTGTAAGTCTTTGCCCAAAATTTCCCACACTGGTTGACTTCTGGGTGGAAGAGTAGAAAAGGGAAAAAACCTTGGTCTTGATTCAATAATTAGTTTTTAAATATAAGAGAAAAATAATCATTCTCTCATTCCTGTGTTCCTTCTCATATTTATTGTTCAGTACCTTAGCTTGAAAAGGTCAAGGTCCTCCACTGTATCCTGGGCCATCTCCAGTTGCCTTGATCTATATCTTGCCACTGGACCCAGATGGCTCTGGAGGAGAAAATGAGGCTGGTGACTTTCCACAGCCTCCCTCACTTAAATCCACTTGCAGGTCATAGCATCACTTCCCTGATGTCATGGTTCTCTTCAAGAATGAAGGACAAACAGCAATCATTCATCATTACCTCAGCCTTTCCTAATCCCACCCTCCTTTCCCCTCTAACCTGAAAGTTTTCTCTCCCTTCTCAAATACTCATAGAACATTTTTCCCCCTGAATTTCCCCATTTGCCTCGGTAACTCACAGAGCTCATCTGTGTACATGTTATATCTTCCCCTTCCCACCAATTGAATGGAAGTTCTCTGGGGAGCTCTGGTGGGATTGAATCTGGTAGGAAACTAGTACCTGGATCCAGAGCAGAGGGATCCCTTATGGAAAGGGTGTGGGCTAGTGCCTCAGCTTCCTTGGATAGGATAATAGTCACAAGTAAAAAGAGGCGGGAAAGGAGAAAATGAGAGTGAGGAATAGATCATACTCTAATTTGATTGGAAAACAGAAGATGAAGAGTATGAAAAGGAAAAAGCCAATAGGTACATCTTGGATGCCAGAGTGAGGGGTCTGTGTTTTATACTGTAGATAAGGGAGAGCTATTCAAGAAGTGATCACACTTGGCCATCAGGAAGATTACTTTGAAAAAGGAAACAAAAAGATGACTTTGGAAGCAAGACATTCACTTGGAGATGTCCATCAGGCAGTTGGAGATGAAGGACTGGCGTCCTAGAGAGAGGGATTAGGGGCTAAAAAGATTTGGAAGTTGTCTCCCCTATGCGGTTGTAAATTCTCTGAGATTAGGAACCTTTTCTGTCTCTCTATTTTCTTTTCTTTTTTTTTTTTTTTGGAGGGGGGAAGGCAGGGCAACTGGGATTAAGTGACTTGCCCAAGGTCACAAGCTAGTAAGTGTGTCAAGTGTCTGAGGTCGAATTTGAACTCAGGTCCTTCTGACTCCAGGGCCGTTGCTGTACTCACTGCGCCACCTAGCATCTGTCTCTGTTTCTCTGTCTCTCACTCTTTGTATTTCTCTGTATTTCTGTCTCTCAGTCTCTCTGTCTTTGTTTCTCTCTGTCTCATACTTTCCCAGTAAACTAGTACAGTGAGGAGTTAATATACATTTAATAAATACTTTATCCATCTATCTGCAAAAAGGTAAAGTCTGAAAAGGAATGATGTATAGAGAGAAAGGAAGAGGGTCTAGGATAGAGCCTTAGCTTGTTGTTGTGTCCAACTCTTTGTGACCCCATGGGTCATACTGTCCATGGGGTTTTCTGGGCAAAGATACTAGAGTAGTTTGCCATTTCCTCCTCCAGTGGATGAAGATCAACAGAGGTTAAGTGACTCACCCAGGGTCACACAGCTAGTAAGTATCTGAGGTTGGATTTGAACTTAGGGCTTCCTGACTCCTGGCCCAGACTCCAATCCACTGAGCCACCTAGCTGTCTCTAAGACCCTTGGTGGGAACCCACAATTGGCATGGGATTTGGGGGGGTAGAAATGGATGATGAACTTGTAAAGGCAAAGAGGAGTGGTGATACAGAGGAGTTGGTGGCTTGAGGAAAGAAGAGAAGATTTGAAATAACTGTTATGGAGGCTGAGATGGAGACTCAAGTAGAGATTAATAAAAGGACTGCCATGCAGCAGTGAGGGCCTAGTTGAGATTAGAGAACATGAATTTGCAGGAATTACAGGATTTTTTTTTTAAATAAAGAGCAAGATCATATTTTCGAAATGGTATTTTTACCTTGAACTTCTCATGACAGAAGGTGTTAAGTGTAAGGGTACCAAAGAAAAAGGCAAAAACACAAGGAGCTCACAGTCTAAAGGGGGAGATATACCTATGGATGTACAAGATGCATACAGGTTAAACAGAGGCCATTCTAGAGACAAAGCAACAGCAGTGATGGTGGTGGAGAGATGGGGGAGGGAACTGGGAAAGGCCTCTCAAAGAAGGTGGGGTTTGAGCTATTTTGAAGGAAGTAATATGTAGAGTTGAAGCCTTGTTTCTATCACTTAGTAGAATGTGCCTGGTTACCAAGGAGTTTTGGATACTTATAAAGATTTGGTTGTGTGCCAGAACAAATATGCATTCTGTGATTTTTTTTGTTTAAACACATGTATAACATATATGGCAATTTTTTTTTACAAGTGGAGAAACAGGTTCAGTTTAAAGATTTCCCATTGTCACATAGCTAGTAAATGGAAGAACTAGGTTTTGAACCCTAATACCTGGACTCAAAGGGTAGTATTCTTTCCATTACAACACGCTAACAATCTTTAATAAGATTCTTCTCTCTTAATTACTTTTTTTCAATATTTAAAAGAACCCTTGAAATGTCTTGAGAAATCCTAATAAAATTTGCTTAATCACCTAAATTAAGATGATGGAATAATAAATACTTGCCTCAAATTAAACTAGGTGAGCAAATAG
This sequence comes from Phalanger gymnotis, assembly GCA_028646595.1. Classification (NCBI taxonomy): domain Eukaryota; kingdom Metazoa; phylum Chordata; class Mammalia; order Diprotodontia; family Phalangeridae; genus Phalanger; species Phalanger gymnotis. Next base: position 350,401,661 of record CM053623.1, read on the forward strand.
GACTGAAGCTTCCCAGTGTCTTCCTCAACAGTACATGGTCAGGAAACAGTTAGACCAACATTTTTCCAAAGTATTTCTGCCGAGTTTTCTGCCTTGCCATTGTTATGTTAGAAGAGACATATTTTTGAAGTTAATACTTCATGCAGAAAAGAGTTTGCAACTTTGGTTCAATTATGGTTTGGCTCAACCAACTTTCTCCAAAGCTCAGCAACTTACTGCTTTGCATTTTGAAATCTATACTAGCAAAGAGAAAATACACAAGTAATTAAAACATAAACACCCAGAAGTTGTACTCTTGGAAATTAAGAAATAAAATAGAGGTTTATTTTACTGTTTTCTTATGCCTGTGATTCCCCATTGCTTGAGGCTGTTGGTCTTTTTAATGCAGTCGCCAAAAAGTCTGTGGAGGGCTGATGACAGGCTTTTCAAAGAGAAACATAACAAAATGTTGGAAAAGTGATATAAAAAATAGATCAGGCACTTTGACTCCTAAGAAAATGAGTCTGTTTGGATTAGCTTCGGGGCCCTCTAACCTTTATAAAAAGATTCAAGATTTTTCTTTCTAAAGTTTTTGCTCCATTAAGTGGTAGAGGAACCTGAAGAGATGGCATTGACCATGTCCCAATTTTCAAAGTAGAGAAGAAACTACATGAAATGTGTAAAGATTTATGCCCCAAAGAAAAGAACGCAGTACAAGTGCACTGGTTTTTTAAATGTAATATTAACAAGAGAACACATATTGCCCTGAGGCTTCTCAACAAAATACGTTTTAGTGTCTCAGGTTCCTAGGGACTCTAAAGCATCTGGGAGCATTTACTGATGACAGATCAAGTGTCTTTGCAGCCTGATACTGGGCAGGTTTGCCCCAGAAATATTCTACTGCTTGATGCTGCCACTGAAATCACCATTACAAGCCTTTACTACTGGAGTCAAAGCCCACTCGTTTCTATCTCATGGCTTCAATGGGAGGTGTTCTTTGGATAAAACCCTCTCTGTGCTAATCATCAGAGTGGATGCCTTGATCCATGAAGAACTTCTGTCGGGTGTGTGTGTGTGTGTGTATGTGTATAGGTGTGAATATGAAGACTTTGAAATATTCAAATTAACACAGCCCTTACTTGATGAGAGTTGTGCTGTGCAGCGAGTTTCTGTCAAATGTTTCTGGATGTTCACATCCACACTGTAATTTGGGGTTCTGGAAGAGGGGGTCTTTTTGATTAAAGGCCAAGGAAATTCCAGAGCCCCCATTGCTGTTTGGTGGCTCATCTGACAGCATTTTATTGGGCACAGCGGGCCCCTTCTTTGGAAGAAAACTGCCAAATTGCATATTTCACAGGGATGGTGTAGAGAGATTGTTTCTGTTTTGCACACTGGGTCTTTCAATCACACTTCTAAGGCAAGAACTCTGCTCTTTCCATGTGGTTTTGCACAAAGACTTAAAAGGGTCACTTGAAATATTTACAGATGAGAGGGTTCCCATAAACTAACTCGAAAGACCCTTAGGCAGATCTGTTTGGATATCTACTGCCCCTCCCTACACACTGTGCTCAAGAACTACTTAGGACAGATTTCCAAAGGAGTTCCTGCCCCCTCCTCCGCCAGATAGCAACCTTTCTTAGCGCTGAAGAGCCCAGCGGGAGGACTTCGGGGTCAGGTCGTCTCATTTGATTCCAAGATGAACAAGCAGACTCTGTGCAGCTCAATTTTATGGTGCTGCATTCTTCATACGCCAGGAGACGTTCCTCAATCCGTGGCAACTCCAGGTCCCTAAGTTTGCTCTTAGCAGGGATGGGCAAACGCCCCAGTACAGTTAACACACGGATGCCAGGCTCACCCCAGGGGCCTGGAAGTTTGTGTTCTCCTTCGATTTAATGAACCTCTAAATGTGGTCCTTTGAGTGTTTCGTGGGTAGATTCAGAGCAAGCGTAAATAATTTTCAAAAATGTTGTTTCTTTGAATCACTATCACAACATATCCGTTTTTTTGGGGGGAGGGAAGGGGTTGCTTTTCTTTCTGGAGGAAAATTGAAGTTACTGGGCAGTTTCCTTCCAGGGTGCTGAATTATCAGGATGAGTTCGGGGAAGCAGGGTGAGGAAACTGGCATTATAGCACTTGCTGGGGTACGGAGGGGGAGGATGCAATGAAGGCAAATCCTAGAGCTCATGCCCTGCATGCAGAACCTGGAATAGCCAACTTCAGTGACGTCACTGTGCCGGCCAATTTCTCGTCTACGTCCCCTGAGGGTCGCGCCGAGGGGCCACTCCGCCTCCCCTACCCCCCCTTCCCAGCGCACCCCGACACTAACCTGTGCATCAAGATGCTCTGTACCGAGTCCAGGTCCTCCAGGTTGCGGGGGGCAGGTTTGGGGATGATACTGGACTTCCCTACTTGGAACATGTTGGAGACAGGGCGAAGGAGGCACAACTCAGGGCGGCTGCTTTTCTTTCTCTGCAAACTCTTGTCAATGAGCGAAGCGGGGACGTCAGAGCCGGCCCCTGCTTTCTCGCAGTCCTTCTTGCCCCTGGGGTGCGGCGGCGCTTTGGAGCAGGCTTCCAGGTCCTCGTCCCTTTCCCGCTCTGGCTTTGCTAGAGGGAGAGTTGCCCACTCTCCTAACCCGCTCGCAGCAAGACTTGGGGTTGGATGGGTGGTAAGGGGGGCTGCAGGTGGAAGCGGTTGCGTTGCAGCACTCCCTGGCCGAGCTCGTCCCAGCGGCTCCCTTGGCCTTGGCTACGTTTGCCCGGGGCGCTGCATGCAGGTCCGCTGCGCCAAGGGGCATGCCTACCGCCTGGCAGCCCCGGGCCCTCGGGCGGTGGGTGGCCCTTTTCCGCCGCCTAGTGCAAGGTCCATCTCCTAACAGCATCTCTCTGCCAAGGGGGAGGAGGCTGCCTGCCTATGGCTGGAGAGCCAGAGTTCCAGCTGCTGCCCTAAAGCCAGCGAAGGTGCCTCCTACTTGAGGACTTCAGGATTGTCTAGAGGGTGGGAAAGAGAGAGTACCCAATGAGATGTGGTTGTACCCAACAAAGAACTCACTCTGCTGTGACCCCTAAGCTTCTCTTTCCTTTTCTGTAAAATGAACGGAGTGTGTATGAGCATATGGAAAGGTTCTTTTCATGGGTGTGTAAAAAAAAGAAATTCAGGGGGAGGGGGAATGAGAACCTTCTTAAGGGCCATTACAGTTTTTTTCACTGTAATTTTGATGGTATAAGACCCGTTTGTGCCTTAGCATCTTAAAATCCCAATTTCCTTCAAAACTCAGCATGAGCACCCACCACCTCCTTGGTGGGGCATTTCTGATCCCCCATTTCTTACTACCTCCTCCACAACCTTGTCTTTACTTTGTATATGGAAACCTCAAAAGAAACCCCCAAATGAATATAATAAATAACAAGACAGCTGAAGATACAAGATGATTTTGGATAACTTGGACTTTCTGACTTCTAAGTAATAATGAGATTTCCTTGACATTTTTAAAAATTCAAAGTTTTTTTTTTTAAGGGGAATAATTGATACCTTTTCAAAATTCTTCAAATGACAATGCCCTAAATCAACCTCTTTGGAAATGCAGTGTTGTACTGTGGAAAACACATTGATTGACTCTCGCCTTAGAGGATCTGGTTTCAATCCTGTTTCCTACATATTACTTAACCTCTCTGGACCTTAGATTTCTCACCTTAAAATGGGAGTGAAGGAAGGATTGGATTAGCTGGTCTCTAAGGTCCTTTCCGACTCTAAATCTGTGATTCTAAAACTGGTTTTTAAGTCTTTCTCAAAGATCACAGCAATTTAAAAGCTCTATCCCTCTGCCTGCCTTTCCTTAGACCCATCCTTGCTCTGAGATCCACCCCATATCCCACTGGGACAGACCCTTGTATGCATCTGTAGCACATGAGTACAACAAAACAAGCAAAGTCTTTCTGGTCCTTGGAGCCTTATTGCTTATCTTATATTAAAGTTCTGCAACCTGACTGAGCATAACTTGGCTCAGAACTGGCACTGTGCTCTTGATCTTGATTCATTTCCCACTTCTGATCCAGAAACTGCTTTCCACTTCTGGCTTTCATGCTCCATGTTCCTCATCCTGGACTCTGGCTCATTGCATGGACACTTCTGACCCTGAACTGTGCAGGAAATTTCTAGCCAGACAGGAAGACTTTTTCCCCAGACAGGAAGACTTATATCATGGGCTGAGCCATAACTAGAAATTTTAATCTCCAGGGAAAGCAGCATAAAACTGACCCACAAGACGGGTCCTACCAACTTGTACTTCATGATGTGAACATAAAATAAGTAATGAAGACAGTGTAAGTTGAATGGGAGGAATTGTTAGTAAATATGGAGGCTTAGGGGTTAGACTCTCAGAATTGGAGTTCCCATGTGATGTGGTGAATCACGTACAAAAGAAGTGTCAAGAAAGCTTTTTTTCTAACAGCACTTAGGAAGAAAAATGGCACCAGGAATGTTCATCCTTGAGGCAGCCAAGTGCCATATTGGATGGAGTAGACAGAACATTAGATGTGAACTCAGAAAGACCTGAGTTCAAATCCTACCTAAGAGACTAGCTATGTGACCTCAGATCTATTGTGCCTCAGTTTTCTCACCTGTAAAATACAGATAATAATAGCACCTATGTCCTAGGACTGTTGTAAGGATCAAATGAGATAATATTTGTAAAGTGCTTTGCAAATCTTAATGTGCTATATGAATGTCAGCTATTATTATTGTTGAGAGGAAGCATTGCTATTCGCAAAGGGAAGGAAAAAGAGAGGCTGGTTTACTTGGAAAGGATAGAGGAAAGAGGAAACCCCATGGAAGGGATGAAACAGTGAATTTCTTCATGGAAGGTGTAACAACAATGTTGCTTGCAGCTGCTGTGGAGGTGTAAGGCCAGTAACACCAGCACATAGGAGGGCTGCTAGCACAGGTTCTTTGATCTGCTTTTCTAAGGAAAGCAACTTTAAGGGGTTTACAGTCTCACTTTAATTAAACATACATATATCATTCACTTAGTCAGCACCCTAAACTTCAGAGCAAACACAAACACAAATTACAAGCAGAAGTTATATGAATGAAGCAAATAACACAAATCAGCAGACAGGGCTTCTATCTGTCCATAGCAATACCTGCATAGTTACCAGAGAGAGAAGCACCAACATCTGTGTTTTCAAAGCCAGGGGGGTTTCTTAATGGCTACCCACAGTCTCCACACCCACACTCTTTCAACGAGTGAGCCTCTAACAAAATGCTAACCTCAGAGTATATATACCCTTTTTCAGGGTCAGAGTGCTTCACGCCTCTTATGACCTAATTATCAAAAGGGTGTGGGCCTTCCTACAAACAAAGGCAAGTCTCAATCAAAGGCACTTGATTGCCTTAGTCCTGAGAAGCACTCCAAAAGAAAAAACAGCAAAAAGTCCCACTTTGCTTGCCATTACAGAAGGAAGGAGAGCAGAGAGGGAGAGAGGCTACAGTATGTTCTTCCCATAGCTTCTCACCACCCAAGCCTTCTTTTCCCATCTCTTTTGCCAGAATTTAAGTAAGCCTCATGGGGGAGTCTTTGAAGGAGAAAATCCTGTGCAGAATAACATTTCCAATGGAAATTCCAGGCCCCTCACTTTTCTGCTCTGCTAAAGGAAATCAATGTTAAATTTGTGCACCCTTTAAATTTTGGTGCCTGGTAACAGAGCCCCAGTATCTCTGCCTCGACCAGAGCTATGATGATGGAATCCACTTATGTCAGATCCCAGAAGGGGCACTGGGACCTATAACTAAACCAAACACATCTACCAAATCTAAAAACATCCTCTAGGTACAGAGAGAATGTTTCTTTCATGATAAAGGATTATTAAAGATGATAGAATAAATTCTCAAACACATCTTTCAGCATTGTGTTTTTTCAATAATTTGAAAAATCAAGGCTTTGTTATTTTGCTAAAAATTTAGTAAAAATGGCATCCTATAATTCAGTTTTCTTAGAGTTTTCCCTTGGGATTTCAGAATGCTTTACATGTAGATATTAGAATGATACCAGTAGTGCATCTGGAAACTTTCATTAGGGGTAATATTTACATGATTTTATTTTTTAATTAAAATAATTTTTTCAATGAACGAAAATCAGTTTTCTCTCCCTCCCACCTCTCTCTGCCATGGAAAAAAGAAAAACAAACTAACCTTGTAATAAATATAGTTAAGCATAACTAATTCCAGTGGGAGCTTTAAAGACCTTTTTATTTAATCCTGGAGGTAATGGGAAGTAACTGGAGCCTATTGAGGAGAGGTGACATGGTCAGATCTGCACTTTAGGAGAGCATTTGTCAGGTGAGTGGACTGTGGATTGGAGTGGGGAGAGACTTGAAGCAGAGAGACCAATCACAAAGCTATTCCAACAGAACAGGTTTGAGGAAATTAGAGACTGAGCTAAGGTGGTGATTGTGTGAGTGAAGACAAGTGGATGTATATAAGAGAGGCTTTCAAGGTAGAGTTGACAAGACTTGGAAACAGATTGGCTGTGGGAGGTGAGTATGAGTGAACAGTAGAGTATGACTGAAGTAAGCCTGGGTGACTAGGAGGGGATGATGATGTCCTTGAGGTAATAAAAAAGTTCAGAAGACAGGAGAGTTTTTTGGAGGAGACAAAATGAGTTCTGTTTTGGATGTTGAATTTGACACATCTAAGGAACATCCACTTTGAGATGTCCAAGATGCAGTTGCTTATATGAAGTCAGAAGAGAGGGTAGGGATGAATAAAGAGATCTAAATGTCATCTGAATACACATGATAATCAAACCCATGGGAGCTGATGAAATCACCAAGGGAGATAGGACCTTGGGGGAAGAGAGGAAGACCCACAACAGGTCTAAAAGATACCCACAGTTCATGAGCCTGACCTAGGAGGATAATCAGGAGAGAATAGTGTCATGACAACCTAGAGACGAGAAAGTATCCAGGAAGAGATGGTGCTCAACTAGCATCAAGGATAATAGAGGGATAAAGGAGGAAGATAGAGAAGAGGACATTAGATTTGTCCATGAGGACATCGCTGGTGATTTTGAGAGGACAATTTCAGTGGAATGATGAAGTCAGAAGCCCAACTGCAGAGTTAAGAAGAGAATAGAGCAAAATGATGTGAAGACACTAATATTAGATGGCTTGCTCAAAGGGTTTAGCTATGAAAGGGAGATATAAGAGGGATGTGGTGTGGTAGGTAGCTAGGATCACATGAGGTTTTTTTTAAGGGTAGGAAAGACACAGGTGTATTTGTAGGCAACAGGGAATCAGCCTGTAGTTGGGAGAGATTAAAGATTAGTGAGAGAGGGGATAACAGAGGAGGAAATCTGCTGAAGAAGGCAGTATAGAATTAAGGTTGGGATCAAAGGTACACCAAGTGGGGTTTGCTTTGGTAAGGAGAAGGGCTGCTTGTTCATATGAGACAGCTGAGCGAAGTGAGCTGAAGAGGGGAGAAGAGAGAGTTTTCAGTGAATAGCTTCATTTTTTAGGTTAAGTATGAGGCAGGATCCTTAGCTGAGGGGTTGTGGGGGAAAGGTTGCCCTGGGAACCTTGAGGAGGGATGAAAAACTAGGGTGAGTAAGTTAAAGAGATCTAAGAGAATTGCCTTGCTTCAGTGAGGGCCCAGTTGAAATCATGTAACATAAATTTGTAGCAGATCCAGTCACCATGGTTTTCTGATTTCCTCTAGCTCTATTCAGTAGTGCATGAGTTGAAGTGAAGGTAGCAGATGGAGGGAATAATGCAAGGATGGGGTTTGGTAAGAAGGCCTGATGGAACAAGGGATACAAGGGTAGAGTTGAACTGCTTCACCAACATGTCAACACGGGGGAGAGAGGACGTGGTAGTCAGGTCACAGGTGATGGCTTGGAAAAGAATTAGGAGGTGGAAGGATTGGAGGTCACTGTGCAGATGGCCATCCTATCCTTATACAGATGAATGCTGTCAGTCTTCATTACCCAGTGCCAACCTAACTTTCCAGGCTTTTTATACGCCATCTCCATTTACTCATTCTGTGATCTGGCCAAACTAGCTTTCTTGTTGTTCCTTACACATTGCATTCCAACATCTATTTCCTTATCTTTGGACATGGGCTCCCCCAGATATTCTGGGGTACATCAATGGAAGCAAAACCAGAAGTGACAATTGTCCTTGTCGTCTAGACCACTTGGACAGAAAGAGGAAATCAGTGGGTTTAGGAAGCAGATCTTAAATCTGACAAAGTTATATTCTTTTTAAAAAATGTTTTTCTTTTCAGGCAATCAAGGTTAAATGACTTACCCAGGAGCACACAGCTAGGAAGTGTCTGATGTTGAATTTGAACTCAGGTCCTCCTGACTCTAGGGCCAGGGTTCTCTATCTACTGCACCACCTAGCTATGCCTCTTTTATTTTCAAATGAAGATCCATATTCCCTTTCTCCCACCTCCCCTCTACCACAATTGAGAAAGCAAGAAAAACAAAACACCTGTAACAAACATGAGTAGTTGAATAAAACAGACTTCTACATTGGCCATGTCCAACTGCAGGAAAAAAGAGACAAAATTGGTCTTCTTCTTTTCTCACCCACTGACATTGGAAAAAGCAACAGGAATTAGTTATTTAGTTTGGAGGGCAGCTTCCCTGCCCCAGAGGTGGGGGTGGGGTGGGGAAAGAAAGGTCCTGGGGAACAGATGAATATGTTGTCATTGGCCCTCCACAATCTGCTGGCTCTTCTCCTACCTCCTCCGGTCTGTTCTCAGTTCTTATCTGTACTGGACTCCACATTTTCTACCCTGGTCTATTAGTTGGGTCAAGGCCTTTGGCTGTTATTTAATTCCCTGTTGGGTAACCTAGAATGAAGACCTAGCTGAGGTTCCGTCCAGACTTCCAGTCTCTTGAACACGGCCCCCTCCACTTCTTCTTGGAAGTTTATTTACAGTCAAAAACAGCCACAGAATCTTGGGGAATATTGATTAATGTCTGCCCAGACACCTTGGCTCACCAAATCTCCTATGACTGAGGAAGGAGCGAATCCAAGGTTATACAAGGTTTTAGAAGAATAGATTTTGAAGCATTCAGAAAAATGACTTAAGATTTTTAGAAATTTAATTTTTTATTATTATTTTTCCAGTTAACAAGTATTTATCCTCTTTACTACCTCCCCCGCCCCAATTAGGAGAAAAACACCCTATAATAAATATGCATAATCAAGCAAAGTAAATTCCCTCACTGGCCACGTCCAAAAACATATTCCTCATTCTGCATTGTTGGGCCCTTAGCAATCTGTCAGGAGGTGGGTGGCATGCTTCATCTTCACTCCTCTTGTGTGGTTTGTTATTTCATTGATCAGAGTTCTAAATTAGAGCTCTGATTAGACACAACTAGGTGGCTCAGTAGAGAGAGCAGCAGACATGCAGTTAGGAAGATCTGAGCTCAAATCTTCCTTCGGAAACTTGCTAGCTATTTGACCCCGGGCAAGTCACATAGCTCCAGTTTGCCTCAATTTCCTCATCTGTAAGCTGGGGATAATAAGAGCACTTACCCCCCAGAGTTGTTGTGAGGGTCAAATAAGCTAATATTTGTGAAACATTTTGCAAACCTTGAAGCATGATATCAGTAGTAGCTAGAATAGTAATTTATTCTCAAGTCTTTCAAAGTAGTTTTTCTCTATGATGTTGTATAAATATCTCTTTACTCCGTGGCAGATCACAGTTTTCCCTAGTTTCCTCTGAACCTCCCCTTGCCATCATTTCTTATAGCACAATACTATCCCATTACATTCATGTGCCCTACTTTGTTCTGCCATTCTACGACAGGGTGGGCACTCTCTCAGTTTCCAGTTTGGTGACACTATGAAAAGAGCTGCTATAAGTTTTGGGGGACACATAGCTCCCTTTCCTCTTTCTTTTGTCTCTTTGGGGTCATGGCATAAGATTACACAAGTGAAGCCTAGCTAGGCACCATGTGAAACTCTAAAGAAGAAATTCTGAAGCTCCAAAAGGAAACGTGTTTAATGAAGAGAAAAAAGGGAGTGTTGTCTGAAGAGACTAATAGGGTTCATAGGAAACTTACCAACCAACATAGATTTCTAAAATATATTCAGAGGATGAGTCATAATTGTGTTGTAGATATATAGAAGGAGCAGCCGTGTGGTCTGGTGGGTATAGAGCTGGCCTCGAAGTCAGAAGGACATAGATTCAAGTCCCACCTCTCACATTCACTGGCTATGGGACCCTGGACAGTTTTAACTTCTCCGTGTTTGAGGCTCTCTAAGACTATTAAGTTACAGAGAAGATGCTGACCTCCACTCGTGGAGGGAGTTTCCCCATCTGGGAGTTCCCTATCTCAATGAAATTACAGGTGCCATTCCTTTCCTGTATGGAAGATGAAGTGAGGCTGTGTATTAGAGGACACAAATGCGTGGCACAGTCCTGTAAGAAGTGACAGGGACGCTGAGACCCAGTCTGAGCTGAAGCTGGCATGGAATCCAAGAACATTAAAAAGGGATTTAAGAAAATGATTGCCCCTAGCCCAGGGAAGGGGCCTGACAAGGGCCTTACATAGATAACCTGTATTCCTGGGGGCTGAAAGAGATGTGACTGCTGGCCCACTCAGAGAATTGTGGGAACCAGAGAAGTGTCCCCTCATTGTCGAGGGGCTAATCTCTTTACTATTAGACTTATGATTTTGGCTGCAATTTAAAGTCAAGGTCACCTGGCTATAGTTTCCAGATTCCTCTCTCCCCTGTTTTGAAATAAGTATACGTTTGCCCTTTTCCAGCTCTATAGAAATGTATGTACGAATGAAAAAAAGCATTTATTAAGGGTTTATCATGTGTCAGGCACTGGGCTGAGCACTGAGAATACCATCTTGGCCCTCGAAGAGTAGTTTTTTTTCTTTTGGAAGCAATCGGGGTTAAGTGACTTGCTCAGGGTCATGTAACTGGTAAGTATCTGATGCTGCATTTGAACTCAGGTGCTCCTTACTCCAGAGCTGGTGGTCTATCCACTGCAACACCTAGCTAACCCCAAAGGGTAGTTTTAATGAGGGTAGACAACCCTTAGACTAAAGGGAGCTAGAATCAGGGAAAGGCAGCACCCTTGGTTTGGACATGGTTGGGAAGTGGTATGTTGGCATGGTACCCTGGCTCCAACCAGTATATGGAGAAAACTCACCTGTCAGAGCTCGGGTCCCAGGGCAGAATCTGAATTCTCAAGGGGATGAGGGTGGTCAGAGTACAGGCTGCATGGTTTGGTCTGGTTCTGGGTAAGATAAGGTGTGCTTATCTAGCCTGCTCTTCCTATTTAAAAATTATATCAGTATCTTGGGATATAGTCTGTCTAGGCTTAGTTTTCCTTTATTAAATCTATACTCATCTTGAGTTTCAACTCCTTATTAGTAATTTTTGCTTGGTCCTTTCCATTTTCTTTGGCAGAAAAAAAGGAAGCAAAATCAAGGTCAGGTGGTGCTCTTTTTCCCTATGCGCTCTCTCTCTCTCTCTTTCTCTCTGTATATCTATATCTACATCTATATATGTATATATATATGTTTAAAAGCCTCTTTTTGTGTGTGCACTATTCCCTGTCAGTCTCAGTCCATTCTTTTTTTTTTCAGTCCAATCTGAGATTTAACATCTCCTGACATTATTCTTAGAGGACTATGCCAAGTTTTGTATTCATCCCAATTCATCTGCCCCTGTAGATATCCTATGTAGAAGTTTTAAAAAACTAGGTGGGTTGACAAGTTTCCTGTGCATCTCCACTAATCTCTTTAGACAACTCACTTTGGCCTCCTTTAGGAATTTTCCTAAAATTGTTTGTTTGTTTAGAAATTTATTCTTCAGAACTTCCCATCCTTCTCCAGTTGACTTCTCTTATTTAAGGCGATGGAATCTGCCCTGTCTTTTCTCTGATTCCTTTGAAATCGGCACTTCTTAAATTCCCACTTCATGCCCTAATATGCTCAGCTATCCTCTCCTTTATTGGGAATTCCAAGATGGCATGGCCATGTCTCTTCCAAGTATTTTAGCAAATTTGTTCGTTAGAATTGGGTCCAAAATGGCAGTTCCCCACATCACTTTTTTCAACTTTTGAAGGATGAGATTATCACTAGGGCAAGTCAGGCATTTATTCACTGCTTTGATTTTGGCAAGGAGAGCCCTTCAGCAAATGCCCTGATAATTGAAGTCCCCCTACTGTATCTACAGCACTACTGTATCATTGTGCCACACCAGGCTGGTTATCTGTTTCCTGAAGCCCTCGTCTCTTTCTTCTTTCTGTTCAGATAGTTGGTAGCTGTTTCAACAATCTGGCTAGCAATTGCTGTGGGGGTGTAAAACCAACAACAACCAGCTCACAGAATGATGCAGGCCCAGGTTCTTTTGATCTGCTTTACTAAGGAAAGCAAGATTAAGGGATTAACAATCTTACTTTAATCCAGTATACAAATATCATTCACTCAGTTCAGGGGGAAAAGCCAGCACCCTGAGCTTCAAAGCAAATACAAACAAATTACGAACATCAACGGACAGACTTTGTCTGATTCAAAGCTCAATGCATAGTTACCAGAGTCACAACATCTGGGTTTACAAGCTGGAGGGCTCTACAGCTGCCTGGAGTCTCCACATTAGTGAGCCACCAAGAGTGAGAGCCCTAAGGAAATAGCACTGTCTTCCCTTTTTATGCACTCTTTAGCCATCATCAAAAGTCATCTGAGCCACCAGAACTTACGATCTTACTATTGGCTCTGGAGTTAGCACCTCCCCCTAGGACCTCGAGGGCTTCACCCCCACATCGACTTAGCACCTAATGGCTATGGGTTTTGGGCCTACTTGGGATCGAAGATATAATCAGACCTCCCTTCATTGGCCCCACCTGGAGCCCCCCTTAGTTACCAATTCACACCTACATAGGCTTAGCACCTAATAGATAGGGGTTTGGGCCTGGGGCTTAGCACCTAGTAAGACTCAATCAAAGACACTTTAATTAATCATTTTAAAACAATAAGAAAGTCCCAACTAAATTGATATTGCAGTAGTTTACTCCCACAACGATGCTTCTGCTTTTTTACCTTTCATTGATCTTTATATAAATGCTCTACACCAGAGGAAACAGGCTTTCCCTTTCTAGACCCTAAATTTCTTTAGACAATCCTTTTTTTTACTTGTCCTTTTCCTTCTTAATAAGATATAAACTTCTAGAACCATATTTCTAGTCATGGGTCTTTATCCCACCAAATCTCAGCGAGACTCTATGAAATAAAATTTCCTTTCTTGGATTGGGTTGTCTAGTTTGATGTGTTTATTAACCATACTGTACTTTGTAATCTGTGTGTAGATATCTGAGGCCATGGATTTTTTTAAGTTGCTATCTTCTTTCTTTACTTTTCTGTCTCTACTCTGAATACTCAGAGTACTCCAACCTACCTATCTGCTGAGCTAATGCCCTCTAACCCTCTCCTCTTTAGTTTAAGGGCCTTTTGATTATATTTGCAAGGCTCTGGTGAAGTATATTTTAGAAGCCCTCATTAGATGCATTTGCATTGTATAGACCATCTGCTTGTTCCAGACCACCTGAGCAAGAATTACAGGAGAAGTTCTGATTAAAAACCTGGCACAGGTACATGATATTGTATGATGGCAGACTTCAATTATCCAGACATCTGCTGGGGATCTCACTCTGCCAAAAGTATTTCTTGCTGAATGAACTGGAATCAGCCATTACCAAAACCTTATGGAAAAGCAACCCTTCAATTATAGAATTTGTGGCTGAAGTGTAAAGAGAGACAGTTTGAAGTGCATCTTAGGTTATGGAAAAGTAGATTTCAAGGGGTCCAGAGAATATATAGATAGGATACAATGGCTTAATATTCTACAGAGAATGAAGAATAAATGTAAAATTTCCACTTGCATTAAAAAAAAAATTCGCAAGTACCTAATATGGAAATCAGACTTAGACAATAGTCCTTGTGAAGAAACATCCAAAGATTTTAGGTTATGGGACACATTATAAATCATGAGCTCATAGATTTAGAACTGGAAGAAACTTTTGATGCCATCAGGTACAATGCCCCCCCCCAACCCCAGCCTTATTTTATAGCTGAGGTTCAGGTCTGAGAGCCACATTTAGGAAAGACATAGAAAAGCTGGTATCCATCCAAGAAGCAACTAGAATGTCAAAGTACACGGTCATGGGGAGGATGGGTTGGAAGAAGGGGGCAAGGTTAGTTTACAGAAGAGAAACCATGGTATCTCTGTTTAATTGAAGGCGATACAATTTGGACCTGGAAAGAAGAACAAGGAACAGCTGGAGGAAGTTGGAGATGGCAGATTTAGGGTGATATAAGTGTGTCCGAGGTGGGGGTGGGCAGGAGATCCCTAGTCAGTGAAGTCCCTCCAGGAAATGGAGATAATGAAGAGTGAAGGTTCTGCCCCTCTCAGGTGCTGAGTGTTGGTCTTCTGGCCTTGTTTAGGCCCAGACTTGTTATGGCAAGATGATGAAGGGGGAGTGGCCCATTCATTGCTTGTAAAGAAGTGGAATTAAGTGTCTCCACTTTTTTTTTTTGCTCCTTTGCGAAGGTACAGGGAAGTTCCTCCATCAGTGCGGTGGACTTTTAGGGTGGTTGGCCACTGGCTGACTGAAGTTCCATCCCAGTGGCCTTAATAAAGCTACCCAGCTAGCTCTGAATTCAAGACACTCTCTAAGGACTCAGTTGAGAATGGAGAAGCTCTGTCAAAGAGGGAGAGTCATCTCTCTGGTAGCTGAAAAAGAGTTTGCCTCCTATGGAGGAAGAAGGAAGAAGGGAAGGAAGAAAGGAAGGATGGAATAATGGATGGAAGGAAAGGGAGAGTAAAAGAAGGAATGTAAGATAGAAGGAAGGAAGGAAAAAGGATGGAAGAAAGGAAGAAAGGAAATAAGCATTTATTAAGTGCCTACCATGTGCAAGGCATGGTGCTTTACAAATATTATCCCATTTGAGCTTTATAATAACCCTGAGAAGTTCCTTGATCAGTAACTCTTCCCTCCCTCCTTCCCTCCCACATCCCTTATCATGTAAGGAAAAGCTTCCTTGTGAGAGCTATCTAAAAGTTGCATGGGCTGCCTTTTTGTTATTTGCCTTGACATTCTATATCTCTTATTCCTCCAAATGAATTTTATCTAATTTCGTCTAAAATATATAACTTTTGGGGGCGTGGAGCCAAGATGGTGGCTGGAAAGCAGGGACTGGCATGAACTCTCAGCCAAGTCCCTCCAAAAACCTATGAAGAATGGCTCTGAACCAATTCTAGAACTTCAGAACCCACAAAACAGCAGAGGGAAGCAGGACACTGGCCCAGGACAGCCTGGATGGTCTCTGGGTGAGGTCTATCCCTCATGGAGCTGGGAGTGGAGTGGAGCGGAGCAGAGCCCAGTGTGGGTGGCGCAGACCAACCAGACCAGGAGCTGGGTGGAGCATGCCCTAGCACCCTAAATCAGTGAGCTGTGGCAGTTACCAGACTTCTCAACCCACAAACACCAAAGACAACAGAGAAGAACTGCAGAACCTACAAAACAGCCGAGGGAAGCAGGACACTAGCCCAGGACAGCCTGGAGGGTCTCTGGGTAAGATCTATCCCACACAGAGCTGGGAGCAGAGCAGAGCCCAGCATGGG
>CM053623.1:350417792-350430067 GCA_028646595.1 Phalanger gymnotis
GCTGTTTGCTTATCTTCCTAGGCAATTACTTGACTTTTTAGCTCTTTGTTAAGGTAGGACTCTGCTTTGGTGTGGAAGGTGTACAGTCCCAAGCTTCAGGGGTTTTCAGAGATACTTTTAGGAGCCTGTAAATTTTAGTTCTTCCAAGGTGGTTCGAGCAAAGGAGAGGTGTTTACTCTTTTCCTGGCCTGTTCTCTGGTCTGTGAGTGACCTTAAGCACTCTTTTCTGCCTTGGAACTGTGAGGAAGATTCCCTCTCCACCTCTGCCAGAAGTTCCTCCACACCAGCACTCCTCTTCCCCCCAGGACGGCCACTCAGGACTGTGACCCAGAGCCAAGCAAGGCAAAACAAGAGAATCCTGCCTCAGCACCAGCAAAGAGATCCCTGCAATCCTTCTCTGATCAGCAGCTCAATCCCCACCACTGTAGGTGGAATGAGAGCTCTAGAAGTAGCTGCCACTAGTGCTGCCACTGCCATCTCTGCCTCCACTGCCCTGGGGCTGGGCCATTCTCCTCTCACCCAGGTCAGACAGACCTTTCCTACTGACCTAAGTTGTCTTGGGCGTTTGTGGATTGAGAAGTCTGGAAACCACCCCAGCTGCCAGTGATTCAGTGCCCTGACACCTGCTCTGCCCTGTTTGTGCAGGTGTGGCTCACATTGGACTGCACTCCTCTCCCAGCCTGGCACGAGAGGCCTTTCCCATCGGCCTTCCAGGTTGTCTTGGGCTGGAGATTTATTTCACTCTGTCATTTTGTGGGTTCTGATGATCTAGAATTTGTTTAGAATCATTTTTTACAGGCATTTGGAGAGGTTTGAGGGAGAGCTCAGTCAAGTCCCTGCTTTTACTCTGTCATCTTGGCTCCACCCGCTCTGGAGTTTTCTAAGTAGACCCTTGTATCATTGAATGGGTAGTTTTGTCCATCTTTGCCTTCATTTATCCTTCCAGTTATGTTTTCAAACACCCCACTCGTGCATGGTTTACTAGCTGTGTGACCCCAGGCAAGTCACTTAGTCTGTGTTTGACTCAATTTCCTCAACTGTAAGATGGAGATACCAATAGTACCTCCCTTCCAGGGCCATTGTGAGCATCAAATGAGATAATATTTGTAAAGCGCTTAGCACAGTGCCTGGCACATAGTAGATATTTAATAAATGCTCGTTTCTTTCCTTCTTTCTCTTGTGTAGGTCTTTGTCAGAATCATAGGGCCCTGTAGCTCATTCCAGTTTGAAATGAAAATAGGAATTCAGAGCTAGAAGGCACCCTGGAAATCATGTAATCTAGATATTTAATGAACTTGTTTTAAGAAATTATTTTGATAACTGTCAGTATAATTGGTTTCCTTTGTAATCCTATGAATTTTTAGTTTATGTGCAACTTGGGGCTCCAGTCTATTTGCATAAGAGGCTCCACATTAGTGGAGATCAATTATTCCACATTCTATGCCTGTGAAGGGTATGAGAGCTTGGGAGAGAAAAAAATCCTGGTTCTTTCTTAGACTTCTAGCTCGTACAGAGGAGAATTCTAGGCTCTCTTCTGGGAGAGGTGCCTGGAGGGAGAGAAAGACTCTGGGAAGAAGATGATGTGTGGAGGAGCCAGCCCCTCAATTATGTCCCCATCCCTAGCTCACCATACTAGAAACTGAGGCATTTCCCTTTGATTGAGATCTAGGACACTCTTATGACTGAGCTGAGGTGTCTCCTTTCCTGGGGCAGACCTCATTCACTCTGTATGTTGTCTGGTGTATGCTAATCTGAATGACTTCTCTGACTCCTGTTTCCTATTGGCTTGGATAAAAGAGTTTACTTGCTGCTTACTATGTGTCTTTGTGTAACTGGTATTTGGTGGGAAGGGCATCAAGCTATTGAATACATATCTTGGAGCCCTCCTCCCCCATTAAAGGATAGCAATCAGGATTTCTGCTTGGATCTAAAATTTATTTCCCCTAGACTAACAATATTTAGTGAATGGGGAGACAAATATTATTCTAACCCTCTCGGGAGCCTCTCTCTTGAAAGCAGAGTGGCCAGCCTTGTGACCCCAATCCCTGCTCCCCTACTAGTATGAATCAAAGTATGTGTGTGTTGCCTATGTAGGTTACATGCGTCCACATGGGTCTATCTAGAAGTGGCTAACAGGGAGGTGTGAATAGATATCTCTAGTTTCTTCCATGTACCCCTTTCAAGGGGAGATTGATTTCTTCCAGGAGGGAAGAATGGTGGTTGAAGGGGATTCTAGAGGTATCTATGTTTTTATGCATCGAGACAGACCCATGTGAATCCATGTAATCTGAGTGGCTGACACATTGATAAAACTCAAGAAATCCACTTTTCTGTCATGGACGAACCCAACTCCTTATGCAATCTTTCCATAGTCCCCTAACAATTATAGAGTTGTATTTTTGTCTGTGAAAACTTCAGAACTCCAAATGGAGTTACACTCTATGTGTCAACACTGGGTTAACAGTCAGTCACTGATTTTGGCTTTTAGCTGGTCCTCTCAGTATGTTCATCTGAGGAGATGCTGTTCTTCACCTGGTCCTCAGAACACTCTGTATCTCTTCTCAACATTCTATCTGAGACAGTGTTGTTTCAAAAGTGAATATGTCATTTTCTTTCCATAAATGTTCTTATTCTGCCACTTTCAACAATAAAACTACCCGCACATGGAGTGCGATGCCCTAATCTGACTTGCATCTCCTGTGAAGCTTGTCTTCCCAACTTGATTCAAAGATTCAAAACTTCTTGAAAGTGGACACTATGCCTTAAACCTTTTATAGCCCACACAGTTCCGGAAAACAATAGGTGCTCAGTACTTTTGGAATGACTACATTATGGATCAAGCTTGACTCCAATCACAACTCTGCCTTTGAATGATCAGTAGGTGAGATCCTAAATTAGGGACATTGATAATCTTACTATACAAAAAGAGTATGGATAAAAAAAATTGATTTTTAAACAGAACAGAAGTCTTTGGGGGAAGGTCACTGGGCTGTGTCCTTTGCTTGGTCGTACTTAACTTAAGCCACCACCAGTCATCTTGACTTTGTCTTGATTGGACTTTTGATGACTCTGGAAGAGAGAGTGAGGCCAATGACTTAGTGCAACTCTGCTTCACTTACATCCAATTTTTGCATGAATCAAAAGACATGCCAAAAGGCTATTTTATGAAGGACTTGTACAGGGCAAGTGCCCACATGGTGTTCAGAAAAAGCAAGACAAAGACACTCTTAAGAACTTTGGAATTGATTTTGTGACATGAGAGACGCTGGCACAGGACTGCTCACCACGGCATGCCCTCATTAAAGAAGGCATCTTGCTCAATGAGCAAAGCAGAATTGCAGTAGCTTAAAAGAAACATGAGGTACAAAAATTTAGGGAATCCACCCCAAATGTTCACACGGAGTATTTGTGCCTGACCTGTGGTACAGCATTCCGACCTCATATTGGTCTGATCAGAAATAGCGGGACGCATTGTAACTTGATTCTAACATAGTGGTATCATTTTGACCCTCTTTGAGAATGGACAACAACCACCTAATATTTTTATCAATGACTTAAGTGAAGACATAGAAATCATACTTAAATTTGTAGGTGGTCATTTTGGTGTGAGGCACCCCAAAACAAGATTACAATAATAATGTCAAAGATCTCTGATCACAGATCACCATAACAGATAAAATAATAATGGGAAAGTTTAAAATATTGTGAGGATTACCAAAAGGTGACAGAGAGACACGATGTGAGCACATTCTGTTGGAAAAATGGTGTTGATAGACTCAATACAGGGTTGCTACAAACCTTCAGTTTGTAAAAAATGGAATATCTGTGAAATGCAGTAAAGTCAAGCATACCCATTTATCATTTACTATGTATCAGACAATGTGCTAAATACTTTACAATTATCGAATTTGATCTTCACAACAACCCTGGGAGGTAGGTGCTATTATCATCCCTATGTTAAAGATGAGGAAACTGAGGCAAATGGAGGTTAAGTGACTTACCCAGGGTAATACAATTAATAAGTACCTGAGGCTGCATTTGAACTCAGATCTAATTCCAGTCTGTTACTCTATCCACTGTGCAACAACTAATATGATAAAAATTTAACCACATCATTTGGAGCATCTTTATTTTTCAATGTCTAATTTCCAATCTCCAAATTCCAAATTTGATTTATGATCTCAGCGTTAGAATCATTTCCCAATATGCTTGCCCCTGTCTCCAAAATAACTGGCATTTTTGCTTCTAAAAATATCAGAATCATCTCCCGATGTTTAGATCCCGCTTCCCATTAAATCCTTCAGTGTAGCAGAGACAAATTTGAGCGAAGTGCAGAACTTCCGGTTCTAAGATCCTAAATCGGACTTGTAATTTTGTTGAAATGGTCATTCCTTTCCTTCGTCAATTAGATAGAATTTATTAAGCACCTTCCTGTGCCTGGAACTGTGCTACACAAAGAAAAGCAAAAAACAGTCCCCGTTCTTATAGAGCTCAATTAAGATTTTTATAGACATTTTAAAAGAAAAGTATTTTTAATGATTTCCCTACATTTTTAGCAGTTTTTGTTGTTGATGTTTAGTTTATTCAGTTGTGTCTGACTCTTCGTGACCCTATTTGAGATTTTCTTGGCAAAGAAAACCTCCATTTACCTTTTCCTTCTCCAGCTCATTTGACAGATGAAGAAACTGAGGCAAACAGGGTTAACTGACTTTGCAGCTAGCCTTTTACAGAATTTTATGTTGTATCTCACATGGCATGAAGACACATCATCGGAACTTACTAAAAACCATAAAAGCTATGAAATAACCAGTCTGAAATAGGGTCAGAGAAGTTGATTTTTCTATCTAGTCTTTAGACCTTTTTTAAGAAGCAAAAGATCGCCACCTGGTGTCACACATGAGTAGGCACAATTTTGATTCTCCTGTTTTTTTTTTTTTTAAACTCCATTCTTTACATTTATTTAAAGTTTCCCCCTGGTCCCCCTACCCTGGATTACTTAGTTTTCTTAAACATGTACATTTTTATGTGTAATATCTGCTTTGGACATCGGTAGAGGGATTGACAACTCATTTGTAAATTATAGTCTTAGAGATTTGCCTGGGGCTCCAAGAGGTAAAATTATTTCCCAGGGTTACACAGCTGGTATTTGTTAGGGAAAGATGTGAACTGAGGTCTTTCTGACTCCATGCGCAATGCAGTGTGTTGTAATAGGAGGTAAGCCTTGGGGTCAGAAAGTCTTGGATTCAAGTCTCTATAAACATATACGATACATGTTAGGATTGATATAACGATGGACTTCAAATTAGGCAGAACTAGGTCCAAATCCTGCTTCTGTCATTTACTAGTTGTGTGCCTGAAGGTAAGTCACTTAATCTCTAGCAGCTTCCAAGGACTTAACTACTAAATCATAGATGGAGTTATAATCTGCACTAGAAGAGGGAGTTCTCATGGAAAGGGCTTCATACAGTCAAGAAGTCCCAGATTTTTTGTCTATCTGTCTATCTATCTATCTATCTATCTATCTATCTATCTATCTATCTATCTATCTATCTATCTATTGTTTCTTTCTCACTATCTCTACCCACCCACCCATTTGTTTATATCATTTGTCCATCTATCCATCTGTCTAGCATCTCCATGTATAATGTGCATATAAATATCTATAAAGTGTTTTTTTTTTTTTGCAGGGGGGAAGGCAAGGCAATTGGGGTTAAGTGACTTGCCCAAGGTCACGCAGCTCAAAGGTGTGTCAAGTGTCTGAGGCTGGATTTGAACTCAGATCCTCTGGACTTCAGGGCCGGTGCTCTACTCACTGTGCCACCTAGCTGCCCTTATAAAGTGGTTTTATAAGAAGATTAACATAGAGACAATGTTATGGAGACAAACAAACCAATTTGATTTCCTTTTTATATTGTCCAGATTGGCCCTGACCTACAATCACCAAATCCAATCATATGCTTTTTCAACATGCAGATCTTCTTCTGTTTTTGCAGTTTAGTGAATGGTGCTAAGGAGGCCAGGCTCTCAGGGTGGGTCATCTAGCTTTGCTTTCTTCTAGAATCAGACAATTTACTTCTAAATTCAGTGAGCTGTCTTGCAAATGAATCCCATTGGTCAGAAATAGTACTAGGCAGTAGAGGATGGATGGATGCATTAAAAAACTCCCATCACTACAATTAATATTTATTTATTTTTGTCAGTCTAAGCATTAATTGTACCAGATATTGTGCTAAGTGCTGAGTGAGAGTACAAGGAAAAGAAAAAAAAATAAACCTCAGTCCCTGCTTTCAAGGAGCTCGTAATCTAATGCGGGAGACAATAGCCAAATAATTATATTAGTGGTTGGCAGAACCAGGAAAAAATGTACACAGTAAAAATGCAAATAGAAACAACAATAAAAAAAGCCTGAAACTGACGTTATGTTGCTGTTTAGTTTTTTAGTTGATGTAGCTTGGCCCCAAAGAAGAGATATTAGAAGATACCTTCCTCTCTCTGCAGAAGTGGATATGGAACACTGAATAATATGCTGTCAGACTTTTTTTAAGTTGTGGATTAGGTTTGCTGGACTAGTTTAATTTCTCTTTTGAATTCTTTGTATAATAAAGGATGAATCTCTGGGGGGAAGGGGAGGGGTATGCTGAGAAATGCAAATAATGTAAAACATATCAATACAAATATTCAAAAAATAAATATCATTTAATTTGGCCAATGAGCTTTTAAAAATACTATTTTATTTTTCCCCAATTACATTTAAAACAGTTTTCAAAATTAATTTTAAAAAATTGATTTCCAAATTTCTCTTCTTCCTTTCTTCCTTTCCCAGCTTCCTGAGACAGTAAGCACTATTAGAGCTTTTTGCATATACATTGGTCTCATTGGGTACCTCCTACCACCTCTTCCTCCAGTTGAAATAGTTGAGGAGGGGGTGGGGTTGAGAGATTTTCCTTTGTCTTCAGAATTTCATTCTTTATAACTTTCCATTCTTTAAGGGCTGACATCCTTACAGAATTTTAAGCCCTGGAATTCTACCTGTCTTTTCCCTGAACTCTTTGAAATCTGCTCTCCCATAATGTCAGGTGCATGTCAGATGATAGCCAAGTTTTCCTTGCCTTCACTATCACAGGTTCAAAGATGAAGAAATGGTCCCTTTCTCATACCCAGCTCTGCATCGTTTCTACCTCAGTAACCCATTGGGGAAATCATCACTTCCACCTCTTACCCATCTTTTGGAGTAAGGTATACTCTCACTGAGCCATATTCCAATCATGAAGCTCATTTCGCCAAACCTCAGGGATACGCAGGAGGTAAAATTTGCCTCCTAGAAGCATCTGCTTCTTATCCATAATTTGTTTATTTGTATATAGACAATTGGTGACATGTGCAACCAACCACCTTGGTCACCACTGCCTAAAGGCTAGTTAGGTATGTTATATTGGACACCTTTTCCAGGATTCTCTGTTACCCTTAAGGGAGTTGGGAATATCTAGGCTCTTGGCCATTGGTTCCAGACTCTATTGATGATGTTCCTTCAATTTTAGGAGATCCTCTACACCCCAGTTCTATTTAACCATTTAGCTTTTTCAAAGAAATATTTACTTCAAAGAATAACAAGAATAAATAAATACCTCTCTCCCAACACTTGGGGTGTGTGTGGGATAACCCCTCCCTCATCCTCTGGAGAGAAGAGAATAGGTTTGTTCATAGTTTAGTTCAGTTCCTAAATAGCACAGTCCCTTCAAGTTCAAAGTCAGAGCCGTCTCCCTGATGCTTCCTCTCCAGCTTGACTCCCTGCCACTCTGGCTTTTCTAGGGTCTGGCCTAGCTAGCTACATATCTGGACCGGAATCCTGCCTCCAAAGTAGCCATGGCTTGAGCGTATCTAGTGGGGATTCCACTATCTTTACCTAGAACTTAAAAGGACAAATGAAATAAGACAAACCAAAGAAAAAATTTAACTCCAAACTCATTTCTAGGGACTGTGGGATAAAAAGATGAGAAGAGGGGAAAGTAGTCCTTCCCCAATACATTCAATTCATGGCCCCAGAGCTGTGGGTGAACATGACCTGAACTCTTTCTGCACACTAGAAAAGAGGGAGAGAGAGCTATCATTACAATTCAATCTGTATGCTGGCCTGATGGTGTGCTCTTTGATAGGTTTTGTAAAGAAACAACATATTCATGTAATTTAGCATCCCACGTTAATATTAATTGCAGATGCTGATGCATATTTCAATATTTCAACCCACCTGTGATCTTCTCAATATAAGTATTCCTTCTATCAAGACAGATTGCCACTCTATCCACCACTGGGGTGGCTTGACTACCCTATGGGACTTGTAAAGTTTCCTGGTACTATATCCACTGATACTGGACCTTGAAGGAGATGTTCAGACAATGAAGAGCTAAGGTGAAGGTGAAATGTCCACTCAGAAGTCTCACAAGATGTCTCATGTTTTGATGTTTTTAAATATTAACCTCCTAGAAGAGTATAATAGCAGTTATAAGTTACAGTTTCATGCTTGTCAATATGTGTGTGTGTGTGAATCTTTTGTATTTTAAGTCTTTTTTGTGTGTGGAGGAAATAAATGGCTGTCCTATACCTGGTAAATTTTGTACATTGAGTATCTTTCTACTTCCCCTTTGGGGAGACTGTAGATATAAACCTAACCAAAGCTTTAAATGATTCTTCCATAACTTCTGGGGTAAGGGGTGTAAAGAATCATGTCTACCCTACAATCAAGAAAAAAAGCCTGACCCCTTTCATTGGTTCCAGACTCTATAGAACTAAATCAAGTGAGCTACAGGCCCTCTTAGAGGAAAAGGATTAACACTCTAGTCTATTCTCTCAGGGCTCAGTGATGATTCTGTGTTGTTACACCAGGATATTTTGTACCTAACCACGTTTATTATTTCCTTCCTTAGCATTTGTAGAAATCCACTAATATTAATGTTGAACTTTCTTACACAAGCTATCATTAAAAAATTAACTGAAAATGTTATTAGCATAATAAAAGTTTATAGGCATATTGGTAGTCTATAATAAAAGTAGGACTCTATTATGCCACTGAGACTTATGGTTCAAGTTTTTTTTAATGTTATTGTGATAACATTTTAATACTATGAAATAATTTAGACAGTTAACTTCCAGTGCTCATGTATATATATATACACACATATATGTATATATACAATATATAAAGCCAAAATATAACCAGAAAACAATAGAATTATTCACTACACATATACACACATATATGTAGACATATTTTTAAAGAAAACTGAATAATTATACTGTTTTCTGTTATACACACATACATATAGATCATATTTAAAGAAAAATGAATAATTCTACTGTTTTCTGTTACACACATGTATGTAGATACATATTTTAAACAAAAGTGAATAATTCTACTGTTTTCTGGTTATATTCCCTAAGAAGTATCTCTAGAGTTAGGAAGGGAAACCTAGAGATCACTTGTGACAAAGATTCTTAGTTTTTTCCTTCCCCTTATAACTCTGTGGTGAAGTCTATAGACCTCATTTCAGAATAATGTTTTTGAATGCATAAAATAAAATTTATAAGATTACAGGGAAACCAAAGGTTAGTAAAAAATAAGGAGGTATTTTTTTCCCATCCAAATTTACATATCCCCTGAAATCTCTCCGTGGATGCCAGGTTATGAACCCTTGATTTAATCCCAGCTCTAAAGTTTGCGGATGAGGAAAAGGAACCTCTTAGGGGTGAAATGATTTGCCTGAGGCTTTACAGATAGTAAATGCTATAGTGGGATTCGAACCGAGATGCTCTGCCTTCAGAGGTTGAACTTTTCCTGCTGTACCATGCTGTTTTAAATCTGTTCTGTAAGACCGTAAATGTCTTACATATGTTTATTTCACTTTGCTCACAATGACTTTATCTTGAAAATATGTAGGATGAATGAATGACTAAAGCATTTATTAAGCACCCACCCTGTGCAAAGCACCGGGGGTACGAATAGAGTGGCAAAGTTGTGGAAGAACTCACATTCTAAAGAGGGAGACTACACAGATGGAAACACAATCCTAAAGATAAAGCCTCGAAAGGGGTTATTTTTGTTTCCTTTAAATTCTGGTTTAGAACACCGGAGGGCAGTCACTGATCTCCTCAAATATATTTTTTGTTCTTCGTGATGATGCTTCTTTGCCCGACTTATCCTTGGGGAAGAAAAAATGGAAAATTCTCACTTTCATCCTCTGCAGGGCTGAAATTCATGGAGGCTGCCGGGTAATCAAAGTCACTAGACTGATTAGAAAAAGATCATAGAATAAAGAAAACTTCTATTTTCTTTCTTAGTACCTTTTCTGACTTTTATAGGTTTCTTCTATGTTCACTGAATATGTTCATTTATGACTAAAACTATTACAAGCAAATATGTAAAAATATCATTCATATGCTTGCATTTCTTTGATACCTTGTTTTAAACACCAATTTTTAAAAGTTTCCTTTCTAGAATTTAAAACATATTGCTGAGGAACTAGATCTTCTATCTTAAGATACTATTTATTTATTTATAAACAGGATAGAAGTAGGGATTTGATCTGTGATTTCTTTGATCCCTGGGTTAAAAGCAAACAAACAAATCCTCTGCCAGTACAGGCCAGCACCTCCCGTAGAACTTAGATTTTTAAAGAACTGCCTTTGAGAGGAATACTGAGAGATTAAGTGATGTCTGCTCAGGGTCATACAGCCAGAATGTGTTAGAAGCAAGATTCAGGTTTTCCCAGCTTCCAGGCTTGACTTGCTGTCCATTCTCCTATTTTGTCTCACTTGGTTAAGTCTCCTGTCTTTTTCAAAGGATTGCCTTCTCCATCATCTATCTTCCTCTAATCTCTAACTTTAGCCTGTATATACCCCACCCCTAAGTTGCCTTCAAACATGTGCAAGTCTGTTCCATAATTAAAAAAACAAACAAACCTCCATTAAACTCTACCTCTTAAGTTATTGTACTATATCTCTCTTCTCTTAAGCAAATTCGTAGAAAAAACTGCCTATCCTTGTTCCCTCTCTTTTTACCCCTCAACCCTTTGCAATCTGGCTTCCAGTATCACCTGTCAACGGAAACTGTTCCTCCCATAGGTACTAGTGAATCAAATGTTCTCCTCTCAGTCCTCATCCTTCTTGGCCTTCCCACTGCATTTGGCATATTGACCACCCTCTTGGGTACCCTATTTATAGTAGCAAGCCTATGCTTCCATCAAGCTCAGGTTGGGCAATGCAGACCTAGACACCTGATGAAGATGACAGTCTGCCCATCCCACCTACCAGCTGAGATACAGGAGCAGAAAGCTCAGCAACAAAAGAGCCACACCCAGAAAGACTTAGGATGCTGCAGGGGAAACAGGGGAAATAGTTGTAGGGAATGTATGGGGGGCGGGGAGCACCTGTGCTCACCTGGGCAATGAATGCCTTGTGTCATGTTGATACGTTGACATGTATTGAGGCACACATTAATTAATTAATTAATACTTCTGTTTTATTATTTTTTATTTATGCTTATTTGTGTGGAAGTGAAATATTGGCACTAAATTTATAAGTGAAATTAAGGAGTGAATAACATTTAACATGAAACTTACTAGGCCTCTAAGTTTTAAATGTAGCTTGCTGGTAATCAAAACAAAATAGCTTGAGTACAGATGATATCAGAAAATGCTGACATTTTAATGAACGTGATAAGGTAGGATTTAGTTTGTTCTCATAAAACTATTATTATTTGAAATCTTTGTGATTTGTTATATCTTTACTTCAACCTAGAAATTCTTGAAGGTGTAAGATTCTATTAAGATTTAACATCGTAAAATGTAACTTTGACTTGTTTCTCTTTTCTGTTTGACCAACTTTCTTTCCCTAAGTCATAATTTTAATTTAAAACCCTCTAGTATGAAGTAATTTCTAGAATAGTGGTTCTCAAACTTTTTGGTCTCAGGACCCCTTTATACTCTTAAAAATTTTTGAGCACTTCAAAGAGTGATGTAGGTAATACACTCTGTCTGTCTATCTATCCATCTATCCCTCCATCTATCCATCCATCTATCTTTCTTTCTATCAAATGCATTTGTGTATCTACCATATCTATTTATTTATCTATCTACTCACATACATATATACATATACACACACACATATATATGCAAACATATATGTATATATACATATATCTTACTGTACTTGAAATAAAAAAATCTTAGAATTATTATTAAAATAGTTTTGACTTCACAGACATCCTGAAATGGCTTCAG
>CM053623.1:350430167-350447227 GCA_028646595.1 Phalanger gymnotis
GTAATACACTCTGTCTGTCTATCTATCCATCTATCCCTCCATCTATCCATCCGTCTATCTTTCTTTCTATCAAATGCATTTGTGTATCTACCATATCTATTTATTTATCTATCTACTCACATACATATATACATATACACACACATATATATGCAAACATATATGTATGTATACATATATCTTACTGTACTTGAAATAAAAAAATCTTAGAATTATTATTAAAATAGTTTTGACTTCACAGACATCCTGAAATGGCTTCAGGAACCCCCAGAGACTCCCCATCACACTTTCCCCCCATTATATAATATTTTATTCTCCTCCTAATTCCACGTTAAAACAAATTTTAAAACATTAAAAAAAAACATTTTGAGTTCCAAATTCTATCCCTCCTTTCCCCATCATATTTTGAGAACTTCTGTTCTAGAAATTTCTAGAAACTTCCATGAGGATTTTTACAAGAGTATATAAGACACAAACTTCTTATGTCGAACAAGGCATTTCGTTTTTATAGAACATTCTCTACTGGGCAACCATCCTCTAAAAAGCTGTTTAATATAAATAATGAAAATATTATTTTTAATAGACCCAATGACCACTAAACACTACATTGAATGACTTAGTTTACTCACTTCGATATTTATGTTCTGCTGTTGTACATGTAATTACTTTTCTCTGTTAGCAATACATCGTTTTGGTGTTTGCATGTATACTAGTGATCATACATGCTTATTAGGATATAGTTCAATAGCTGTTGTTCTTGCTAGCTTTGCATTTTCTCTTGCTTTTGGTGATTATTTGCTTATGTCCTATGTATCTGCCCTACTGTAAAATGAGGGTAGTGTTACCTGGCCCCTTCTTCTTGGGGTTGTAGTAAGATTCAGAAGGACTCCATGTGTAGCACTGGGCAAACCTTGATATGTTATGTAGATATCACCCACTACTCTCTCCTCTAGCTTCCTCATTTTCTTGTGTTAGCAACAGTTAAGGGTCTCTGGGTTAAGGAGGAAAAATGCAAAGAACCGCCCTATAGAATACACTGGAGCTCTGGTGAGGAAATTGTGGTTCGGAGATGAGTGACTTGTCTAAGATGATACTGTTAGAGAATGGTAGAGATTGGATTAGGCTGACTCCACTTCAAGACTACCATGATCCATCCAGCGGTGATTGCATCAGTGTAAGGAATCCCTCCATTGACTTGGATCACATGTCCTCTATCAAATGAGTAGGTGGTCTCCCTGGTTGAAAATTCACCAGTTTGTGATCCCTGGAGAAGAGCAAACCTAGCTGGGTTGGTCCTTGAGAAGCTGACTTAGACGGGAGGAATGTCCCTTAATGTGTTTGAGCCTTTGGACCCCTCTGCCCCCTAAGCTGTGTTTCACTGGAATAACCTTGAGGAGTCTAGCACCACCTCCATGCCCTGCTGATGAAGTACCGGAGATGTTTGTACCCTTGCTCATGTGTCCTAAATGACACTGAAATAAGACTGCTTCCAAGTTAAGCTACTGAGAGATTAGGGAGAGGATTTCTATCAGTAAAAGACATTTACTTCAGAATTATTATTCAGTGTAGATACTAGAGCAGAGA
This sequence comes from Phalanger gymnotis, assembly GCA_028646595.1. Lineage (NCBI taxonomy): Eukaryota > Metazoa > Chordata > Mammalia > Diprotodontia > Phalangeridae > Phalanger > Phalanger gymnotis. The sequence continues at coordinate 350,431,752 of CM053623.1, forward strand.
CAGATGACAGCTAATTGTGCACATTGTGTCATTCTGCCAGCAATTTTTCCTAGCTTTACATTCCACTCCCCTTTTTTCCCCAGATGTGACATTTGAAAGGGAATTCTGAAGAAAGACTTCAAGGGATAAATTCTTTGGGGAGAAAAAAAATCTAAGCAAAAATAATCTGGGCTGCTAATACTTATTAACACAATATGTAACCCACTATCCTAAAATAAAATAATATACATTTATGCATTCTATGGTTTTTTTTGGAAAGTTTTGTATTTTACTTTGTTTCTCATGAGCTAAAAGACTGTTGTTGTGTATTTGCTTATCATGAAAAATACTCACTACCCATGAAAACTTGGACTGGTTATTTCATCTCTCACAGACTCAGTTTTCTCATTTGTAAAATTGGTGGGAAGGAAGAGATATTGAACTAGATGATTCCTAAAGAACCTTTTACTTTTAAATCTCTCCCACGTGTTAAGAGGGTAGCCACCTAGATGTAACTACTAGAAAGAAGGGCAAAGGTCTTAACCCCACCATGTCCTCCATTTTAAAGTAAAATGCCACAGTAATTTTTGTGACCCTGGTGCCAGATGCCAGGGGAATGATGGAGACCGAAAGATAAAAACTCTTTTTAACTGAAATATCAGGTGGGATCCAGGGGTGTTCTCATAGAGGGAGAACAAGGTTATTATAAGAAAAAAAAGAATGAATGAAAGATAAAGAAAGAAAAAAGGAAGAAAAAAGAAAGCAAGAAAAGAAGAAAGAAAGACTATGACTTAATGGTGTTTTCCTCTAGTGGTTGAGTGTCACAATGGACCTGAGTCACGAAATCACTGAAATGTCAAAGTAGGGATGGAATGTGCTATGTTTGAACCTTTCCTTTCTGTGTCTCCGTGTTTTCATCTGTAAAATGGGAATAGTGATAGCACCCACCTCACAGGACTGTTATAAGGGGTCAAAACAAAGAGTATAGAAAGTGCTACTAGGATGGTGAACTCTCAATGGACTGATAATCCCTTTGAGGAGGAACCCAGCAGGTGAGAAGGTCCTCCAGCAGATGGCAGCAGTGGCTCAGCAGAGAATCAGCCTAGTCATAAAGTGGTAGATTTGGTGCCAAGATGGGCCAGTATTGAGGGGCATTTAGCAGCAGTGAGGCACAGTGGGTGGCTAGGAGGACGTATTGATGGACAGGTTACCTAGCTGGGATGCATCCTCTGCAGTGTTAGCTGTAAATCTTAAAATACTATAAAAATGTGAGCTATTCTACCCTAGGAGGTACTGACTCTTCTCCCACTGTTACTGTGGGGATGCATTTGAGATTGTGTTCCTTTGGCCTAGAGGAAATACTTCCTTGCTATTTACTTTGCAATTCTTTTTAATTAAAAGAAGAAAGATGAGCTATTAAAACTATATTAAAATGACTAATAAGTCAAATTTTAATTTATTTTGCAATTCTTTTTAATTAAATTATTGTTTTTGAAAACTTGTGTCATTTGGCCTGATCTGGTGAAATTCATTGGAAATGGGGGCTTGAGAAGTTAGGTTTAGACTAGCATCTCCTACCATATACTAAAATAAGCTCCAAATGAATTCATGCCTTATATTATAGAAGGTCACATCATCCATAGATTAGGTAAGCAAGGAAGGAGATACCTTGGATTGGGGAACATTGTGGGTTGGAGGAAGAATTCTTGACCAAGCAAGAAATAGAGAGGATTATAAGAGATAACATGGAAACTTTTTATTATATAAAAAGAGAAGTTTTTGAACAAACGAAATCAATATAGTTAGGTTCAGAAGGGGAAAAAAATCAACTGGGATGAATCTTTGCAGCAAATTTCTCTGATAAAGATCTGATATCCAAGATATATAGAAAATTGATGAAAATAGATAAATGGTTGAAAAATAGGAACAGGAAGTTCTCATAAGAAGAAAGGAAAACTACCAACAGCTACAAATCCCAAGAGAAATGCAAATTAAAATGGTTTGGAGTTTCTGCCTCACATTTAATTGGCAATAATTACCAAAGGGGAAAAACAAAGCAAAATAAATTGCAATTGTTGGAGAGCTTGTGGGAGTTCAGGAACACTAATGCGTTGTTGCCAGAATGGTTGGGCTGTGGAGTGGTCCAACCATTTTGGAAAGCAGTTTGCAATTACAGCCCCTAAACTCCACCAATAGCATTACTAGGCCTATATCCCAAAGAGATAAAAAAGAAGAAAAGGGTCCATATGTTCAAAATATTTATATTTTGTCATAGCAAAGAATGAAAATATGGTAGGTACCCATCAATTGCTGAACAAATTATGTGTATGAATGTGATAAAGTATTATTTCACTGCAAGAGATGACAACAGAAACATTCAGAGAAACCTGCGAGGACTTTTATGAACTGATAAAGAGTGAAGTAAGCAGAAACAGGAGAACAATTTATGTGCTGATTACAACATTGCAAAAGAAAGAATTCAATGAGCAATCACGACTCCAGAAGACTGGTGAAGAATCATACTTCCTACCTCTGGGCAGAGAGGCAGATGTTGGATTCTAGGTGCAGAATAAGACATATATTTTATTTTAAAAAAAGATCAATTTTCTTTTCCTTTCGGCTCCTTCCCTCAACCACTGAGAAGGCAAGAAGAACAAAACTCATTACAAATATATATGTATGTATATGCGTACACATTTATATATTTGTGCAAAATATATTTAAAACTATATTATATATATATATAACCACACAAAACAAATTACATATATATGTATATAGTCATGTAAAACAATTCCCTAATTAGTCATGTCAACAAAAGAAAGAAAAGAGAAGAAAAAATGCATCTACATGTCTTCTGAATCCGTTTGTTTCCTGTCTGGAGGTGAATAACATGTTTCATCATGAATCCTTTGCTATTGTGGTTGGTCATTGAGGTCAGAGTTACTAAGTCTTTCAAAGCTGATTAGCTTGACAGTATTGCTGTTATTGCATAGATTGTTTTCCTAGTTCTGCTCTCTTCACTCTGCGTCGGTTCATTTGAGTCTTTCCTGGTTTTTTCTGAAACCATCCTCTTCATAATTTCTTATAGCACAATAATATTCCAACATAGTAGTATGCCTTAGCTTGTTCAGCCATTCCCTAATTGATGGACAACCCCTCAGTTTCTAAATCTTCACCTCCACAGAAAGAGTTACTATAAATATTTTTTGTACATATGGGCCCTTTCCCTGTTTCTTTGATCTCGTTGGGGGTGTAGACCCAGTTGTGCTGGTTTAAAGTGTATGCACAGTTTTATAACTTTTTGAATGTTTTCCAGAATGTTTTGACCAATTCACAGCTCCACTAACCACGTATCCATGTGCCTGTTTTTCTACAACCCCTCCAGGATTTGTCTTTTTCCCTTTCTTGTCATCTTAGCCTATCTGCTGGATATGAAGTGGTACCTCAGTCGTTTTAATTTACATTTATTTAATTATCAGTGATTTAGAAAAGTGGTGTAAAACTGAAATAGAAACAGGAGTCACTAAACCCTAGAGATCCCTGTGATCTGCATAGTGACTTAGAAAACACATGTGTTTCTATCTATCTATCTATCTACACATACACACACACACGCACGCACAGAGTTCAGGCTTCCCTCAAGATTGCTGTGTATTTGATTTAGAGAATTTTTTCATATGGCTATTGGAATTCTTCCTCTGAAAATTTCCTGTTCATAATCTGTGACCATTTGTCAATTGGGGAAGGGCTCTTTTTCTTGTAGATTTGACTCAGTTCCATATATATATGTATATTAAAAATGATAGCTTTATCAGAGTACCAGTAGGGATGACAACAAGTCTTTTGATTGTCTGCTTGGCTGGAGCTGAGTATTCATGCAAAAGTCTGGAATGTCTTGATGGTGAGTGAGGCAAAAATCACTGTGGGCCTCTGGATGGGAGAGTTATTGTGCCCTGCTTACCACTTGGCTGCCATGTGGTCATGAACTCGTGGCTAATTCTTGATTTTGTACTTTCTATATCTTAGGTGAATGACTCTCAGATAGAATAGATTGGGGTTTGACTTTGTGCGCTTCAAAAGGTCAGAAGGGCCACCAAATGTCTTCTCAGCACCCAGAGCTGGTGGTAACAGTCCGAGTCTGGTGAGGAACCAGCCCTGAGGGATCATCTGCTGTATCTAGCTCAGGATCAGAAGTAAATCAATACATCTGTACCCTGCCAGCTGAGACTTGTAATTTATCAGCTATTTCAGGCCCAGAAGTGACCTTACTAAGTATTCTTGAAGGGAGAAAAGGATTCCCAGAGTGCCCCACCCAACCCCTCCAGATAGTTAAAATTTGATTCCACTGTTCCCAGGGACTGAGTGGGTATGTAGAAGCGAGAGTGTGCCCCGGTTCTGAGGATGCAGACTTTTTTGTACCTTAGTCTTTCCTATAACTTCTTAGTAAATATCTCTTTGTAAAAGTTAATTTATGTTAATTGGTTAATTGATATTGGCAACATGGTAGCTGTTGAATTCATACCAGGGGAAACACTCCAAATGGGGGGGTACCTCTGACCCCTCTGGATTACTCTCACAACTCTGAGGAGAGTAGTATCCAGCCAACCCACTGAAGCCCAATCTGCCTGTTCGAGCATGGGTTGGGATAGTAATCCCAGAGTCTGTTCCATAATAATATAAAAGGAAAAAAATTAAAAAGGAAATGGGGGGCTTATACATATCAGTTTGAGAAAATGATGGATCCTAATTGAATCATGATTGTAGGTGGAGCTTTCAGGAGCCCCCGTGGAGAGAAGTCTAGGTTACACACAGAATACTAAAAAAGTGTGCTTGTTGGTTCTTCCCCTGCCCAAATTGTGACATTAGAAAATGTGTCAGGAAAAGATTGTGTGACTATAACAACAGAAGGCAATCTATACTTTGGTGCAGAGAGCCCAGGTGTCCAGAATATTTTAAAGAGTTGGTCACTGACAAATAGAGGTGGTGTTGAAAGTTATGCATGTTTTAAAAAAAATGGGTTCCCATTGGGAAGGAATTTCTCAACTCTTTTTTTTTTTTTGGCCAAAGTAAGATGTTTTTATTGTGAAGATATTGCATGTTTTAGATATATGCTTTTGTACTTAAGACAAGTATTTTGTAAGAGGTTTTATTAGTGTAAAGTAATAATAATTCACTTTTATATGGTGTATAAAGTTTTTACATTTGCCCAGAAGCAGTCATTTTATGAAAAGTGTATATTGTTAAAAAACTGGAGGTGGGATTAACATATTCCAAAGGTGTTTGACGGATTGATGTCCTGATTAAAATAAACCACCAAACTCAAGTTCTGGGAAATTGAAAAACTATCCATTTTTACAATGTCTTAGAATTTGATTTTGTGAGACGTACATTCATTTCACTCAGAGCTCAAATGCCAAAGGGGTGATAAAATTTTCATTAGAAATGGCTGTTCTGAATCACCATAATTAGAAAACTCAGTGGCTGAACTCGTAAAGGAGGTGAATCGCTGACCCTTCTGATGGTGGTGTCTTGCTTGAAATCACTTGGTGGGGTGAATCAAGTCACTCTGGGTAACTTTGTTAGCTTTTTCTGCACTGTTCTGTGGTTGTGACCTCAGGGGCACAAGGCACCTTAGATTCTTTATTACATAGACTTTGGTACAGTTTTATTCACCACGTGGTGAGAAAGCATGCTATATAACCAGCTCAGATTTGTTGAGCATGACTCAACACCAACCTCAGGCAACATTTTATTTTTAATTTATTTTTGTTATAATAATAATAATAATAATAAAAACTAGCATTTGCATAGTTGCATATGAACATCTGATTCACATGACAGATAACTTGAGAGGCATCCATGATAGGGTATTAGACTTGGACTGGGTTTTAATCCTGCTTCATACATCTATTGACTGTGTGGGCTCTGACCAAATCACTTAACCTTTCCATGCCTCGGTTTTCCCATGTGTCAAATGAGGGCTTTTAGACTCTTATGGCCTCTAAGACTCCTCTCAGCTCTCAGCCAATGACCCTACTAATTCTCTGGTTTATATATTCAGTTCTGATCTCTCTCCTGAGCTCCAGTCCAACCATCTAATGGACATTTCCAACTACATGTCCTTTAACAATTTCAAACTCGATATATCTAAAACAGAACTCATTATGTTCACTCCGCCACTACACCGTTTTCCCTAACTTCCCTACTTCTGCCATCTTTTCAGTCACCAAGGTTTGCTACTTCATGGTCATCTTCTATTCAACTCACTTTCATCCCACATAGCCGATCCGTTGTTAAGTCTTTTTCATTCTACTTCCACAACCTCTCTCATAGCCCAGTCCTTCTCTCCACTCACCTTTACTCTTCCATCTCCACTAAGATGGGTCACTCTCTTAGTTCAGATCGCCATCACCTCTCATCTGGACTGTTGCCATGGTCTCCTTGCACTGGCTTCTCTCTTCTCCGTTCCATTCTTCACATTGATACCTGAGTGGTGTGGCCAAAGCAAAGCTTGGATCATTTCATTCCTTTGCCCATGAATCTTCAAGGGTTCCCTCTGTTATCCCTAGAATCTGTAGCCAGATGGGATATTGGCTGTGCGTTGTGTGCACTGTAGTCACTTGAACATCGATTGATCTCCTCTCAATGGTTCTTTTCCTTGTGAAGTCTCATTCAGAGTTTGTGAGCCGTCTGGGGGGATAGACATATCAGTGGTTACTATGATTTCAAAAGTTCTCTCCTCACTTGGCTTGCTCCCTCCCTCAGACTGAGATGCTGAGAATCTCCTCTCCCTTTTGGGCTAACTTTCCCTCACCCAGTCCCAAACTTAGAGGCATACACTTCAACAATAATTTCACATAGTTTAGGCATGCAAATAAACATGTTAAGGAATAGGTTTTCATTGGCAGGCTGCAGCGGCTACAGCTGGAAGGGAGTGGGTTTAAATCTTATTTTCTTCCTCAGCCCTCAGTTGTAGGGAAAGTTAGACAAGTAAGGGAACTGAGCTTTTACTGGACAGTGTTAGGAGAACAAGGGAAAGACAGGGTGCTGGGGACTGGATTCCAGTAGTTTCCCTTCTGGCTCTGAATCAGCTCCCTGTTCTAGTCTGCTCTTTCTGGCCCATCTGATCGCATCTCTCCATTGGGAGGTTTCTCTGCTTGCTTACCCTGTTTTCTATCATACGGGCAGTGCCCAGGTTCCCAGTACCCTACTGGCATGGCAGGAGAAGAGCTGAGGATCAGGGTGACTCATGGCCCTCCCTTTTCTGTCTCTCTATGCAGGCTCTTGGTAAAAGGGAGTTTCTTCCCTGTCAAAATCCAGACACGTGGGGAGCATTGGATGAAATGCATGTGTGTGCATGTAGACGCCTTCTTTCCTTCAGTCCATAAAGTCATTTGGAGAATTTACCTATCCCATACATGTTCCTAAGTTGTCTTCCCCCATGCTTGGAGAGCACTTCCTCCTCACCCCCAACACTTAACCATCCCTACTCTCCTCCAAAGCTCTGTTACCTTTTACATGAGGCCTTTCCTCATCTCTAGTTGCCAGGATTCAATCAGTAAGAATTTATTACACACTCACCTACTGTGCTATGCCCTGGGATGCAGGTACAAAAAGTGAAAAAATCCCTCTTCTCCTGCAGCATCCCCAGCCAGTGCCCCTACCTACTCTCCATTCTAGACAAACTGGCCAACTTGCTCCTCCTTCCAGGTGACAGTTACCTCCTGTCTCGAGGCCTTTGGACACTGTCCTGCATGCCTGGACTCTGCTCTCTCCTGCTCTCCATCCTGTAGAGTCTGTAGCTTCCTGCCAGCCTCAGCCCCCACCTCCTACAAGAGGCTCTTCCAGAACCCCTCAGATAGCAAGGCCTCCCCACTCAGATTACATCATATTTAATTATGGGCCCCCATGAAATTCAAACCCCTTGACATCATATTTTTGGCTTTGCATCCATAGAACCCTAGCACAGTGCTTGACACATAGTAGATGTTTAATAAACTCTTGTTAATTGATTGATTAATAGTGTTTTCAGATTTGTTAAATGCTTAATGTAGATTAGATCAGTGGTTCTCAAAGTGTGGTCTGGGGACCCCTGGTTTTAGACTCATTATGCCCTGCCTCCTTACTATATAGAGATCTTTTACTTAGTTCATATTTACACAGAAAATGAAATATTAGAGGAAATAATCATTATACATAGCATTTAATTATCCCCATTTTAAAGACAAGGAAACTGACACACAGAGCAGTTAGGTGAGGAAAGGAGAAAGAAAGCAGTAAGAATTTATACAGAACCTACTATGCTCCAGGCACTACGCTGTCCACTTGCTTAAGTAACTTGCCCAGGGTTTTCCAACTAGGGAGAGTCTCAGGCAGAATTCGAATTCAGGTTCTGCTGATTCTAAGAGCTGCACTCTATCCACTGTGCCACCTAAGTGCTTCTACTATGTCGGATAACTTTATCTCTGGGCAGCTTGGAGCACTGAACCGAAGGCTATGTGCTTGGTGTGCCTGTCACAGGAAGGAGGTAGTTTGGAGGGCTGGCGCACCTAGAAAATGCAGCTGAGAATGCCAGATGTGTAGGGTCCTGAGATAAGCCGAAACCTCCTAAAGCAATGCTGAGAGAGATTTGAAGATGAAGATCATTCCTGAAGGCGTCCAGAGAGGAGCCTTTGGGACAAATCCTCAGCTAAGAATGAGGAGATCGATGAGGAGAGTGTCCATTAGAAAGTTGCTTCAAAATCACAGTGGTGTTAAAAAATGAGGCCTGAACATGAACATCTGGTTTTTGGATAGAGAGAGAGCCCCTTTTGTGCCTCCCAGAAGAGGAATCTTTGGTCAGCCTGGGGATGTTCCAGGAGAGGAGGGACCGTTAAGTGGTGGACATGAGGAGGGAGTACACTCCAGGCATGGCAGAGGCCAGCTTAGGAAGGGTATGGGCTGGGAGATGGAAGGTTGTATGTGATGAATACCAGGAATATCAGTCCAGTTGGCAGGACTGTGGAACGAGTGAAGGAGATTAACACATAATAAGTGTGGAAAGATAGCATGCAAACAGAGAAGTTTCTATTTTGATTCCAGAGGAGAAAGGCAGCTTTGCGAGCTTCATTAGCCCCCTTTCTGATGAAACTTCTACTTATTGGAGAAGGTAAGTTTTACAAAGGTGTGATGGGAGGTCACTGGATTCCACGATGCCATATTAGTGTTGTTGAGTTATTCTGTCCTGTCTGACTCTTTCATGACCCCAAGGACCATAGCACAGGAGATCCTTCTATCTTCCACTATCACTTGAAGTCTGTCCAAGTTCATGTTCATTGTTTCCATGACACTATTTATCCATCGTATCTTCTACCACCCCCTTTTCCTTTTGCCTTCAATCTTTCAGTCTTTTCTAATGAGTCCTTGTCTTCTCATTATGTGGCCAAAGTATTTCTTCAGTATTTTGCGTTCCAGTGAACAGCCTGGATTAATTTCTTTAAGTATTGACCGATTGGACCTCCTTGCTGTCCAAGGGACTCTCAAAAGTCTTCTCCAGTACCACAATTCAAAAGCGTTGATTCTTCAGCACTCGGCTTTCCTTGTAGTCCAGCTCTCACAGTCTTACATTACTACTGGTGCCTATTCAGTGATTCTAACCCCTGAATTTAGGAGGGTTGCATTTGCTGAAGGACAATGACAGGTTCATTAAGGCTTTATTCTCTAGCATGTGAAAACAAAAAAAGAGAGTCTACCATCTGTCTCCATTTTCCTCTCTCCCCAGGATTAAAAACTGCTAAGCAGAGCAAAGAATTGAAGATGTATTTCTTTCCTCATGGGATAAGGAGACCCTTTAGATCGTTTTTCATTTGGAGTCCCTGCAATTTTAGATCTTATACTCACTGTTTCCCTATAGATTCATAATAATTCTCAAATCATAGAGTTGTGAGGTCATAGGTTTTGACTTCCCATTCTGGCAGCAAAGACACTTTCAAAAGTCACGTGTGTGTGTGTGTGTGTGTGTGTGTGTGTGTGTATGTGTGTGTAAGTTAAGTTTCCCTCAAATTGAACTCATAAATATTCATGTCTCCTCGCCCACAGACCAGTGCTTCAAAGCCCGGTTTGATTTGGCAGGGCTTCAAGCAGAATGGATATTTAGCCACTCTGGGACAATAGAGCCTCTGGCTGACCTGACTTTCCTAGCTCTGTCCTGATCTAGGCAGAGGCAAAGACAGAAGAAAGTAGGGCAGAAGGAAGAGACAAAGAAAGGACCCAGGGGAGGGGAGGCTTCACTGTGCTCATCACATCATAGCTTTGGGTTGAGGTCAGACCTGATCTCTGACCCAGGAGGGAACATACTGGGCTGATTTTCAAAAACTGAGACTTTCCTGTTCTGGAGAAATGACTGAGAATAAGTCTTTCTGGGTGTGTTTTTTCAAGTAACACGCTAGAAAAACCAAACAAATCATAAATCAGAGGAAAATGAAGTAAGGAAAGATAGAAGTATAACTTGGGTTACACTACCTGAGCTTTGCCCAGGCTGCTGAATTTGGAGGTGTCTGGTGTTTGCAGGGCTGCTCATTCAGGAAACGTAGGCTAACAATAAATGATGAAGCTGACTGTTCTGATGCAGTTGTTTGCAAGTTCTACCAATGCAGCCAAAGCATAACTAGGGTAGGCCAGTCAGGCTGTGGCCCAGGGAGCAGAAGTTTAGGTGCTCTGACAGCACTTTCTAGTCCTTTAGCATTGATGATGATAATGTTTGGTTGTTTCTGTCGTGTTGGATTCTTTGTGATGTCATTTGGGATTTTCTTGGGCAAAGATACTGGAGTGGTTTGCCATTTCCTTCTCATTTTATACATGAAGAAACTGAGGCAATCAGGGTTAAGTGACTTGCCCAGGGTCACACAGCTAGTAAGTGTCTGAGGCTGGATTTGAACTCAGGAAGATGAGTTTTCCTGACTCCCAGCCTGGAATTCTATTGATTGCTGCCCCCTAACATTTAAATAACACTCTACAAATACTATCTCATTTCATTGTCACAATAACCCCGGGAGAAAAGCTCTATCATTACCCTCCTTTCCTTTTCCAGATGAGGGACCAGAGGCTCAGGCAGATGACTTGCCCAGAGTGACACAGCTAAGTATCTGAAGCAGAACTCAAACTCAGGTCTTCTGGTCTCAAAGCCCAGCACACTATCCACTGCCCTGTTGAAATGATGAATTGGAAGAGAGAACATCTGACCTTATATCTAGTGCTCTTGGCCCTAGGCCAGATTGTTGCCTGAATTCCCCTTCAGTGTTGCTTCCAGCTTCCTCCTACAAGCACCTCCCTAAATCTCCTTGGCACCATTGGGAAGTGAAGTATCATAAACAGAGGCTGGCTAGATGCAGTGAGGCTTGGTTAGTCAGTAAACATCCATTAAGTGCCTACTATGTATCACGCATTGTGCTAAGTGTTCGGGATACAGATAAAGACAAAAGACAATTCTTTTTCTCAAGGAGTACACAATCTAATGTGGGAGACAACATGCAAGCAACTAGGCACAAGGAAAATGCAGGATAAATTGGAAATATTCAACAGAGGGAAGGCAATAGAATTAAGGAGAACAGGAAAAGGCCTATTGAAGAAGGTACAATTATTGCCGAAGGCAGTAAGGGAGGTCAGTAGTTGGAGAGAAGAGAGAGCATTCCAGGCATGGGAGACAGCCAGAAAAAATGCCCCAGAGCTGAGTTGATGGAACAGCCAGGAGGCCGGTGTCATTGGATCATGGAGTATGTGGTGGGGAATAAGGGGTAAGAAGATTGGAAAGGTAGAAGGGGGCAGCTTATGAAGGGCTTTGAATGCCAAGCACAGCATTTTATATCTGATCGGATGCAATAAAGAGCTACTAGAATTTATTGAATAGCAGAGTGCCATGATGGGACCTGTGCTTCAGGAAAATCTCTTTAGTGGTTAAACAGAGAATGAATTGTAGTGGGGAGAGGCTTGAGGCAGGCTGACCCCCGCTCCAGCAGCTATTTCAATAGTCCAGGCATGAGGTGAGGAGGGCCTACACCAGGGGCACATATGAGAGATAGTGCAAAAGTGAAATCTACAGGTTTTGGCCAAAATGACAATCCTGGCCCTGCTCTAAAGAGAAGCTTTATGACAGGCCAATCAGCAAGTAGCATGGAGCAAGGCAAAGATGGCTAGATTTAGGGTCAGAGGACCATGCTCAAATCTTGGGTCTGCTTTTTACTAGCTGCATGGTCTCTGCTAAATCAATGCACCCTTACACGCTTCAGTTTCCTCACAGCTTGGAGGAGCAGGTTCAGACTATGATCTTTAAGGTCAACCTATGGCCTGACCTCTATAGTGTGGCAGCTTGGTGGTTGCTAACTGGTAGGAGAGGGGTTTGCTTTTCACATTGAGATTGTAGGAAAGCATTTCACAAAATATCTCAGGCTCTTCTTTTTTTTGACTATTAGGAACCAAAGTGATTTTTATTCCGTAAATTAACCCTTTATTGTTGGACTATGGACTACAGATATTTGATAAGGAGATTTTACCGATCTTTCAATTCCTTTAGTCTTCTGATGGCAGATTTGACTGTAGGTCCACGTACCACCAGCTATGGTTTTCACACAGGATCCATAATGCCAGATACCCACAGCACGTCTCTTCATTTTCGTCTTGCCACAGAAGGAGCAGGTATACTTGGCATTCTGGCTAATTTCAACTTTCTTCACCATTTTTCTGAGGGATGCACCATAATGTGTTCCATATTTACCAACAATTCTGACCTTCTTGGTGTGTTTAGCCATGTTGCCAGTCAAGGGGCTGGAGCCTGGAGAGGGCTCAGGCTCTTCTTGTGGAGAAAAAGGAAAGATGTGTACTTGAGGATAACAGATGAATTCAGAACTGGTTGTATGTTTGAAGCAGCACATCTTTCAGATGGGAATTTGGATAGTTTGGGAAAGAAAAATGACCTCTGGTCTTGGATCACTTTATTAACTATATGGAATGACATCTTATTTGTGTGGGAATCATTTAATATTATAAAGGGGTGGGAAAGATTCCCTACTAACTAAAAACTAGAGAAACGTGAATGTGAAAAAACAGTTTTGAGGGCACCAAAGAGAGAGGCGACTGTATTGAGAACTTCAGGGCTGCTGAGGGTGATGGTATATCAGCTCATTTGCATATGTATGTGGAGGAAGGTAAAATTTAGAAAATGAGAAATCATATAAGCAATTGGAGATATTTTTTCATTCACACGTTGAATTTGAGGTATGATTGAACATTGATCTTAAATGTATGTTTAAGGTATGACTGAAAATGGGATCGTTGCTTGGATAAGAGAACTTTGGGGAGCTGTGATTTTAAATAAAAGAAGACTCTAATTTCAGCCACTGAAGAGGGTGGTAGGAGAAAAGCATAAGACAGAATCAGCATCATCATCATCAGCAGCAGCATTAACATCAGGGGAAGAGGAGACTTCAGGGAAGAAATGAACAGAGCAGAGAAGTAAGTTTCAACTGAGTAAGTTTTGATTGGTGAGAGAGAACTGATTTCATTCCAAGATTTCCAGCGACATATATGACCCTTCAACACCATCTAGAGTTGGAAAAAAGGTGATTTTTCATGACTGTTGCTCTCTGCTGCCCCCTATGGCTTGAGAGGGAAAAGCAGTTGCTTTGTCACCCCGGTGATGGGGAACTGTGCGGTTTGATGTGAGCTCCATTCTGATTGGACAGCATCCCAGTGAGTGATGAATGGGCTCTACGGTCCAGAGAGAGCTAGTGTGATGAGTTTGGCAGTTCTCTGCACTTCACATCAAAACTAACACTTTCTAAATGCCCTTTTAAGCAAGATGGTTAATTGAAAGAGCTTATAAAGTCTATGCTCAGGTAGAGATGAGGATTTCTCTAGTCGAAGATGATGACGAGGGAGTAGAGAAGCAGTTTCATGTGTTGCGGATGTTTCTGAATGGACGATTGACATTGAAAGCTGGAAATGATGGCACCTGGGATGGATTTAGTGGGAGAGGCTCCATCTTGTCCCTGATCCTGACTCTGTCCTCTGACTAGAGGTTGTATGGACAGTTCTCTCGGGTGGGGTGAAGACACAATGGCAAGGTGCTGAGGAAATATAGTTCTAGGAGAGGGATATGTGTGATGGGGAGAGTATTGTTTGTGGGTGGTGGCTGAGGGTGAGTTGGAGGCACGGCACATCGCCACTCTTTGTTGTTCTCATTGTCATAGCACTCAGCACAATTGCCACTGGAAGAGATTGATCAGTCTATGAATTCCTTTATACCCACCCTCCCCTATTTCGCCTATAGGCATACTTCAAACTTTTGATGCCTAATTCAGATACTACCTAGCCCCTTCAGATTTTCTACCTGCACATTGAAGTTGTGAATTGGAGGCACTTCGGCAGGAAAAAAAAAACCCAAGTCACTGAAGAATGTATATTGCCTGGATTGTGACATGCAGATTGCTGGAAACACATTGAATTCATTTATTAATGTTTATCAGGTACCACACATTTTCCTCTTTCCCAATGCATGATAGGTCAAGTCTAACTCAGGGCAGTCTGGTAATTCAGGCTAAAGAATGGAATGAAATGAGATACAACCAATCTAATTCTTATCTAAAGGAAGTTTCTTCAGCAAGAGCACAGAAAGAATGCTCAGCAAAGATACAGCATTAATTCAGGTGGACATAGCTTCCCTGCCTCTTTGTTAGCCCTGCTGATTGGCCTGTCCAAGAAGCTTGAAGGAGGAGCCCTGGCCTTTCTGTACTCAGGGAATTAGAAAGCTACTTCAAAGGTCCCCTGGACCAATTAGTTTCAAGGATATTTATAATATTAAAAATATTTTTTGATGTTCCGATATATGAAACATACTTATTTTGGAAGAATCTGTTCAACACAGTTGAAAAGCACTATCGTACCATAGAACTAGGACTGTTTGAGTGGAAAAGATGAGTACTAATTTTATGCAAATACCTTTACACCTGAATTCCACTGAGCTACTCATGATTGCTAAAATCCGGTCATTCAGCAGGGCTTCTGTTTTCAAAAATGAAGTCAAGCCAGAATAACAATAGCTACAAATTAAATTTTTTTTTAAATATATTTAGTTTTCAGCATTGATTTTCACAAGTTTGAATTACAAATTTTCTCCCCATTTCTACCCTCCCCCTCCACTCCAAGATGGCATATATTCTGGTTGCCCTGTTCCCCAATCAGCCCTCCCTTCTGTCACCCCACTCCCCTCCCATCCCTTTTTCCCTTCTTTTCTTGTAGGGCAAGATAAATTTCTATGCCCCATTGCCTGTGTATCCTATTTTCTAGTTGCATGCAAAAACTTTTTTTTGTTTGTTTTTGGACATCTGTTTTTAAAACTTTGAGTTCCAAATTCTCTCTCCTCTTCCCTTCCCACCCCCCGCCCAAGAAGTCCAGCAATTCAACAGGGCCACATGCATATCATTATGTATAACCCTTCCACAATATTCATGTTGTGAAAGACT
>CM053623.1:350447727-350462728 GCA_028646595.1 Phalanger gymnotis
CTCCTGTGAAAATCAATGCTGAAAACTAAATATATTGAATAAAATTTATAAAAAAAAAAAGAAAATATATAAATTCTACCTCTTTATTTCCAGTTGACCAGACATTTTACATAGGTGATTTCCCTTGATCTTCACGACAATCCAGTGGCGTGGACTGTTGCCCTCTCTGTTTTTCGGATGAGATGACAGAGGTCCAGGGAGGTTACGTGATCTTTCTCAGGTCATAGGGCATGACTATGGGAGAAGAGAATGAATTTGGAAGTAGGCAAATTGTGCTGGCTTAGCTTTAAGAGAATCAACAGATGCTCCGACTGGTGAAATATTTGCCTAAATTGTGGCTTTTTAGAAGATGAACTTTGTAGTGAAATAATAAACAATTTGTCCACTTTTCTAAGCATGTTTACATAAGAATTTCTTAGCTTGATGCACTACACATTAGTTTCAGAGGAATCCTCTGGGCCCCTCGGTTTGCTTAGCTTTGCCCTTCATTAGGCATTTCTCTAGGCAGACAAACTGGCAACTTTTGACCTCTTCTGGGCCGGCACAGTAGGGAAAGACAAAATGGTATTTTCATCAGAAAGGGAAATCAGATTATCTTTTCCTCCTGGAACAACTGTGTTTCCTTTGAATGTGGAAAGAAAACACAGAGAAAATAAGTATGGTTTGACCTTTAGTTTCTACCATCTGAGCTCAGCCGCCTGGGACTTTAAATTCTTTTTCTACACCAATATTTGGCTTTCCATTTTAGGGCCACTAATGACTAGCTATGCAATGGAATCTGAATGCAGCGAACCTTACTTGCCTTGGCATGGGTTTGGTACGAGGGTATAATGTTTTTCTGGTGACAGATTCATCTAGAGCTTTTCACTATAAGAAAGCTGGAGTCTCCAAAGAATAGTCTTTTTAAAAAAATTTTGGTCTCTCACTTTTACGAAGACATGTGGATAATGTCTGACCGTGCCTAAGATCTCCTTATCTCCAAATTTATATAGTTATTGGTGTCTAGAACCACTGCAACCACAGCAATGAAAAGGAGTAGTTTACTAATTGGAAACATTAAAGGCCCTGGACTTTTTTTTTATAGTACAACATCTGTGTAGTAGTATGAGGCTTGAGCAGCAGCTAAAAACTTCATTTCTTTCATTACCAAGTTTCGCTCTCCCATTGAAAGCATTTTTGCTGAGAGAAGTCTTTAACAAAACAACCCAGCTATTTTGCAAAGAGAGTGAATCCTACAATCTCCTGGGCTTTCTGCTCTCTTGAGTTGCCAGAATCAGGAAGCAATTTGGATTTAGTGCATTGCTCTGCACATAAAAGGCACTTAATAAATGTTGGTGGAATTAGGTCCCAATTTGCAAATGAAGTATGGGTATCAGGTCTTAGGATTCTGACTTCTTAAGCTTTAGCATTTGCTTATGATATTGGAAAGGAACTGAGGGACTATGGGGACCAGTCGTAGAGTTCTGTAGATGAAGAGACTAAAGTTTGGAGATGTTATGTATCTGAGGTTACACAGCCAAATGAGAAGAAAGTCTTTTGATGCTCAGTTCAGTGATATCTTCACTAAGCTATGCCTCCGTTGTGTCTGAACTGCTTCTTCTTCCATATTGTATTAACCTTAGAGATCACTGGAGGCCATTTATCATTCCATCAGGGCCATTTTTACCTTTGAGAAGGCCAATCAACAGCAGTACTAGCTGAGTTATTACAGATAGACCATTAAGAGGTGAAAATGTTAATTGCGCTCTATTTCAATAGGTTAATTTGTGAGTCCTTTAAGTATCTGGGAGTCACATAACCTTGGAGGTTGGAGGTATGTTGGAGGGTAATCTAGCTCTTTTTGTGAGTTAGGCCCATCACCACAGTAATCCAGCCAGCAAAAGTCAGCTGAATGAATCTCTGCAGCTTAGATTACATTTATCTTGTGAAATCTATTTTTTGTCTCTAACTCTTGCTCTCTAAATTGTCTGGTTTTTGGACAGTGGTAAGAAAATTTCTTTCAAGAGGAACAGGGAACTGGCCTTAAAGCCAGAGAGGCCTGGGTTCAAGTGCTACCTCTGATACACGCTAGTTGTGCAACCCTAGCCAAGTTGTTTAAGTGCTTTACACAGCTCTCTGAAACTGTAAGTTGCAGAAAAGGTACTGACCGGCATTGCAAGAGGGCGTGTCCTCACCCAGTAGTTCCATAACCTGATGAATTTCCAAGTCCGGTCCCTGTCCTTAGTCTATGTTACATCATCGTTTCAAAGCTCAGCACAAATGCCAACTCCTACCAGATCCCCCTAGTTATTATCACCTTCTCATTCTTATGATGACTTTGTATGTATTTCATATTTGCTTATCTGCCAACGTGTCATAACCCTGCAATAAAATGTAAGATCCTTGAGGCAGGAACTATTCTCTTTTAATCTTTGCATTTCTCCAGTGTCTAGTACAGTGACTTCTGCATAATGGAAAGTTAATCGATGCTTGTTAAATTTCATTGAAATGCCATATGCTGTCAATAGAAAGGCTAAGAATAAAAGGGAAAAGAAAGCTTTTCTAGGCTCCTTTACAAGACAGACAGCAACGTTCATATATTGCATCACCATTGGGCATTGCTGATATTTCCTTCACAATGAAAACTAGAGAACATCATAGTTCAAAGCAGAAAGTATTTAATTAAACAGTATGGTAAATGACAAGGAAAATCCACCCTTTTATGCACAGGGTCACTTTCTCCCATAGCTTCTCAGACCACTGATGATGGGAGAAGACTCATGTGGCCAGGATGCGTGTATGAGAGATGGCAGATGTGTAGGGAACCCATGTAGCCAGGAAAATTTGCACTTTGGGGCTCGGTCCCAGCTGAAATCTCTCTCCACCTTTGATTTTTTCCACTTGGGCTTCTTTGCCTCCCTCCTCCATCCCCTGCTGCTGCTATTATCTGATGTTCTGGTGATTTTATCCAGATGCAAGCTGATGAGCTGAGAGCTGGTCCTGTCCACTCCTAGGCTATTCCTTCTGCTGTGCTGCCACACAGTGGTTCTTCATGGCATTGTCCTCTGCTGGCATCACCACTGAGCTTCTCTCTCAGATCTTTTACTCTTCCCTCCTGGTTTTTTGCTGAATTTAAGTTGCCATGATGTCTTTCCTCTACAACGAGAGGTCTTAAAGATTTTAAACTTGATATATCTAAGACAGAGCTCATTATCTTTCCCCCAAACTCTCCCCTCTTCCAAACTTCTGTGTTACTGTTGAAGGTGTTACCACCCTCCAAGTAACCCAGGCTTGCAACCTAGGCGCCATCCTTGATTTCTCTTTCTGAACCCCCATATCTAATCTGTTGCCGAGTCTTGTCAATTTTGCCTTTGTACCTGCTCTTGTACATACTCTGTTTTCTCTTCTGACTAAGACTATTCTACTTGGTCTCTCTGCTTCAAGTCCATTGTCTACTCAGCTGTCAAACTGATTTTCCCAAAATGCAAGTCTGACCATGACACTCTCCTATTCAATGGACTCTAGAAGGTCCTCATTACATCTGGGATCAAATATAAAATTCTCTCTTTGGATTTTAAAGCCTTTCATAATCTTTCCAGTCTTCTTATACCTTATTCACCCCCATGCACTCTGAGATCTGGTGACACTGGCTTCCTTGCTGTTCCTTATATAAGACCCTCTGTCTCTTGACTCTAGGAATTGTCTAGCTTTCCCCCATACCTTCTCATCTCTGTTTCTTGGATTCCCTGGCTTCCTTCAAGTCTCAGCTAAAATCTCATCTTCTACAAGAAGTCTTCCCTAATCTTCCTTAATTCTGGTGCCTTTTCCCCTGTTGATTATCTTTGCCTTATCCCATTTATATCTTATTCGTACAGAGTTATTTGCATACTATCTCCCCATTAGATTCTGACCTCGTTGGTAGGTATTATATTTGCCACCCAGTGTACTGTCTTAACCCCAGTGCTTGGCACAATGTCTGGCACATATGTAGTGGGTAAAAGATGAAATGACTGAGAAAACAAAGGTTGGTTCTTCTGAGTATATCGATTTCTTAAGCAATGCGTGTCAAGTGCATAACAAATCGGGAATAGGAGCCCTCCTAAGCTTTGGCACTGGACCCCTAATACCAGGGGGAGACAGATTTTTATATATTAAAAACAATTAATCAAATAAGACAATTAACCAGGATACAAAATTAGGTAATTCAATTTCTAATTGGAAGAAGGATTAGGGATTTACCAAGTAGGGGGTGGGGTGGACAGGTGCAATTCCCTGAAATCAGAAAAAGAGGTGTCCCCATCCCCTCGAATGCCTGTATACGATCAGAGAGACAAGGAAATAATAAAAACTGGTTGAGTGGGACAGGGCCAGTTTTCAGATAAGACATGTGGGTTGCTTGGGATGTACAATTGTGAGAAAACTCCTTGCATCACTTTGGATCTGACTGGGTTTCTGGTCAGCATAACCTAGGTCCTTAGTTAAGGATCTCTAAGCAGCAGGGAGGGGTGAGAAAGAGAGAGAGGCTTCTCAGTCATGCAGAGATAGGTTCAAACAATGTAATAAGGTTTTCTCTGAATTTCTACAATTGAATAAAGTTTCTAACTCCAGAATGGAGTCACAAGATGGAGTCAGTGTGGTTCACTCGATTCCTACTGCCACTTAGTGTTCTAATCCCATCAATTCCCTCACATAGTAGGTACTTAATAAATGGGTGTTGCTGAATGTTGAATGTTGACTCACTGACCCAAGGAGATATTTTAGCTCTTTTTTGTGACTCAAACCTATGACTGTTCTCATCCAGCTAGCAAAAGCCAACACAAGCCCGTGACTTAGATTAAACATGCCTTATGAAATCTGCTTCTGCCTCAGGCTCCTTAAACTCAATCTATTCTTTGGGTTGTCATAAGAAAATTCTTCTCAAAACTCCTTCCAACTCTCATCATACCCCTTGTCTCTACTTTATCTAAGACACTTTCCTCAGGTGCTTTACTTTGACAGACTGGAAGAATAAGGAGACCTGGTGACTTTTTATTCCACATTCTTGCCAGTGACAAAATTACTGCTTTCTCTGCACTCATCGGTCTTCCAATATTTGAAGGGCTGCCATTTAGAAAAGGGACTACATTTGTTCTACAAACATGTCCTTCCAGCACAGAACTAGGAGGAATGTGTATAGAGAGGCATATTTCGGAAGTATGTTGGTATATCCTGGGTCCAAGATACCCCTAGGAGGAACATCAAGAGACCATAGAGACTTGAGTGAGCTGGCCATTTTATGTAGGCATACAGTTTTTAAAGTAATTGGGTTTTCATTTTCTTTGATTGGAAAGGCTTTCACTCTTACCTTTTTTTTTTTTTGCAGGCAGTAAGGGAAAAAGGAGGAAGGAGAAACTGCTTTTTAACATTCAGGGGTGTTTTCCTACCATGTCATAGGTCGGGGAGTATCAGAGTGATGTTCTAGCCACTTGTGACAAGTGGGGCACAAAATGGAAACTAATATTCTTTTGTGGAGCTTTCCATGGGAGTGGAAAGATGAGAATGATGTATGGAAGTAGGAGCTAAAGCCTGGTTTTGACCAGATCACCACAGGAAGTAGGGAATGTAGACTACACTGGAGTGAAACTAGCAGTTGCCATTGGTAAGAATGAGAATTCCAGCCTACAACTCCTTTCTTCTCCTGTTCCCCTAGAGTACTTTGCTGATGTAAATGTTGATGCCTTTTTCTGATGGGGCATAATGCTCACTGAGGAATAAAGTGCTAGCCAGAAAGGATTTCTTTGGAGTGTCAGGACCCATAGACTCAAGGCAGGTTGTGACTTAGAAGAATAGTGATGGTGTTTTTTCCCATCCTGAAAGGGACTGAGAGGCTCTCATGAGAGATTAAAAATTTACCTGGGGAAACAAAGTGGGAGGAAAATGCTGGTGGTCAATTCGAATCAGAGATGAGAGAAACAAGGGATGCTCACTGCTGCACCCATGACTGGGGTAAGTGTTAAACCGTGTGGATGCCACCTGGTACTGAGAAAAGAGAGACTATGGCTGTTGAATTTACTGAGAAAGATGATGCTGATACTTCTGCTTTTTCTGCCCTTCAGAATTCTCATTCAACAACTATACCATCCCCCCATCTATTTCTTTCCTTTTGGCCTGCTTCCATTCACAGTTCTTCCAATGACTTGCAATCATTGATACTCAGCTTCTCCAGAACATCTAGCCTCCTTGGTCACCATGGCTGGACTTCCTGTGTCCCACGTACTGGCCTGAGAGGAGGAGTCAGGTTATTCCTTTGCCTCCACTTCCACTTACAAACTCTCCTTTTGCCATTGTCACTAAAAGCTCCCTCTGTTGAAGTTTATCATTTAGTTAGATCAAGGTGGCTAATGCCTAATGGCGCCCACTCATTCCTTTTCCTTTCTCAAGGGGATCAGTACCTGTCTCACTGTCTTTTCCTTCTCTCCAACTTGGACCTTTTACTAGGGGACTTTGAGATTCATGTTGGTGCTCTTCAAACATCCCGAATTCCCAGTCTCTTGGTTTCCCCAGATCCCATGATCTGCTTTTCACGCATAAAGTTCTGGCTCTCACTCTCAAGGGTTCGATTTCCATGATCAAAACCTCTGACGTTCCTCTATTTGTTCATAACCTCCTATTGTTCCATCCGCTCCTATGCTGTACCTCTCCTAAACCTATTCTTCACCCTTCAGTTACTCTACCTCTTAGTAATTTCTTGGGCCATTACACCTGCTCTGACTTTATTTTCCTTCATTCTTGTCTTTACTCCTCTGTTTTTGAATTCCTTTCCCTCTTGTCCTATAACCACTCATCCCTTACCAAATCAAACCCTTTATTACTTCCACCATCTGCCTTCTCCTCTCCTATTCATATGCTGCTGAACAGAGCTAGAATAAGCCATTGAACCTAACTGATTAGGTTCACTACAGTTTTTTCCCCTCTAACCTCAACTGGATCCTCCCTGAAGTAAACAATCCTATTACTGCTTCCTAATTGATTGCCTAACTCTCTCCTTCCCCAAATCATCTCGTCTTTCTTAATGTCTCCCACAACTCTCCCTCCGCCTGCCTTTCCAGCTAAAGACATCTCCTCTTCCTTTGCAGAAAGAATTGAGGCCATTCTCTGTGAGCACTCTATTCTCCTTTCTCTTCATGCCACTTGACATCTACCAAGTCTGCCTTATAATTTGCCTACTGCCATTCAATGCCATGTTGGAAACCCCATCAAAACAAAAAATTTTGTTTTGTATAACTATACGTATTTATAATAGGTTCTATTTTTCTTGCCATCTCAATGTGAGAGGGCAGGGGAAGAGAATTTGAAACTAAAAAAAAATAAATTTAAGAAAAGAGAAAAAAAATAAGTGCTTTGCACAGTGCCTGGCACATACTTATTCCTTTCCCTTCCTTTTCCTTTTCAGCATTATTGCATATTAATCTCCTTCATAAACTTTCACATCTAGCCAAATTGGGTTTTTTTGTCTCTCACACAAGGCTCTCTCTCTCCCATCTCTCTGAGTTGGCCTCAGCATCCCTACATGCCTAAAATGCATTTCTTCCTCAGCTCTGCCTCCTAGAATCTCTAGATTCTTTCAGGATGCGGTTTAAGCACCACCTTCTACTCGAAGCCTTTTCCTGAATTCTGCAACTGCTAGTGCTTTCCTTCTGCAAGGATCTTGTATTTATTCTGTATTTCGATCTCTCTACATCTGGACATGTTGTCTCCTCTGCTAGACTGTAAGCTCTCTGAAAGCAGAGATTTTTTTTCCTGTCTTTGTATCCCTGGCCCCTAGCAGAATGCTTGACACACGGTAATTGCTCAATGAATGCTTGATTAATTGGTTGACTCCCAAAGGTAAAGCTGACCTACGTAATAGAATGATGTATTACTGTTTCCTGGCACAGAGATTCAGAGTAAGGAGCAATTGATATCAAGGAGTCGATCATTAATTGATCAATAAACCTTTATTTTTTATTTTTCAATTTTATTTTCATTTCTAAATTCTCTTCTTCCCTTTGCTCCTTCCCCATTGAGAAGACAAGACATATAAAACCCACCACAAATTTGAAGTTGTACGAAACAAATTTCTACATTAGACATATTCCAGAAAAAAAAAAAAAGAATGAGGAGGAAGAAGAAAAAATATGCTTCAATCTACACTGAGTCCATAATTCTCCCTCTGGGGGCGGATAGCATGTTTCATTGTGAGTCTTTTGGAATTGTGGTGGGTCATTGTGGTGATCAGAGATACTAAGACTTTTACAGTTGATTATCTTTACAATGTTGCTATTACTGTGTAAATTATTTTCCTCGTTCTGCTCACTTCACTTTGCCTCAGGTCATATGAGACTTCCCAGTTAAACAAAAAATTTTTAAATGCTTACTATGTGCCAGGCACTATTAGATGCAATTTCTTAGATTCCCATTCTTTGACACCTTGAAAAGGGCTATAAATATTTTTGCACATCCTTAGAATTTGTTTTGCTTAGGATTAATCCTTCACTTAATCTAACTCCCTCTCTGCCCTAGTAGCTTTTCATTTCCCATGTGGGGCGAAATGTATTTCTGTACCCAAATGTGAAGGGGCAGCTAAGTGGCACAGTGGATAGAAGATTGGGCCTAGCATCAGGGAGATTCATCTTTCAGAGTTCAAATCTGGTCTCAGATACTTACTAGCTGTGTGACCCTGGGCAAGTCACTTAATACTGTTTGCCTCAGTTCCTCATCTGTAAAATGAGCTAGGGAAGTAAATGGCAAACCACTCCAGTATCTTTGCCAAGAAAACCCCAAATGGGGTCACAGAGAGTTGAACACAGCTGAAAACAAATGAACACCCAAATGTATGTGTATGTATTCTTCCTTCTTTTGACCAGTTCAGATGAGAGTAAGGTCTAAGTGTCAGTCACTCCCCCATCCCCTTCCCTTTTTTGTATATATGTCTACTTATGCACTCTGATCATGTGAGATAATTTCCCCTAACCTTCCTTTCCCTTCCTCCTCATCCCTTCTCTTTCTGTTCTTTTCTTAAGGTAATCAAGATGTAACAGAATCACTACCAGGCCTGGTTTAACTGGAGTTCCTCTATGACTCCTGATGATGCTAGGGAGCAGAGGGGACACACATATCCTCTCCCCATATTTGAATGTAAGCAGCTTATTCTTGATTAATCCTTTATTATTGCTCATTCGTATGTACCTTTTGATGTTTCTCTTCATTCCTGTGTTTGTATTTCAAAGTTTTTCAGTAACTCTGATCTTTTTATCAGGAATGCTTGGAAGCCCTCTATTTTATTAAAGTCCTGTTTTTTTTCTCCCTGTAACATTATACTCAGTTTTGCTGGGTAAGTCATTCTTGGTTGTAAGTCCATATCCTTTGGTTTCTAGAATATTGTATTCCAAGTTCTCTGCTCTTTTATATTGATGGCTGCTAAATTGTGTGTAATCCTGACTGTGACTCCTTAGTTCATGTATTATCGTTATTATTATTTTGGTTGCTTGTAGTATTTTTTTCTTTGACCTGGAAATTCTGGATTTTGGTTGTAGTATTCTTGGGTGTTTTCACTTTAGAATTTTTTCAGGAGGTGACTAGTGGATTCTTTTTATTTCTACTTTGACCTCTGGTTCTAAGAACTCTGGGCAATTTTCTTTTAAGATTTTTTAAAATATGATGTCTAGGCTTGATTTCTTTCCCCACAGCATTCAGATTGTCTAATTGTTCTTAATTTTTTTTCTCCTTGTTCTGTTTTTCAGGTCATTTGTTTTTCTATGAGATATTTTATCTTTTTTCCTCCCATTTTTCTACTTTGTTTTAATATTTCTTGTTGCCTCATGAAGTCATTGGTTTCTATTTGGTCCATTCTAATTTTCAAGAAATTTGTTGTTTGGGCAAAGTTTTATACCTCTTCTGCTAAGCTGTTGATTCCCTTTCCAATTTTTACTTCCATAGCTCTCATTTCTTTTCCAATTTTTCCCTCAAGTTCTCCCATTCAATTTATAAAAACATTTTTTTAAACTTTTAAAAACTCTTGCTTTATTTCTTTCAGGAATTTTAATTGAGTTTGTGCCCAATTTCCCTGAGGCTTTGCTTGTAGATGTTTTGGGATCATTCTCTTCTCCTGGGTTTGTGTCTTGAGCTTCTTTGCCACTGCAATGCACCTTATGGAGGGTTCTTTTTTAGTTTGCCCATTCTTCTAGAATCCTTCCTGACTTAGAACTTGATATTAGGGCTGGGCTGTGCCACATTTTTAAAGGGAAGGTCTGGACTGGTCCTATTGGGGCATTCTTGGAGTGTTTGAATATTGTGTTCTTCCAAGATCTCAGGAATAGGCTGAAGATCTTCAAGCTTTCTGTCCTCCCAGATCTAGAGCAAAATATGATTTTTTGCCCCCTTGGTCAAAACTCTGCAATTTCCTGGGTTTGTATCTGAGCAAAAGTTGACTGCTCCTAGACTCATTCCTTATCAGTCAGCTGCAAGGAACTGTTTTCTCAGTGATAGTATTACAGACTTTCCTTTGGTGTGGGATTCCCATATTGATCATCCCTCTGCAGGTTTGTCTAGAAGTGAGAACCTGATCTAATCCCTGGGTCTGAGCCACAACATTGATGTGGCAGCTGCTGTTGCTTTTGAACTTCCTTCTTTCTCAGTACATGTTCCAGAGCCTCCCTATCTCTAGAAATGACAATACCCTGCTCAGGTCCTCTTCTCAGTCTTCTTTAGGTCTCTGACCCACACCTGGGTAATGAGAAAGAAAGCTGTCAGTCTACTTGTGTCCCCTTTGCAGTGCCCTGGAATCGGTATGGGATATCCTTTTGCCCTGATGCAAACCTCTCCCTAGGGTCTGGAGTGCTCCATGGGCAGCATGCTCTTGGCCCAATCCTGTCCCCTATGTCTGCAAACCTCCCTGTCTGTCTTCTTATGGCTAAATGGACTAGATGAATGACTCACTATGACTTTGCCTGGATTTCCTCAGAGAATGTTTCAAAGAGGAAGTAAAACTTCAGATTGACTTTAGAGGATTTGAAAGAAAGGAGTATTTCCAGGTAACGTGGAAGTGGGAATAAAGACACAAGCACGGTATCTTCAGGGTAAGGATGATTTGGGACTAGTGAAAGTGAAGTTGGCTAAGGAAGGTGGGTCCAGATCTTGGAGAGTATTGAAAACCCAGCAGAAGTTTAGACTTGCTCTCAGATAGTCAGTCAACAAGAATTTATTAAGAGCTTAATCATGTGCCAGGTGCTGGATGGGGGAACAAGGCAGCCTAGCACTAAAGGAGAGAGGGCTGAACTTAGTATAAACGGAGAGAGGGCTAGCTAACTGGAGTTAGCCAGCCTAGGTTGGAATCCTTAATCACATGCTTACTAGCTGTAGGACTTTGGATAAGTCACATCCTTATTGGGCCCCTTATTGGGGGCCTTATTGGGCCCCTGCAAAATGAAAGGGTTGGGCTAGATGATGCTAAAGTCCCCCTCCGAATAGCAACACAATGGAAGCAAGATTGGAGAAATGTTATATTATTATTTCACTTTATTATTATGCTCCTTGGGAGTACGGCAAGACAAGATGACTAAATATCCTTTGAAATAATGTTTCTTATTGCCTTTGGGTACTTGATGAAACCGATTCCACTTAATTTCTTTATTTGCCTCTCTAAGGAGAACTTATGAGTCATCTTCTCATTTAACTAAAACTTCCTTACGACTTCTGGTTTCATTTATAGGGTGAATTTCAGCATTGATGTGGTTCCATTCCTCTAGTAGTATATCAAGTCATCAGTTGTTAGACAAATATTTCACATTTACAGACAGTCTAAAAACTGTGAGTCTTGGCACATTCTGCTTCTTTCCCACCATTCTGCTTCCATCGCCGTGGAAGACCTGGGATAATTTCATATTCTTTGTGTGTTTCTATAGTTTGTATAACCGGAGTGCATAGATCTCTATAATTAGGAAAACCTGGAATGACTGTAAGGTTGTATGTTGTTATTTGACTCATGTGATCATGTCTCCAGGACTTAGAAGAGGGTATTCATTTAGAGGTTCATAGAGCAGGAGGAGACCTTCGAAATCCTTCTTAAGTCTTACATTGGTGCACTAGGTAAATCCAAGCCCATTCATGTTTCTGAACCATTTCATAGGTTATAATAAGCCTTTTCTTGTTTATTGTTTTGCCTTTATCAGACTGCCCCCCTCCCCTTCACATGTTGTGGCCATTTATTCTTTCCTCAGTTTCTTGCAGTCTGTCTCCTATCTCTATTGTACAATTAAATGTGCTTTCTCAAAGATGACATCCTCATCATTCAATCAGATGCTCTTGTTCAGTCCTCATTTTCTTTGGCCTCTCAGATGCACATTTCCAATGACTACTCCATCTTTAAATATACTTTTTCCATCTGGCTGCAAAGATGGCTCCCCTAATTTTCTTCCTATTGCTCTAATCACTCCAGTTCCTCCTTCGATGGTTTCTCTACCTCATCCTAATTCTTTCAGGTGATTTTTCTCAGCCTTCTTCTTTCTCTATTATCTCTCCCTTAGTAATATCATTCATGACTACGGCTTCAACTGTTACCTCTATTAAAGGTACAAATGGTGAATGATCAGCAATGTGACCAAGACCCCCGCAGCTAGTGAGGCAGTGAAAGATGACCAGCCTTGGCTCCGTGAAGGGGGATGGTACTGAGTGGGGCAAAAACCATTAAGAATTGAATTGGAGGTGTGATGGGGAGAAGAAGATAGAGGATCAGTTATGGTTTCTATTTAAACAACCAGTTATGTAGTCACTTCTATCCTAGGACATTTTGATCAAGATATCCAACCCTGACTGCTTTTTTCTTCTTTTTAAAAAAAATTAATTTTTTTCAATTATCTGTAAAAGCAATTTTTGCCTTATATTTTTAGTTAGCATTTTATTTTTTATTTTGAATAATATTTTATTTTTTTCCAATTACATGTAAAAACAAATTTTAACATTCATTTTCTAAAATTTTCAGTTTCAAATTCCCTCCCTCCTTTATTTTTGCCCTTCCTGAGGAGGTAAGCAATTTGATATAGGTTATATGTGTGCAATCATGCAAAACATATTTCTGTATTAGTAATGTTGTGAAAGAAAATACAGACCAAAAAAAAACCCCACATGAAAAAAATAAAGTGAAAAACTGTATGCTTCAGTCAGTCTTCAGATGCCATCAATTCTTTATTTGAAGGTGGATAGCATTTTTCATCATTAGTCCTTTGGAATTGTCTTAGATTATTGTATTGCTGAGAACAGCTACGTCACTCACAGTTGATCATCATACGATATTGCTGTTACTACATACACTAGTATCCTGGTTCTGCTCACTTTACTTTGCAACAGTTCATATAAGTCTTTTCGGGCTTTTCTGAAAGCATCCTGATTGTAATTTCTTATAACACCATAGTATACCATCACAATCATATACCTCAACTTGTTTAGCCATTTCCCTATTGATGGGTAGCCCCTCAATTTCCAATTCTTTGCCATCACAGAAAAGAGCCACTATAAATATTTTTGTACATATAGGTCCTTTCCCTTTTTTTTAAAATCTTTTTGGGATACTGACCTACTAGTGGTATTGTTGGGTGAACAGGTATGCACAGTTTTATAATCCCTTGGACATAGTTCCAAATTGCCCTCCAGAATGGTTGGATCAGTTCATAATGTACACCAGTGCATTAATGTCCCAATTTTCCCACATTCCCTCCAATATTTGTCATTTTCCTTTTCTGTAAAGTTAGCCAATCTGATAGGTATGAGGTGGTACCTCAGAGTTGTTTTAATGTGTATTTTTTAATCAACAGTGATTTAGATAATTTTTTATATGACTATAGATAATTTTGTTTCATCTGGAAACTGCCTGTTCATTTTCTTTGGCCATTGATCAATTGGGGGATAACTCATATTCTTACAAATTTTAACTCAATTCTTTATATATTTGGAACATGAGGCCTTTATTAGAGAAAGTTACTATAAAATCTCCCCCAGTTTTCTGCTTTGCTTCTATTCTTGGTTGCATTGATTTTGTTTGTGCAAGACTTTTAAAATTAATGTAATGAAAATTATCCATTTTATATCCCATAATGCTCTCTATCTCTTCTTTGGTTGTAAATTCTTCCCTTACCCATAGTTCTGAGAAGTAGACTATTCCATGGTCCCCTAATTTGCTTATGGTATCACCATTTATGGTACCCATCTTGACCTTATATTGGTATACTTTCTTTTTTAAAAATGATTCTTTCCTTACTTTTCAGTACCAATTTCCTTACCACTCAGAGAATTGTCCCTTGTAGCAAAGAAGTCCTTGACTTCTTATCCTAAAAAATGGCTATTCAAAGTGGCACGAGCAGCTTTGAGAGGAGGTAGGCTCCCCCTCGCACAGAGTCCAGATGACCATTTGTTGGATATGTCAGAGTGACCATTTCTGTTCTGTATGGCTTAGACTCAATGGCCACTGAGATTCTCTCCTACTCTCAAATTCTGTGGTGTTTGCTTCTTTTTGTCCTGACCCCTTTTCTTGGACCAGGTCTTGCACCTCCAGTTAGTTACAGAATAGCCAGCTTTGTTTGGTGTCCTACTAATACCTCCGATTCAAAGTGTTCCAAACTCAGCTTATTCGCTTTCCTCTAAGACTTGATTCTCCTTCTTTGACTTTTACTCTTTTTGTTAATGACACCACCATTGACCCAGTCTCATATGTTCCAAATGCTGGGCTAATCTTTGCATCTCCCCCTACTTCTCATATTCAGTCAATTCTATCTGTTGTGTGTTGTTTCCACAGTCTGGCTAGCAGCTAAAGCACAGGTTCTTTTGATCTGCCTTAATAAGGAAAGCAAGGTGAAGGGGTTGGCAAGCTTACTTTAATTCAGCACACAAATACCATTCACTTAGTTCAGGGGGAAAAGCCAGCACACTGAACTTCAGAGCAAAATACAAGCAAATTACAAACATCAACAGACAGACCATGTCTGATTCAAATCCCAGTGCATAGTTACCAGAG
>CM053623.1:350463228-350516975 GCA_028646595.1 Phalanger gymnotis
TGTCAGCATCAGGGGTGAGTCACATGTGTGACTAAAATGTGACCTAAAATCGTCACAAAGAGGTGGACTTAAACCCATGTGGTCTAAGAGCCTCTGCTGTCCCAGACATGTAAACTAGGCCCTTCCTGGAGTTAGTCCCACCTTGGACCCCACCTTAGTTGCCAATCCACACCCACATAGGTTTTACACCTAATAGGGGTTTGGGCCTGGGCCTTAGTATTTAGTAAGACTCAATGAAATACACTGAATTACTCAGCAAAAACAAAAGCCAAACTCTTCAAAGGCACTTGTTGAACTAAGTACTAAGGAGCCCATTTTGCTTACCAACACATGTTTGTAGAATCTCTGGCATCTTTCCCCTCCTGTTCCACTGACTCCACTCTAATACAGACCTTTATTACCACCAACCTAGACTATACCGATTGTCTGCCCCCAACAGGTCTTCCTGCTTCTACTTTTCCCCTCATCCCCCTCCAATTTGTCCTTCATCCTAGAGGCTTTCTCCCTCCATGCTTTCCTCTCCAGGCTCTGCTCCCGACTCTCTTACTGGACTTTCTCTACAATGACCCAGAAATCTCTTTATCTTAGAAGATCACTCCAGCCCTTGACTTTACTCATTGGAAATACCCTCTAGCACTGATGGGGCTTCTCCTGATTGGTTGGTTCCTCTCAGAGCCTCCATTTTGAGGAAACTCTGAGGTCACTCAAGTCTGCACTCTTCTTCAGGCAGTATTCTGACTCTCCTCCCAGACTTTCTCTGTATGCCCCAGGGCTTTTGTTCCCTCTTTCTCCCCCCCTCCTTTTTTAGTTTACTTTTATGTGTTGTCTTCTCTCATTAGAATGTAAGTTTCTTGAGGTAAGGGACTTTCTCTTTGCTTATATTTGTATTCTCAGGACTTAGCACATAATAAGTGCATAATAAATGCTTGCTAACTTGACTTGACTAGAGGGAAGTTGTATTTCCTTTAAGGATAGATTTCATCAAGTGACTCTTCCCCAATTCCATTAGCTGTTCCTTTTGACTACCGAGAAGAGTTCAAATTACATTTGTTGGCATTCAAGGTTTTCCACAACTGGACGCTATCTTGCCTTCTCAACCTTATTTTATACCACTCATTCTATATTCTCATCCAAGTAGTTTAGTTACCATCCTTCTTACATGCCTAACTTTTTCCTGCCTCCAATTCTTTGCTCATGTTGTTCCCTCGATTAGAATGGCTTTCTCATCTCTTTTCTAGATGTCTAGGATGGGGCTCAAGTTTCATTTCTCTACAAAGCTATTTCCCCTACTTCTCTGATCTGCTACTTCTGTCTCCCTTTTCTGAATTCTTATTGTACGGTGTCCGTGACAAATGGTTCAGCACTTGAGAATTAATCGTTTCATATCATTCCCAAATGGTTCCATGTGTGTTAGTCTTGTCCCTCTAACTTATTCCTGAGGACATTGATCTTGTCTTACCCTTCTTTTTTGCATCCCTTCACGGTACCCGATGCACCAGAGTTAATCAGTATGTTTCATGAAGTGATCATGAACATTTTCCAGGCTGACTCCAAAAAGGTTGTCTCATCATCAAGTGAGAGAGGAGAATGTGTTTCAATAAATGAGAGAGAGATGGTAACTTCATCCAGATGTGGACTGGTTTAAGGTTTACAAAATACTTTACTTCCATAATCTCAGTTGAACTTCTCAACAAACCTTTGAAATAGGTTCTACAGGTATTATTGCCTGCATTTTGCCGATGAGGAAACAGGTCCAGAGCCATTCAGTGAGGCGTGATCACATAATCAGTAAGTGTCAGAACTTAGGTCTTCTGAACTCTAAGACCGCTCCAGGGAAATCACAGGATTTGAGAGTTGGGAGGGACCTCAATGGTCTTACTGTCCCTATCTGCACAATGAGAAAATTAGAGTAGATTGCCTCTGGGTCTCTCTTCAAATCTTTCTGGTCTATGACACTAAGTGACCCAAGTTGCTCTTACAAACAACCAGAATGTCAAATGGATAAAGAACATCAATGTTTCTAAGTTCCAGAGAAGTTAAATGATTTGTCTGGGGCAGAGCCAGGATTCAGACCAAAACCCTTTGATTCTGAATCTAGTGTTCTTTCTGTGCTATAGGGAGCTGTTGTTGAGTCATTTCAGTCGCATCTGACTCTTTGTGGCCCCATTGGGATTCTCTTGGCAAAGATACCCCAGTGGTTTGTCATTTCCTTCTCCAGCTCATTTTACAGATGAGGAAACTGTGGCAAACAAGGTTAAGTGACTTGCCCAGGGTCACACAGCTAGTAAATGTCTAAGGCCAGATTTGAACTCGAGTTTTCCTGACTCCAGGCTTGGTGCTATATACAATGTACCACCTGCCTCAGATACTGACCACTTATGTGATCTCGAACAAATTACTTTGCTTCTCTAAAATGGAGGAATCATAATAACACCCACGTTTCAGGGTTGTTGTGAAGATAAAATGAGCTAATTTTGTAAAATGCTTAGCACAGTGCCTGGCACATAGTAGATGCATGATAAATGCTTGTTCCTCCTTCTCTTTCTCTTTCCCCCTGTGTCATTCTTATTGACAAGGGTTACTTTCCAGGCTAGCACAGCGTACCTACATGCAAGCCAAGTTGGACATGAACTGGGAGCTTCAAGTTCTCTTTGGCCCTAGAAAAAGCATTCTCAGTTAATGCTTCTTTAAATGGATCTCCACCTCCCCTCCACCGTGCCTCCTTGTAATCCTAGCACAAGACGTGCTTCCAAATGGGAACGGCTTACATGCACATAGTAAGGCATTCCTATTATGGATGTATATTTAAAAAAACAATAAGGGAAAAGATAAGAAGAGAACATTTTTGTAAAATCCCAGTGTGGACAGAGTTGGGGTGTTTTTGTGAAACCTAAGACTCTTGGATGATCCTACATCTCTTAAGTAACGGTACTCTCATGATTTGAATGGCTCATTGCCATGGCTTCTAGCACTGAAATATTTAGCTGTTAATAATAGGGTAATTAATAATAGTAATAGCAATAACTACAGACAGTTATACAATGCTTTGTAGCGGGAGCTCAGCATAACAGATAGAGGGCGGAGCTTCAGTTCCGGAAGATCTGGGTTGGACACATTCTACAGGTGTGACCATGAGCAATTCATTTAACCTCTTAGTGCCCAGGTAATTCTCTAGGACTGAAGTTGGAGTTACAGAGAGATAGACAGACATAGATAAGTGAAGCCTTTATTATGTGCTTGTAATGCACTAGTGACTGAACTCATTCCATGGGGATACAGTTCTAACCAAACAAGACCATGTCTAGCCTCAAAGAGCTGCCATTCTAATGGGGCAAGAGGATTCGGAAAGGGGGAGTGGGAAGGTCAGAAGAAGAAAAGATAGCTGGGCTTGTTGGTAACAAAGCAGAAAAGAAGTCTGGAGAGTGAGTCTAGATGGGAGAAAAATAAACAAAAAAACAAAAAAAAGATCATTTCAGCCAATGTTTCTTCACAGAAACACCTGCTGGTTATTTACCTTTCTGTGGTGTGTGTGCTGGAGCCATTTCATACAGGAGAGCTTATCATTAAATTTTCAATGTGAGCATTTCAATGTGTGGAAATCTGCAAATGCTACAAATTTGGGTTTGGCTTTTTGTTTTGATGGCCATCTATATATAAAAAAGTAATGGAGAAAATGTTAATAAATACAGGTTAAAGTTAAAAGTGTCTAGCATGCATTATTTTTCTGGAGAGCTGATTGTTAAACATTCTCTGAGAAACCCCTGCCTTTAGCTCACTGTGACACAGCTGGATCTTTTGGGCTGAATTATTACTAAAACGTACCTTCACCTTTCCAATTCCTTCATTTAAATACAGTTGTGGTGTGGGTCAGTGAGGGGATCTCTTTCCATTAATATCTTTCCTTTGGTTTTAGATTTATACAATAAGAGGGTAAACGTCCAGTTCTACAGGCTTATAAAGCTATTCCAATGCTGATAGCATTTGAAAGACTCAATTGCCTTACAAAATGAGGTCTGAGTAGAGACATGACAAAATTTCACAGCCATGAAGTGACTATACTCCTTGATATTGTTCTGGAGAGTATTTGGGGTATGGTGCTGGTTGTCCGAGAATTGAATTCGAATTCTGCCTCCAACCACTTACAACCTCTGACTGCAGGCAAATTACTTTAACTCTAGTGCCTCAGTTTCTTTATCTGGAAAATGGAGGAGTTGGACCAGATAAGCTCTGAGATCTCTTCCAGTCATAAATCTATGATCTTATGAATTTGCCTGTTCCAATGTTTAGCTTTCTAAAGGAGGTTTAAAATTGTTTAAGTAATAATTTTAATCTCAAGCCAATGCTATTTGTCTGTAATTTGCTTATGTAGGAGAATGAAGTCAACTCAATAGCTGTCCATAAATTTCTTTAGTCCTTTTCCAATAATGCTGTGAGTGGAAACGGTCCACTTTTAAAGATATGATGCTTCTCTTAAATACATGCAGTATTAAGTACACCAAATCCCAGAACCCAGAGATAAGTTCTATCCACCCAACTTGACAACCACATCTGCTCCATCTGCACTTTCTCCTCCATTATACCCTGCCAGAGGTGTTTAACCTTAGGGCTGAGCATACATTACATTTTTATTCCTCAAAGACCAGGTTGATTTTGGCCCAGAATAAGAGTAAGACTCTCACTTGGAAAGATTTTTTTTTTCAGAGTTGTGCAAACTTTGTCTCTTGGCTTTTATTTCTAGGCTTCTTCGGTCTGGAAAAATCAAAGAAAATGTGTTTTATGACCATTTGTAAACATTTTTTCAGTCTCTAAGAGCAGCATAGATGATCATCAGATGGGTTTGGAGTGTAAGCATCTTCTGAGATATCTTCATGGACTTTATAAAATAAACTGGGTCCTTATGGGCGCGGAGATTGAAAACTGTATAAAACTCTTCCAAGAAGGCAAGTACTCATATTTTTATATGCTGGCTGGCACTCTTAAGATGCTGATATTTTTATATCTGATGTGGCTCTACAGTTTCAAATTCCCTTATTTAAAAATCACATTCAGCTTGAGTACTGGTTAATACCACTTGCTCTGAGCCTTCTATCTCTGTGACCTTCATTAAGTCATTATTCTTTTCCAACTTTGTGTCTGAAGAGTCCACTCTGTACTTGATTTTCCATGTGCTTTGAATGGGCTGGGGAAGGGGATGACAAAAGTCTTCATTTTTCTTAAGGGACTCGTGAGTATTGATCTTTCAACATCTTTTACTTATCATTATGTGCCCAGTGCATTCTGTTAGCATCTCAAAAGTTGGATTGGAAGGAAGAGAAAGCATGATGGTGATTGGGAAACATGTTACCTCTGGCTACACATAACCAAAACTTGAAAACGGTAAATGTGCCACAACTCACCATCTCTCCAGAGACACCCCTTCGGAGATAATCCTTTTGGAAAAAGAAGTCATTTCTGAGAGGTGGTTGACTTAGCTCATGAGAGGTGCAGTTTCTTGGATGTGTATGCCTCTGTTTCCATTGCAGTGGCAGACTGTTCTAGCCATGTGCTAATCCGGGGTTAGCGAAAGGCAGGACCCCATGGCCCAATAGGGTCCTTGTTAATTTTTTTCAAGGAAAGAAAAATGTTTTCTTTCATTCATTTGGCTCCCGGTGGTACAGTGATCAAGGACCTTAGACTGTGATGAAATTTATGTGGGTTATAAAATTGGGGTTACATGGAAGGGGACTCTAGTGAACCTTGGGTACCCCTTCCCTGACAGTAATTTCTCCACTAATCAGTCAACCAAGAAGCATTTATTAAGCAATTACCACGTGCCATATATTGTTTTAAGTATTGGGGTACAGACAAAAAGGGAAAACTTTTTGCTTGCTCCTGTGTCTCCAGTCACAAAGACATTCAGAAGTCAAACTTCAAAACATCATTTTCCATGTGACTGGTTCAATGTGCCATAGGAGTAGGTTCTGGGATGTTGATATCACCCACCCTGTTTGAGTCTTTCCATGGCCTCGTGGGGCCTTATATTACTTCTGAGCTTATCCCTTCCCCATCCCCCAGGAGAGGAGATTCTGTAATAATCATTAATTTATGGCCCCTGCCTTTCAGTCCTTGGTCTGAAAGTTTGGGGTAGGGGGAAGGTAAATGTTCACTATCAACTGGTCCATGGTGGTCTTGACCATCTCAACAAATGGTTCTTTCTTCTGTGTTCTTTTCTATGGATGAGTCAACAAGCATTTACTATGTGCCAGGTATTATGCTAAATACTGGGGAGGGGCCACAGGGGTGGAGGATCATCCAGGAGGCAAAGACTGCCAGAATATGATGCAGAAGGTAGCTTCTAGGGTAAGAAAAGTTAGGATACACAACAGAAAAAAGTCGGGATAAAAATAACAATTTTTATAATTTAAATACTTAGCATTGCTAATTATGCAATGCTCATTATTTATCATAGAGGAGTAGTGGATATAGAGCTTATCTTAAACCCGAGGAAGCTTAAAGTTCTGTCTTTAACATCTAATAGTCTTTTTTGGAGTCAGGTTCCTCCATATCTCTCTCTCCCTCTCCCTCTCCCTCTCTTGTCTTCTCTCTTCTGCTGTCTTCTCTCCTCTCTCCTTCTGCCTTTGTCTCTGTCTGTCTTTGACTCTGTCTTTCTTTATCTCTTGCTCTCTCCCTTCTTCTTTCTGTTCCTTTCACTGTCTCTCCCTTCCTCCCTCTCTGTCCCTTTGTCTTTCTCCCTCTCTGTTTCTCTCCATCTCTGTCTCTCTCTCTTTGTCTCTCTCTGTCTGTCTCTTCTCTGTCTCTCAGTCTCTCTCTCTCTCTGTCTCCTCTTTCTTTTCTCTCTCTCTTTGTCTCTGTCTGTCTCTCTCTGTCTCTGTGTCTCTGTCTCTCTGTGTCTCTCTGCCTCTGTCTCTGTCTCTCTTTCCCTCCCTCCCTCTTTCTCTTCTCCTTCTCCTCCACCCCTCCCACATATCTTTCACATCAATTGTTATTAACACATACCTCTGAGTGCCGGGGCAGCTTTTGCTCTTCTTTCGTGTCTCCACCACTTCACACAGTGCCTGGCTCATAGTAAACACTTAATAAAGGCTTGATGACTGACTGATTGCCTTTAGACACAACTTTGACCACTCCTGGTTCAAGCCCAGACTTTCCCACGGGCTGGACTCACCCCTTCAGTGACAGCCACTCAAACAGTTTAGGGCTAATGGTAACGCCAGATAACACGGAAGTGCAAGCGAATATTTGGAACAGTAGGCTACAACATCCCCCTTCCCCTCCCTCCTCCCTGCTTGTCTGAGGGGGAAGAGAAAACAAACAGAGGGAGAAGACTTTTCAAAATCCACGTTGGTTTCCTCAACAATGGACCCTAAGGAAAGAGGAAAGGAAATGCGCCACAGGCTGGAATCCCACTCATGTTACCAAAGGCAGCTATTGCTATCACCTGGATCCAGTCAGTCAGTGAGTCAGTCAATCAAAATTTATTAGACACTAATAAAGGTACAGCACTAAGCCCTGGGGATACAAAAGGAGGCAAAAGACAGTTTTTGCCCTCAAGGAGTTTACAGTTTAATGGGGAGGGGCAGGCTACGAGTAAACGAAAGTATACAAAACAAGCCATATACAAGATAAATAGGAAATAATTAAGAGAAGGCAGGCACTAGAATTAAGTAGGGTTGGGAAAGGGAAGGAAGAAATATATAGAAAATGGGATTTTAGTTGAGGCTTAAAGGAAGCCAGGAAGGTTGGTAGTTAGAGCGGAGGAAGGAGAACATTCCAGGACTGGGTGATAGCTAGGAAAAAACGCCCAGAGTAAGGAGATGGTGGGTCTTGTGTGAGGAACAGCCAAGACGCTGGCGTCGCTGGATTGAAGAATACACGGTGGGGCTTCAGGTGTGAGAAGACTGGAAAGCTAGGTGTCTATAGAACTAGCTGAGGTTCCAAGCTAAGCCTGGCTATCTGTCTGTTCAGCGATGGAGTCACTCGGCGTATGGGGAAGCTGGCTGGGTACTAGACATCGGTTAACATGTGCTGCGGTAGAAATGTTGGTTCCCTTTTTCTATGAATCTCACAAGGACAGGTTGGATCAGAGTGTGTAGTTACTGGGCTCCCTTTCTGAAAAATCTTTTGTAGGAGGAGATAGTGTGGGTGGGAGAGAAGCGTACCTTTTTATGGACTGCAAAGGACTTTGTCCCTCACTGTCAGCTGATAAGTAGAAATGATGCTGGACTTGGAGAGAAAGCTCTGGATTCAAATTTTGACTCTGATACGTGTTTTGTTGTTGTTCAGTAATTTTTCAGTTGTGTCCAACTTTCGTGACCGCGTTTGGGGTCTTCTTGGCAGAGATACTGCAGTGGTTCGCCATTGCCTTCTCCAGCTCATTTTACAAATGAGGAAACTGAGGCAAACAGGATGACATCACTTGCCCAGGGTCACATAGCTAGGAAATGTCTGAGACCACATTTGACCTCAAGTCTTCCTGACTTCACTGTGCCAGTAGCTGGCTTTGTCTCTGAGTCTCAATTTCTTCATCTGTAAATGACAATAATACTTACATTACTTACCTCATAGGCTTGCCCTATAGAATAGAAGTGAGACCTTATTACTGTTCTTCAGATCTGTCATTTGGCCCCTCCTATATTAGCTGTTTCTCTGCCTCTCTCCATTTCACATCGGAACAAAGAATTTTCCATCCGGGCATTAGGCATCTAGGACTGAAAGCGATTATGTTCCGTTTCACTCCTCTCTTAGTCCCGGTGCCTAGCACAGTGCTTGGCGCATAGTAGGTACTTTAAAAAATTATTTAAATCAACATAGACCCCCAAATGACAAAACTTATGTGAATAAATAAAAGGTTATTCATTCAGTCAACAAGCATTATTATAATCATCTCACTAAATGTGAGATGGGGCAGCTAGATGGCACAGTGGATGGAGTGCTGGGCCTGGAGTCAGGAAGGCTCATCTTCCTGAGTTCAAATCTAGCCTCAGACATTTACTATCTGCGTGACCCAGGGCAAGTCATTTAACCCTGTTTGCCTCAGTTTCCTCGTGTAAAATGACTTGGAGAAGGGAATGGCAAACCACTCCAGTATCTCTGCCAAGAAAACCCCAAATGCGATCACAGAAAGTCAGACACAATTGAAAAATGACTAAACAAAATGTGAGAAAGAATTGACAAATAGAAGTGTGTACAGAATAATTTTACATATGTACATATTTATGTCTAATGCTAGTCATCTTTGAGGGAGGAAGAAAAAAAGAAATTTATATGATGCATTTAAAAGGAATAGCGAATTGTACATAATAGTTTTGCAGTTTCATGTATGACCATCTTTTAAAAATTATGCTACATCAAGGAAATGTTTGTTTTATTCCATAAATTAAAAATAAAATAAATAATTTTTTTAAAAAAAATGTTTGAGACACTGTGCTAAGGTTAGAGGAAGGAAGCCTTTGTTTATCCTGGGTTAGGTCAGTCTTGGAAAGGCAGGCAGAGATTTATTTTGAAATGAAGAAAGAACGGAATTATTTTTAACAGTCTATAGCTAGTCTGCCAGTTGTAAATGCCATCACCAAAAAAGGTTCCCTTATTTACCACAAACCAAGTTATAGCCATTTTTAAGAGTGTTTGAAAGGAAGTCTGAAAATTCCCAGCACATGACAGCTCCTTTAATTTTTAATTCTTTGAAAATGATGTGTTTGCTATCCCAGGCATTAACACGGAGTGTTACCTAGGGGGAAACTCATGAATGCAGAATAAGATGTTGGTCTTGTGTAGACTTTCATGGCACAAAAGGCTCCAGCAAAAACTTGAGTGTATGAATTGTATAGGTTCCCCCCATTCTGCTCTCCCTTCCCCCACAAAAATTCTATCCCCTGTGTAACAATGCAACACCCAGAAACACCATGGAGTGCTAGGGGTCTCAGCCACTTTTCCTTGTCTGCCAGAAAAGAGGTGGGGCCAAAATCCTCACAGCTTGTTCCTACTTCCACCTACTAGGGTCAGCCGGGGTGGACCTTTCCTCCTGATCCCTGCCGCCTTTTCCCTTATTCCCTAAGCTGTAGCCTCCAGCACAAGTATTTTGCCCAAGGTAACTGATAATAGACATTCAGCCACCTTTTAGTTATAGGGGAGGGCAGCCAGGTGGCGCAGGAAGAGTCCCCTTCCTTAATTCAAATTGGGCCATGGAAACTTACTACTTGTGTGACCCTTGATAAGCCACTTAACTCTGCTTGCCTCAGTTTCCTCATCTGTAAAATGAATTGGAGAAGGAAATGGCAAACTACTCTAGTATCTCTGCCAAGAAAACCCCAATGGAGTCATGAAGAGTCAAATATGACTGAAAAACGAGTGAACCACAGTCACGGGGAAGTTAGTGGCCTTGAACTCCTTGTAAAGTTCTACTCTCTCTGGGATCCTTTGATTTCCAAGACAGACCTTCAGGATATTGGCTGATATACTCTGTGCAACATAAAGACTCCTCAGGACCCTTGCCCCTTCTCCCCTCCTATCCCCCACAAGAAACTACATGTTGTCGCATAATTAGAACA
Organism: Phalanger gymnotis; assembly: GCA_028646595.1. Taxonomy (NCBI): domain Eukaryota; kingdom Metazoa; phylum Chordata; class Mammalia; order Diprotodontia; family Phalangeridae; genus Phalanger; species Phalanger gymnotis. Next base: position 350,473,776 of record CM053623.1, read on the forward strand.
AGTTCATTTATACCAAAAAAACACCAGCCTTACAAATGACCATCAGCAAGGGCAGGGGATAGAAATCAAGAAATAGGTTTCCTTTGAATCTAGAAGGAGGTAAGGGAGAAATGAATCAAGAGAAGATGACTCCCCCCCTTTTCTCTCCTTTAGCGGCTTGGGCTCTCTAGCCAAAGGAGCCAAGTCCGCTGCTGCCCAGGCTCCAGTGGGCTCTTTACCATCCTTCCTGCCAGCTGGATAGCCTGAGGATAACAGTGCCACCCCAGGGGCAGTTCACATGTGCTGAACTCCATTTAGCAGCCTCTGTCCTGCTACATAGATCTGTATGCTTCCCTTCCTCTCTTGGTCACCTGCCTCCCAGTCCAAAGTCAAGCTACTTTTGTCCTCCAGACAGTATGCTACTCTGTGCCCTCCCTCTGCTGTGAAAGCTACCAACCTCTCCCTCTCCCAGTGGCTACCCTCTACTTTCTGCCTTTCTGAGCTTGACCTTGGCTCCTCAAGACAGTTATAATTTAACTACTTCCTTATTGAAGCTTAAACTATACTAAGATTTTTGGAACACTCTATAATTAAAACATAAGTAAACATACACATATCAGGGGTATGTTCTCAAAATTGTTTTCCCTATGGCACACATGATTTTAAAAAGGCCACCACTGCCCTAATAGGCATTGATTTTTTTTAATTAAATTTTTTTTGGAGGGGGGAAGGCAGGGCAATTGGGGTTAAGTGACTTGCCCAAGGTCACACGGCTAGTAAGTGTGTCATGCGTCTGAAGCTGGATTTGAACTCAGGTCCTCCTGACTCCAGGGCCAGCACTCTACTCACAGCACCACCTAGCTGCCCTATTTTTGAGCAGGATTCTCATAGTATCTGATTTCTGCCTGGATTGTAACTGTGATAGTGGTTACCTTGGTCCTGCCACTACTCATGGCCAAGTGTGTTGCATTTGACTCCTCCCCATAGTTCTGTCCTCTTAAGGAGGTTTAGTGGATGTTTTCTTTCTCTGTCATTGGTTCCAGCCTCCTCCCCCACCACAATATTCCCTCAATCTTGGGGGTCCTCTGCACTCCAATTCCATTTAACTGTCTAATTAGCTTTTACAAAGGAATATTTGCCCCAAAGTTATAGCAAGAATAAGCTTACAAAGACCTTCTCCTCCCAAAAAACCCTGGCAGGGTGTAGTGTCCCCCATGCTACTTCAGTCTCTAAAGAAGGGAAGGGGATTCCACTCACAGCTTAGCTCAGTTCCTATCTTCCACCAACTTCCAGGTCTGAGGTGGCACCCTGCCCCCCCTGCATCTTTGCACCCTGGCTCTTCAGAGCTCCCTGATGGTGATGGCTGCACATCCAATCTGGAATCCTGCCTCCAACCCCACCATCGTTCTTAATCAGATCCAGTGGGGATTCTACCATCTCTACATGGGACTGAAAAGGACAAATGAAACAGACCAAAACAGAACCCTAAGCCCCTAAGCACGGGATAAAAGTGGGGAGGAGGGAAAGAGAGATCTGCCTCCTTCACCAAGTCAACTCGTGATGCCCATACTTGGTGAGCAAGACCCTGATGGACAGTGGATGAAAAGAGTACGACTGGACCAGACTCATAGTTCTGAATACACAGCTTGTCCTGACAGTAAAGTCAATGAAAAGTGACTGTGGCCATCTACATGGTCAGGGAGCACAGAATGTCTTCACCCAGAAGTAGGATGGTGCCGTATTAGCTGATTTGGGCACGTCCAATGTGAAGAGGGCCGCTTCTTTCTGGACGCCTTTTGTGATTGCGCTAGTTGTCAATGCTTTCTCTCTTCTCAAGTTATCTAAGACTTCCTTGTCTATTTACATGTTGCATCTGGGCCTTCCCGGTGGAATATGAGTCCTTAAGATCAAGGCCTCTTTCTCATCTTGTCATCGTATTTCTAGTCCCTAGAGTAGTACCTTATACCTGGCAAATAAATATTTATTATTTGGTATATTTATTATTGGTACATTTATACCTTTAACAGGCTTTTTTAAAAAGCAGGTCAGGATAAGAAATATAAAAATTATGGATTACATTGTGTTATGGGAGAAATTTCTCTTCTCTAAGTTTATCTGGTTGGTTTTCGTCGCTGTTCAGTCATTTTTTAGTCACGTCCAAACGCTTTGTGATCCATTTGGAGTTTTCTTGGCAAAGTTGCTAGAGTGGTTTGCTATTTCCTTCTCCGGCTCCTTTTATGAGAAGGATACTGAGGCAAGCATGGTTAAGTGACTTGCCCAGGGTCACATAGCTAGTAATTGTCTGGGGCCAGAGCTGAACTTAGGAATATGGGTCTTCCTGACTTTAGGCCCTGGACTCTATCCGTTGTGCCTCATAGCTGCCCTTATGTTGTGGGCAGCTGCTGCTAAATATATTTTGACCACAATGCAGAAATTATGGAGGTTTTATTATTCTACTCAAGCGTAGGTTCAGCCTCAGAGTAAACTTGAACTATTAGGAAGATTCTGATAAGGCTTCTTATAGGCAAAATGATGTCAGAATGACAGAGAAATAATTCATTTACACATTACAATCTTATATATTCCTCTTAGGCCATGAAAATTAAAGAGAGGACAGATCTCATAATCCCACACCTCCTTCAATGTCAGAAAAGTTGAACAAACTTAGTTAATGGAGTTATAATCTAATAAATTCTTCAAGGAAATACACTTCATCAAATAAACTCTATAGGTAAACTAAGTCCAGTTATAGATTAAACCACATTTAGAGAATTCACAAATAGGCTGATTGAGGCAGAAGACTGATATGTCATCAAGGAGGCAGGGACAATTGAGATGCTCCCTCTGGCTTCTTATCTAAAGAATATTTAAGGCTTTAAGAGAATTTTCATATCCCATGGGACAGGTTTTACTCAGGTGAGGTCAATACTAACCAACATTTGGAGGAGGAATGGCGCTAAGTCCCAAATAATAAAAGGAAATGAAACATTCCCATGACAATAAGAACAATGGGGCCTGACTTTTCACCTTGGATTTGTCATTTTTTAACCTTTTAACACTTTACCTAGCCCAGACTCTTCATAAGGAAACAACCAAAGAGATCAACTGATTTGCCTGATTAATCGATTTACTCAGTACCCCTGAAAACACTGTGCATCTGTTTATAAACCCAGCTTCAAAGGGGGCAACTCTTTGGCAGACAAAGGAAAAGGTATCTAGCAGCTGGCTAAGGATTTTGGGGCTTGTAGCAAAGTGTCTTACCAAGATCTGTTCTCATCCTGGGCATCACGCTTGACTTGGACTGGATATAAATCTATGAGCTCAAGAAAAAGATTTTGCACTGGTTTTAAGAGTAATACGAGTGGCTGGAGAAAAAACAAAGAACATTGATTTAGTGACTAGGACTATGTAGTGAGTGTGGAAGATTGTGCTTAGCTCGAATCAGGGCCTGTCCCCCGGTAGTTTATATTCAATATTAGAACTAAATGAGATTAATCAAAGGTCATTCAGCAGTTCACAAAAATAGATTTACTTAGCTGTAGCAAGGGAAAGTGATTTGATAAGGATATACAGTTGAGGACATTTGCCTATTAATTCAGCGAAGGTCCCCTGCCTCTGAGACGCCCATTGTGGTCCATCGGCCAAAGCATCAGAGAGTAGCTTAGGTTCTTCAGTGTTCTTTTGTATTTGAAAATCCAGGAACTGATGTTAACATCCTGAACCATTAGTCTCCTGAGCCAATTAAGTTTTAAGGATGGTTTCAGTCCCTTTTAAGGAAAAATTAGGCTAGCCCCCATGGTAGTGGTGGTAGGGCTGAGGGGGTTAAGGTATTGTTCCCACCACAGCTGGCTTTAACGATCAGATTTTACGTTGTGGGGGTGGGGGGAAGAAATCGAGACCACTTTTTGCCAGAGATTAATTGTCTTCTCTTAAGAGTGGGAGGAGACTTCCAAAAGATTTTCCTTTCTTCCTCCCCATCCATACTTATTGATTATCAGATTTTCATTATCATTTGTTTCCCTCCAATTCAGTTGTGTTTTCTCCTAATTTTATATTTTTCCATATATGAAATCTATCGGTGACTATGAAAGCTGAGAGTTACATATTTGTATGGAGGTGGAATACAGTAGGAGTTCAGGGGGATACACTCAGGTGAAATTTGCACAGAAATTAAGACAGGCAGAGATTTCAGTCTGTGGTCGATAGAGAATCCATAACTGGGGATTCAGGATCTATGTTGTTATTTTTTTAATAGTTTGGCAAATCTCTCAAAGAGAATTTAAAGCTAAACATTTCCTTTCTTTCCTTGGACTAATTGAATCATTTGTTGTTCTACAGCTAATGCATGTTCCTGGGGCTAGTCAGTTACTTTCCATACTTTATCACTTCCAGACTGGAGACAAAGGAGAGGAGATAAAAGAAAGGAAAAGGCTATGTCCAAATGGAGGGCTCTGACCAAACCCAATCCTTGGGGATTAGTGAGGAGGGAAGTAGAGACAATGCATGGTCTCTGGCATGGGAGGATTCAGCTATTTTCCAAAAATGAGGAAGGGGTAGAAAAGAGCCAATACCACCCACCCATCTTCGCCCTCCACAGAGCCCTCTTCTGGCTATAGGGATGCAGTTTTTGGTATATAGTATGCCCTAAATAAGGGCGGGGGGGGGGGGGAATCAATGGATTGAGTGCCAGACCTGGAGTCAGGAAGACCTAAGATCAAAGCCAGCCTCGGATACTTCCTAGCTATGTCACTCTGGGCAAATCACTTCACCTCTGTTTGCATCAATTCACTAGAGAAGGAAATGGCAAATTACTCCAATATCTTTGCCAAGAAAACCCATGGACAGCATTGGTGTGCTACGGTCTATGAGGTCACCAAACTGAACACAGCTGAACAGCAGCAACCAGAACATACACTAAGTGCTTGTTTGTTCTTGGATTGAATGAGATTGTCTAAGGTAGCATTGTTAGTTAAACCAGGCATGAGGTTAGGCACCAAGGACAAAGATAAGGATGGGACCTTTGATTTCATTCACCTCTACAGCTTAAGAAAAATAGTTCCTGCCTTCAAGGAGTTTACTTTCTACTGAGAGGACAAACTATTTACACAGAGAAGTAAATACAAGATCATTTGAGGAGGGAGAGATAAGTGTCTCAAGTGTGATCTTGTGAAAAGGGATTAGACTTATTTTGGATGAATTCTTAGGCCTCCGGATACCATATTCATAAATGGAAAGACTAGTGCAGGAGCCAGCTCTAACTAGCTCCAGAGAGCAGATTGTTAAATTCTTAGCGTGAGCATTTGCACATCAGAAATCGGCAAATGCTACAAAAAATCAGGGCTTGATTTATTGCTTTGATGATGGTCTAGACTTCAGAAAGTGATGGAGAAAACATAAATAATGCTGATTAAAGTTGTTAAATTTGTTGTTATGTTTGTCCTTCATTTTCGGAGAGGACCGTGACATCAGGGAAATGATGACATGACTTGCAGTTGACTTTGATTTGAGTGAGGGAGGCTGTGCAAGATCTCACTTTCTCCTCCAGCCTCACTTTCTCCTCCAGAGGGCCCCTTGCTTTAGGGTCATCTAGTTCAACCTTCTCTTTTTGTAGATGGGGGAAACTAAGCCATAGAGTGCCATATAAGTGACATGCACCAAGTTCCACTGCTAGGAAATGACAGAGTCAGGATTTGAATTCAGGTCCTCTGGCTCCAATCTGACATTGGCTCTACTGTACCTCACAGTAATTTGCTAACTCTGAAGTCTGTGATTCTGTACTTCTGCAAAGAGACTCTCTCTGCTCCCAGCCTGTGGTTTCCCAAGATATGGAATTTGAACCCAAGGGTGCCAGAGAATCTGCAGGCTCGGCTCTGGCTATGTATGCAGCAGTACAGGCTGCAGCTATGTATGCTGGCTATGTGTGCAGCTACAGGAGTATTGGGTTCTCCTTTTCAAGGCTGGGAGGGTCCTATTCCTTCTCCTTTTCCTTAGTGCCAGTATCAGAGAGTGAGGGGGTGGGGCGGGGGAGATAAGACGGTTTTTGTTGTTCAGTTCAGTCTTCTCTGACTCTTCTTCATGACCCTATTTGAGATTTTCTTGGCAAAAACACTGAAGTCGTTTTTCATTTTCTTCTCCAGCTCATTTTATAGAAGAGGAAACTGAGACAAAGGGTAACTTGACCAGGATCATACAGCTAATAAGTGTCTGAAGCAGGATTTGAATATAGGTCTTCCTGACTCCAGGTGGGGCACTCTATCCACTGTGCCACCTAGCTGCCCATAAGACAGTTTACTCCACCAACAACAAAAAACTCCAGAAGACAAACAGACTGGTGATAGTGGGGAGAATGAAGTGGAAACCTTTGCATCCAGGCTCTCACTCTTCCTGTCATTTATAGAACAAGAGAGAGTAAAAACGTGATGGGCAGCACTAGCAATTTTACCACCCTAGTGAGGATGCCATCATTGCTTTCAGCTTTATTGAATGTATTGAAATTTGGAAACATTACAAAGAGGAGATTGATATTTAGCGTAATTGGTAGCGATGATACCTCACTCAACAGAGTTCTCTGTTTTAAATGGGTACCACTATGTAATATAATCTTCTTTAAATAAATGGAAAACACTGAGGGGTATCATTTCCTGCTGGTGTTAATAATTGGTTGCAAATAAGAAAGTAGAGTAAAAACTAAGCTTTCCATATGGAAAATCTAAAAGCCAAGGCGGGAAAAGGCTCTAAGAGGAAAAGAGTCATTAAAAAAAAAGTGTTTCCGTGCTATTTCATAACTGCCATTGAATTACCTTGAAAACATAAAAAAACAAATAGCCCTTATATCAGGAGAAAATGTTCTTTGTAGAATCTCGGAGCTGGAACAGAGGGTCAGGGTCATCTAGTCTATCTTTCCATCTAGTGAATGGATTCTGTCAACACTATCCCTGGCAAGTAGTCATTCAGCCTCTACTCTAAAGATTCCAATTGGCTGCCAAGATACAGCTAGGTGGTGAAGTGGATAGAACTCTAGGCAAGGAGTCAGGAAGACCTGATTTCAAATCTAACCTCAGATACTTTCTAGTTGTGTAACCCTGGGCAAGTTGATTAATTTCTGTCTGCCTCAGTTTCCTCAGCTGTAAAATGGGGATAATAATAGCACCTATTTTCAGGGTTGTTGTGAGGATCCAATGAGGTAATATCTGTGAAGTGTTTAGCACAGTGCCTGGCACATAGTAGCTGTTTCTTCAATGTTTGTTTCCTTCCTTCCTCCTAGCTGTATTTCCTAAGGTTTCTAGTATTTTCTCCCTTAAGAATCCATTCTTAACATTGTTGTCTGAGAAATTCCATTTAAGATGATGACACAGAAGATCTCTAATCCAAGCCACATCAACTTTCCTGAATAAAAATCCCAACAAAAGTCTAAAAGAACACCAGACGAAGCAACGATCAATAAAACCAAGGGAAAAGCTCATCTATCCAGTCCAAACACACAAAAAATGGCACAAAATTTGCAGGTCCTCTGAGCCTGGATGTGCCAGGGCACCTGAAGCCCATCTGATCTCTAGGGCCTGGCTAGTTGGATCCTCAGCCAAAGGACAAAGCCAGCTCCTGGTAAGTTTCTGTGCAAAAGGACCAAGAGAAGTCTGCTCCAGGTAGTGAGGACACACCTTGGGGCTCGGGAGCAGTCTGCCTCCAGACCCCATTGGCTATTGCACAAAGAGAAGTAGAGAGATACAGGGGAGAGAGGCCTGGATCTACATTGCAACGCCAGGAGATGATGTAGAGAGAAGACTGGAGAGAAACAGAGGTGGGGCCAGGTCCTTCCCACCCCATCCAGAATGTTGGCAGCAGCAACAATATCTAGTCTGCAGAGGGGAAAGGACCAAATTGGCCTTGTCTACCCCATCTAAGAGTGAAGGAGAGGGTGGAGCCTTGCCCTTGCAGAAAATGCCAACTTAGGAACTGAGGCTGGAAATACAGACAAGTGAAGGAGATTCCTTATAGAATGAAGAAATGCTATAGGTTAAGAGAAGCACAAGCAGTAAACCCAGAAGAAAGTAATTTCATTATACCTACAACTAGAGCCTCAAGAAAAAAAAATGAAATGACCACAAAGATCCCAAGAGTAGATGGAGGGGTGGCTGGGGCCCAACAGGATAAAGACACAGCTGATACTCTCTTCCACTTGCCAAATTCATCACAAGCAATTCACCTTTCTCCAGGCAGGATACAATGGCTACTCTTAAGGGGAAACTGATTCTACCAGTTCTAGTGGCACCCAATAATAAGATGGTGCTGTGGGTGTCAGGCTAGCTGGTCTGGCCTGTGCCTTCAGCAAGCACGAAAAGAATTACTAATGAATTTGCTTTTATTGGTGTTTACTTGAAGGAGCAGTGCTGGGTCTGTAACACGGGAGCTCGCTTCTCTCAGCTCCCAAAATCGTGGTGGATGGATGAGTGCATGAATAAAGCATTTATATTAAGCATTCACTACATGCAAAGTGTTGGAAACAAATAGGAAAGTAATGTAATTCCTGCTCTCAAAGGGCTTATGTTCTAATGAGAGAGACACAACACCTACGGGAGCTCTTGTCTCTAAGCGAGGGGACAGCGGCAAAGCAGATGATCTTCTGTAATGTCATTTATACTGATGAAATCTCATCACTTTCTGATGTTGAACCATACGATAGTGTCAAGGTCTTTTCCTTTCTGGGTCCTCAGTAGCTGCGGCTGCAGTCCCTTGGGGCAGTGGCTGGGTTGCATTTCCCTAGGGGCTGCTTCCCAGGAGGATGGCTAGAAGCACCCGGCTGGTAGCATAGCTACTGACAGGGCCCTTTTGGGTTCAGGGCTCTCATCTGAAGGGACATGGTGGTCAAGGTGGTGGTCTTGGTGGGTTGAATTTCCTGGTACATTCTGCCTCCAGCCTCGGGGTACCATGATGCTTCAGCTATGCTGGCCTGCCTGCCCTTTGAATAGCAAGCAGATGGTTGACGGTTGGTGGGGATGGCTGGGCCCTTCTCCATAGGAGCTGTTTCTTGGATGATAGCTGTGAAGGAAGGGCTGGAAGCAGGACCAATGGTCTAGGAGGGTTGCCATAAGATAAGATGGCTCTGTCACTACTTAGACATCTGATATCTAGCTCTGTGCACATATGGGAAAGATATAACTCACAATTTCTTTTAACTGGAAGTTCTTTTCTTCCCTTCATGGGGAACTCAGAAAGTTCCCTTAGGCATAGTGTGGCTTTTCTTGCTGGACTTTTTCTAGAGCCTTCATTTCTTGTCCAGTTTTTCCTTGGCTCCTGCTGCAGACACTGTCATCAGGTGTATGAGGGTGTTCTTAGGATGTTCCAAAGTTAGTACATTGTGTGTGTATATGTATATGTATATGTATATGTATATGTATATGTATATGTATATGTATATGTATATGTACATGTACATGTATATGTACATGTATATGTATGTATATGCATATGTATATGTGTTATATGTGTATGTATATATACATATACAAGTGCACATATATACACATACACACATACATATACACACATGCTTACATATATACACACGTATACATATATATACATATATACATATGCATATACATATACATATATACACATACACCATATACATATACACATATATACACACATATACATACATATATACACATATATACATATACATACATATATACACATGTACACACATATACATATACACACACACATATAGTCCCAGAAATACCACTACTAGACAGAGACCCTAACAAAAGCAAATATAGAGGGAAAGGAATGGAGCCAGGCACTGTGCTAAGCACTTTACTATTATCATCTCATTTAACCCTCACAACCTCACAACAACAAGTAGGTGCTGTTATTATCTCAATTTTAAAATTGAGGAAACTGAGGCAAACAGAGTTTAGTGACTTGTCCAGGGTCACACAGCTAGTAAGTGTCTGAGGCTAGATTTGAACTCAGGTCTTCCTGAGCTGTCTATCCACTGAGCCACCTAGCTGACTCATATGCAAAAAAAAAATAGTAGCCATATCTATGAAAGTAGATTAATAGGGCACTTTTACCTGAGTGATCATACCTATGCATGACTCTGATCATGGCACCACTTTACTCAAAAATCTTCCTTGGCCCCTCTCATCTGCTTCCAGATTTTCCAATCTCTTTCCCATATCATATCCTCTTCACAGACTCTTTGTTGCAGTCAAAGTGGATTACTTTCTCTATTCCCCAGCCTTGGCCTCTTGACCTCTTCCACATCCTTGCTCTTGATTAGGTAGCTATTACATTATTATCAGACTCTCGGTGACCCATCCGGAATTTTCTTGGCAGAGATCCTGGAGTGGTTTGCCATTTGCTTCTCATTTCATAGCTGAGGAAACCCATATTATTATACCTATATTATTCTGCCCAACCCTCGTGGCCACACTGTCTCTGTTGAAGTCCCTTTCTTCCTTCGAGCCCCAATGCAAATTCTGCTTCCTCCATAAATTCTTCCCCTATGCTCACCTCCCCTCAAGCCTAGTACAAGAGAGGCTTTCCAAAAGCCAAGTCACTTTTGGAGGGGGTGAATTTCTCCTTACTAATGACCTTTGGACAGAAAGTGGGATGGCTCATATAGGTGCTGCTCTGGGAATCAAAGAGACATATCTGGGTTTAAATCCTGCAGTATTTTATTGATGTATCATCTCCTACAATAAAAACTTTGTCTCTTAATATCTTGCAAATCATGAAGGTTTCGTACCATCATTAGATATTTCAGTCACAATATACAGGTAGGGGAAGAGTCATCATTAATGATAGTGGATACAAATCCAAGTTTCAAATAATTTTGAAAAAAAGTGGTTTTTTTTTTTTTTTGGAGAGAGGCAGCTTCTTGTCAGATTCGATTACATCGATATTGTTTTTAGGCTATGGGATGCAATTGTTGGGAAGCTCCTACTAGTAGTAGTAATCTCTGTAATTGTCTTGTTGCAACATCACCTTTGCAGTTCTCTTGTTGTTTGCTTTGGCTTATCAGTATTATTTTCAATCTGCAGTTTCTTTGCAGAAATCTTTTAAAACCACATTTCCGTTTTGAAATGGTAAAATTTAGGAAAAACCAGACAAGTTTGTAAGACCACTTCACTGGGCACATGCAAATTGCAATATATCATGATATTCTGAAAGGGAATGAATGAATAATGTTGTCCTTGTCCAAAGCTCCACAGTATGGGACTTCCTCTTCCCTCTGGATGCCATATATGCTCTATGTAACACATGATCATCTGGAATATGGACCCAGTGAGTACAATGGTATCAATCCATGTATTAAATACAAGAAAAGCAGTTTCTTGTTTGGGGGAAAAATGAATAGAAGCGGTTCTAATATTATTTTTTTCCTGAACTCCCATGTATCATCTTGTATATATCTCCTAGGATACCTACATGGTACTGGGCTAGGACATTGGGCTATGTCTAAGGAGATGGAATTAAATTGGGATAGATGCAAAGTCTTCCACTTGAGTTAAAAAAATTAGCTTCCCAAGTGTTGGATGGTGGAGATATAGTTAGATAGCTATCTGAAAAACACCTGGGAGATTTGGTATACTACAAACTCAATATGAGTCATCAGGATGATGTGACAGACCCAAAAGCAAGTGTGATGTTGGCCTGTGTTAAGAGGGTCACAGCTTCCAGGAATAAGGAAGGTCTAGTGTCTCCCTTATCTTGCAGCTGCTGAGTTGTGTTCAGTACTGGGTATTTCAGTTTATGAAAGACATTTATTTATTTTTTAAGCTTTTATTTAGTATCTTATTTTCCCCTAGTTACATGTAAAAACAATTTTTAACATTCATTTTTAAAACTTTGAGTTCCAAATTCTCTCCCTTCCTCTCCTCACTCCACCCCCCCCCATTTAGAAGGCAAGCAATTCAATATAGGTTATACATGTGTAGTCATGCAAAACATATCCATAATAGTCATGTTGTGAAAGAAAATGTAGGAAAAAATCTCAAGAAAAATAAAGTAAAAATATGTTTCAATCTATTCAGACTCCATCAGTTCTTTCTTTGGGAATGGATAGCATTTTTCATCATAAGTCCTTCAGAGTTGTCTTGGATTGTTGTATTGCTGAGAACAGCTAAGTCCTTCTGAAGGACATTTATAAGAAGAGGAGCTTCTGAAGAAGGACAACTGGCATGGTGGAAGGCTTTGTGTCCATATCATGTAAACATGAGTTTGAAGGAACTGGGGAAGAATCCTGTAGAAGAGAAGATTCAGGGGAAGGTTGATTACTTGAGGAAAGTATTAAAAGGGCCATTCGTTATATGGAAGAGGGATTATTATGCTCTGTTTTACCCCGAAGAAGAGAATGGGCAACGATGGGTAGAAATGGAAAGAGGCAATTGTGGGCTTGGCATCAGCCACAAAAAACTTCCTAACAATTGGAGCTTTCCATAAGTTGAGTTACTTTTGGAGGTGGTGGATTACTCATTACTAATGACTTTCAAACAGAGGCAGCATGACCTCTTGTCCCATTAACAAATGGGACAAGCAGGGTTTTCTTTTGGGTTGGACTACATAGTTGCTGATATCCATTTCAATTCTAAAATTCTGTGAGTCTAGGAAGATTGGTTCCTATGCTTGAGCAACACACAGTATAAGGTCCGCATATTTTCCAATCTAATTACTTTTTCTGTGATTTAAGAAGACACAGGGGGAAAATGAAGTTTTTGTGTGACTGTGATTTTGACATTGGGCCAATATAAAATTAATGGAAAGTCATATTTTCTGTTAATTCTATTAATTATCTACTTGCTAAAAAGACTGTTATCCTCCCTGTTCAGAGAGCATCATTTTTTTTTTCAAACCAGAAAGTCCATAAATTCACCAGCTGGTTTTCAACAAGAAGCAACATCAGTCATTTTCTCCTTGGGGCTTTATAAATGTTGAGATAGTAGTCTGACACATGAAACATAGTCAGTGTAGTTATTCAAGCGTTCTTTCTCAAACATGTCTTAATGATTTGTTATTCTAGTCCTTTTATAAGTCATGAAGCAATGTTCCAGCAAGTGAGAGGGCAGCTGTTTCTTCATGAGTGTAATATCACTGGAGTCGAATATGTTTGAGTATGTAAATCTTCATTTGGAGGTTAAGCGGCAGAATGATTATTTTGCAGATGGAAGGTGAATGAGATATCAGATTCTCTCTACCTTTAAATATTTCTATGCTCAGGGAATCGAGATGAGATTGATACCACTTCAGAATTTTACTATCTCTTGAGAAGTGGAAAGAAAAGCGTTGAGAAAATATTGGCATACTGAATCATTTTTGTATGTTTAGCCCAGAGCTCCCTCAAATTTTGGCCCCCCCAAAACTACATCTCAGTAGCAGGTATGCTTTGGGTCAGCCTCTATCCAAAACTATAGCTCACAAGACCTCATCTCATACTTCTTTCTTCCAGATCAAATCAGAAGGATGCGTTAATTAAAATAACAAATACTTTATTAAACAGAATTTCAAGAGAAATAACATTGTCACAAACTTCCGGAGATTCTCACACCAGTGACGGGAGGAGGAAAACATGAAGACAATTCATGCTTCTAGGGTTGTGTCCCAGCTGGAACATCTCTTTAGTTACTATTTCCCTAAAGAGTTGATATAATCTGCAGGTCTATTTTTTTAAACAGGTTTTTCTACTGAGCTACTTCTTCTGTCTGCTGAGCCACTACTGCTGTTTCTTTACTGAATGCAGGTGCCCTGAAGACTCTTTGCTGCAAGGGATTGTTGACAATTTGTGCATTTCCCAAAACTTTAGGGCTATTTCAGCTCTTTTGTGAGTGACACTCACAGCTGCACCTAGACAGCATGCTGAGACTTCCTTATGGTCAAATCAGTCCTTTGAGTGATTTTGCTTCCCTTTCAGTTTTAGTTTTACCCAGATCTGCCTACTATTTGCCTTTTTTTGGGTCTAGATGTGAATATATTGGTACTGGGAGCTTCCAGTTAAGGAAACTTACTCTACTATTGCAGATCAACATCTGATATTCAATTTAAGTCTTAAGTAAGTCACTGAGAGGTAAATGACTTGCCTAGGGATCTTATGAACAATATATATCAGGGGCAAGACTTGAACCCAGGCCTTCTTGGCTCTGTGACTAGTTCTCTGTTTGTGATATGTTGCTGTGATGTTTGGGTTGGGGGAGAAAATTCCATTGAACTCTCATCATGTCCCTATCAATTAACAGTAAAGCCATACAAATTATCTACTGTGGATGCACAAGGTGGAGCCGGTGACTTTTGTCCTACCTTCCCACTACTATATTCCATGTTTTGCTCTCCTTCTACTTAGAAGTACCACAATGGCACATTTCTCCAACCCATTTCCAAGTTGCTAATTTGTGCAAATAACACTATGCTTAAAAGAATTTTAAAAATATCACAGAAGGAATTGCATTAATTGGTTGGATTTCTTTTACTCTTTAGACTTCTCAGGGAATGCTGCATCAGCACCTTGATCTAATCCACTCGTCTATGGCTGCTGCCTTTAACCTTGGGACTTCCCAGGGGAACCCTTAACAAGCCCTGGATCCAGCTCCCAACCAGTGCCTCTATCTTTGCTCCTGAGAATTTCCAGGGAGTTTTGTGTCATCCTGGGATACAGGCCTGAAGCCTTGGTCCTGTGTTTTTGTTCCAGGAACTTCTTTAGTATTTAGGATGTTGTTCCTGGATCAGACCCACCTCAGATTGCCAGCTCCTGTCTCCTATCCTGATATCTGATCTTCACCTGCACCTGCTTGCTGTGGGTCAGGCTTTGTGAGCCTCACAGGACTTGATGTTACCACCTGCCACGAGTTGGCCATCAAGGGAGGGCCCTGAACAGTTTACTTATTACCTCCCTCAATGGAATTCTCTCTGGCCACTTAGGATGTATCTGCACTCCTTGTTGTTCAGTGATTTTTCAGTCATGTCTGACTCTTTGTGACGCCATTTGGGGTTTTCTTGGCAAAGTTACTAGAGCGGTTTGTCATTCCCTACTCTAACTCATTTTACAGATGAGGAAACTGAGGCAAACAGGGTTAAGTGATTTGCTCAGGGTCACACAGCTAGTAAGTATCTGAGGCCAAGTTTGAACTGAGGGCCTCCAGACTCTAGGGCCAGTGCTCTATTCACTCTGCTATCTAGCCCCCCTTAATTTTCTGGATAAAGTTGTTATACTTAAAGTCTATGTCATTTTTGTTGCTGTTTTCTTGTTTTTTGGTGGTCAATTACTTAAACAGTTCAAAATTAAGTTGATTCAATTATACATGATATCTTTTTTTTATTATTCTTTCTTTTGAAGAATTAATTTGGATCTTAGCAAACGTTCTTTGTCTGAATATTCAAAGACAATTGACTCCTGCATTATTAATAAGTCCATTTAAGTATAACTTACTTCATCCTTTATGGTGTCACTGTGCCTAGTGTTTATCAATTGCTTTCTTGAATAAAGTGTTTATGATATGGAGCTGAGAGATGTATGTGTAATATGCAAGTCTTTGGCCTCTCTCATTCATTCTTTCTGAACCATGCTTTTCCACATATTTTCCCCCATTCTCCTCTTTTCCTACCTTTTTAGTACAGCCACCAAGTATTAGAAGGGACGTTGTTTTAATTTGGAGGGTTCTTCATAGACTCTACAATTTCATCCTTAGAACTGATATTGGTTCACAAGATGCAATGATTCCCCTTGTTATCTTTTGTGTAAACACGTAATTTGCACCGCAATGCACCATAACCAAATATCTCATTTTTGTTGTTGCCTTTAGGTGTGTGATAAGTCACTGCCAACTGTTTTCTTGCTTTTTAAAGTATGGCAATACTTTAAAATACTCATTGATGTCATTTTTTGTATCATCATAGTTATGCCCAGAATCCCTTCCTTTTCCCATTCCATAGAGCCATCCCAAATAACAAATAGTATTTTTCAAAGACACACCAAAAAAGTCCAACTGATCAATACATTGAAAAAGTTTGAAAATATGTACAATATGTAACACCTGTAGACCTCCCCCTGTCCATGAAGGGGTGGGTTGGGAGTATGTGCTCATATCTCTTCATTTCAGTCATGCTTTATCTTTATAATTTTGTCATGTTCATTTTTGATTTTCGTATGTTCTTTCCATTGTGTATATGTTTTCTGCATTAGTGGAATTTTCCATACTTCTCTGTATTTATCACATTCATAGTTTCTTTTTTTTAAATTTATTTATTTTTAGTTTTCAACATTCACTTCCATAAGTTTTAAATTTTCACCCCCTCCTTCTGGCCTCCCTTCCCAAGACAGCATGCAATCTGATATAGGATCTACACATATATTCCCATTAAACACATTTTCACATTAGTCATGTTGCATTAAAGAATTATAATGAGTGGGAGAAACCATGAGCTAGAAAAAAACCAAACCAAAACAAAACAAAAAAGAAAATAGTCTGCTTCCCCTTGTATTCTGACTCCATAGTTCTTTCTCTGGATGTGGATGGCATTTTCCATAATCAGTCCTTTGGAAATGTTTTAGGTCCTTGTATTGCTGAGATGGGCCAAGTCTGTCAAAATAAGTCCTCATATACTGTGGCTGTTACTGTGTATGATGTTCTCCTGGTTCTGTTTACTTCACTCAGCATCTGTTCATATAAGCCTTTCCAGGTTTTTCTTAAGTCTTCCTGTTCATTATTTCTTATAGCACAATAGTATACCATGCCATTCATATACCACAACTTGGTCAGCCCTTCCCCAGTTGATGGGCATCCTCTCATTTTCCAGTTCTTGGCCACCACAAAGATTGCTGCTATAAATATTTTTGTACATGTGGGTCCTTTTCTCATTTTTTGATCTCTTTGGGATATAGCACTAGAAGTGGTATTGCTGGGTCAAAGGCTGTGTACATTTTTATATGCCTTTATTGCTCTCCAGAATGGTTGGATCAGCTCATAGCTCCACCAACAATGACATTCGTAGTTTCTTACGGCACAGTAATATTCACCACATTCATGTACCATAATTTGTTTAGACATTCTCCTGTTGATGTGTATCTACTTTCTTTCCAATTCTTTGCATTGATTCTTATCAATGGCTTCCTTAGGTTATGAACCCAGTAATGGAGTCTCTGGGTCAAAGGGTATAGACATTTTGGTCATTTTTGTCAGCTTCTTTCTTTACCTCCACAAAGACACCCTTTCATTTTTCTGCAACTTTCTTCTTCTAGTTTTATTTATAGCAAGGATGTCAATGTCAATGACTAATATTAGTAGTCATTGGACATGCTGTCATGGAGCACTAATAATCAAATTAAAATTAATAGACATTTTAGAAAATGTTTAGTTTATAAGACTTTCTGGTCCCCTTTTAAAAATTTAATTTAATTATTTTTTGTTACATTTTAAGTTCTAAATTATCTCCTTCCCTCCATCCCCACTTTGCACTAGAGAAGATCACAATTTGATCCAGATTTATAAATATATGAAAAACTTAGAAAACCCTAGTTAATCAATGAAGGAACTAATTATTCTCAAAGCTATACCAGCCAGTCTAAGTCTAAGCTCTGCTAAGTTCTACTCTGTTGTAAAATCTCCTGTTATACAAGGATCACACTAGCCAAGTATGGACTACCTAATAATGAATTTTTTAGCCATGGCAAACCACAAAAATTTTACATAGTCTTCAGTCCTGTGTGGTCTCCATCTACTTCTGATTTGATCTGGAGGAAAGAAGTATGAGATGAGGTCTTGTGAGCTACAGTTTTGGATAGAGGCTGGGCTGACCCAAAGCATACCTGCTACTGAGATGTAGTTGGGGGGAGGGGGGCAAAATTTGAGAATCTTTGTAGAAGTTTTAATTGGTTTTTAAATGTTTGATACAATTCCCTTGTAAATTAAGTTTGTCCAGGTCTTCTCACCTCCTTTTGGCAATTAATTTATAGCTTGTTCAGTTTCCCATTCTGGGATTGGGTTGTTTCAACTTTCTAGTTCTCATTCTGTTAGTCTGAATATTTTAGATTTTGGTATCTACTCTATGATTTCCTTTGAATTCTCGGTTTTGCTGTCATAGCATTTTATAGTACTTGATAGTTATTTTATTTCCTGTCTATTTGTTGAGAATTCACCCAATTCATTTTTTAATTTAATTTTGTTCTATTTTTGGATCTGGTTACAATAGATTTTTGCCGATTTTCCTAGCCTTTTGAAAATTGCTTTTAGTTTTGTTGATGAATTCTGTAGTCTTTTCACTTTTGTGTTTTTCCTTTGATTTCCCAAGATTTCTTCTTTTGTACTCATTTGAAAGTTGCTAATTTGTTTGTTTTCTGTGCTTTTGTTCTGATCTTTGTAGTTCATTGATCCTCTCTCTTTCCACTTTGCTAACATGTTTTCAAAGATGTTGAATTTCATCAGAGGACTGATACATTTGTGTTTCAAAAGTTTTGGTATGTTGCTTCATTGTTATCTTTACGTTTAACATAATTATTTATTATTCTTATGACTTATTCTTTGACCCAATAGCTAGTCATTATTCTATTACTTATGTTCCATTTTGGTATGTATCTTCTGCTCAAATTTCCTTTACTTTATTCAGTTACGGTCTGTAAATGAGGTGTTTATTATATCTGCTTTTTAAGTTTTGTTTATGATTCCTTTGTCCCCAGCACATCATCAGTTTTTGTAAAGGCATTGTGATGAGAGAATTTCTGGCAGGTCATATAACCAGCTAAAGCCTGCAAAATTTAGCTGAGACATCAAACTTAAGCTCTGACTTTTAACTGGTTAGTGATAAGAACACATCTGGCTCAGCTTTATTACCTCTATTTAGTTAACATGAGCATGTCAGGTAAGTAGCTTAGCTCCAGTTTTAATGTTTTGTCTAAAATTCCACCTAGGGCAGCTAGGCGGCAGAGTACATGGAGTGCCTGGCCTAGAGTCAGGAAGACTCCTCTTCCTGAGTTCAAATCCGGCCTTAGACATTAACTAGTTGGGTGACCCTGGGCAGCTCACTTAACCCTGTTTGCCTCAGTTTCCTGGTCTGTAAAATGAGCTGGAAAAGGAAATGGCAAACCACTCCAGGATCTTTGCCAAGAAAACCCTAACTGGGGGCACAAAGAGTTGGACGTGATTGAAATGACTGAACAACAACAAATTTCAGCTATTTCTCCAGTGTTTACCTATCAGTTTATTATTTTACCTGATGCAGATCTTTCCCTTCTGCTGTTTTTCTTTAATGTATAAATTTTTACCTTCTCTTCTGCCATCTGTAAAATTCCACTGGATTCCTTTTGTTTAATTAAATAAAACCTAACTTAAGACTGCTTAGGGCCCACTGATTTTTGTATCCTGTGGAACTATGCTCTGAGCATACGATAAGTCAGGGTTTTTCTTTAACGTGTTTCTTAAAATTGATCAGTGTGATTGATAGCTATACCTATCAACAAATCCTTGGCCAATTTTTATATCTGCATGGTGGGATACTAAGAAATGTTTGCATTCTTTAGCATTTTCATTCAGAAATCCTCAAAAGTCAGTCAAATATAGTTTACCCTTCGATTCATCCAACCTATATTTTATCTTTTTGTTGTATTTATTGAGCTGTGAGAGATAGAGACTAGAAACTGGAGCTGTGATTTCATTGGTCTAGGGCACTCCAGGCTAAGAGAACTCTCTTTCTCAGTTCAAGTCAGCTTTCTGCAAATTATAGTCTCAGAGTGTCACTTAAAGCATCAAGCGATTATAACCTGCCCCAGGGTCACAAAGCTGGTAGATGCCAGACAGAGACTAGGTCATCCTCTTTTGGAGGCTGGCTCTCAGTGCTGCCTCTGGGAAATGAGAATCTTCCACTATTGTTGTGTTCCTATCAATGGTTTTTGTAATTTGTTTAACTTGTTTTTAAAAAAGAATTTAGCTGCCATGTCACTTGGTGCATATGCATTTAATAGTGGTATTTTTCATTGTCTACAGTAATTTTAAATGTAGTTTCCCTATTTGCCTTTTTATTATCTCCTGATTTGTCATGATGACAGAGACTTTGGCTTTATTAATTACCTGAAGCATAATTGATTTGTTCTATCCCCTGATTTTTACTCTGTTTATGACTATAATTAAATTTTGTTTGTTTGTTTAGTAAATAGCTGAGTTTTGTTTTCTTAGCTGCCCGGCCATTTTATTTCTTTTTTATGGGGAATTCAATACAGTAACATTTAGGATAAAACTCATTAGGTTTGTGTTTTCTTCCACTGATGGCACACACGTATATGATAGATATGTACTTATATCTACACAAGTATGCATAATTAATGGGAGAATACATAAGTTTAACAATTATATCTGGTTATAATCTGTGATTTTATTGCCAAGGGAACTTTTGGTACTGAAACCCTTGGCTGGGGTAGTCAGAGAACTGTCTATGTCATTGAGAGATGAAAGGAGGGAATGAAGGAAACAGGCTTTTATTAAAAGCATTTATTATATGCCAGACACTGTGGCTAAGTGTTGGAGACACAAATACAAGCAAAAAGATAGTCCTTGCCCTCAAGGAGTTTACATTCTAATGGGAGAGTTGAAAAGGTATATGTGTGGATTTGTGTGTGTGTGTGTGTGTGTGTGTGTGTGTGTGTGTGTGTGGGTGTGGGTGAAGGAGTGATTGTGCAGGGTATAATTTTGAAGTTCATAAGATCAGGAATAGAGCTGGGAGGGGAATGAAGGCATGCTGGCCTTGCCCTTTCCCAAATAGAGGCTCCAGTAGAAACTCACAAAAGGGAAAAAGGGAGACCATCTTTGCAGATGATTGTTCCATGGTGAGAAATCCACAAGAGCGGTGGGATGTTCCAAGGTGAGGATATACCAGACCCTTAGGGAAGTTCCAGGATAGGAGCAGCAGAGACATAATTTTGAAGATCATAAGGTCAGGAACAGGATCATTATTTGCTTAGGGTCACACTCTCTGTATTTTCAGAGGTGGGACCTAACTCCATCCACCCTTTATCTACTATGCCATGTCTCCCTTAATGCATATACATATGTGCATGAGTCCACACACACACACACACACACACACACACACACACACACACAGCAAGAATAAGATCCTCCTTGTGTAGTATGAACAAAGTTCTCTGGGCTGCTGGCCACTGTGAAAAATGACTTTATTAACTACCTTGACTTGCTTGAGCTTTCTTACTATCCAGAGGAGGCCAGACTGATCTGGAAATCAGAATCAGCCAATCAAGAGGCAGACGGAACATCTCTTAAGTTTGACATGCCAAGGATCCTTTGCAGTATTTGCTTGCTGAACCTAGAACTTCCTCTGCTGTGCTGGAGACCACAGAACTGACTTAAGCGGGTCCAAACCAGCTCTAACGGACTGAACTGGTGCAAGTATCCTAGTTCTGAGACCTTGGGGACTTTTCAATCTCTCCCTCTTCCTTGTTCTGTGTAGGCATCTCATGATCTCTGTGAAATGGTCTCTCCTTGGGAAATAGAAACTGAACCCAAGGGACTGTGGCAGTACCTGACCGGGCCATGACACGGTGGGGAAATTCAAATCCGTGATGGTGGTACCTGATTGGGCCATGACACGGACATTCCCACCCAACTTTGCAGTTTCTCTTTGTCCTTATAATCTGCGCAGCCTAACCCCAAAGCGAGCTCAGTTCTGACTGCAGCTCCACGTATACGCATGCGCACTGCTTCGAGAGAAAACAAGGATGTGTACAACCTAATTCTGTTTGTCTTTCTTAGGCTGAACTTTGAAGGTTGACAACATATGATATGTAGAAATTTCTACAGAATGTACAAATACAAATACAGAATGTACCCACCTCCCACATGAGATGGGGCTCTTGAGTAATATTGGTTCTGGGCAAAATGACAACCACAATACAAATATGGCCTTAATGGTCTCTCTTACTAGTTCAATGGATGGTTTAAATGTTTATTTCTTTGTTTTCAGCTCTATTTACATATGTGTACATGTATGTATGTTTATTTGTTTTTCTCATGTGAAGATCCAGGGGCCTTCTTCGCAGCCGCATCTCAGCTCATACTGATCAAGAATATGGTTTCTTTAAAGGAAGGGCCAAACTTTTACACTCTCTCTGTCTCTCTATCATTTTCTGTCTGTCTCTCTTTGTTTCCATCTCTGTCTATCCCTCTTTCTCTTTCTCTCACTCTGAGGAAATAAAATGTCTCTCCTCCACAAGGGCAAAAGAACCTTTCTCAAGCTCTCTCTGTTGCTATCATTAACTACACAATTCAAGATTTTGGCAGCTATCAACTTTTGATTTTTTAAAAATTTCTTATAGTTGGAATAGCATCAGAATTGAAAAGGGGACAGTCAAGGAAACAAAAGCCTGAGTTCTGGGGTCTTTGGGGCTGATAGCTTGGGAGGGAGGATCTTTTCCTCTCCATTTATCTCTTCTTGTCCCCTTTGGGCTAAAAGGGTGAGTGTGGAAGTGATCATTCCATGGCCTATCTGGGAAACAGAGAAACAGGACTTTAAACTAAGCCCTTTCCTGGATAGAGGGTAGAATCAAAGCATTGAAATGATTCTAATCCTTCAAATTTCACAAGCATATCAGTTGTACTCAGTTATAATGATGGCTATCATTTATGCAATGCTTTCAGGCTTGTAAGCACTTTACATGTGTTATCTCCTTAGCTTTCACTCTCTGGTGTTCATGTTGGCAACTTGTCAACTCAGTTCTGGAGTTTTTTGGAGGGAAGGTGCATCCCCATACTCCCTCCCCCCCAGTTCTATTCCTTTGGGTGGCTCAGCAAGATGGCTAATCTCTTCCTCTTTCTCTGTGTTATCAATTCAGGGTTCACATGTTACTGTTTCTGTTAGTCAGGCAATACACATTTCTTTTTTCCTTTTTTTTTTTGCCAATAAATCCATCTATTCAAATTGGGAGCAAAATAGAAGTCAGAGAAAGTATATATAGCAGAATATACACCAGACAATACAGAGTGAGGGTGCTCTTCCATTGGAAGCTAGGTAAGAGCCAGAGAGAGAGAGAGAGAGAGAGAGAGACAGACAGACAGACAGACAGACAGAGACAGAGAGAGACAGACACACACAGACAGAGAGAAGAAGACAGACAGACAGACACACACACACAGAGTAAGAGAGACAGAGAGACCCAGATCTCACCCAAGGGTAAGTTCCTCGAAGTCTGAATTGTAGCAAACTGGGAATCGGGACATGGTGGAGACTGCCAGATCTATTTATTTCAGCTTCTTTCTAGCAGCTTTTCCTTCAGCAACCTGAAGTGGGGTTTGGCATCATCTATCTCTCTTGAAACTAGAAGCTGGAAGCTCCTGAAGAGACTGCAGAGCCCAAAGAGACTTAGCAACTTGAAGAAAACTCAGTAAACATTTATTAAGCACCTACTATGTGCTAAGCTGTGTGCTAAGTACTGGGGATACAAAGAAAGGTAGAAGTCTCTGCTCTCAAGAAGCTCACAGTCTAAGGAGGGAGACAACATGAAAACAACTGTGTCCAAACAAGCTCTCTTCAGGTTGAAGTGGAAATGACCAGCAGAGGGAATTCAATAAATTGAAGAGGGATTGGGAAAAGCTTCCTGAAGATGATGAGATTTTAGTTGGGAATTAAAAGAAGCCAGGGAACCCAGAAGGTGGAGAGGGAGGGCCTTCTGGGCAAGGAGGACAGTCAGAGAAAATGCTGGACTTGGGAGATGGAGGCCAGCATCACTAGACAGCAGAGTCCCTGGGGTTGCATAGGGGAGATGTAAGGAATAAGAAGACTGGGAAGGTAGGGGTGGAGAGGGTAATTAAGAACTTTGACCTTCAGACAGAGGATTTTATATTTGATCCTGGAGGTGACAGGGAGCCAGTGGAGTTTGCTGATTAGGGGTGATCCGGTCAGATTTGCACTTTGGGCAGCTCAGTTTGACAGCTGAATGGAGGATGGACGGGAGTGGGGAAAGACTTATGGCAGGAAGTCCATATCAATAGTCCAGTCTGTTCAGTTGCCATAAGTGTTTCTGACATCTTCAGTCTCTCTGGCAATTCTCACTGATTGGCAGGCCATCTGGTGAAAGGTTATATGCACATAAAACTCTAGCTCCTCTTTTATGTCGGCCTTTGGTCCCTGCTGTTTGCTTTGCTGATGTAACCAGAACCACACTGGGCCAAGGGAGCTGGAGTGCTGTGTACCCTTTCCTTCTCCACAAAAGGGACCCTCTCTGGATCCATGCAGTTGTGGACTGGGTTCAGTCCCTGGGGAGCCTGACCATCTAACAGAACAGGTCTCTTGTACCATTCTTTCTTTAGCTCTTTAGAGCACTGTCCCAACCCCTGGGAGACCTGGGAGGATTCGTTAAAGCTTAGGTTTGGCTCATGCCTAAGATCTCTCCAATAAGGGGAGCTGAAAGGTACTCAATGTACAATGTGAATCAGAAATGAGACACCTATTTAATTCCATTACACAAAAGAAATCCTTAGTGCATGCAAGACCCCCAAGCATTCATTGGCAGAAAAAAACCCTTAAAACAAGTAGCGGTAACTTATAACCACTCTCAAATTCTTCCGGGATATTGACACTTGAAACATCAGGATATGTTCAGTTTGTGGGACCAATGAATACACATTTTACATTTCACCTTGGCTTTGTACTGTCCAAATAATTCGCTCCAGGTTCTTCTGTGGAGGCAGACCAAAGCTTGGGTTCATTCCTTGCTTGGTGTTCATCTTTTCCCCCAAGAAGCGCTATAGGGGATATATAGAGGACAGCCCCCCTCCTACTGACTGAAGAAGGACCATTCTAATTCACAATATGACTTCTAAGACCAGAAATGTCTCTCTCTCTCTCTCTTTCTCTCTTTCTGTATTTCTCTTCCCTTTTCTCTCTCAGTCTCTGTCTTAGTCATTTGATTGATTGATTCTTAGTCATTTATTATCAGGCAAAGAAATAAGGCAGGAATGGGAGCCAAAGCCCCCAGGCTTAGACTCACCCAAGCCCACACATGATCTGGCTTCCATGTGTTTTGGGGGGAGGAAGGATACCAGCCCTGCCTCCATCCCTCTGTAGTGAAGCTTGAAAACTCTTGCTATGCTCAACAGATGGAAAGAAAAGAGAACATAGAGGACAGGCCATTTCCTTTGAAAATTTTACCAAGTCAGCAGCCAATAAAAGGATAATTTCATCATCTTGAAGCTTAAGGTGCTTCCATGTTGAGTTGTGTCTTTGGAATCTTTGGAAGGTTCTGGGGAAGCCCCAGTACCACATTTTCTAAGTTGGCCCTGAGAAGCTCATTCCCATATATCCTCCATGGCACTTCTACTAAGGTGAAGCCAGGTTGCTCCCCCCCACCCCAGCTTCTGGTCTCTCTCTCATAACCCTGTTCTATTCTGAGCTCCTTGGGTTCACTTTTATTATTGTCATATTATTGTATTAATTTTTTTTCACTTTTTTGGGAATGCTTTTAAGTCTTATAGTATCTTTATATACATATCTTTAAATTCCTCACTCTGGTTTTTAGAGTTCTCTGACATTCTTCCAGTTTTGTTTTTAAATATTTTATTCCATTATTTTTTCTTTTGTATATAATTTCTGTCTTGATCCTTTCACCTTCTTCTTCTTCTTCTTCTTCATCAGAGAATCTGTTGTTTATGGAGAGTGTCTCCGCCTTTTGTTCTAAATTTCCTAGTCCTTGGTTTGACTTATTTATATGATTCTTAAAAGCTCTAATTTCTGTTATTATTTCATTCATTCACTTAATTGTTTGATTTGTTTTTCTGAGCTCTTCTGGAAGTTCTTAGAATTACTTCATTGTAATTTCAGAGTGCCTTGAAAAATTTATTCAAATATGAAGACCTTCCTCAGAGATTTTGATTAATTTTCTCCTGTTGCAAAGCACTTGTTCGCTGAGATGAATTTTTCACCCCATCTCAATAAATGAATGAATGCTTGTTCATTTCACTTAGTTTTCATACTTTTAATCAAACACTGCTAATTTTTCCACATTGTCCTTGCTATCTGTTTACAATTAGATTGCCAACTTAGGGCAGAGATCAGAGTTAGTAAAAAGAAAGAATAATAAATGAGAAAAACACATGCTGTACAAATGGAACAACTCAATCCTGAATTACTTAAACAACAATGAGAAGTGGGAAAGGGACAAAAGAAATGATGCCAGCAACAATTTCGATAATTTTACATAGAAATTTAACCAGTATATATTTATTGCCACAAAGAGAAGACCACAGAATCCCAGAAGGCATCATCTGCATCAGTGAACATTTGACATACTTGCCAAGCAGAGAGAGATACCAGCTAAACACAAGTTATTTAGAGTATAAACTCATTTGTAAAGTATGACAAAGTTCTACAATTATGGGTAGTATCAACCCATAAAGCAGAGAGAAGCAGTAGATGGTAAAACTACTTTAGAAAAACTTGGCAAGATACCCAACTAAGCAAAATTATCCCAAGGACATTTAAGGATGATGACGGATTGAAAAAAAAATGGAAAAGATCTGTAAAGATGACTATAACAGATAGTTTTATCTATCAAGGACAGTGGAACTACTATACTAGGACCCTCAATGCTTATGCTTGTAGGGGAGGTAGAACTGTCACTATGGAGAGTAAAGATGGAAAAAAACCACTGTACCATATTAAGCATGTATAGAGGAGATTCTTGATAGAGGAGAAACGACAGTTAGAGTACTAAAGAATCGATATGCAAGTTATCAGAAGCAGAGGAAGATAGCAAAGTTGTGGGGAAAAAAATCTTAGATCTCATTAATGCAAAAAGGCAACTGAAAAATCAACAGCTACTTACCCATATGCCCATGCTTCCACCTAGACAAAATCTATGTGAGCGTCATCCATACATGAATCAAAGGCACCTTTGATGAGAATACAATTAGGGAACAAGCAGGTTTTACAAATGCTATTCAATAATGATCAGTGATCTTCTTAAAGCACAGACCTGACCATGTAACCTCCCTAGTCATTAAGCTTTAGGCTCTCTTTTACCTCCAGGATCAAATGCAAAATCTTCTGTAGGCATTTAATACCCTTCACAACCTGACTTCTTTTTACTTTTGCAGTCTTTTTATAACTCCCTCCCCTCTGTGTCTTCTGTCATCTGATGGCACTGGCCTTCTTGCTGTTCCTCGCATGAGACACTCCAGCTTCCGACTAATCATGCATTACCAGAGGACAAAGGACAAGAGTTACATGGGATGGGCAGGCATGGATGGATTTTCAGCTATTGCATTGGATGGAGTATCTGAATGGATGAGATCACAGATCTATTTAAGTACGGATAAGTTAGAGTGGGCAGCTATGTATTTCAGTGGATAGAGTGCCAGGCCTGGAGTCAGGAAAACTCCTGAGTTCAAATCTGGACTCAGACACTAGCTGTGTGACCCTGAGTAAGTCACTTAACGCCGTATGCCTCAGTTTCCCCATCTGTAAAATGAGCTGTAGAAGGAAATGATACTCCTGCGTCTTGGCCAAGAAAACCCCAAATGGAGTCATGAAGAGTCAGACATAACTGAAAAATGCCCAAACAAGTCAGAGTGGGTTCCAGGGAGGCTGCTCTATTAGGATGAGGTGACGGATCAGGCGATGGTTTCACACCATGAAAACTGCCTTCCTTAGTATTCCTAGAATAAAAATTTACATTTATTTGACATCTTAATACATGAAATGTTTAGCTTGGCTTGCAAAGATCATTTGGAATCTGTGGACCTGGGTTCAAATGCTAGCGCTTCAAATGCTAGTCTACAATTGTAGACAAGTCTCTTCTATGCCCTGAGTCTCAGTTTCCTTGCATGATAGTTAAGGTTTCTTTCAGATTCAGTCTATGAACTCTTTGTAAAGTAGGCATGTTCCTTTTAGCTTTGAGCTAGAAGAAGCAAGGAGGCCTCTAGTGATTGGATGGGGTCTGGAGGTCTGGGAGCTTTGTCTGGGAAGGTTTCATAGGCAACAAAGACACTGAAAGAGGACAGAGATTCAGTTGTTTTAGAAGCAAACATGACTCTTGAGCTTGAAGTAGATAAAGGGTTGTCACATGGAGTCTGTCACTAGAGTGTACTCCAACCTTTCAGTTTTCAAGGTTTTTTCTTTTTTTGTTTTCCATGCTGATTTAGGATTTCATTGATTTATCAAGGTAAGGAAATATCCTCTACTTATTAATACTCATTAGTACTTATAGTCTTACAGAATTGTGTGGGGTTCTGGCAAGACAAGTAACTTGCCCAGGGTCACATTGTATATGTCAAAGGCAGGGCTTGAATCCAGGTATTTCTGACTTGGAGGCTAGTTCTCTGTCGACAATGCACAAAAAGAAATCATCAATTTGATTTTGTTTTTACTTTTGAGGAAAAAATTGAAATAAAGTGAAATATTTTGAATTGTGCAAACAGAATAGTTTGATACGTGTATATGGACTGATAAAAGACCATTTATCAATCAATCAACATTTATTAAGTGCTTGTTATGTGCCAGGAACTGTGCTAAATGCAGCATACACCAAAAGAGGGCAAAGACATTCCCTGCTCTCAAGGAGCTTACCATCTAATATCAGTACCTTATCAGGACCAGAAGAGATTACCTGCCAGTTAGTCAATCAGTCAACGTTTATTAAATGCCTAAGATATTCCAAGCACTATGTTAAATCCCTGTGTAAGACATTCTTTGGTCTTGAGCTAACCATCTAATGGAGGCGACATCACGCGAATAACTAAGTATAAACAAGGGAGATTGGCAAAGGCTTCCTGTAGGAGGTGGGCTTTTAACCGTACCTTAAGGAAGCCCTTTTGGGGGTGGGGGTGGGAGTGGGGTTGGATGGATGAGAATAAGGAAAGAGAACATTCCAGGCATGGGAGACAGCCAGGGAAAGGGATTGGAGTAGAGGGAGAGAGTGTCCTGTTTTAGGACCAGCAAGAAGACTGGGGTCACTGATCACAGAGTGTGTAGATGGAGGAGTAAGGTATAAGAAGACCAGAAAGGTATGGGGGGCAGGACTAGGTTACAAAGGACTTTGAATGCCACACAGAGGACATTATATTTGATCCTGCAGGTGATAGGGAGCCACAGGAATTTATTGAGTAGGAGAAAGGGAGGTGACATGGGAGGTGACGCTTACACTTTAAAGAAGGAATAAGCATTTATTGAGTGCCTATCTGATACTGGGCGCTGTGCTTTACAAATATTAGCTTGTCTGATCTTCACAACAACCCTTCGAGGTGGGTGCTATTGTTATCCCCATTTTGTAGTTGAGGAAACCGAGCAGGCAGAAGTTAAGTGACTTACCCAGGGTCACACAGCTAGTAAATGTTGGAGGCCAGATTTGAACTCGTCTTCCTGACTCCAGGCCTGACGATCCATCCACTGCATCAGTCTCTTTGACAGCATTGCTGCAGGACAGCAGCATTTAGAGGCCTTAAAATATGAACATGACAAATCTCTCCTATTTTAAGAGAGAGAGAAAAACGGTTAAAATGGGATCAGGCAATCACGCTATCTCTGGAATGTTTAAGTTTTACTTGGTACCTGTGGATATAAAACAAGACTGCTACCATTGCCACACGTTTAAATAGAGATTCAGGGGTTTCTGGTTCCCAATACTAGATGATGACCTCTTGGGAAGCATTCTTTTTTGTGTCTACCTTAAGACAAAGGTAGAAGAAACCCCTAGAGAGTGGTTCCAGCTGCCCACTCTGCCCCCCAGGGTGGCCTCCCTCCATTAGAAGCAGGGACAGAATTATGATTATGCAACAACAAAATAATTCACAGGCTTTCCTTAGTTCTCACCGTGCCACTGTGAATCTTGATCCATGTCTATAAACTCCACCCACTTCCCGGGTACAAAGAGAGCCACCCTAGGATTCCCTTTGGACCCGTGCTTTGTTCTTAAAGAGGACCATGACATCAGGGAGGTGATGCCATGACTTGAAAGTCAATTGGATTTAAGTGAGGGAGGGCTAGGCAAAGTCATCAGCCTCACTCTCTCCTCGGGAGCCATCTGGGTCCAGTGGCAAGAAATAGATCAAGATGATTGTTGATGGCCCCAGATGCAGTGGGAGGCCTTGGCCTTTTTAAGCTAAGGTCTTTAGCAGTTTTACTGAGGCAACACTCATTCAGTGATTAAGGCTAGGTAAGAAATGAGGCAAAGAATGAAAAAAAAAAACCGGTCTGAGAGTGAAAGACCCTCAGGGTTTCTGGCCAAAACAACAGGTTGCAGGCTAGATGAAATAAATGTGTGACCTTGGGCTAATGACTGTCTCACTCTGTGATATCATCTATGAAACGGGATTGCACTCTGAGGGCTCCTCTGGTTTTAGCTCCACAGCCATATGACTTGTCCAGGATCTCACAGGTGTTACTTTGTCTGAGATAGTAACTGGAAGAGCCAATCTTTAGGCCAGATCTTCTGATGGCTGGAGACAGGGTGGATGCAGATTTCAGTCAAGTGTTTGCCCAAGTGTGTAATGGAAAACTGACCTGGTGTTCTAAAACCTTGGCCTGAGAGGTTGGAGGTGCAGAATCAGGAGTGAAGGTAAGAGGAGGTTTATTTTGCAAACACTTTGCTTTAAGCTTAGTCTCATTTTATTCCCCATCCCTTGGGAGATGTACCAAGCTCCTGTGAATTTCATTATGCATACACAGAGTATATAAATGTAAAGTTATTTTTGGGCTGAGACCTCGAGTGGCAGATTACATTCTGGAAATCATTTTTTTTTTTTTAGTGCTAAATGACCAGGTTTGGCTCAAAAACCCGAAGATAGTTTTATAGCAATTTTGAGAAAGTGAAAGCCCAACATTTAGTGGAGGGAGCCCTGTCTGAACAAAAGGACAGGGAAGACACTGAGGGTACCCCACTTTGAGTTTGTATCTGGGAGTGTTGGGGGTGGGCCTAACACTAGCACCTCCTTCAGGGTTGATGTTGGGATCAAATGAGGCACTCATAGGTGATTGAGCAGTTAACCAAAGGAAGTTAATACGTTCTAAAGTAGCAAGGATATTCACCAATTATACAGTGGCATTTGGCTTCTAAAAACAAGGCCCCTCTCTTCTCCATATGGAAATATGGCAGGTCGGCAGGGTAGAATAGGGTGAGGAATGTGGTGACTCATATAGTCTTCAGAAATTCACCAAATTGGAGGGACCCCAGCTCCACATGGGTGGGACTTTTTATACCTTTAGGCGACCACAAAGTTATATCAAGAAAAGAGGGGCCAGTCATATGCTGGGATGCTTTGTTGCCTTTTAGAGAAAACTAATCCCTGTTATGGAAAATGAGGAAAGTTATTCGCTATTCAGAGAAACAGAAGAACCCTGGTCTAACATAGGGTGTAAAGCAATGTTTGAGAGTTGAATTAAGAACTGGACTGGGTGTATGAAGGGTAGTGAAATTTGCACCATATGCTTTAAGAGGTCTGAGCATATGTTAGCTCATGTGCTAGTATTACCTGGCATTTACATAGTCTAGAAGGTTTACGGAGTACTTTACAATGTCACCTATGATTGTGATTACTTTTGTTTAATCTATTTTAATACAACCCTATTTCTACATGGTCTCTTTCCCCCCTCAACCCTATCTTCCATTTGTCAAACCTTTTCCTAAGTTTGGAGCTTTAATTAATTGATTAATTTCCTATTTTTCCATTCTTTCCTCCTGATTTTGCACCTCTCATTTAAGTGATTAGTTCAAGATCTCCTCCTTCCTTCCAAATTCTTTTGTTTGTTAGTTTTAAAATTTTTTTTCTATGACTTTTTCTAAGAAGAGTTTCTTTACCTTGTTCCCTTTATTAAGTCTCTGTTTATTTGGAATGTTTATTCCTTGATTCATAATCTAGGTACTTATTTATTCCTTCTTGAAGCTCTTTGTTTTCCTCTTTGAATTAAATCACCTGAAGCAGCGTGTCTGACCTCCCTCTTCTAACTAATGTCTACTTATTGCCTTTGAAAATCTTGCACCATTGCCCCTACCCCTTTTTTGGTGTCTCATTCTTAAGAGCATCAATTCATGAGTGAAGTAATGAGGGTAAAAGTGCGGCCCCAAGATTGAAATTACCCTCTGTCGCACATAGTCTGGTCCAATTCTGTCCACTGTCGTGCTCACAATCAATCTACTTTCTATTTGCCGTGAGATCTTATATATGGGTCCATGTACTCCCACCATCCCAGTTGTTGGTTGGCCCCCAGGAGATACAACTTTCCTCTTACTGAGGCAGGATGTCGTCTGTGGAAGCACAACACTCAGAGCAAGTGGTTTTCCTGTGCAACAAATTCCCTCCAGATTAAAACCACACAAGGCCCTTATGTCCTATCACTGACATACACCTCTTTCTTCCTGGAGTGCTCATCAGTAGGATTCTCTAGTTGACTTGAGACTTCTCCCTTCCCCCTCCCCCTGTCTCATTTTAATTCCTACTGTCTACCACTTCTCCCAAATTCTTATAGGTTCTTTTCTTGCTGAGAGACATTTCCCCCCTTAATTTTCCTATGCATGGACCTAATTAGGGCACATCATACATTCTTCTTTATCGCTCTCTTTCCCCATTTATAGATTAATTTTGACTCATAAAACACACTGCTCATCTATGAAGGGGGTTATTGGGTTTAGTCTATGACAATTCAGTCATCTTCCACTGTTACTTCTATTTCTTTAGATCTTTATCCCCTTGTGTACTTAAAACATCTCTTGATGATCCTTTTTTAACTTCACTACTAAAGTTTTTCTTCTTTCTTTTTCCTTTTTTTGCTTCTTCCCCTCCTTCCATCTTTCCTTCCTTCCTTTTTTCTCCCTCCCTTCCTCCCTCTCTCCCTTCCTTCATTCTTTCTTTCCTTCCTCTATTATCTATCTATCCAGCCATTCATTTATTTACCTACCTACGTACATATTTGTTTATTTGCCTGTCTTGTCTTTCCATTTTTTGGGAATGTTTGCAAGTCAAACATTCTTCTCAGATCTGTTTCCCCCTACACCCCCCAGGAATGCCTCTTTCATTGAATATTCATGTTTTCACTGATGATTAGTTTCATATTTTCAGGGTATGCCACTTTGGTATGTATCTTGAGCTCCTTTGGTTTTAGGAATATAATATTCCCTTCTTTTTATGGTTTCTAGTGGTTGCGGAATAGTCATTTTAAATTTCCTTTCCTTTACAAAGACTTATCAAACGAAAGCTCTTTTCTTGGCTTTTTATAGAATTCACTGTTTGTCAGTATATTTGTTAAATTTAACCACCTTGGTCTTGGAGATTAAATGTGAGGCTTTTTTTTTCTGAAAGCAATCTCTGGATTCTTTCAATTGGTGCTTTGTTTTATGCATATAGAAATCCTGGACAATTTTCCTGTTTTATTTCATCTATTATGACATTTAAGTTTTTAAATTTGTCCTTTTCTTCTGGGAGACCAATGAGTCTTAAGTTGTCTCTGTGCATCCTCTCTCTGAGGTCAATGGCTTTTGCTTGTCTAGAGATCCCATGTTCTTTTGAATATTATCCTCTTCTCCCTGTTTGTACTTTGCTTCCTGCATTAGTTGTCCAGATCTCTTGTTCTTTTGCTTCTTTGGAGAGACTCGCTATCGTGGATTCAAATGTTTCTGTTCTGCTGCTTACTTCTGCTAGGAAGGCTATGAGTTTTGACATTTGTTGTCTTTTCACGTAATTCTTTTATTTATTTTTAAGCTTCTCTTTCTAACCGTTCTACATCTTTTTATTGTTTCCCATCCTATTGGGGATTCCATAGAGTCCTATGTTTCATCGGGCATTGACTAAATTTCCTTTATCATGTAATTTTTGGAGGATTTGGTAATTTTTTTAGTACTTAGCACTTACACTTCCTTCCAATCACAGTATTATCTCTGCGATTTTTCTGCTTGTGTGCTGTTGTTGTTCAATAGCGTCCAACTCTTTGTGACCCCATTTGGGGTTTTCTTGGCAAAGATACTGGCGTGGTTTGCCATTTCCTTCTCCAGCTCATTTTACAGATGAGGAAACTGAGGCAAACAGCATCAAGTCATGGGTCACACAACTAGTAAGTGTTTGAGGCTGAATCGGAACTTAGGTCTTCCTGACTCCAGGTCCAGCACTTTATCCACTGTGCCTCTTAGTTCCTTTAGTCCTAAGTTTTAAATTGGAAATCTTTGGTGATTTTAGTCTTTCCTCTTTATCTTCTCTTGTATTCACTTTTTGACTTGTTGGTCTTTAATGGTGGGTTGCCTCTTGAGATGGACTGAAAAGCTGCTTCAACCTTCTCTCATGTTGAGAAATTTATTTTTCACTGGTCTTGATTCTGGCCCTAATTAGTTTCTAGAGACATTGGACCAACCCCATTTAGATTTCAGTCTCCTTTTCTTCAGGTCCAGTGCAACTGTTCGTAATGTTTTCTTATCTCAGTTCTATCTCCAACTCTTAGATTCTCTCCTACTGTGGCTGGGATGAATCAGCTTTTGCTGCTTTTTACATATTTAAGAGAGAGCAGCCTGAGTGTTCTGGGCAAAACCTCTGGTCTTGAGGCTCTCTAATTTAGGAGATGCCCCCAGACAGAAAGAATCCTGATCCTACGATTCTCTCCAATTCTTTCTTCCTTTTCATTTATCGGAACAGAGGCAATGTTTGCTGCTGATGGCAATGATTCAGGGTAGGCCATCAGATTATCTGCAGCAGGGGCAGAATCCCTGTGTGGGTCCCAAATAAAACCCTCCAGACTGGTTTGTGCTTCCTCACAAAGTGTGGAAGATGGTGGTGAAGTGGGGCTGAGTGAATATGCTAAGGGTTAGCACTCTCCAGTATTAATTCACAAAGTTGTTACCATCTTGGAGTTCTCTCTTTCTTTTTCTATGGAGTCAGCTGTAATTGCTCTTTTTCTCGCTTACAATTCTTCTTTTGAGTTTTTTTGGCAAAGTTAGTGGGGACTGGAGAAAATATCTAGTCCACCATTTTGTAACTTATGTGACTCAAAAAGCTTACCTTCTAATAGGAGAGACGAGCAAGTGAGAAGGGGACACAAAAATATTGAGAAGGTAGAGATGACAAGACTTGACAGCAGACTGGCTATATGGAGTAGGTATGAGTGATGCTAGCGGGGCCTGAGTGACTGGAAGAATGGTGGTAATAGAGAAGTAGGGGGGAGGGGGAGGATTTTGGGGGAAAGATAATGAATTCTGTTTTGGATATGATAAACTTGAGATGTCTATTGGTCTTCCAATTTGCATTCAAAAAGACTGCAAGATTCAGGTCAGGAGACCTCAGGGCTGGATAAAGACATCTGAGAATGACCTATATAAACTGGTCATTGAATCCATGGGATAGCCAAGTGATGTAGAAGGAAAAGAGAAAGGGGCTCAGGACAGAGTAATGGAGGATAATCAGGAGCCAGAGCCAGCAAAGGTGACTGAGAAGGAGTGTTCTGACAGAGAGGAGACAAACCAAAGCAGAAGAAAGAGAGCAGGATCACAGAAAACTGATAGGAGAGAGAATGGTCACATATTGGCTGTGAAACAGTAAATTCCTCAGCAGTAGCTCCTTATACCGGTGGAATCACAAATCCCTTTAATCCCATCCACTGTCTGACAAAATGTGGCACCATTTTTCTAAAGATCCAAATATGGATTTGATAAAAGCCAATCAACATAGTTTCTTTCTTTCTTCATGGTTCCTCATGGAGAACTTGTTCTAAGACTAGCAATGGGGAAGTTCAGGCACGTGCCAATCCCATCCTGATGCTGAGAACTCTCTCATCTGCTCTTATCTGAACTGCTCTTCCCAATTATCTGCTTGTTTATCTTAAAACATGACATCTTTCCTACTGTCTTTGAAAAGAAAATAGTTTCTTTCATTTCTCTCCTCTTGACTGGTCTCAGAAGCGGCTTTTTGGATTGGAGATTGAAGGGGAGAGGTTGGTCAAACAGGTCACAACTTTCTATAGTAAAAAAAAGTTACTTGGTGGATTAGTGAATTATAGTATCCTTATGAGGGACATGGAGAAACATAAGCCTGATCCACAGTTTTACGAGAGATTTTTAAATGTGTTTTCTTTTAGTCCTCTATAAAAGCCATTCTCTGTTGTTTGATCATGGCCCACCAGGGTAACATGAGCGCTGGCGGGTTCTACAGTATGGGAAAGTCTTATGTCCAGCCGTGGTGAACTCTGAGTGTGCTTTTCCAAAACCAACCTTGTAGTTTTAATGAAACATCAGGCTATTAAGTAAGGTTGCTTCTGTGTGTCATACTACTTTGTTTCACTGGTCAACTCTTTTTTTAAACTGGTATGTGTTGGTAAGCAAAATGGGCTCCTTAGCACTTAGTGCCCATGAAGAGTTTGGCTTTTATTTGCTAAGCCCCAGGCCCAAACTCCTATTAGGTGTGGAACCTATGTGGGTGTGGATTGGTGACTGGGGTGTGGCCCAAGGTGAGGCTTGCTAAGGGGAGGTGTTAACTCCAGAGCCATGACCTATTAGGTGGCTAACCTAATAGGCTAACCTAACCTATGTGGATGTAACCTCCCAGGGTCCTAAGGGGAGGGGCTACCTAGAACCAATCATAGCAGCCTAAATTCTGGTCATTCAGTTGACGGTTGATGATGTCTGAAGCCCTATAAAGAAGGGAGGACAGAGCCATTTGTGCAGGGCTCTTGAGATGGTGTTGATGAGGAGACTCTGGGCAGCTGTAGCTAAGGAGACCCCCAGCTTGTAAACCCGGATGCTGAGACTTTGTTGAACTCTGGTCACTGTGTATTGGGATTTGAATCAGACAAGGTCTGTCTGTTGCTGTTTGTAATTTGTTTGTATTTTGTTCTGAAGTTCAGGGTGCTGGCTTTTTCACCTGAGCTAAGTGAATGATATTTGTATGCTGAATTAAAGTAAGCTTGCCAGCCCCTTCACCTTGCTTTCCTTAGTTAAGCAGATCAAACGAACATGTGCTGTTGGCAGCTTTCTGGGTGCTGGCTGTGGGTGGATCTCACACCCCCACGGAAGCTGCTCGCCAGATTGTTGAAACATGGTACTAAATCATTTTGATGATTACTGGTTTGTAGCGAAATTTGAAATCTGACACTATTAGGCGCTCTTCTTTCCTACTTTTTCTCATTATTTTCCTTGAGATTCTTGACTTTTTCTGTTTCTCCAGATGGAACGAAGGCAGGAAGGAGGAGGAAGCAAGTATTTATTGAGCATTATTTTATGCCAGGCATTGTGATAAACAATGGAAATACATATAGAATCAAAAAAGAAAGACAGTCCTTGCCTTCAAGTAGGTTATATTCTAATGGGAATGGATAGGGAAGATAATGTACAAAAGGTAGCTGAAGAGTGAGAAGGGGAGATCAATTTTGTTTTTATTTTGAACAATTTCAGAGAAATCTGGGAAGACTTGTATGCTAATGCAGAATGAATTGAGCAGAACGAGGATAACAATTTATGTAATAACTACTACTATAAAAACAGACAATTTGGAAAGGCTTAAGAACTCTGATCAACACAATGGCCAGAGGACCTAACAAAGACACCTTCTGACAGAGAGGGAATGGATTCAAGATGCAGAATAAATCATACATTTTTGGATCTGGCCAATGTGGGAATTAGTATTGCTTGACTATTCATATTTATTTTTTTAAAAAAGATTTTGTTTTTCTTCTTCTTCTTTTTTTTAATGAGGAGGAGATGTAGGAGGAAGAAAAAGCAAATGCTTGTTAATAGAAAAAAAATTCAGAAAACCCAACAACCTTTGTTGGTATGGAAAGGGTTATCACCAGCAGGTTGACCATAGACAATGATGACAACCCTTGAAACAAAGAAAATAAAAAGACTCACAGTCCTATATGGCCTCTTTGTGCTTTTGTAGTGACTATGACACTTAG
Source organism: Phalanger gymnotis (assembly GCA_028646595.1). Taxonomy (NCBI): domain Eukaryota; kingdom Metazoa; phylum Chordata; class Mammalia; order Diprotodontia; family Phalangeridae; genus Phalanger; species Phalanger gymnotis. The sequence goes on from CM053623.1 coordinate 350,511,609, forward strand.
TGACTCTCTCTGAGATAACTTTTCATTTAGTCTGTATAAAACCTGCAGATATACATGCACGCACACACATACACACACACACATATATACACACACTTATATATGACTATGTATATGCAAGTACCTATATAGACATACACTTTAATATATATATTTTTATATATATACATATGACTATGTATATGCAAGTACATACATCTATCTATCTCACATTACAGTGGAGGAATTTTATTTTATATATATATATATAACCATATATATGACTATACATATAAAACAGTGTAACTATATGTGAATATATATACATGTATATATATGTATATATGTATATATATGTATACGTGTGTGTGTATATGTATATGTATACATATATATAATATATGTATTTGTAGTTTCCTCATTGTAATGTAAGCTTCTTGAAGGCAGGGATAGTTTTTGCCTTTTTAAAATCCCTAGTATGTAGCACAATGCCTTGCACTTAACAAGTGGTTAATAAATCTTTGTTGATTGATTGGTGTATGACTGTAAAGGGAGAAGCTAAAAATCATATAATTTTTAGATTATTAGTAAGAGAGATCATTGTCCAAAGACAAATGAATTGATGTACCATTTGAAGAACTGAATTACTTCAATACTGATCTTCTTGAGAGAAATGGAAAAAGGTAAAAATTCATTTCTGCGTTTCTTGCAATAACCTAATTCGCAGAGAGCAGTACCATAAAAAGGAGTCCCAAATAATCCAGAAACCACCTTGGCCAGCATTTGATCTCTTTGCCAAGTGGAGAGATGGTGAGCCAAGAACAATACCAATAAGGATAAAACCTCATTTGTAAAACACTGCTGAGGATGTTGGTTATAAGCAGTAGACCCGCAGGAAAGAGCGAAAATCAGTGAAAGTGAAAATGAGTTTGCTGACAACTTGGCTATAAGATTCGACTGATCTCTTTTATCCCAAGACCATTCAGAAATGAAGTGGGTGGAACAACAAATGGACAGAAAATGGAACAAATCAGTGGCAGTGGAACTGCCAAATTTTCACCCCAATCCTTTAGTCTCCAGTGTGTTAATAATGATACCTAACATTTATATACTTCTTCAAGTAAAGGAGTTTTGTTTACTTTACACATAATATCCCATTTGATCTTCACAATGCCCTGAAAGGTAGGGGCTATTATTATCAGTAGTGTGACAGATGAGGAGACTGAGGTCAAGAGAGGTTAAGTATCTTGTCCAAGATCTGTCAGTCACACGGCTATTAAGTGTTTGAAACAAGACTAGAACTCACGTCTTCCTGACTGAGTCTGGCACTCAATCCATTAAGCCACTTTTATGGGAAAGTAAAAAAAAATGATAAGATACTGAAATTGGGATAAGTGGTTGGACTAGATTAAAATTTACACTGGGTAAATCCATACTGGTTATGGCATAATTTTGAAAGTATTTAAGAACCATTTAAATAAAAATAGCTAGCATTTATATAATGCTTTAAGATTTGCAAAGGTCATTATATGTTATCTCATTTAGTTCTTACAACCACCCTGTGAAGCAGTTGCTATTACTACTTCCTCTTTACAGAGAAGGAAACTGAGTCAGATAGTAGCCAAGTAACTTGCCCAGGGCTCTATAGCTAGTAAGTCTTTGAGGCAGGATTAGAACCCGTGTCTTTCTGACTCTAAGTCAAGCACTCAATCCACTGTACTGTTTAGCTACCTGTTCAGGGAAGAAAAGAATAGGGTGAATCACAGTTCATATTATTGCCCCCAGAAGTGACCAAGAGAATCACTTTACCACCTACCTTGTATGATTACTTTCTTATCTTTATAAAACTTTTGCTCTGATAGGTGAGCTTACACCTCATCTCATTTCACCAGAATCAGGTCATCACTGCACTTCCCAGCTATTTCTAAAACATGTCACCTGCACTCTGTCCATTCTCTTTGTCCTCTTTCCACTGAAACTCAGGTCCTACTTCAGAACCCTGGGAACCAGGCCACCATGACACTTTCCAGACATTTCTAAACCATGCCAACCATGTGCATTCTGTCCTCCCTCCCCAACTCTAGTTCCTTTTAATTTGTTTTCTTCCCCTATTAGAATGTAAGCTTCTTGGAGCAGCTAGGTGGTGTGGTGAGTAGAGCACCGGCCCTGGAGTCAGGAGGACTTGAGTTCAAATCAAACCTCAGACACTTGACATACTCACTAGTTTTGTGACCTTGGGCAAGTCACTTAACCCCAATTTCCCTGCCTTCCCTCCTCCTCCAACAACAAACAAACAAACAAACAAAAAAGATGATAATATTTTTAAAAAAAGAATGTAAGCTTCTTGAAGGCAGGTACTATATTGTTTGCTTGTCTTTCTATTTTCATCACTCAGCACATTTTCTGGCACACAGCAAGTGAGGAATAAAGGTTTTTCCATCCATCCATCCATCCATCCATCCATCCATCCATCCATCCACCCATCCATCCATCCATCCACCCATCCATCCATCCATCCATCCATTGATCCACTTACATGTAAAATGTCAGAAGGGAATAGGCAGGCTATTGTGCATAATACCCTATAGCTTACCACATTTTTTTCAGTCTTTCAATGGATGAAAAGGTACAGAGAATGCAAGGTGCCATTATGTTTATGATTTGTTGAAAAAAACCATGACTCAGGAGAACAAAGTTTTCCTTTACAAAACATTTCATCTGAGAATGCTCAAGATCCCGTGAAAAGGCAATGCCATAGACAATGCTGTTCAATGACCCTCAGGTTATTAATGTCAAACATGGCATAATCCAGGGAGATGTGTATTTACCAGAAGTACTTTCTATTGTCATGGAGGATGCGATGGGATCCTAGAAGGAGAACGGGAAGGGACCTTAGAGGGTAGCTGGTCCAACTTACTCCTTTTCAATGAGGAAACTGAAGCTCAAAAAAGTGGCTCTTTGTGCAACTTCATGCAGGTAGGAAGTAGGGGATTTGCCCTTCACTTCTCTGATTCCAATTCCAACACGTTTTCTAGTGATGTGCTTGAAGGTCCAGATGGAAGAGGGATTCCCTATGGATGGAGAGATTGTCCAGATTTTCCTGTTTGGAGCTAACATTGTTCTAATCAAACTGAATTCCAGAATGTTAAAGGAACTCAATGAGATCCATGAGTATTAAAAAGAAATAATGATGAGGATGATAAGAATAGATAGCATTTATGTGACATTTATTTGTCATATTTAAGGTTTGAAAAGTGCATCACTATGTGATGTGATCCTTACAAAAATGCAGTGAGGTAGGCGCTACTATTATTTCCACTTTACAGATGAAGAAACCGAGGCTGACAGAGGTGAAGTGACTTGCTCAGGGTTGCACGCTAGTAATATCTAAAGCAAGATTTGAACTTAGGCTTTCCTATCTTAAAAGTCTAGTGCTCCATCCACTATGTTCCTTGCTGATCAGCCAACAATTCATAGAGGAAAAACCAAATGGATGAAAAATACCCATTGTCTAGACAAGAGCACACAGTGTGATCTGTTGAGTCCATTGAGTTTCCAGGATGGCACTCAAAGCATAAATACTATGAGTTAGGTCCAGAATTGAATAAAGGGAAGTGGGCTAGATTGATAGGATTTGGGGAACTGCTCTGTGTTTCAATGACACCAACCTGCTTCCTGGCTAAAACAAACAAGAGAAAACCCTCATCTTTTCAACAGAAATGTTCTCCCAGTGGTGCTACATGATCATGAGTTTTGAAATACCACAATCTTCAAAGAATAAAATTGTAATCAATGAAATAAGTAACAGTAAGAGGTTAACAGTAGACTTCCAATGATGATCCATGCAAAAAATGGGGTAAACAATATTAATGAGATAATATAGGATCAGAAAAGGAAGTGGGCTGGCCAGGCAGCAAGCATTGGAGGACAGTTGAGTGATGCACTGGGACCCAGGAGCAGGTGTCTTTAACCTTTTTGTGTGTTATGGAACCCTTGGGCAGTCACTCTGGTGAAGTCTAGGGACCCTTTTTCAGAATCATGTGTTTTTTAAATGTATCAAATAAAATGCATAGGATGATGAAGAAAACCAATTATATTGAAATGGTAATAAAAATATAAAAAAACCCCTACTTTTATGGATCTAATGTTAAGAACCCCTGATCTAGAGAGGAAGGCATCCAGCAAGCTGCTTAGAACATCTATGGAGGCCTTGTGGAAGAACACAGATGAAAATTGAAGAAGGTAAGAAGACATGGATGAGAGGCAGCTTCTCCAATGATGCAAGAAATACATCTATTAGTTCACAGAACCATTGACAGATTGAAATATATATATGTATATGTGTATATTGCATATAAATGCACACACATATATCTTCCTCATTAACGAAAACATGAAGTGCTTTGTTTTGTTGTTATTTGTCCTTCATTCTTGAAGAGGACCACGATATCAGGGAGGTGATGCCATGACATGTAAGTGAATTGGATTTAAGTGAGGGAGGGCTGTGCAAAATCACCAGCCTCACTTCCTCCTCTGGAGCCATCTTGGTCCAGTAGCAAGGACGACTACAGATGGTCCCGAGTGCTTTAGATAGTCTTTGTTTAGCAATGTTTTATGTTGGTTCTTGTGCTTTATAGGGGTACAGCAGAGGCATTTGAAAATATATTTTTTCCCTGGATTGTACCATGGTACCAGAAGTACACAGAAATCTGTCACCCAACACTCAGGAGTTATCGGTTGAGAGTGGACAGGTTTTCAGGAAATAGTAGAAGGTAGAATTACATCCCAATAAAAAGATCACCCAAGTGGGATCCATATCCCTACGAAGATATAAGGGGTTGGCTTAGGATTGGGAAACTGATCAATTAATAATTCATCAGTAAAAAGAGTATGGACTCTAGAGTTAGAAGATCTGGGTTCCAATCCTATCTCTGATGTTATCCACATGATCTTGGACAAGGATCTCTTCACCTTCTTGGGTCTCAGCTTCTTCATCTGTAAAATGAGGTTGTTGTACCAGCTGGTTTCTCTTTCCTTCTATCATTAAATCTACAATCCTATGAGATAATTATTAAAGAAACTACTATGTGCTGAGCACTGAGGGAGTTACAAAGTTTAGATAAGATATGATTCCTGTCTTCAAGGAGTTCCCAGTCTAATAGGGGGCTGAGATTCATACAAGATATCACAATGCAAAATATTGAATAATAAGGGTATGTGAGAAGTGCCTACAAAGGACTGTGTGAGGGGCGGAGCCAAGATGGCGACTGGAAAGCAGTAACTGGCGTGAGCTCCCCACCAAGTCCCTCCAAAAACCTATAAAAAAATGGCTCTGAACCAATTCTAGAACTGCAGAACCCACAAAGTGGCAGAGGGAAGCAGGGCTCC
>CM053623.1:350517475-350534594 GCA_028646595.1 Phalanger gymnotis
TATTTCAATGGAATTGATTTTCTACGTAATGTTGTATATTTTATGCGTTTAAAAACATAAACCTGAGAAGGGGCCTATACGCTCCACAAGACTATTTATTTATTTATTTTAAATTTCTTTTTTAAATAGTATTTTATTTTTCCCCAATTACATGTAAAAACAATTTTTAACATTCATTTAAAAGAAAATTTGAGTTCTAAATTTTCTGCTTCTCTATATCCTCCCTAAGAAGGTAAACAATTTGATATAGGTTATATATTTTGCCACACTTTTAAAGGGGTCTATGAGACAAAAAAGTTAAGAACCTTGGCTTTATTGCAATAAAGAAAAACAGGTCCAGACCCCAGACATATTGACTTCCTTTGACAGTGCATGTGACATTCCACTCCCATAGTTCCCCACCTCTCTACCGAGACTCTTTTTTTGTCTTCATCTTCCTTGAGGAAGATACTAACAATTGACATCCTCAGTTCCTGGTGTTTTAACTGGTGACCTCAGGATAACGCTTGGACAATGGCCCCTGTAGCTGAGCAGGCCAACCTCACAATTTCGGAGGTCCTCACATGGCCCCATTCTGCCATCACTTGGTTTACCTGTTGCAGGTGAATTCAGCTTCCTTACATGGAGGGTTTTCTCTTCCTGTTCCTATGCCTGAGCCAGAGAGTCAATGAGGGCTTCTAAAAAGTCTCACAGGTTTTGAATGTGAATTGTCAGCCTCTGATCACCAACTTTTTCACCCTTTCCCTCTCTTGGGTGTTTGTTTCATTCTCTATGTCATGGAAAATTCCTTCAGATTGAAAGAAAGATTCCGACGTTTGAACCAAATGAACCTGAGCCCAGTAGGCTCCCAAGGACCCCTCTCCCCCCTTTTTTGTTCCTGGACTGTGGTTTAGTTATTTAAATATGAAGACCCACAGTGATTTTTCTTTTCAGTAACACGCCTTAACCAATTTCCTCATTTTCTCTTTGAATTGAGGGAGGGAGAAATGTCCCACATAGTACCATTCAGACTCCTCTTCAAGACTGCTGGCAGTCCTACCCTATTCTGAGGTTTGCCATATGGATTTGAGGCCTGTTTTTGGCCAAGAATGTAGACCGCTTGTTAGTATAAGGCTGCCTTACTTTTATTCACGTTTTCATAATAGTAAAGATACATTTCTCTCCTCTCTTACTGAAAAAAAAAAACAACGCAAATTTGTTTCTGATTAACTTTTAATAAAAAAAACCTGCCTCTTTGGGGGAAGTTGAAGAGAGGCAGGTTTGGGTTTTGTGCACTGAAAAAGTTCCTATAAGCATGACCACTGTCTGAAAGAGGAATGGGCAGAGTCTGGAGGTAATGAGTTCCCCATCACTGGAAGGCTTCAAGAAAAAGTTAGATGATCACTTGTTGGAGACACTTTAGCATGGATTCTTCTTCAGATAAGAGATAAACTGGACTTTAACGATCCTTCCAATTCTGAGATTCTGTTGCTTGATATGTACATTTTCTTATTTTTTTTTTCCTGGAAGCAAAAATCTAGGATAGGTCCAGGAAAGGCATAATTATTGTACCTTTCTATTTTGAACTCTGCATTAACATTAGATTATGTCAAAATTTATATATTGTTTTGAAATGACTTGAAGCACTAAGTGGTGTTTGCCTGGATAAAGGCCAAATGCAATTCAATTAACGTCTAAAGTCTTTTGCAACATTCTTGAAACTTAAGATCCATCCTCCAGCACTCTGGTTGGCAAAACCTCCAACATGCTCGCATCATGTCTCTGCTTGGCAGGAGTTTGGAGAAACAGATGGACCCTTGTTCTCACAGCCTGCCATCCCCAGAATGCATTTATGACCCTCTCTGGGAGGGGTAGAATTTGCAGAGCACTTTGTCTTCCAAAAGAGGCATAGAGTATGCTATGATCTCAAACCTGGTTTGGAAGGGCTAGCTGAAACTATCCCTTCTTTCTCCTCATCTCCTGATTCTCTAATCACCATATGCTACCAGAGTTGGATAAATAAACAGTGGAATTATTTATTTTTAATGTTTGATAAAACAGATTTTTTAAAAGGTGGGCATGGAGCCAAATAAAAGAATGGAGTATTTTAAAAAAGAATCTTGTCTATGTGGGAGGACTGGCTTGAAGTGATTGTGAGAAAGTCTGGATTTTGGAAGTGCAGAGGAAGGCACTACCACCCTCTGGCAAAACCTGGCCTGGGCTGGCACTCCTGGAACCATTGATTTAGGGAAGGATGAGAGAGGATGGAAAAAGATTCTGCTTTCCATAGTGGTAGCCCCTGTCTTGGGGAATATTGCAATGTCTATCTTCATTGTGGGGCCATTTAAAAAATCTCCCCTGAACTTTTCAGACTGGTCAGAATAGTTCTGTGAAATCCATGGTGGAGAAAGGTAATGTGGTACACAGGGTAGTGAACTGGTCTTGCAATCAGAAATATCTGACTTAAAGTCCTGACTCAGAGGGCTTCCTTATAGTGATGAAATTGCAAATCTAATAAAACAAAACAAAAATCCTCAATGAAGATCTAAAACTAGGTTGTGATTCATAAGTTCAGGTGGTATGTGTTTGGGATTCATGGATATGGACACATCCTCAGTCTTATCCCTTCATCCTGGTACAGGGGCTCTGGAACTCATCATGAGTGGCTTCTGGCATCTAAGGCCTTTAGGAAGCAGGCAGAACATATGTCCATCCCATTGTAGTCTGTTAGGGATAAGAACTGGATAGAATTAGGAATGGATTTAATTGGTATTAGAAATTCCCAGGTAGAGAAATTCCCTCTATCAATTCAGGTTGGCACCTTCTCTGTCAGTTCTAGTCTGGTTAAACTACCTGCGAGGGTCACCCAGCCAATATGTGTCAGAAGCTTCTGGCTCTGAGACCAGCATTGGAGGCACTCTGCCCCAATTACACTATTTTAACAGATTTTTTTTGAGAGTGGACTTATACTGCCCACCTATGTTCCTTAAAACCAACCTAAATCTGATGGATGTGTGGTGTTTATATCTGAACGATCTTTAGACTAGGGAAACAAAATACCAGCTAGGATGACCCTCCTGAATTCCTCCTTCACCTTTGCTGTCTTTCTCCTCTCTCCTGGTTACTCAACACATGAAACCATGATATGGGAAAAGAGAAAATAGAAAATTCCATTTAAGATTAAGTCAGACTCAATGTCATGACTCAATATGTGGTTCCCTATCACCTCCAGGACCATATATATAAAATGCTCTGTTGGGCATCCAAAGCCCTTTGCCACCAGGCCCCTTCCTACCTTTCCATACTTTTTACACAGAAATGCCATCATCCAGGGACACTGGCTTACTGGTTGTTTCTCTAACATGACTCTCCATCTCTGTGACTTTGCCTCCCTGGCTTTCTTCAAGTCTCAGCTCCAACACCACCTTTGGCAAAAGACCTTTCCGGGTCCTTCCAATTGTCAGAGCCTTTCCCTGTAGGGTTACGTTCCATCCACTCTGTTTTCAGTTTATAAAAGCCAAATTATTTCTGTGTGGACTCCTCCACTAGGTTGTAAGTTTCTTGAGGGCCAGAGACTGTTTTTGTTTTTTTTTTTTTGCTTTTTTTTTTTTTGGATATCCCCAATACTTAACAAAGTGCCTGGCACATAGTAAGTGCTTAATAAATCCATGTTGATGGGTAAGACTTCAACTGTTCTCACAGGCTTTCATTTCTGGAATTTTCTGTTCCTTCCCTTCATGCCTCCTCTGATGCCCCCTGGGTCCCCCAATCTGGTATGATGACCATGTAGAAGAGGAGCAAAGACATCTTAGAATCTTTCTATAGACATTTACTAGCTGTGTGACCCTGGGCAGTCTCCCCCAGTTCAGTTTTATCATATGTGAAAAAGAGATAATACCAGCATTTACCTTGTTAGATTGTTGTGAGGCTGAAAAAAATGTGAAGTGCTTTGCAAACCTTTAAACGCTCTACACATTTATTAATTATTATTATTGGTACAGGAACGATCACCATCATCATCTCTATGTATACGTATCTGTCCCCATAGCATGGAAAAGGCATTAATTCTTTAAAAAAAACCCACCAAAACACTTAAAATCCTGATTCTGAGATGGCTGCTCTAGAAGAATCTTCTTCCCTGTGTGGTCCCTTTGAATGTCACTTACCTAAGTAAAATTCTGTTTGGATTTTCTAGAGGCTGGCAGTATGGAATGTCTCATAGTCACTAATGGCGAGAGGAGAAAGGGGGTTGAAAACCAGAGACCTGTGACTTAGCCTGTTTATGACCCGTGCCTTTCTGGGGAAAAGATCTGTCACTTGGCACGGATGGCAGCTGGAGCGCACTCCCTGACCCCTGAAAGCGGGGCGAGCAGGCTGCTGAAAGACCTAAGTCGGCAGCGTTCCAGAGGCCCTGAGCCCCGAGGAGCGACAAAGGGCTTCACACAGGCTGCAGAAGGGAGTGGGGAGGGGCTCATGGGCTCTCAGGCACTAGTTTGTTCACTTTTTCCAAAGAACTAATTGTGAAAAACCAGTAAGGGCTGTGTTGATGGGTGTAATGACTATTAAATGAACTCCAACAAGACAGTTGTGAAAGATATTGGGATTTTTAAAAGAAGGACATGTGTGTGTGTGTGTGTGTGTGTGTGTACTATAGGATCGTGGATCAAGCAGGGACCTCAGAAACCATCAAGTCCAACCCTCTCATTTTACACCCACATGTGGGTGCTCTGTCCAAAGGAATATAAATTTTGATGGCTTTATACTTCACAAGATATCTTGGAGTTTGAGGGCTAGATTGTTTTTCTTCTCTGCTTATTTATTCTATCATTATTTTTTCACAAAACTGGGACAATTAACTCTTTTGCCTCATATAGTTTTCATCTATGACTTCTTGAAATATAGCTTGGGAAAGTCAGGATTTGATAAAGCCCATTGGGATTCAAATGAAAGTACTTGACTATGCCTTTAAACCCAAATCACTCTGACTTTCACTGATTGGCCTATATGGGTCTCAGCCCAAGCTTCACTTTTTAATTGTTTGGGTTCTGAGGGCTCAGACTAAGTGTAAATAGCAATTATTTTGCTTCTGGCTAGAAACCTTGAGGATCTTCCCCTCCCAGACTGATTCTTTTGTCTAGGCAAACTAGGCCATCTTTTGCTTTGATTCTCACCTAGCCTTTAATAGATTAAAGGGTTGTTGCCTCAGACAAACTGAGACCTAGGAAGGATCTTAGCTTAAAAAGGCCAAGTTCTCTGTCTACATTTGGGGCTACTACCAGTCAACCTGACCTATGTCTTGCCACTGGACTCCCATAACTCTTGAGGAGAGAGTGAGGCCAATGACTTTGCACCTCACTTAAATCCAACTCACTTGAAAGTCAAGACATCACCCTCCTGATGTCATTGGTCCTCTTGGAGAAGGAAGGATGAACAACAGCAATCTCATTTTACAGACAAAGATACCCAGACCTACAGAAATTAAGAGTCTAGCATAAAGTCACTTAAGGAGTCACTTCATCAAAGGTAGGATTTGATCCCAGGGCCTTTGGCTCCAAAATCAATGTAATGGAAAAAGCCTTGATGAAGAGTCAGAAAAATCTGTGTTTGAGTCGTGGCTCTGATATTTGCCACCTGTGTGATGTGACCCCTGGCAAGTCATGTAAACTATCTGGGCCTTGGCTTACTCCTTTGTTTAAAAAAAAAAAAGGTGGTTGGTAGATTAGATGACCTGTAGATAAATCGGAGATTTTAGGAATGTAATTGAATATTCAATATTCACAATGCTCACGAAGCACCTCTTGTTTCAATAAACAGTTAATAAACTGTCTTTAGGTACTGGGGTAGACAAAAAGATTGGCTAAAACATAGTGCCTGACTTCTTATTCATGGCTTGCAGTATAATAGAGAAGACTATGTCTCTAACTCGCTCAGGTAAGTTTAGGGCTTCTCATAGCCTCTAGGCAATAAGAATCCTTCAGGCTGTATTTATGTCACATATTGTTTCTGAGGCTTCTCTCCCAACCCATATTCCAACTGGCAGAGTGTATTTCCAGGGCAAGACTGCTGTCTCCCCTCTTCAGAGGTACAGGGGTGACCTTGAGGAGTTGCATGGTTCCTTTCCAATTCTGTTTTTCGTGAGCCCCCTCCAGCTTTTTGCCCCAGTGTTGATCACCAGTGATTATTGCCCCAATATCATTGTAACTAGTTGATATTACTTTGATATAATTGGAAATCAAATAATGTCAATTAGTTTTTTCTCTTCTTCATCATCATTATCATCATCATCGTCTCTTTCTTCTTCTTCTTCTTCTTCTTCTTCTTCTTCTTCTTCTTCTTCTTCAAAAGCATATTTACTGAGAATATATAATAAGCTCTGAAATACAAATACCTCCCAAGCCAGGAACCCACTGTCTTCCATTAGAAAAGATTCTGGAGAGACTGGGGTCAGACTTATGGTGACCGATCCTAAATGTTCACGTCTAGGTATGGCTTAGCCAAGTGGAAGAGTAGCTCCCTCAGTTCCAGGGCACAGCATCTCTGTTGCCAGGTTGCTTCGCTGCTGGGCTAGGTCAAGCAGGTTACTCCTCAGGGATGGATTGGCTGCTGGAGCTACCAGCAGATTCTACTATAGGCTCCAGTTGCTATATGTCTGATGATTTTTCTGACCTCTTATTGTTTCCTAGGGAATGGCCTAGTCTGATCTTCCTCAGATAAGCATCCTCATCTAAGATCAGGAAGGAGTAAACACAACAGAGACAGAAGAAACAGAGGTAGCCATGGGTTCATGGCCATGTGGTAGTCTAGTGGGAAGGTAAGACATCCTCAGCTGCTATTACCTCTTTTTTCATGCAGAGGCTTATGGCAGTTCTTCTTCCTGACTGTTCCATGAACAAGACCCTCAGTTTCTCCCCTCTAGGCATACTCGCTGTCCCCCATGTATGTTCTTCCTTTTCAATTCTGCTTATTGACTTCCCTGGATTCCTTTATGTCCCAACTAAAATTCCATTTTTCACAAGAAGGCTTTCCTGGCCCCTCTTAATTCTAATGCCTTCACTTTGTAAATTATTTTCTATTTATCCTGTATGTAGCTTGCTTTGAATATATTTATTTGCATGTTATTTACCCCAATTAGATTCTAAGCTTCTTGAAGACAGACTATCTTTCACCTCTTTTTGTATCTTTTTTTGTATCTTTTGCTTGTATCTTATTTTGTATCTTTTTGTTTAGTGCAGAGTCTGGCACATAGCAGGAGCTTACTAAACGTTTGATATTTATATTCTTCCTCACTTGAAAACTAGTGCCATCATACACTTCTGGAATTAATGAATGAATAAAGCATTTATTAAATACTATATACAAAGTACTGTGCTGAGTATTGTAGCACTCTATCCACTGTGCCTCCTAGCTGCCTCACTTGCCTGTTTACTTCCAGGAAAATGTAAGTACTTTCAGAGCAAAGAGCATTTTATATTTTGTCTTTGTCTCCTCAGTGTTCAATCCAATGACTTCTGTATGGTAGGGTCCAAATGTAGCCAGTACTTTTAAACCAAGGTGAAACGGCATGAGCTCAGTATCCAGTTCAGTTTGGGTGTGGTATATGAAACTTTGGGTCACTTGAGAAGTGGTTGCTGGGGAGCCTGGGGTGGGGGGTGGTCATGGCAGGTGGGGCTATGATGCTTAGCAGGAATGTGTATGGTGGGGGAGGAGAAGGAGGAAGCTGCTTTCTTACAGCTTCCCATTTTTAATTATTATTTGTACTTCTGTGTCCTGCAAGCAAGAGAATGATGGTTTTGTTCATCAGCTGTGCCATGCCTAGAAGTGAACTTGGTAAGGGGACTATCTAGTAGCAGCCAATTAAAGTTTGACTCTACTTGTTTTAGGGGCTAAAGTGGCTCCTCCTGGTTTGGGAGGCTTTTATATTTTAGGTCTTGCTCTATCTTCCCAGTGAAGAAGGAGACACACCTAGCTGTAAGTAAGTGCTAAGCTCAGTTATTTTTATACTACTGAAGGGTGGAAAGTGCCATCCATGCCCCTCTAGTATCCAGGGGCTAAGCCCCATCTTAGTTATTGCTTTGGTAGGTGCTTTCTCTATGTTTATTTTACCGTAAGGAGATGACATATCCAGGTAAGATTTTGGAGTAGTGTATAGGCCACTGGACTTGGAGTCAGGAAGATCTGGATTCAAATTTCACTCCAGATATTTACTATGTGATCCTAAGCAAGTCACTTACCTTTTCTGTATCTCAGTTCTCTCATATATAAAAGTGAGGGGATTGTGATAGGTGGAATCTCTTCTGCCTCTATGTTTATGATTCTCTGAGCCATAACATTTACTATTTTATAAAGTGCATTAGAAAGGTACAACCAAAGCGATATGTGAAGTCTGAGTGGGGAAGATTGTTACTGAGCAGGAGACTATGGAAAATTCCTAGAAATGGGAGAACTTGATTTGAGCTTGGAGGGATAGGTAGGAATTCAGCAGGTAGATGGGAAAGGGAGGACACCTTGAGCTGCAAAACATCTATTTCAGAAATTTGCTTTCGTTAAGCTCTGCCAGGAGGGTATTTGCTGTACTGGTCTACGGGGTCCTCTAGGACTCTGAGGTCTGTAATAGAACTCTAGTCTCTGGTGAGGAAGGGAAGAGTAATGAATGGTTGAACAACTGACAGGTATCTAAGTCATTTTATAACTGGATGACACTACATAATGTGTAGCAAATGTGAGCAACTAGATTTTGCTACACTTCAAATTCTATCTTTTTAATAATTTTGACGTTTTTCCATGTGTAAGTTTAACCAAAAGAAAGGCTCTTAGCTTTCCTCAGCAAAGCTCAAGTTCCCTTGCACTTAAAACCACATGCCAAGATTGCCTGTCAGGCTTTTAATATTACTAAGCTGCAAAGTGTGGGGGAGAGGAAGAAGAAATGATGAACTTCCCATTAAAAAAACTCTCAAGTGGGGCAGCTAGGTGGTGCAGTGAGTAGAGCACTGGCCCTGGAGTCAGGAGGACCTGAGTTCAAATCCGGCTTCAGATACTTGACCCACTTACTAGCTGTGTGACCTTGGGCAAGTCACTTAACCCCAATTGCTCTGCCTTTACCCTTCAAAAAGCACCTCCCAACAAAAAAAACCCCTCTCAAGGCCTGTCTTGTGGTTGATATGTTATAGGTACTGAAGATTCACCTAGCAAACTGGCAAAGATAAGTCAGAAATGATCAATATTGGAGGGGCTGTGAGAAGATGAGTGTGTTCATACACTGTTGGGGGAGCTGTGAATTGGTCCAAATATTCTGAAAAACAATTTGAAATTGTGCCAATAAAATGACTAAACCTTTTGAACTAGCATTATTTTTCTGGGCACATGCCCTAAGGAAGTCAAAGACAAAAAGAAAGATCCCATACACTCCAAAAATATTCATAACAGTGCTGTTTGTGGTAGCAACGAAATGGGAACAGAACAGGTGGCCATCAATTGAGGATGACTGAAAAACTTATGGTAAAATATATAATTTTGACCTACCCATTGAGCCTTATTATGCCTTGTGACCCTGTGTATACTCTATGGTCCAGTCAAACTGACCATATTGTTTCTCATACATGACAGTCCATTTCCTACCTCCATGCTTTTGAATTGGCTGTTTGCCATACCTGAAATGTACCCCTTCCTTATCTTTGTACCATAGACTCTTGATTTTCCTTAAAGACTCAAATGCTACCTTCTATGTGAAGCTTTTCCTGATTCCTTAACTGCTAGTGCCTTCCTCTTAAGATAACCACCTATTTTGTGTGTGTATGTACAAACACTCATATAGATAGATAGCGATAAGATTGTAATCTCTTTGAAGGCAATGTCTATTTAACTTTTGTCTCTTTGTCCGATAGCACCTAACGCTACATGGTATAAAATAGAGGCATAGAGACTGGACTCAGTGGTATAAGAAACTCCCAGGTGAGGAAACTCCCTCTACCAGTTCAAGTCAGCACCTTCTCTGCAACTTTGAGTTTTAGAGAATTGCTTAGAACACTAAGAGGTTAAGTGACTTGCCAAGGGTCACACAATTCATGTCAGAGGCAGGACTTGAACTCAGGTCTTTTTGCATTTAAGGTCAGCTCTCTAACCATTATGGTATGCTGCCTTATGGCACAGAATAGGTGCTTAAAAATTAAATGTTGATTGACTGAAACATGAATGTAATGCTGTATTATTGTACCATAAAGAAGGAGGAATATGAAGAGTTAAGAGAAACATGGGAATATTTATGTGAAAAAATATAAATAATGACTTCAGTAATGTGTAACCAGGTTTCTAATGAGACCCAGGGCATTTTGCATGCTGCTACATTTATGCAGGGAAATGTGACTCCTGATTGGTGGAGAGAATGTTGGGATGATACTATGTGTTTGCAAAAGGAACTAATTTGGTGGCGGAGACATATGTGATTGTTCCAGAGACTCTGGGGAGAAACATGTGAATGGAAAATAATCAGGAGGAAAGAGACAAAGGCTTTGGAAACTGTGGAAATGTAGGGAAAACTGGGTCTTCTCCATGGTCCTGATTTCCATCTTGTCTCCCTAAAGACTTGGGAGAGAGAAATTCGCCCAGGATGAGAATGGGTACTCTCTCTTGGTTGAGGTCTTATCTCACTCCCAGAAGAAGGGCTCATCCTTCAGTAATTTTTTTCATTGATTTTTCTGATACATGCAATCTTTATGACTTCTCTGATTTCTCTTTGCTTTTTTGCTTGGATAGCTGGGTTTGCTTGCTATTCATTACTTGTGATGGTTTTTTGCAGAACTTTCACTTGATGGGAAGAATCTAAGTTGGTGAGTATCTAAGAACAACCCTCCTCCTTAAGAGCAAACAAGGAAGTTCCTTTTATTTCAAATCCCTCAACATTGTATCTCTAGAACAGAGACATTTTTTTTGAGGGGAAGACAGATGTGTATTCTAATCTGATAATGCTTTTTGGAGACAAAAGAGCTTTCAGACTCACCATACTCTAGGAGCCTGCCTGCTCTTCCCCCTAGCTAGCATAAGAATAGCCCTTGGTTATTCTCCTTTCTGTAGGGTAGCCTGGGCTTCAGATCCAATCTATCCATGGCACCCATGAGCAGCAGCTACAAATTTAGATGACCCATGAGGACCCAACTACTTTCCATGGGCATGCATATCTCACAAAAATAAATAATAGAACAAAGCTAAATGATGTGTAATTCTGACTGATTTGGTGTCCAGAGAAGAGATGAGAAAATAAATTTTTTCTCTTTCATTTGAGAGGTGGGGGACCATGGCTGTGGGATGCTGCGTGTATTGTTTGTTACAGTCACCATGTTATTTGATTTTTCTTACTTGTTTTTCTTGGTTAAAAGAAGAGGCTTACAGAGTAAGATAAGGGAGAGGAGGAAAGGTATATCTGGAAATGGCTGTGATGTAGAAACAAAGTGTATCAATAAAATTAAAAAGTTTATCCTAGCCCCTGTTCTTTCTTAGAAGACAACTCAATTTTGGGGGTGGGTGGGTGGGTGGGTGAGAGGAGGGAGTAGGTTTCCTTTTTTGGACAACTTTACTTTGCAGGATGAATTCCCAAGACTTAACCTGTTCTAAGAGATCGCTACCAGGATAGTGTCAGTCTGATGTCTTCATTCTACAGCTCTGGTAAAAAAAAAATGTAGGATAGAGGAAAGAGGCCACAAGGTGGCACGATGGATGGGCTGCTGGACCTGGGGTCAGGGAGACCTGAGTTCAAACCTGGCCTCAGATACTTACTAGCTGTGTGAGCCTGGATAAGTCACTTAAATCTCTGTTTTCCTCAGTTTCCTCATCTGTAAAATGAGTGTAACAACAGTACTTGCCTCTCAGGGTTGTTCCAAGGATTAAATGACATTTTACTTGTAAAGGACTTAGCACAGTGCTTGGCTTAATAATAGTAAGTTCTTAATAAAATAAAAATAAACAGTAAGTGCTTAGTAAATGCTTCTTCCTTCCACCCTAACTGTGAACATTATTTAGTCTATAAGAGACTCACAAATGACTGAACATAGCTAGATTTGATTTCCTTTATTTTTTAAAAATATTAAAATGGTTTATTTAAAATAAAATTTAAGATCATGGAACCACTTAGGTAGATTCCATTTTTCAGGTGCTGAAGGCTAGGAAGAAAGGTCTGAGGGGGTATAGTTTTGAGGAGGATTTTAGGAGCCTTAAGTTTTCAAGAGCCTTTCTCTTAAATATGAAGTGACCTAATGCACGAGTCACATTTTCATGCCTTCCCATTTGGTGGTGTCAACATTTCCCTGGAGAGGAAAGGACAAAGGCTGCTTTGTGCTGGAGAAAAGCAGCGTGTGCAGGGATTGGAACTGAAAAGAAAAATTCCTTGTGTTTCTCATAGTTTGAGTAAGTGCTTTACAGGCATGTGCTGGGCTTCTCTTGTCTCTTGGTTGGTACATAATGAACAGTGGAATATGGCTGGACTTGCTATTAAGTCCTTTCCAGGAGAGGTGGGAAGGAAAAGAGGTTCATTGACAATGGAGTCTGGTAAATGGGTTTCTCCTGTGATGGGAGGCTTATGGCTTTTCCAGATATTAGCAGGCCACAAGTTATTGGCTCTTGCAATCCGTAATGAAGGACTTGGGAGTGGGGTAGTAGTGGTGGGATACCACTAAAGCCATTAATATATAGAAGGCTAAGCTTTCTTTGTTTTCCCATTTCTCAGTTTTTACTTTTTAAATCCAGAAAAGCGGCATTTGTACTCTGTAAGGTATTGTATGGAGGCAGCTAGATGTGGAGTCAGAAAGACCTGAGTTCAAATCCGGCCTCAGACACATACTATCCCTGGGCAAGTGGCTTAACCTCTGTTTGCCTTAATCCACTGGAGGAGGAGATGGCAAACCACTCCAGTATCTTTGCCAAGAAAACCCCATGGACAGTATGATCTGTGGGGTCACAAAAAGTCAGATATGACTGAACAAGCACAACAACAAGGTACCATATAAGTAGACCACTGCACCTCTACTGCTTTGTCTTGGAACCTGGCCAAAACCCAAGGTTTCTGGGCTCTTTTGGGGAATGATAATGACAACTCCCGTTTATACAGGATTTAGAGCTGAAGGGAAATTTAGAGATCACCTCTTCCAAGACCCTTGTTTTATATATAAGGAAACTGAGGCAACAAGGGGGCTGATTGACTCACTGAAAGACCATACAAGTAGTGATAACAAGCAGCAGAGCTACCATCCAAACCGGGTCCTCAGCTGCATTTTCTGCGTCTTCTTCTTGATTTATGATTTAGCCAAACGGGCCTCATCTTTGTTCTTCACATGGGAGGCTCTGGCGGGCATTGTTGTATCTTTGCACCGGCTGTCCCTCAAGCCTGGAATGCACTCCCTGCCATCTCCCACCTCACAGGATTGCTCCCCTCCTTCAAGAATAAACGTAAGCACTACATATGAAAGCCTTTCCTGATCTCCCTGACTGCTAGTGCTGTCCTTCCCGAACCACCTTGTATTTAAAGGCTTTGGTTTTGGACTTATTCTCTACATACATATCTCTCTCTCTCTCTCTCTCTTTCTTTCTCTCTCTCTCTCCCTCCCCACTTCTCTCTCCCCCTCCTCCCACATCTCCATCTCTCTGTTTCCATCTCTCTCTGTCTCTGTCTTTTTCCACACACACATGCACACACACACACACACACACACACACACACACACACACATCCATCTCTCTCTCTGAGACAAGTTGTATATATATATATATATATATATATATATATATATATATATATATATACACACATACACACACACACACACACACACATTTCCCCCTCGCATATATACTTTATATCTGTCTATGTCTGTGTGTATGTGTATACATGTATGCACATACATATATACACATATACATAATACATAAGGTATACACACACACACTTCTTTCCTTTCCCTCTAGAATATTAGTTCCTTGAGAGTAGGGATTTTTTCAGTCATTCCATTTGTATTTCCAGTGCCTGCACATATTATGGACTAAATAAATGACTGTAGATTGAGGGATTGATTGCAAATGCATTTCTTTCCGGTTCACTGAGTGCTTTACAAATGATGAGTTTATATAACACTTAGAACTTATAAGTTATAAAACACTTTCATCAAAACAATCCTGTGTAGGAGAGAGTGCAGAAAAGGCAATTGAGGTCAGAGAGATTAGCTAACTTGCCCATGGAGTCACAAGGCTGCTAAGGGACAGTCACAAGTCTTGGGTTCAAATAGTGGCTCTAAGGCCATTGTGGTCTCCTTGGTCCCATGCTGCTTCTCCTTTTTTTTTTTTGTCACTGGTACAGAGATGAAAATTTTTAAGGTCTTGGTTGCTCTTTCTGCTGCAGAAAAGCTAATTCAGCAAGGTCATTTAACCTCTAAGCTTAAAGTAAACACATTATTGGAAGGCAAGCTGCTGTATTGGCCTTCCCTCTTAGCTCGAATGAGGAAACTGAGGCCCAGAGTGTTCAGGTGATTTGTTCAAGGTTATACAAGTGGCAAAGTGAGAGCTAAAATCCAGGCCCCCTTCTGATTCCACTACATCACAAGATGTTAAAATAAATTATTGTCGTAGTAATTGATTCCACATGTGTGACTGCTAATCTAAGCCATAGGGTCATAGATACAGGGCTGGAAGGGACTCAGAAACCATCTACTCCAACTCTCTCACTTTACGGATGAGGAAACTGAGGCCCAGTGTCATTAAGTGATTTGTTCAAAATCACACAGTTATAAGAAGTAGAATTTGAACTCGGGCCTTCTAAATCCAGAGTCAGTTTTCTTTCTGATTTAGAAAATATTCCCTTTTCCCTCCACTCCGTACTTTGAACACAGCATGTCTTAATTAGAGCAAATTCTGAATTCATTTTGTCTGAATAAGGTGACATCATTGCGTGTTTGGATCACAGGAATCTTGCATTTCAAAGGAGACAATAAAGCTCAGTCGACACTTTCATTTATAAGAGATAATAATAAAAGCCCTTTCATTAAAAGTAAAGGTCTTTGGGAAGAGAAGGAAGAACTGAAGCCAAGTCATGAGCTTACTAATTGTTTTTGCCAGCTGTGAACATTAACCAGCTTTAAGCTATCGGTCAGACATACGTGGGAGAGCTCTTGTATAATGCTTATGTCGTGAGATGGGAGAGACTCTAAACTTTAAGGCTGTGATTTAAGAGACTTTGTATTTATTTATGTTTCATGGCATCATAGATTTAGAACTGGAATAAACCTCTGGGATTATCGAGACTGACCCCCTCATTTGACAGATAAAGGAAATATTTGGACCTATGGTATATCCAAATCTGTGTAGTGATGAGGTTTTTATAATATGCTTCTACTGTCTGCAAGCAGGATCCTTTTACAGTGGGCTTCATAGGACATCAAGAGGCCTTATTCCAAAGGAACCTGTTTCTACACTGAGTTGACTGTTGGCTTGATACTTCAAATAAAGCAAATGTTTTATGTGTAAACCTATTGTGAATTGGGGGCAGAGCAATACAAAAAAGGTGTGTCCTGATTGTCCAGAAACTGTGTGACCTAATTGGTCTGCAGAAATAGTTTTCTGTAAGGGAGGCTCTAATCTCCACTCGTGCCTTTGAGGACAGTACATCCCCAAATCTAATGGGTACACACCTGGATTTAGGAAAAAGAGAGACTGCTGACAGAAGGGGAAGCTTAAAGAAAAGTAGTGTAAAAAGTTTGAGAGACATAGTATCTGGGTAATTAATCATTTTATTAATAATGTTAGCATATTATTAATAAAAGGGGCCAATGATGCTCTCAAATGCCAAAGACCTCTCCTGGAACCCACTCAGTGCTTATATGCTTCTGGAAGAGTGAGTGTTCCTGAGGGTAGCAATCAACTCTGACTGGTAAACAAATAATGAGATAGAATGAATATTGTGATGAGAGGTGGACATATTTTAAATGAGGGGCTGGGGAATGTGACTTTGACTACATCATTTACTTCCAAATCACCCCCAGCCTTGGGCAATTTAATTAAAGAATTTATTCCCACCCAAACTTGCATAGTACACAATAGGCAGGAATTCACCTAGATAAGATGGTCTAAGGTGGGGTAAATTTTTGGTCAGGGTCAGTAATGTGCTTCAAAGACTGGTCTTCAAACCAGGAAATAGGACAGGAAAAAAACCCCTGGATCCTCCCCATAATTGGTTATTAGTAATCATTTCTCTCAGTAGGAAACAACATAAGGAAAAAAAAAACAATTAATAATAATAATAAAGATGATACCTATAATAATTTATGTATTGCTTTAAAGTCTGTAAAGGGTTCATACAGAAATGCAGTATTGAAAGAGTGGCTCTGGAGAAGAGTTGGGAAAACATATCTCCAGGCTTCCTTCACTGAAGCGGGATTTTGGGTGTGTAGTATTGACTACTCTTTCAGATTTTCTTAATTTGCTTGGTTATGGTTAGTTTGGCCAAATGGCTTTCCCCTGCTTCTTCCTTTTTTAGCTTATTCTTTGTTATGAGGTTCTCTGGGTATGGTAGAAGGGAGGGATCTATCCACAAATTAAGATAATGCAAAAAAAAAAAAAGGATATCTATAAAGTTAAAAGAAAAAATGAAAGGGAATATAGATGTGATGAGTAGAAGGGGTGGGGTGCCTGACCAACCCAATTTTTACTTTCTCTGATTGCCCATTCCATATTGGGGAACATGGCAGAATTCTCTGTGACTTTTAGGAGGAGTTGTGGTTTTTGGCAAACTTGAAAAGCAGGACTGGAAAACCAATTAGAAGGTTATTTCTCTTATTCCAAAAGAACATTTTTTTTGGGGCAGCTAGGTGGTGCAGTGAGGAGAGCACCGGCCCTGGAGTTAGAAGGACCTAAATTCGAATTTGGCCTCAGACACCTGACACGCTTACTAGCTGTGTGACCTTGGGCAAGTCACTTAACCCCAATTGCCCTGCCTTCCCCACTGGGAAAAAAAAATTAAATAAAATAATTTTTTTTTTGTTTGTTCCCCCCCACTCCCCACATTCTGGGAGTAAATGGGAGAAATGAAGGAGGTATGTAATATGACTGAAGTTTAGGCACTTGGTGCTGTTGGTTGGGGATGGGTCTTTGGAGCTGGGGCATTTTGCAG
>CM053623.1:350535094-350570769 GCA_028646595.1 Phalanger gymnotis
GTCTAACCTAAGGCTATCCTTGGGTCAGGCATCTAAATGTTCCCCTAGGATATTGGAAAAGTATTGTTCATATTTATCTCTTTTCTTTTTTTATTCTGGACTTCATGAACATTGAATAAAATGAGCATTACCATGTACATGTGGAACAGAAGGAGGGGATTGTACATGAAACTGTGAATCTCTCTTATGCAGAGCTTGCTTTAAAAGAAATACACAATAAATTCAACATGTAACTTTCAAAGCTGTTTTGCTTATTTGGGATTCTTTCTGGCTTTCCTTTTCTTCTTCATTATTATTGTTTTTGTGGGGGGAGTACCTGCTCTCTATCTTCTCTCCCTACCTCTGCCCAAAAATTAAAAAAAGAGAAAACTCGTGTATAATAGCCTGAGGTTCACTCACCCAACTCACGTTGGCATTGGCAGGTTGGGTCCCCAAGGGTGGCCAATCTGCTGGATTCCCAGGATCTATCTTCAATGAGATGCTGCATTTTTTTCTGCTTTCAGTTGGCTGGGTGGTACTGTGCTTCTTTACATGGAATGTCACCATGTTTTTAAAGTTAAGGCCTTAACTTAGCATCTGCAGAGGCCTCTTCCCTTTTATTCCCTCAGAACTTCAACTCTGAAGTGGCTTGTTACCTTCAGGTGGGAAGTGGGAGAATTATTGTCTCTCCTGTTGGACAGTCCTTCCCAATACAAAAGCCTCTTCCTTTTGTCCAGACACTCCACCTTATCTTAAGAGTGATCAGTTTCAAACCTCAGTTTCATTGGCCATACTCTTTTGGGCATATTATATAAATAAGTTGTTAGAGGAAAAACTATGAATGCAGTGTTTGTCCTGTTCATTGTTTCGCTTGCTTCTTTCTTTCTTTTTTTTGGAGGGAGGCAATGGTGGGTTAAGTGACTTTCCCAGGGTCACAGAGCTAGTAAGTGTCAGAGGCTGGATTTGAACTCAGGTCCTCCTGACTTCAGGTCCTCCTGACTCCAGGGCTGGTGCACTATCCACTGGACCACTTGCTTCAAGACTCAGACATTTTATAGGGTGGAAAACATCTGTCCTCTAGACCAGGGCTGTCCAAAATGCAGCCCGCAGGCAGCATGTGACCTGCAGTGCAATATATGTGGCCCAACTACAAGCATAGAAATTTAAATAAATGCTTTAGTAAAGGAAGTTGAGCTACCACAGAGCCCTCACTAAAATGGTAAATCAAAATATGTTGTCTATTGTTTCAATAAAAACCTAGGGTTGGACAGTCCTGCTCTAGACTATGAAAAACTTCAGTTTGTCTCATCTGGGCAACCCCTCTTTCAATTGTAAAAAAACACACATAGTTGAGCAAAACAAATTCCCACACTGTCCAGGTGCCAAAAACTGTGTCTCTGAAGCCAGAGTCCAGGACTTCTTTGTCAGGAGTTTACCACTTCTTTGGGTAGCTTGTGCCACCATCTACCTAAGCACTCTTCTGTCTTCTGTGATGATTCTTCATCCTTATCTCAATACCTTACAAAGAATATTCCCAAGGTGCTGTCCTTAGCTTTCCTCTCTTCTCACCCCAACACCATTTCTTTAGGCAATCATTTATTCCCTTGACTTCAGCATCCACTTCTATGTGAGTGACTTTTAAATGAACATCTCTAGCTCTGACCTCTCTTCTGAGCTCCAGACTGGCACATCCTATTGTCTACAATGCAAAACGTCCCCTTGGCAAACCGTACACCACACATATGAAACTGAGCGGCCTTAAGCAGGAATGGACATGACAGACATGGAGTCAAAAGACCTGGATCTGAATCCTAGCTCCAACATGTCACCCCTGTGTAGTCTTGAAGAAGTCACGGAATCTCTTTGATCTCAATTTTCTTAACCATAAAATAAGGAGGTTTGGCCCAATGGTCTTGAAGGTCTCTTCTCCATCTACATGTATGATCCTCATCTCTGACTCTTGGAATTCTTAGCTTCCTTCAGGTCTTAGCTCAGATGTCACCTTCACCACGAGGCCTATCTTGATCTCCCTATTTCTTGGTGCTCTCTGCCCATTACATCATCCCTACAAATTACTTTTATTATTAAAATGGGAGAATTTGCTAATGAAGTCCTAGTCCTTAGAGCTTACCCTGATTTGCCCATCAAGTACAAGTAGATATTCTCTAACTGGTGCCAATCCAACACATGGAACTTGGGGGAGATGGTTTCTGGTCATGAGTGATTGAGGAGTACAGTGTGATGACCAAAAGTCTTTCAATTGGTCACAGAGCTCAGAGAATTGATGACTCAGGTGATGCTGAGCCAGTACTGATTGTAAATGCAAAAAGGGTTATGCTAATTTTTCCCCATTACTTGTGGCAAGTGAAATAGAACTATTGTGAATTATTGGTGAGGGGAAAGGTCAGCTTTCCTATCTTCTATCCAGCTGCCATGTATCCATGAGTACATGGAGACTTTTTTTTTCATTGTTGTTCATTTTTTTTCCTTTAGGTGAATGAGTGTTCTTAAAATTTTTTTTTTCTGCTTAATAGCATTTTTTTTCCAATTACGTGTCAAGATAATTTTCAACAATTTTTTTTTTAAGATTTTGAGTTCCACTTTTTTTCTCTCTCCATCCATTTCCTCCCCACTCTCCAAGACAGCAAATAATCTGATATAGATTATACATGTGCAATTATGTTAAATGTATTTCCACATTAGTCATGTTGTGAAAGAAGAATCAGAACCAAAGGGAAAAATCACGAGAAAGAAAAACCAAAAAAAGTGGAAACAGTATGCTTTGATCTGCATTCAGACTCCCTAGTTCTTTCTCTGGATAGGGACAACACTTTCCATCATGAGTCTTTTGGAATTGTCTTGGATCATTTTATTGCAGAGAAAAGCTAAGTTTATCAAAGTTGGTCACTGCACAATGTGGTTGTTACTGTGTACAATGTTCTCTTGGTTCTGCTCACCTCACTCAGCATCAGTTCATACAAATCTTTTCAGGTTTTTTCTGAAATCATTTTGCTTGTCATTTTTATAGCATTATAGTATTCCATTCCGTTCACATACCACAATATGTTCAGACATTCCCCAATTGATAGGCATCCCCTCAATTTCCAGTTCTTTGCTACCACAAAAAGAGCTACTATAAATATTTTTGTACACGAAGGTCCTTTTCATTTTTTCATGATCTCTTTGGGATATAGACCTAGTAGTAGTAGTACTGCTGGATCAAAGGGTATGCACAGTTTTATAGCCCTTTGAGAATAGTTCCAAAATTTTCTCCAGAATGGCTGGATCAGTTCATAACTCTACCAACAATGAATTAATGTTCCAATTTTCCCACACTTTCTTCAACATTTCTTATTTTCCTTTTCTACCATATTAACCAATCTGGTAGGTGTGATGTGATACCTCAGAGTAGTTTTATTTGCATTTCTCCAATCAATAGTGATTTAGAACATTTTTTTTATATGACCATAGATAGCTTTAATTTCTTCATCTGAAAACTGCCTGTTCTTAACCTTTGACCATTTATCTAGGGAGGCATGGCTTGTATTCTTATAAATTTGACTCAGTTCTCTACATAGTTGAGAAATGAGACCATTATCAGAAACACTGGCTGTAAAAATTGTTTCCTAGATTTCTGCTTCTCTGCTAATCTTTGTTGCATTGGTTTGTTTGTGCAAAAACTTTAAAAATTAATATAATCAAAATTATCCATTTTGCATTTCATAATGTCCTCCATCTCTTGTTTCATTATAAATTCTTCCCTTTTCTGTAGATATGACAGCTAAACTATTGCTTGCTCTCCTAATTTGCTTATGGTTATCACCCATTTTGACCTTATCTTGGTATATGGTGTGAAATGGTGTATGCCTAGTTTCTGCCATACTCTTTTCCAGTTTTCCCAGCAGTTTTTGTCGAATAGTGTGTTCTTATCCCAGAAGCTAGAGTCTTGGGTTTATCAAACAGTAGATTACTATAGTCATTTACTACTGTGTCTTGTGTACCTAACCTATACCACTGATCCATCACTCTATTTCTTAGCCAGTACCAAATAGTTTTGATGATTGCCACTTTATAATATAGTTTTAGATCTGGTACAGAAAAACCTCCTTCCTTTGCACTTTTTCCCATTAATTCCCTTCATATTCTTGACCTTTTGTTCTTCCAGATGAATTTTGTTATTATTTTTTAAAGCTCTATAAAATAATTTTTTGGTAGTTTGATTGGTGTGATGCTGAACAAGTGAATTAATTTAGGTAGAATTGTCATTTTTATTATATTAGCTTGGCCTATTCATGAGCAATTGATATCTTTTCACTTATTTAGATATGACTTTATTTGTGTGAAAAGTGTTTTGTAATTATGTTCTTATAGTTCCTGGATTTGTCTTGATAGGTAGACCCCCGCAATAGTTTTTATTGTATGCAGTTATTTTAAATGGAATTTCTCCTTCTATCTCTTGCTGCTGAGTTTTGTTGGTAATATATGGAAATGCTGATGATTTATACGGTTTATTTTATACCCTGTAACCTTGCTAAAGTTATTGTTTCAAGTATTTTTTCTGTTGATTCCCTAGGATTCTCTAAGTATACTATGATATCATCTGCAAAGAGTGATAGTTTTGTTTCCTCATTACCTATTCTAATTCTTTCAATTTCTTTTTCTTTTCTTATTGCTAAAGCTAACATTTCTAGTATAATATTGAGGTATCCTTGTTTCACCCTGATCTTATTTGGAAAGCTTCTAGCTCATCTTCATTGCGTATAATGCTTGCTGATGGTTTCAGATAGATATTACTTATCATTTTAAGGAAAACTCTATTTATTCCTATGCTCTCTAGTATTTTTAATAGGTGTGGGTGCTGTATTTTTCAAAAGCTTTTTCTGCATCTATTGAGATAATCATATGATTTCTGTTAGTTTTGTTATTGATATGGTCAATTATGCCAATAGTTTTCCTAATACTGAACCAGTCCTGCATTCCTGGTATAAATTCCACCTGATCATAGTGTATTATCCTGGTGATAAATTGCTGTAATCTCTTTTCTAATATTTTATTTTAAATTTTTGCATTAATATTCATTAAGGAAATTGGTCTATCATTTTCTTTCTCTATTTTGGCTCTTCCTGGATTAGTTATGAGCACCAGATTTGTGTCCTAAAAGGAATTTGGTAGGACCCTTTCTTCACTTATTTCTCCCAATACCTTATATAGTGTTGGAATTAATTGTCTTTTAAATGTTTGGTAGAATTTACTTGAAACTGATCTGGCCTTGGAGATGTTTTCTTAGGGAATTCATTGATAGCTTGTTCAATTTCTTTTTCTAAAATGGGGTTATTTCTTTCCTTTCCTTTCCTTTCCTTTCCTTTCCTTTCCTTTCCTTTCCTTTCCTTTCCTTTCCTTTCCTTTCCTTTCCTTTCCTTTCCTTTCCTTTCCTTTCCTTTCCTTTCCTTTTCTGTTAATCTGGGCAATTCATATTTTTGTGAATATGCATCTGTCTCACTTAGATTGTGATACAGTTGGACAAAATAGTTCCTAATTATTGCTTTAGTTTCTGCTTCACTGGTGGTGATTTCATGCTTGTCATTTTTGAATCTGGTAATTTGGTTGTTTTCTTTCTTTTTTTAAAAAATCAAATTAACCAAGGGTTTATCTACTTTACTAGTTTTTTCATAAAACCAACTCTTAGTTTTATTAGTTCAATAGTTTTCTTATTTTGAATTTTGTTAATCTCTCCTTTAATTTTTGGAATTTCTAATTTGGTATTTAATTGGAGATTTTTAATCTGTTTTTTTTCTAGCTTTTTTACTTGCATGCCCAATTCATTGATCTCTTCTTTCTCTATTTTATTCATACAAGCATTTAGAGATATAAAATTTCCCCTAAGAATTGCTTTGGCTGAATCCCATAAATTTTGGCATGCTGTCTCATTATTGTCATTCTCTTGGATGAAATTGTTGATTGTTTTTATGATTAATTGTTTGGCTGACTCATTCTTTAGGATTAGTTTATTTAGTTTCCAACTAATGTTTAGTCTATCTTTCCATTGTTCTTTATTACACATAATTTTTATTGCATTATGACCTGAAAAGATTTAACATTTACTACTTCTGCCTTTCTGCTTTTGATTATGGGGTTTTTATGCCATAATAATGGTCAATTGTTGTGTAGTGCCATATACCCCTGAGAAAAAGGTGTATTCCTTTCTATCCCCATTCAGTTTTCTACAGAGGTCTATCATATTTAACTTTTCTAAAATTCTATTCATCTCCTTAACTTTTTTTTGTTTATTTTGTGGTTAGATTTATCTAGTTCTAAGATGGGGAGGTTGAGGTCCCTGACTAGTATAGTTTTGCTATCTATTTCTTCCTGTAACTCACTTAATTTTTCCTCTAAGAATTTGGATGATCTACTACTTGGAGCATATTTAGTATTGATGTTACTTCATTGTCTATGGTATCTTTTAGCAAGATGTAGTTTCCATCCCTATCTCTTTTAATCAGATCTAGTTTTGCTTTTGCTTTGTCTGAGATCAGTATTTTTTTACCAGCTTTTTTTTTTGCTTCTGCTGAAGCATAATATATGCTGCTCCACCCTTTTACCTTTACTCTTTGTGTATCTCTTTGCTTCAAATGTGTTTCTTGTAAACAACATTGTAGAATTCTGTTTTTTAATCCACTTTGCTATCTCCTTCTGTTTCATGAGAGGGTTCATCCCATTCAAATTCACAGTTATGATTACTAAGTGTGTATTTCCCTCCATCCTGTTTCTTCCCCTATTTATACTTTTCTCTCTCCTTTCACTCTGTTCCTCCTCAGTGTTTTGCTTCTGACCACTGCCTCCCTTGATCTGATCTCCCTTCTGTCAGCCCCCCTTATTTTTCTTTCCCCTCCTACTTCTACCCTCCCTTCTATCAGCTCTCCTCTCCTCTCCCTTTCTTTCTTTCTTTCCTCTTTCACCTCCTACTTCTCTATAGGGTAAGATAAACTTCTATGCCCTATTGTGGGTATTGAGGAAACTGAGAACGAAGAGGTCAAGGGATTTCTTCAAGGTCACAAGGGTATTATGGGTCAGAGCAGGGATTCAGATCCATGACATTTGACTCCAAATCCAGCATTGTTTCCACTCTGCTTAAAGCAGATAAATTTTGGACATGTGTTTGAATTGTCATAGGAACATCAGTATGAAGATTCTTGTGTTGTAGGCAGTGGGTGGGAGATACAATTCTGGAGCTCAGAAGAGAGATCAGGGCTAAAAAGCCAAGTTTTGTCTCTTTTTATATCCCCAGTGATTAATTCAGTGTCTAGCATACAATGGGCACTTAATAAATGTTTATTGACTGATAGATGGAAGCCCAGGAGCTACCATGTTAGAAATCCCAACTTCTTAGGGTTATTCCTAGAACCCTGAGGGGAGTAGTCAACCTGCCTGTGGGGACCCAGCCAATTAATGCAGATGGGAGTTGGAAAAGGAGTAACAGAGGGAGAAAGTGCTACATCATTATTATTATTATTAAAAGCTGTTTTTCTCTCTTCTGCCATCTGCTATCTCTATGTGTGCACATATATGTGTGTGTGTATATTTCATATATGTATATTTTACTTATCTATATATGTAGCATTTGCTCTTCAGTGGAATACAAACTCCTTGATGGCAGGAATTGTTTCATTTGGTTTTTGTATTCCTAGTATCTAGCATAGACGTGACACACAGTAGGTGCTTAATAAATGCTTGTCAAACTGGAAACTTAGGACTGGTAGGAGGGGAAGCTGGTGACATAGCAAGTGGACTGAGAAGATATTCTGGAGGCAGACAAGTCTTGGAATGAACTCCATCACATTGGAGATCACTTGCTTTATTTCTATGTGGGGGCTACCATGCTGTGCTCAATGCAGGAATTTGTGGGCGTTTAACATTGTTGTATTAAGACCTTTTTGTTTTTAGACAAATAAGATTGTATCATTATTCACTAGATGGCAGTATTACCCCATGTTCCCACCAGGAAAGAGATAATAAACTGGCTCAAGAATTATATGAATATTGAAGACAGAAGTTTGGACATTGGTACCAAACTCACAGAGTCCCGAGCAATATGATTTTTGACTCTCCCTACTTGTGATAAGGCTGAGGACCAACTTTACTAGGAAGGTTGTTGGCTGTCTGGAGGCACGTCACATCCATCCATTCATCACTTGGGTGATTTAAAAAAAAAAAAAGTCATGTAGAATAAAGCCCAGGGATTTCTGCCATCTGGGGACCAAAGTGGAAGAGTGGATCTCCCCTGAGGAGACAGTAAAAAATGTAATAGGCAATATGATAATAATGTAGTGCACACAAGATGGGTTTGGAACTTTTCGGAAATAAATGTTGCAGGCATGAGTTCTATTGCCAAATAATAATAATAGCCAGAAGAGAACTATGCCTTGTGGTTTCCTTATAATCCTTTCCAATTCCTCACATACAGCTGAATAATTTTCAGGGAAATGGAGAAAGAGCCCACTTTTTGGGGCAAATTTGGTATGTGGAGCTCTTTGAACGAATCTGAGCAAAACAGGAAGAGAAAGTCTCAACAATTAACTGAACTTTCAGAGTGCACCTAGATATTTGGGGAAAGGGAGACAGTGCTGTTTGTAGAATAATTTCAAAATTATGTCATTGAAAAAAACAAATGCAAAAAGAGGTCCAATGGCTAGTCCATTCTAGCTAGTATCCAATGGCTAGTTCATACCCATCTAATTTTGCTGAATGGGACAATAGATGTAAAGGTTTTTTTGTATGTCTTAGCAAGCTAGCTAAATGTTAGCTGTTTTTATTATTGAGATTGCATGACAGTGGTCCAAGAGCTGGCCTTGAAGCCAACAATACTTTGGCTGCCTCTGATGCCCCCTAGTCCGGCCACCCTGGGTGAGTCACTTTATTTCTCAATGCTCTAGTCCAGACGTATCGAACATGTTGCTGGACCACAGCACTCCTGCGTTCTGCTCACATCAGAATAAAATATAATTGGAAAATGGTTAACAAAATAAATAAAAATACAATTAAAACTGGACAAAATTACATACATACACATACATATATGTATATACACACACATATATGTATATACATGTACATATATACATATAAATTTATATGTATGGCTTAGCAGCCCCTATTTCTAATTGTTTACACCATGGGTCTTGGAAGCTCTCCAAAACTAGGATACTGAAATGTGTTGACCTTCATTTTTGGAGGGAGTTTCTTCATTCATTCACCTAAACCAGTGAAATCATGGTCCAGTCCTTATTACTTTCATCGTTATTATTGTCACCATCACCATCATCATCATCACTACCACCACCACCATCATCATCATCATCATCATCATCGTTATCATTGAAATCTAAGAACCTGGGTTCAAATACTGATTCTGCCACTTAGAATTTGAGTGACTGTTGACAGCTTACTTGTGTGGTCCTCAGTTTCCTCATCTATAAAATGAGGTGTTTTGTCTAGATGGCCTAGATGAGTCTGAGAGGCTTGAGGTCAGGAAACTGAATTCAAATCCTGCCTCAAATGTATATTAACTGTACGATCCTCAGTTTCCTCATCTGTAAAATAGAGGAATTGGACTGGATGGGAGTGAGCACTTATATAGTTCCTGTGATGTGCCAGGCACTGGACTAAGCACTATTATCTCTTTTGATCCTTACGACAGCCCCGCAAGGTAGTTGCGGTTATTATTCCTGTTTCGCAGTTGAGGAAACTGAGGCAAACAGGGTTAAGTGACTTGTCCAAGGTCACCCAGCTAGTAAGTGTTTGAGGCCAGATTTGAACTCAGGTCTTCCTGCCTCCAGGCCTGGCACTTTATCCACTGTACCATCTACCGGCCTTGAAAGATTGCCTCTAAGGTCCCTTCCAACTCTAAAACTATGAACCTATTTTTGATTTGAGGTTTTTGAAAAATGAAGCTTAACTTAGCCAGATTTGGGGGGATGTTAGCATTGAGCCTTATTTTATACTGGTGTTGCTTATTTTCTTCTCACCCCCTCCCCTCAGATCACTGACCTCTCCTCCTCCTTTTTTCCTTCTCCTCTACCTCTTTTTGCCCCTACTTCCAATGTTCTACATCCCTATGTTCATTCCTTCATGGAAGCCGTTTTTGGAAGCCACTTCATTGGAGGGAAGAAAGGTAGGAGAAGGAGATGGGACTTTCAGTTTCCTTCCCCTGCCATTTTTCCTTGAAAAATTCTTTGTTATAAGAGATACTTCCCTGGGAGGGAGAGGGAAAGGGACATAGGAGTAAATTTAGAAGATATAAAAAGTGATATTGATAAAATACTATTTAAAAAAAGAAGGATCGCTACTGGGGAGGCCACTTTGGGGAGAGGAGGAAGCCAGGTAGGAGTAAACTCGAGGGAAGCACACCTAGAGTTTGGCCTAGGAGGGGAAATCTGGTAGCTGGCTGCTTTAACTAATTTTTATTTCTAACTAGATACTAAACTCTAATGTTTCTTCTGTCTTAGGATGGCAATTTAGAACCCACTGAAATAAATACTCTGGGGCAATGCCCTGGTCATAGAATCTCAATTCCATCTCAGCCCAGTGGATTTTGCCCTCTGATCTTTCAGAGATTAGCCTGGTTCATGATCAGCAACGGTGATGTAGGCAAAGGAGTCTTAAGAATTGGTATTAGGACTATTTCTTGCCTAACGGTTTTGTTGTAAGGTAGAACCAGGAATCCATCTTGGTCCAGGATTTCTGAGGCCATTGTGAACCTCACCTAGAGTATACTTGGACCCTTCAGAGATAGAAGTCTTGCAGAACACAAGTAAATGAGAGAACACCCCAAAGGCTCTTAGTGACTAAAGCAGTAAGACTTGGTTAGACCTACTCACCTACAGAGGGTGGAGACACTGTGGTCCAAGTCAGTGGCTTAAGTGGGTATGTGGGGGTTAGGGAGGCAAAAAAGCGTTCACAGTCAGTCAATACATATTGATTAAGCACCTTCTATGTGTCAGGCACTGTGCTAAGAGCTGGGAATACAAAGAAAGGCAAAAGACAGCTCCTGCTCTCATTGCTTAGGGTTGACAACTTTTTAAACATAGCTAAGGGATTCTTCTAAATTCTTAATCGAAGCATTTCAAGATGTTGTCAGTTTCAGAGGTGGAAATCATGAGAACCAATTGGTGTGGTGGGAAGAGTTCTGAATGGAGAACTCCATGGCTCTGGCCAAGACCTTGGCCGATTCCCTGAAACTCTTCTGGACATTTGCAAAACGAGCTCTTCTAGCTCTAAATCCGATGATCTTACCATCTCAGGATAGATACTGGCAAAGCTATGGCTAGCATTTTTATACCCCATAAGAAACAGTAGAGTTTAGCACAAAATGTGGCCAGAGCAAGAAGCACAAAATATAACCTCAGATCCACTTTTTAAGGCAAATTCATTTGTGGAGAACACAGAGATGCTGGACATGGAGGTGGCTCTGCCCCTCTGCAGGGGAGGGAGGAGATCACCTGGAGTGGAGCAGATGGAAGAGGGAAACACATACCATCTAAAAGCTCTTTATGTTTCTGAACCATTCTCGTCAACTAAGCGTTGCTAAAGTAGCACATGAAGGAAGGGGGAGGGGATAAGCATTTATTATATACCTACTATGTGCTGACTGCTGCGCTAAGCACTTTACAAATATTATCTCATAACAACCCTGTAGGTAGGTGCTAATATTTTTTTTCATTTTTCAGTTGAGGAAACTGAGGCAAACAGATTTTTTAAGTGACTAGCCCAGGATCACACAGCTAGTAAGTATCTGAGGCCAGATTTAAATTCAGGTCTTCCTGACTCCAGGTCCTATGCTCTATCCATTGTACCACCCAGCCATCTAGAAAGAGTGAAGGTGCTCTCTAAATTTTGGCACCTGGGTCAAAGCTCTGATTGCCCTGCCCTAGTTATACCTCTGCTCGGGGACGAGCCATCTATCCCAGATTCAGGAAAGGATAGGGATGCATGGTCCTAGGTAAAAGTAGAAAATGCTTTTTTTTTTTTCTAAGATGAATGCTTTAGGGAATTGAGAACTTTGCCTGGCATTTTCTCTTTGGTCAAAAACCACACAGCCAGACTTGTTCTTGATAAAAGACTTTCTTTAATAGATGATGCTTCACATTTTACAAAGCATCTTCTTCCCCACTGCCCTGCAAGGTAGGCAGGGCAGGTAGTATTACCTACCCCCAATTTACACATGGAGAAACTGAGTCTCAGAGAGTTGAAACAACTTTTTCACAGTTACATGGGGCATTGAATTTCTGACTTACAGCCCCATTCCTTTTCCTCCACACCAAGCAGTTATCTCTGATTTAATCAAGGCAGCTGAGGATCAGTAGAAGAATTATAAGGACTCGTGTGCTTCCTGACTGGCCTTACTCAAGCCCAACTCTGCTACATACTACCTCTGTGATGTTGGGCAATTTTCTTAACCTTTCCTGGACAATCTCTAGAATGAGGGACTTGGACATAATAATAATAATAATAATAATAATAATAATAATAATAATAATAATAATAATAATAATAATGTTGTTGTTGATTAGTTGTTTCTAGTCATGCCTGACTCTTTGCGACCCTCTTTGGTGTTTTCTTGGTAAAGATACTGGAGTGGTTTGCTATTTCCTTCTTGAGCTCATTTTACAAATGAGGAAAGTGAGGCAAACAGGGTTAAGTGACTTGCCCAGGGTTACACAGCTAGGAAGTGTCTGAGGACAGATTAGAACTCAGGAACATGAGTCTTCTTGACTCTAGGCACAGCATTCTATCCACTGTGCCACCTAGCTGACCTATATTTATATATAGTATTTATAAATTTGTACATAGTATTTATAAATTTATACATAGTATATCTATATACATAGTATATTTATATTTAGTATTTATAAATTTGCACATAGTATTTATAATTTTATGCATAGTATTTATAAATTTATATAGCAATTTAAAAGGTTTACAATGTTCATTGTAGATATAGTCTCACTGGATCCTCATGACAGCCCTGTGAATTAGGTGCTGCTATTATTCTCAGGCAGAGGTTAAGTAACTTGCCCAGGGTCACACAGCTAGTAAGTGTCTGAGACAGGATTTGATCTCACTTCTTCTTCACCTGATCCAGAGCCACCTAATTGTCACTGTGTTACCTAGTTGTACCTCTTAGGCCTTTTCTAGCTCTTCTTGGTGGGGCAGTGAGAATCAAAGCTAGGATGGACCACTAGAGCTTTGTGCCAGGTCACCAAATTGGATTGGGAGAAGATATTTCCCCTCTCATCTCCTTACCATAAGGTCCTCTGGTCCATCCCCTCCTTGCCCCGTGGGGTACAAGAGTTCAGCCTTTCTTGGGTCTAGCTCCACTTCCTTTGGGAGGGCTGCCAGGTGATAGTGAATCCGAGCAGGGAGGCTGTCCTCTGCACAGTCTGCCCCACTATTTTCCAAATGACCCTCATGTCAGAATTCTTAGTTACGGTTCTAGTTAAAACAAATTTCTGAGTCCAGGAAATAACCCTGGTCCTTAGTTCCATGTAAATCAAACAAAGGAAGAGGAAGAGGGAATGAATTCGCTTTGTGTCTGGATTCTTCTATGGACAAGCAGATGAGGAAATCCCCATGAATTCTATGCAGTCCTGGTGGTCTGCCGATCCTGGAGGATAGCATGCGTGCCAATAGAACCAAATGGCTTCTGGGAGCAGAGCAAGGCTCTTTCCACAGGAAAGTCAGGAACTTGAAGTGTATGAATTAGCTGGTTAAGCAGGGCTCATGAACCATGATATCAGAGGACATAAGCCTTATTAAGGACAGCCACTCAGCAGTATGGAGTGGGCTAAGAGTTTCCTTATTTTCATCAGCTAATAATCAAAACAGTTTGACACTGGACAGAGAGAGCCAGCAAACATGGAAACAATTACTGAGTTAAACAAAATAACCCCAAATTATATGTTATTTTGCTTTTTTGGATTTTTAAGGTAAAAGCATTTTTTGGAGATCCCATTATAAATTTCTCCTGAAATGACCAAATGAGAGGAAAATGAAAAGACCGGCAGCAAACCAAAGAGCGGCGATGAGAAAAGGGATCTGTTGGAAGACACCAGTGGAAACTTGGGCGAGTTGACTCCCCATGACCACATGGTGGGTTCCAGCTTCAGTCCCCTACAGCTGGCTTTCTCTTTTGGCTCCAGGAGTCAGGCCTACCAGATAGAGCCAAATCATTGGAGACTGAGGGAGCCTACGGGTTGAGCAGGGAGGGCCGGGGGCTAGATGTGCTTTGCTTGTCTGACCTTGATTCCTCCATGCTTGCTGGAGAATGTCATTAAAGCTCCTCCTCCTCTAGTGTTTGCATTTCATTCTAATGACACTGAACAATATGATGACAAAGCCATATGTCCTCTTCCTTTCAGGACCCCAAAATGGTGCTGGCTCAGTTTTGGCAATTGGCATCACTAATAATAATAATGAGACCTAAATATAGCGCTTTACAGTTTGCAAAACACATGTTATCCCACAACAACCTCGTGAGGTATGTGCTATTATTGCCCCATTTTACAGATGAACAAACTATGGCAAAGTGATTTGCCCAGATTCACATAGCTAGTAAATGTTTGAGGCAGGATTTGAAATCAGAGCTTCCTAATTCCAAGTGCAACATTCTAGCCACTGTGCCATCTAGATCCCTTTATAATTGGTGAATAATTCTTGAAAGGCCTGTAAGATGGTAAAGAAACCTTCTTGGAGCCATTAGGCAAGGGAATGGCCTTGATCTGGTTCTGTCAACAAGATGGTTTCCATGAAGGAAGGAAGAAGCTTGGTGTTTTATGTTCTGACTGGGATCTAGGGTTTCACAGTATAAGAATTTAAACTGACAAACTTAAATTATTAGTTAACCAACATTTATTTATCTTACTATGTGCAAGGCCCTGTGCTGGAGAAATGGGGATATAAAGCAGGCAAAAACAAAGGGTAGCTAGACAGCCCAGTGTTTAGAGCACTGGGCCTGGAGTCTGGAAGATCTGAGTTCAAATCTAGCCTCACATACTTACTAGTTGTCTGACCCCGGGCAAGTCACTTAACCCTGTTTGCCTCAGTTTTCTCATCTGTCAAATGAGCCAGAGAAGGAAATGGCAAACCACTCCAGTATCTTTGCCAAGAAAACCCCAAATGGGGTCATGAAGAGTCAGACACAACTGAAATAACTGGACAACAACAAAAACAAAGATCTTGTCCTCAAGAAGCATATATTCTAATGAGGGAGACAACAGGCCATTAATTACATTTTAGTAAGACATACACATATACACATATATGTATTATACATATATATTGAGAGAAAGTGAGAGAGAGAGAGCGAGAGAGAGAAAATGGAAGGTAATCTTGAAGGAGAAGGTTAGAATGACCCAGAAAAATATTTATTATTCTTTATTGAATTATTTACCTCAAAATTATAAAAATGTTCATCTGTTTTGCTTTCTCAAGCAGGAATAGCTCAGTTCTGTAAGATTAACCTGAGGGAAGCATCAGATTGCAGTGGAAAGTACACTGAAATTTCAAGTGGGAAGATATGGGTTCGAATCTAGATTTTGTCATTTACAACTTGTGTGACCTTGGGCAAGTCAATGTACCTTTTTGAGCTCTAATTTCCTCACCTGTGAAATGAGGTGGTTGGACTAGAACTCTAAAGTCTCATCTATCTCTCTCTAAATCTATTATTCTATGAATTTACATAATTTCCAGAATTAAGAGAATATATATGTATATACGTATGTGTGTATGTGTGTGTGTGTGTGTTTATCTACCAGAGGTCAAAGTGGAAGCTCCTTGAGGGCAGAGTCTTTTTCATTTTTACCTTTGTTTCCCTAGTGAGGCAGTAGATGGCACAGCGGATAGAGCAACGAAGTCCGGAGGACTCAAGTTCAAATCCTACCCCAGATTATTACAAGCTATGTGACCAGAGACAAATTACTTTCTCATCTCTAAAATGGGACAATGATAGCACTTACCAAGGTCGTTGAGAGGAGCAAATGAGATACTATTTGTAAAACATTCTGTACACTTTAAAGTGCGATATAAAT
Organism: Phalanger gymnotis; assembly: GCA_028646595.1. Taxonomy (NCBI): domain Eukaryota; kingdom Metazoa; phylum Chordata; class Mammalia; order Diprotodontia; family Phalangeridae; genus Phalanger; species Phalanger gymnotis. The sequence goes on from CM053623.1 coordinate 350,551,156, forward strand.
GTTAGCTCTAAGTGCTGGGCATACAGTAGATGCTTAATCAGTGTTTGCCATGTTGGACTCCACTAAAAATAAATGCTCTAAGACCAGCTCTCTAATAGGAATCCACAGCCTTAGAGTGTCCTTCCATTAGAGAAATCCCAGGTCAGCATCCTTACCCTGCTCTACACACTTTCTATACACACTTAATCCTCAGTCTTGTGTGAAGCACAGGCAATCAGGTTGATGGAGGTCCCCCTGAATAAACAACTGGTTAAAAATGGTTATAAAAGAGTTAGGTGATGCAGTGGATAGAGAGCTGGGGCTGGAGCCAGGAAGAACAGAGTTCAAATCTAGCTTCAGATACCACCTAGCTGTGTGAGCTTAGGCAAGTTATTTATCCAACCTACTTCCATTTCCTCATGGGATAATAGTAGCACCCAGCACCCAGCAAACCCTAGAGTGCTATGTGAATGCTAGTTGTTGTTATCACTTTCCTTAAGCATTCAAGGGTTTGCAGTTCACTTGAGATCCATCGTACCAGAACGCCGAGATATTAGAGGCATCTTCTGCCTTTGCCATGTTCAGCCTCCTCATCTTGTTTTGAAACCTTGGTGTTTTCTGTGCATATATGAGAACTTTTTGGAACCCGACAGGAAAATATGCTGCTGCTAATTTAATCTGACATGCTGCAGATGTGAGTAACATCAGGCCTCGCATATTTCTCCCCTTCCCTGGGGGACACGCACAGAACCTTCAAAGCCGTGTGGGAAAGACTTTTGCTGTATTTTACTGTCAGTAAGGATTAGATCCCAGGTGGTTGTTCAGAGCCGCATGCTCCTCTCCATCTACTGGACAGTGTCTGGATGACAGAAATCCATTTGTACTTGGACATAAGCTCGCTGCTTCATTATCTTACGGACTGACACAGGTTGCCGGCCGAAGGGGAGACTGTTGAAAAGCTCATGATGAGCAAATTGGAAGGGTTTTGACAAGAAACGCTAAGCATCTTACTTACTGAAGACGCTTGCCGTTCCTAAGGCGGCAATTTTGCCTTGACAGATTGATCAGCCTCGGCTCCTTTTTATTTTATTTTTTTATTTTTTTGATGGATTGATTTTAAAGACCCCAGTTTCAGCAGTGGCCAGAAGTGAATTTCTATGGCCAAGATGTTCAGACACGGCCATCTGTTCTCTTAGGTACTGGCTTTGCCAAGTAATCCAATCCTCCGGCGCCAGATGGTTTGTCGTGCTCTTGGTTGGAGAATGACTTTGGAAGAGCGTCCCCTGAGATGTGGAAAAGGGCTAAATCCGATACCTAACATGCTCTATATGCTGTCACTGAGAGAAATCTTCATCAACATTAACAGCCGTGCTAGTGACAACTGAAATTTACTAATTAACAATAGCAAGGAGACACTTTGTTCTGTAAATTCTATCGGGTGAGAAAAAGGAAGAACTCCCTAAAAAAGGAGAAATGAGAGAAACCCTAGATTTTCTTGTAATTAAAACCCGAGACCCAGCACAACACACGGGGCGGCAAACTGGATGTCACATTGCCGGCCTCAATGCCTGAAGTGCCTTCTCTTCTCACCTCCACCTCTTATTTTAAGATATCGGCCGTTAAGGCTCCGCTGGGGTATCATGTCTGGAGCAAACCTTTTATGAGAATCGTTAGCCCTCTTTTCTGCCTTATCTATTGACACGTGCGGCTGACCTTCCTGTAGAAGACAGTGGCTACTCTGATCAATACAATGATCCGAGGTAATTCCGAAGAGCTCATGATGAAAAAATGCTCTCCATCCCCAGATAGAGAGGTCTGACGAACTCTGAGTGCAAACTGAAGTCTCCTTTTCACACTTTCTCTTATTTATTTGTTGCAATATGGCTAATATGGAAATATGTTTTGCACGATTTCACAAGTATAATTGATATCATATTGCTCGCCTTCTCAGTAGGTGGGGGAGGGGTGAGAGAGAGGGAATTAATTCAGAGCTCAAAGTTTTTAAAGGAAATATCTAGAATAAATAATAAATAAAAACACATCAGACAGTTCACATCGATGCAAGTCCTTCACACAATTTTTTTTCTTTTTGGACAAGACCTGAGCCGGTGTAGTGGTCGCAGGCACAATCTGAACTCAGGTCCTCCTGATTCCGAGGCTAGCCCTGCAACCCCTCCACCTCAGCTGCATCCCTGGAAGCGCTTCATTAACGTGCCCTGTTGACTCTTCTCTGTCATTGGGATTCTGTCACGTGACCAAAGCAGCAGCGCTTCAGCTTCCTGGTCTAGGGGCTCCAGGTAACTGGAAGAAATGGCCTTATTTTCAAAATTCAAATTTCAGTTTGAATAAATTTTTTGTATTTTTGAGAAGTGTAAAATATTTGAAACAAAACCCCTCAAAACCATGGGGGTGTGGGGTGAGACAGGGCTGGCAATGGTGGGGGTGGGGTTCTGCCCTCACATGGTTACTCGGCCCTCCCCTCCAGGAAGCGGAAGCGACTGTGCTGGTCCTGGTCATCCAATCACTACCCTGGAGGGCTGCCTCCCAGCCCTGCCTAGAACATGGAGGCCCTGGATCAAGCCCTGCTCAGCCACTTCGCTGTCTCACAGGACCGGACCAGCCCAGTCACCATAGTCTGTGGCGCTACCAGTCCAAGTGCAGTTCCTTGGAACAGGGAGAAAGGCGACACAAACTGCTGGAGTTTCAAGTCCAAGTGACTGGATTATGTAAACCATGCTGGGAGATTGGCTGAGTGTGGACCCGTGTGGAGAATGAGGAAGAGAAAGATGAGGAAGAGGGAGAGGAGGAAGAAAAGGAGGAAGAGGAGGAGGAGGAGGAGGAAAAGGAGGATGAGGAGGAAGACGAGGAGAGGATGGACATTGGTTGTCAGGAAGCTGCCAAGGCACTACGACAACCAGTTGATGCCTTCCCAATGGCTGACTGACACCCCCTTCAGATATGGTGCAGGAGTGGATCATGGTGGTGTGTCCCATGGGGAAAAAAGATCCCTCATTGTGGCCCCCAAGGGTTCCACTGCAGCCACGTCAAGAGCACCGGGTCAACAGATTTCCTTCCCTTCTTCCCAGAGGCCATAAGCACCCCTCAACCATGGGGAAAGACTACACAATTCTGGATTGCATTTATAGTGAACTGAACCAGAGCTACTCTGTTCTAGATGTGATGTGCTAGAGGGGACACCTTGTCTATGACTGCCAGACTGATTTTAGACTCTACTGAGTGCATTCAAAGTTACCAGAAGAGCAGGGACTCATAGAGAAAACTAGGCTTAATCCATTTAAATTCATGGATCTTAAGAATTTCCCATGTACCCCTGAGAACCTGTTCAAGGCCTTATCCTCTGACTTTCCTTTTGAGGTAGGTGGGCTTCTCTTCTATCCCACTATAGTCCAGGCAGCACTCTGTTGGTTGGCTGGCTGTGCCTATACATGGTAGCTGATGTCCTTGGCATGATGGTTCCAGCTGGCCCTTGGACCACCAAGCCAGACTACGCTGTACATCAACTCCAGCAGATCATCGAACACATCAGAAGTAAAGAGGAAGCAAATGAAATTAATCTCCGTGAGGCTTCTGAGAATGGACATTATGAACTGGAGTACCTCTCCATTCCTAAGCTGGCCAGCACTACCAGCAGCCAGACTGAAGCCACAAGCCTCATGGAAAACTGCCAAGTTCCTTTCTCCAAGAGCCCAAGAAGAGCCAAGTTCCTCTGTCCCTCTGTGAACTGCTCCCTGCTATTGCTTATTGCATATGTGATAGAACAAGGCCGAGGCCTGGAGATTCGACTCAGATTTACCCCATTCAGTCAGATATATTTCTCTGAGATCACTATTCCCCAAGAAAATGAGCTATTCATTTTGAATTTTGATGAAGATTGCTACCCAGCACACCTTGTGAAATTGAAAATTGATAACCTGCTTTATTTTCTATTATTTATTGATTGAGAATTGTATCTAATCAGTGTATCAATATTTATGAATCAAATTTGGACTTGACTGTATCGGCCTCAGTGATAGAGTTTGTAAGCGTGTAACTTTGCTATTCCTATGGGTTATAACCTAACTACAAAGACTCAAAATCTGTAAGTTTTTGGAAGGGAGGAAGGAGAATGGGAAGATGAGTCAGCCTGGTTATAGTTATGTTTGGTTATAGGTTGGTTATAGTCAGCCTGGTTATAGGATATTTGCCTACCATGAGACTTTCAGGGATGTGAGTCAACTCTGTCTTTTTCCTGTGCCCTGGGTTTGCCAAGCAAAACTCACCTTTCATCCTCCTGTGACCAGTCATAGTTTTTGGTTAGTTTGACATCACTGGACCACTTCTGGTATCTTAGGTAACCAACTATATAAAAAAAAAACTGCTTTGTCAGATGGATCCTTGGCTACTGAGAGATCCTGGATCCCTTTTATTGGAAATTGCTAGTCTTGCTAATAAATGGATCATGTTCAGAACTTTGTACCTTAGTTTCTTTTTATTACAGATTTTTATTGTAACAGCTTCATGGTAGTTTCTACAGTTGATTGATGTCCAGGTTGAGTCGAGCAACTTTAACTGCTAACAGTGTATCTCAGACATGTGTGAACTAAATTGTGATTTTTGTGCCTCAAGATAGCTGTAAACCTCTCCACCCCAATCAGGAGTGCATTTGGTAACTCATGTTTCTGAAACTAGGAGATACTGAAAGGTTTTGTGAGGCTCGGTTTTTGGTCTTTGTATTAGCTCTACCTTCTGAGAAGGCAAGCATGATTTTTTCCCTCCTTTGGACATTGCTGTTAGGTGAAATTTCCTTTTAATTGTTGGAAGCTTATGAAATTTACCAAATAGCCACTTGCTTGTGTTGGTGAAAATGTGACCCACTTCCTGCTTTCTTGTTCCTGTCTTCTCCTTACCTCCCAACTCTTCTCCAATCTAGTTCAGAGAGCCTTCTGCCTTATCTTTATAGGAGGATGCATACTTCCGTTTCCTGTAGTACTGTTGAGAACCATACTAGTGATACCTAAAGAAACACGGGTCAGATCTTGTCTCTTTAAAGATGTAGAACTCCTGCCAAGTTTATTGTTTAATTCTGGGGAATGGTAGGGGGGCAGAAGTGGGAGTTAAGTGGAACACAGTTATACCCACCCATTCAACCTATGCGTTCAGAGTAGCAGAAGTGCATGATGCTTAGGTGTTCACTGAAGCCTGAGAAGGAAACTTTCAATTATGCTGCTGACTGCAGATTCAAAAGTTTTAGTTTGGTTTTCTTTTGAATTATAAAATCACTTTATGATTCTCTCATTATCTATCATCTATCTATGTATCTATGTATCTATCTATCTATCATCTCTCTCTTATGTATCTAAAAGGTGTTTTAGCTGTCTACTCCCCTCTTTGAACTCATTCTAGTCTCATTTTCAGGTCTCAAATACTAACAGCTGACTATAGAACAAGGTGTGGATGAGTTTACAGCTCCCATTTGTCTTGCTCTAGACCAGATGAGAATGACAAACTCACGTCCAAGTTCTGCAGAAGCTGGGCCCCTGGAGATAAAGTCATTAAGTTAATCTAGTGAATGCCAAACATCCTTTGAGTTAAAAGGGAGTTCTTGACCTTTTTGAGCATAAGAACGACTTCAACTGACATTAACGCTTTTTTCTTCATGGTATTTAACTTTGGACCTGGAAAAGCCATGTAAATTGAATTTAAAAAAATACAAGTCATGTGGATGAGCAACACCTAAAAATTAACAGACAAAAAACCTTTGGAATGTTTTTCTTAATCAAAGTATGGTTCATCTTCGTCTTCAGAGAAATCAAGCAATTGAAGGCTTGAGCTAAATGGGGAATAGAATTAAAAAGGACTGCGGTGTTATATAGTATGAAAGTCAGAGTGTTGTAGTGTTAGATTTGAAGGCAGGAAGACCTGGGTTCAAATTTGACCTTAGATATTTGTCATGTGACCCTGGGCAAGTCACAACCTTGCTGTGCCTTGGTTTCCTCATGTGTAAACAGGAGATAAAAATAGCTCTTGCCTCACAGGGTTGTTAAGACCAATTTAGCAAATTTATGTAAAGCACTTTGCAAATCTTAAAGTGCCATAAAATGCCAGCTATTATTATTCTATATGTATATAATTACATATTCTTTATATAATACATACTTATATCTTTCTATAACCATTATATGTGCATATAATGACATATTCTTTATATACTTATATACATAAGTGTATATAATTAGCCTTTAGACTATCTTAGAGAACTGACTATAATGTCTTTCTACCCAAATGAGAGACTAGGTTGGAAATTTAAGGAGATAATTATTTCAGTTTCTTTTGTTGTATTTCTTTATGATTCTGGCTAGTGATGAGGAGTGGTCAACTTCAGACTTTTTTTTTTTTTTGCTAAGCTCTTTAGTTTTTGACAGATTTATATCCTCTTGATTGGATTTCAGTTTAGAAGACCATGGTCCATCAGGGATTAAACAGTCTGTGATGTGGCTGGAAAGATCCCATCTTCTCCCTGCTGAGGATAAGTGAAATATACCATCTGATTAACAACTACAGCTGTCATCTGAAAAGTCTTGATTGTTGGTTGTGATGGACTGCTTGAAAATAAGTCCAAAGGACTCATTACTTAGATACTTGCACGGAAGATTTAATCAGTATTCAAAGTCCTTTCTCCGGGCAGATTGCAACTCTTCCGTGGTTTCTCTTATTCTTGTCCAGGTCTGAAAACATATTCTGACATCTCTAGGTGATCCATTGCATTCTCAAGCATGACTGCATGGGATAGTTTGAATTGGACTGGGCTTTGCCCAGTTCTTGATTAGGTTCCCAGGAGGAAAAGGAGTTGGGATAGATCAAGGTACTTCTTACTCTGATTTGATGAATCATAGCTGTCAGCTGCTGCTTCCTCTCCCTGCGCCCTTGACCCACAATTTGCTGTCTCTGAAATACATCTTGATGAAGTCTCAATACACTCTGGCTCTCCCAGAACAATGTGGTTGGTGTTGAGACTCTACAGTGCTTGAGAAGTTTTCTCTGTCTTATATGATCCCCTAAATCACTACTCTAATATCTTTTTGAAATGTAGGTTTTATTGATGCCTTTGGCTTTTACACTACAGTCATTTCTGGAAATTCCTTCCCTTCCCTCCTCCCCCAATAGAACTCTGCCTTTTAACCTAGAAAAACAGTGAAGCCAAGACTCCTGAAAATGACTCTGTATGCAGAATGTATACAACATCCTGCCCTAGCAGTCTCCTGCCTTTCTGTTCATGTTTACCTCATCATTATCAGTGTTTTGGATGAGTAGCAGCAAAGAAAAGTCAAAACAGAGATCTACTGTGTATGGGTTGTCCCAAAAGTCTTAGGGCAGTCTTAAGCTTTGATAGTTTAAAATGATCTACTCATCCATCTGTCCATCCACCCACCCATCCATCCATCCATCCATTATATACATTAGCCTTTTCTCTCTCTTACAGACTTGGCTATATAGTGTTGCTTCATTCAAATAAGCAGTCTGGAAGCTTAAGAAAGTAGTAGTTTCTGGTTCTTAGCTTAAATAGCCTAGAGCAGGAGTGGGGAACCTGTGGCCTTGAGGCCACATGTGGGCCTCTAGGTCCTCAAGTGGGGCCCTTTGACTGAATCCAAACTTCACAGAACAAATCTCCTTAATAAAAGGAGGCTGGAGGTTCCCCACTTCTGGCTTAGAGCTTATAAAGCTTAAAATTGCCCTAAGACTTTGGGACATGCTGTATCAATAGTATAGAAAAGCCTTTGTTCTTCAATACGATTATCTCTCCCACATCACAACTTTCCATTGCAGTTTAGCTATATTGCAGATCGGCATAAGAAACTAAATGGGAATTTTAAAAGAGTTTTGCAGAAACCACAAATGACACTTGAAGGCCAGCAGATGACACACAGCCTCTGACCAAATACTTAACCCAAATTTTACAACAAAGTACTATAAACACCCCATAAAAGAAAAAGGAAAACTCAGACTTCTGTGGTATGAAGTGAGGGCCAAATTCTTTTACATGGATTTTCCAGATCATGAGGGCACCATACTCCCAACCCCCATGATGTCGAAGGGAGAACTGTATTTTCCCTTACACCAAGAAGGGGCACATGGTATGCTGCAGTGATCTGTGTGCTATCAAAGATTGAAATTGCCCCTACATCCCTTGGAAAAAAGACACTAATCTCTGTGTAAAGGAAAGGGTATTCCACATCTCTACTTTGAAATTTTAAATGTGCAAACAAGATACTTTTAATTCTGATACCTTTACAAGGTGTGAATCTCATTGTTGGGATCAAGAAAGAAATCATGTGATTGCATGATAGGCTCAGTCAGCCAACTAGTTATTCCACTGATGAGCTCAGTCCAGAGGGATCCAGCCCAGCGGTAGATGACTTTCGTTTTCAAGGTTCCCTTTGAGCCAAGCCCCTGAGAGGCCTTGGGGTGGGAGGGGGTTATATCATTCTTTTTCTTTCTCTCCCTCTCTCTTTTCATCCTTAAATAGTGTCATTAGAAGCCAGGGACCAATAGAACATAGCATGTAGGACTCAGAGATCAGAGACAAACACTGAAAATAATAGTAATTGGCATTTATATAGGACCTACTATGTGCCAGCCACTGTGCCAAGCACTTTACAAATATTATCGCAATTTGCCCTCACAACAGCCCTGGGAGGTAGTTACTTTGCTATCTCTGTTTGACAGATGAGCAAACTGAGGGAAACAGGTTAAATGATTTGTCCAGGTTCACATAGCTAGGAAGCATAGCAATATTTCCCAAGGCTCTGCTAGGTAGTCTGGGCTAGTTTTTGCAAAGGCCCTATGGCATGTAGGCTAGGCTAGTTTTTCCTTAAAAGGTATTGAAACCATCTTTGGGACTTAATTCATCAAGGAGGCTCAGACTCAGACCGCTGATTTAACTTCCTGGTGGTCTAAATACAAAAGCCAGCACACATGAAGTCAGCACCTCCCTCAGGCTTTTAACTGGTAGACCAGCGTGTCTAACAAAATTAATGCTCTACCATTACTGAATATCCTCTCCTGCTATGGCTCAGTAAAACACCTATTGCTACTGTTAGATGTTCTACAAGTATCTCATTTCATTCTAATTCCAAACCTGAAGCATCGGACTGGTCTGAATCAGTTCTGGCCTGAAACAAATATCATAAAGATATGAGGCATGCAAGAAGACCCATAACTCTTGGTTTTCCAAGTAAGGAGACAATTTTGGGGTTAAATCTTTAAACATTTAAAAGAAGGGCCACATTTCTTTCATGTTTTGGCTCATTGTGTATTCATACCAATGCTCTGAGGAAAACTTACTTAAAGCTTAGGGTTGGCTCATGCCTTGGGTTTCGCCAAAGAAGTAGGAAAATAATGTACAATGTGAATCAGGTATGGGACATGTATTTATTTCCTCAACAAAAAAAGAAATGTATAACACAAAAATCTTATAAGAGCACATTGATGGGATATCTTTTAAAAGCAGCAATAATAACTATTATTATACTCTCCTGGGAGGTCAAGATTTAGAATCATCGAAACATAAAGCATTTTCTGGGATTTATTGATGGGAAATGTATCTTTCACCTTGGCTCTGCACTGTCCAAACAATTCACTCCGAGTCTGAGTACATGTTAAACAATGGGTCATTCTATTGTTAGTGGTTATTTTACTCCCCCTGCTGACCAGTGCACCCCGGGGCCTCTGGTCCTCTCATACTTCTCAGGTAGCCTCCTCACTGGGTACATCCATCTCAAGATCCCTGTTCTGTAAAAGAAACCCAAGGCAGGACAAATAGCTTGGACTCAGATCTATCTTACTTAAGCTTGTCCAAGTAGGATGTGTGCCTTAGTTGCCATGAGCTCGTGACCTCTTTGTAGCTGGAGTGGGGGAAAGGCTGGTTCCCTCCATGAACCTCTCCTACAAGACATGCTAATCTTGATAACAGTTTCCAGCTGTGGATGAAAAGAGACCAGTGGAGGGTGGGGCAGTCCTTTTAAAGGTCTACTGAGTTATCAGCTCTTCCTGCTCAGTGGCCAGTAAAAGAGTTTCATCCTCTTAAAACAGAAACCCTTCAGGGATGAGTCATGTCTGTCTTGAAGACCCTTGGAGTTTAAAGGTCAGCTATGGTGCATGTTTCTTGGGATGGCTTCCCACACATGAGGTGCAATCTCCAGTTCAAGCCCAGTAACACTAGTATTGGACCAACTTCCTTAGTGTCGAATCCTCTTTCCTGAGATACTACATGTATCTTTGCATTCCACAGAGTCTTTGTTTATAGCATGTATTGACATATATACATATATACATTCATAGACATGAAATTCAAAAGCATTCATATAAATTTAGATGGGCAGAATATACCTCTTCTGTAAAAATGACCTGAAAGTCAGGGTTCACAGCACTTCCCTTTCTTTCCCTGCCCTCTCCTATGACTCTTATCAATCAATCATTTATTAAGTCTCTGCCATGCATCAGGCACTGTGCTTGGCACTGAGGGGATAAATACAAAGAATGAAAAAAATCCATACTCACAAGAAGATTATATTCTAACAGGAGAGACAAGGACATATATAAGAATACACAGAATAAAACTAAAAGTAAATTAATTAATCTAAAAAAGACTATATAGAATAAACATGAGAAAAAATAAAACTAAATACAAAGGAGTTAAATACAATGCAATTAGTCGGGGAGAGGACTGCCAGTGACTGAAGTAGGGAAAAATACACACACACCCACGAGGTTGAGTACAGAAATCCATTTCACTCAACAGGGAAATAAGAGGAAAAGGAGAGATGGAAGAAGAGAGAATTAGAGGGAGGGTAGGTTTAGGGAGGAATAAATTCTAAGCAAAACAAACTCAGTTACTAAGATGTACAAAAATATTTGTAGCAGCTGTTTCTGGTAGTAGTAAAGATTTGGAAGCTAAAGAAGTTCCCATCAATTGAGGAATGGCTGAACAAGCTATGATATAAGAATGTGATGGGATGCTTTTATGATGAAGGGTATGGTTTCAGAGAAACCTGGGAAAACTTGTATGAACTGATGCAAAGTGAACTATGAGAATGACTTATTCTCTATATGAAAGTTTGGTCTTCAATATGACGATATTGTAAAGTCGAACATTTTTGAAAGACTTAGGAACTTCAAACAATGCAAAGACCAACCATGATTTCAGAAGACTCATGATGAAACATGCTACCCATCACCTAATAGAGAGAAGATAGACTCAGAGTACAGACTGAAGCATATTTTTTTTGTGGCCAATGTGGGGATTTATTTTGCTTGATTATGTTTGTAATGGGTTTTATTTTTGTTTCTTTATAATTGGAGGGGAGGTAGGAAAGAGAGAAAACAGATATTTATTGATTAAAAAATAAAATAATTTTTCAAATTAAAAATTTTAAAATGAAGAGGAAATGAGGGAAAAGAGGTCAAGAAAAGAAGTGGAAAAGGAAGGAAGAGAATGGGAGGAGAGGAAAAGAAATAAAAGGGTAGAGGAGGGCAAACAAATATAGGGAAATGCAAAGGAAGGGGACATGAAGGGAGGAAAGGAAGGAAAAATGACACTGATTTTTCTCTTGAATTTATAATATCCTTCTATTTGCTATTGTACTGGAGATGTAACCTATTTAAAATCCACCAGATCTGCCAAACCAACTCAAGAATAGCTAGTATGGAGCTCTGCTTTCCGAGTCCTTGGTAGTTATAGGATTCTAATGTCATGTTGCCAAGTTTGGCAACCAAACTTGCTTCAAAATGTTGAACTCCAAGCAAAAAAACAAAAAAAGTAGCTTATGTTTTCTCAGGTTATGGCCCAAGTGTCCCAACTGGTAGTAGTTTCTCTCACTGATTTTTTCTCATTCAGAATGATCTATGATCCTTCCATCCATGAACAAACATTTATTAAGCACTAATTATGTTCTGGGCACTGTTCTGGGGCTCCAAAGACAAAGAATGAAATAATTCTTACTCTCAAGGAGCTTACATTCTAATGGAGGAGACTAGAAAGACATGTATAAGTAGAAAGAGAATAAATATAAAAGAATAGATATGAATACTTACTAGGTCATTAAATATGAGTAGTTTGGGAGCGCACCAGTAATGGAAAGGCTTCGTGTAGGAAAATGATGTTCATAAGCTACAGCACGGAGGTAGGAAATTAGGAAATTGACTATAGTGTATGAGGCACAGAGTTAGGCTGGACCATGAATGCAAGAAAGATAGGTTGAGACCAGAGGTTGTTAAAGGCTTTAAAAGCCAAAGAGAGGAGCTCATACTTGAATCTGGAAATAATAAAGAGCTACTGGAATTTATTAATCAGGGGAATGACATGGCCAGATCTGGGCCTTAGGCATATCATTTGGCATCTGTGTGGAGGATAGATTGCATAGGAAGGAAGGAAACTAACATTTATTAAGTACATACTACATGGGAGGCACTGTGCTAGGCTCTTTTTATAAATATCATCTCATTTTATCCTCACAACAGCACTGCGAGATAGGTGCTATTATTATCATCAAATGAGGAAACTGAGGCAAAAAGTGTTAAGTAACTTGCCCAGTGTCACAGAGCTAGTAAGTGTCTGAGTCTGGATTTGAACTCAAGTCTTCATGATGCCAGGCCCAGCATTCTATCCACTGAGCCACTTAGCTGCCTCTTGGAGAGAGACTTAGGACCCAGGGCAACCAAGTAGGAGGCAAGTGAAGTAGTCTAGGTGAGAGTAGTCCCTATGCTCAACCAGCTTGTATTCTAGTGCAGGAAGACATGAGATAAGTGAAGCAAAAAAGTGAGGAGTAGGCACAGGGAAATAACTGTGTGGAGGCACAGCTGGAGAAAGAAGCCCTGAGAGTCAGGAGAGGAGCCTTGACAAGAATGGAGAGAACATAATGGATCTGGGCATATTCTGGGAGAAGCCAACCAACCAGAGGAAAGGGCCTTGGGGGACCAAGAGATATTTCAGGGTGAGAAAGCTGCTTGGACCAGGTGGCAGAGATATCTTTCAGGGGTTGGGAAAGGTGGAGAAAGAAGTTTGGGGAGTCAGGAGCCGAGCTGGGAGAGGTATAAGGCAGTAACTACGTGAGTAGAGAGAAGGGATGGACACCAGAGATGTTATGGAAGTAGAGAAGTGACCAGATTTGACAACTGATTGAACATTCATCCTCTCAAGACTGCTCCTGTTAAGAGTACTGATGTTATAAACCTGAGGGACTAGAAGAATCACAGTGCCTCTGATGGAAATGGTGGTGGTGGTTGTCCTTTGTTCTTGAAGTGGACCGAAATGACATCATTATGTTGGCGTGAAAGTACATCAAGTCCAAGTGTGGCTGATCAGACCAATAATGTGAGCTTGGAAGGCTCTACCCCAGCACAAATAGTCCATATGAACATTTCAAGTAGAGATGTCTGATGGAAATAGCGAAGTTTGGAATAAGGGTTGGCAATTTGGAGAAAGATGATGAATCTCGTTTTGGACGTTTTGGATTTGAGGTGTCTGTAGGACATCCAAAAAATGTCCTATAGGTAATCGATGATGTGGGATTAAAAATCACCAACAACCTCACCATCCTGCAAAACCACATCAGCTTCGGTACTCGTACTTCACATGTAGAACCCTCTGCCCGATTAGAGGGTGGAGCTGAGAGCCCCTCCCAAATCCTCTAGTTAAAAGGGTCACCCAGGCCAGCCATCTCTTTATTTCCCACCCATTTGCATTCTTTTGAACCTCATCCTGTCCCCAAACTTGGCACCTTCCCTATCTCATTTTTCCTTCCTTTTGTATGTTGTCTTCTCCCATTAGATTGTGAGCAACTTGAGAGCAGCAGATGGTCTTCTTTTTTGTATGTGCGTATCCGGCATTTAGCCGAGTTCCTGGCACATGGTAGGTGCTTAATAAATGTTTATTGATTGACTGACTGAAGGTCAGAAAGGGGGCCCAAGACAAAGCTTTTGGCCACACCCGAAGTTAGAGGGCTAGATATGGATAAAGATCCACAAAGATTCTCTTAATCCGAATCTTACCCTCTTGCTAGTTCACCACGCTGCCTCCCAAAGGCCAAGGTGAAAGCTTGATGGCAGGATGCAGCTGCCACTTTTCTAAATCTCCCTGCCAAGAGCTCTTGTGTATGTGGGACCAGGTGGAATGAAAAGGAATGGCATTTTCTTCCCATCTCCAAGTAGTGAACTCTGGTGCAGCCCCCAGCAGCCAACCATCCTTTATCTGGCCTCAGGATTTGAGGGGACAGGGGGCCTATGAGCAGAGTATCTGACACCAGAGCACTCCATGGAGAGACACTCTGGTGTCTGACTGCCAGGGAGTCTTCATTGTCCCCCTGTTCACAGGGGATGGATGAGCACCACAAGGCAGACTGGTTAGGGCCATCTGATCAATGTAAGATGTGTTGCTTCCATAAACACCCACTCCTTCCATTGATAGGTCCTGAGCCTTTCCCTCTCCCGAGGTTGGTGCCTGTGCCCTATCTCCTGTGTCCTGGTGACAGCAATAGATGTACTTATGGGAGAGTTGTTCTTGAAAAATATGCAATAATTTTGATTGCTTTCAGTTCATTCCCCCTGAGAGTTTGTGCCCCTACCCCTGGGATGGGGAAGTGTCCTCAGCAGTTTGGGAAACTCTGCACTCACCCTTCATAGGGTCTACTCCTAACGCCTTTACAGATGACAGGCAGTCTACCTTTCATAGAAGGGTACTTTGAAACCTTAGCCAGCATTTGGTCTCATTAATGTAGGTAGTCTTCAGAGGTTGTACACAGCCCATCCATGCCTTCTCATCCCTGCTTCACTTCCATGTGCCCTCCCACAGATATCCTTACTGTCTCTACCCAATGTGCTGGAGGTCTTTCTCTCCTATCTTTCAATACTTCATGGATACTTGCATTACAACTGGATTGTCCATCCATCATTGCCACTTTGGCGACCTGTTTCACCTTCTTTTCTGGGCACACATTTCCTTGATGATGTCTTTAATTCCAATTTGCCACAGCCTCCATACACATACCATGTGTTTTTCCATTGCCCTCTGGGTGAACTTTAATGGCATTTGGAGAGCAATGGTTTACACCAATGGAATGACACATCTGAGATCTGCTTAATTATTGTTCAGTGGTGAGGAAAACATGGAACCCATGCTTTTGTCTTCTGTCTTAGTGAAAGACGTGGAGGAAAAGACACAGGACTTGGAGTCTAGAGATCTGGGTTTAATTCCTGACACTACTATTTGCTACCTGTGTAACCCTGAATAAGTCTAATTGTGGTTGGAATTCTATCTTCTAGATCTTTCCTAATCCCCCTTATTTCTAATGCCTTCCTTCCATTGGTTTCCTATTCATCCTGTGAGAGCTTGTTTGTATGTAGTTGTGTGCTTGTTGTCTCCAGTATTAGATTGGAAGCTCCTTGAGGGCAGGGACTGTCTTTTGCTTTTCTTTATATGCCCAGCGCTTAGCACAGTACCTGGCACATAGTAGGTACTTAATGTTTAATGACCGACTAACTGCAAGATGGAGTTGATTGTCCTTACATGTTTGAACCCTAGGACTGCCTTGACACTGATCACTTTCCTGACTTCCCATCTTTTGCCTTTTCTGGTCTTGTCAATTCTACTGTTGCCAGAGTCCTTGTCATGACGTGGAACAGTTCTTGTAATTGGAAAAAAAAGGATAGGGCCAAGAACTATTCCCGTAATTTCATTGGTAGTTGGAACTTCTAGGGGAGGAAACCCCCTACGGTAATTCAGGTTGACACCTTCTCTGCAAATTATAATCTTAGAGAGTTGTCTAGAGCTCTGTGAAAGTGACTTGCCCAAGCTCATTCAGCTGGTAGGTATCATTTCTAACATGATAACCAAAGAGGTTTTTCTAGAATACAATCCTATGAGCTAGAAAATAGTTGTATAAAACAGAGAATATTGTTTTAATGAATATTTCCTTATAACAACTCTTGTTTCCAAAATTCCATGAAAAAATAATTTAGGTATTAGTCATGTTAATACTTAAAATTCTAGCACCAACTAAACATATTTATGACTAAATGATACCTTTGTTGTATCTTATGTAATAGAAAGAACATCAAACATTTTACCCAGCTTCAAATCTTGGTTCTTAAAGATTTGCTTTGTGGTTTTGGGTAAGACTTTTCTGTGGCTAGATTGGACAGTGGTTAGGGCATTGGACATCAGTTTGAATCCCGTCTCAAAGACTAGCCGTGTCACCCTGGGCAACTTCACTTGTCTCACCTTTTTCTTTATCCCTAAAATGGGGACGATAAAAGCATCTCCCTAGGGTTGTTGTCAGGCTTAAATGAAATAATGTATGCAAATCATTGGCAAATCTTATATATTTCTCAGTTTTCTAATTTTGTGAATAAAGAGGTTCAGTTAAATGATTTCTTCCAGTTCTAATGTTCTAAGTAGGCTTCTTAATTTTAAACCAAGCAATTCCAGAATCCATCTGCTGGACCCAAAACGTTGGGATGAAAACAGCAGTCTATTTTTTCATAACATTTGGTGACTATGTTTGCTGTCTGTTACTTTGACTACTTTGTCCTGGCCTCCTTTTGATAATGGCCTTACTCTCTTTGGTTTCTCAGAGGAATTTGACACTATGGATGAATACATATTTTTGGAAGCTCTTTCTTCCTGTGGCTTCCACGAGATGATGCCATCTTACCAATGAGACACCTCATCAGATGTCTTCTTTGTGTCCTGTGCTTGCTTCCAGTGGGGATCACCCAAGGTCTAGGAGGCAGCATAGGACAGTGGAAGGAGCAATGGCTTTGGAGCCTGGGAACTTGGATTCAAATCTTGCCTCTGACACTGGGTGACCTTGGGCAAGTCAATGAACTTTTTCATGCCTTAATTTCTTCGTCCGTAAAGTAAGGGGGTTGGAGCAGATAACCTATAAGGCACCATCCAATTCCATATTATCATTCTCTCATTCTCTTTTGTTTCTACCCATTCTCCTTCTGTGAGCTTATCTACTCTCACCACTTCATCTAATGTTGCTACTATGCCAATGACTACATCTAAGCTTTAGCTTCTCATCTAAGCCCCAGTTCTACACATAAAACTGCTTCCTGGGCATCATGGAATGTCAATGTTATACCAATTACTTTTATTGTATTATATATTATTATATTATATATAACATATAATGTATATAATATCATATATCATATGTTACATTCTATAAATTATATCAATTACTGTATTCACTGCTTCCTCTTTTCTTTACTTGCTTGCTCTCCAGGCTCAACATTCTTCCACAAGGTCCCACTTTTATTCTTCTTTGGCCTCTGGGCTAATTCTTGAGTCTCAGCTCTGCTTGGTAGAAGGAGGCCTACATTTTAATAGTTCATGGTCTGTATGTCTGTCCAGGTTCTGGCCTGGCATTTAGGCTGTGAGATTAGGGAGAGAAGACCAGTAGCCTTTGGAATGCCCAGAATGATGGGTTAGTGATTTGGTATTTGGTTATTGTCTTGGCAAAAATTACTTTATGTCAGTTTTTTCTAACTTCTTGTCATTGGTGAGTTTTCTGAACTTGGAGATTTTTGCTTGTATCATGGTAAACTCTTATCTCAGGGCTTCTTTTTTTAATACACTAAAAAACCAAACCAGCAGGTCATGAGTTCCTTCTGCTTCCACTGTAGTCTGTTGAGACAATTCTATTTTCTTCTTGTGTCATAGCATAGAAGAATGGAAAGGACTTTGGAGACAATGATTTTACTGAGGAAGAAACTAAGGCCCAGAAAACTAAAATGACTTGTCCAGTTCACTCAGAATCAGCTCTTTTAAATCTGCTAAAATAATATGAGGCATTCTACAAGGCTCAATGAGCCCCCACAGGGTATGAAATCCTCAGTTGACTAGGTCATCCAACTTCGTGGGGGAAATGCTGGAGATGCATCAACAAGGGAATTTAATGCTGGACTTCAGTCTTCAGATTTTGATCAAATGACTGAGGAGGGGGCTGTCAGAGTGCAGGAAATTGTCATCTTTTTTTTTTTTAACCCCACAACACTAGTGAGATCCAAGTTTCCATTGTTACTGTCCTTGGCTGAAACAATCACTGGCAACTGTGTTAGTCTCAGCTTGATTTATAAGCACGTTGGCTATTTGTGTAAATAAGTTTCTTTTCGTTTTTCTTTTTCTTCTCTATAAGTATTAGATAATTTGATTCTTTCCCTTCATATACGCAACTTGCTGGTTTATTAAAGCAGATGATGGCAGCTGCGTGTGGAACAGGCCAGGGTGGTTTAAGTCATGAGGACGCTTTAGCAGAGGACGGATGGTATGTTAGCTTTGGCCTAGTTTTGCTGAGGAAGCCTGGTCAAAAGTTGTCCAGGGATACATATTGCTGTTCTAAGGTTGCCAGTTCTGCGGGTTTCCTGTGGAGTTGGAGGAGGTTTAATCAACAGCTGTGGCTGATTTT
Organism: Phalanger gymnotis; assembly: GCA_028646595.1. Taxonomy (NCBI): domain Eukaryota; kingdom Metazoa; phylum Chordata; class Mammalia; order Diprotodontia; family Phalangeridae; genus Phalanger; species Phalanger gymnotis. The sequence goes on from CM053623.1 coordinate 350,569,602, forward strand.
CAGGAGCCACTGATGGCCACTGGTAGTTTCTTCCTCTTCCTTTGCAGGGGTTTTTTGGCTGCCTGACTCGAGGAGTGGTTTCTTTTGCTAATTGGGAATTGATTAGAAGCTCAGTCTGGGGTTCTACTTAAGCCAATCGCTGTTCTTCAGTGACACTCTTTCCAGCATTGATGACTGTCAGATCAAGAGAAGGAAAAGATCTTTGGATGGGATTTGGGGTCACAAGTGGATGATGATTGGTTTATGTTCGGTCCTCATCCATCCTTGCCACTGATGCTACGTGAAGAGTTGCCATATCCCAGCTGCATGAATCTATAATGGGAAAGTGCCTGATGATCCCGAATGGTGATGCGTGGGTTGGGAGATTAATTTCCCTAAGTGAGTAGCCCTCATATTTTAGTTTTAGTGCTAGCCTTAGCTCTGCTTTATGCTTTATGTGAATTTCTCCTTGGTTTCTATTGTCTCTGTCTGATAATGGCTAACCATTAACTGTTAATTCAAGTCAGTTCAATTCCATTCCATTCCATTCATTCTAATAAGCTCTTAATAAGCACCATATACCAAGCACTGCGCTAGGTACAGAAGATGCAAAGAAGAAAATGGGAATAGTTCCTGCCCTCAAGGAGCTTATGTTTTCTGGAAGCAGGGGTGGGTGGGGGAAACAACCTGTGTACAAATAAGCAAATATAAAATGTTGTGGGAGTACTGATAATTGGGAGGATCTTGTCTGGAGGCTTTAAGACTTCCATGACTTTTGTTGAATTTCCTAAGAAAGGACCAAACCATAGACTTTTCATTCCATTTCTCACATGTGTTCTTTCATTTTAATGATTGAAATGCAGGAGAATATAAAAAAAAGAAATTCTAGGAAGCCCAAATTTGAATTCCAATGAGATAAAATTAATAGGCAGCATTTATATAGTGCTATAGGTTTACAAAGTGCTTTGCACATGTTATTTCACTTGACACTCACAATAAAAAAATTCTGAAATGTAGCTGTTATTCAACAATTTCAGAGGACTAATGATGGCAAAGGCTATCTACCTCCAGAGGGAGAACTGAGGGACTCTGCAGATTGAAGCGTCTTCCTTCCTTCCTTTCTTCCTTCCTTCCCTCCTTCCCTCCTTCCTTCCTTCCTTCCCTCCTTCCCTCCTTCCTTCCTTCCTTC
>CM053623.1:350571269-350613993 GCA_028646595.1 Phalanger gymnotis
TCCTTCCTTCCTTCCTTCCTTCCTTCCTTCCTTCCTTCCTTCCTTCCTTCCTTCCTTCCTTCTTTCCTTCCTTCACCACTTAATCAGCTCCTTTCAGGGCCCAGATCAAAGGCCACCTCCAATAAGAAGACTTTCCTGACCCATTCAGATATTAGCCCTTCCTCCATCCCTTGTATTTAATTTATACGTGTTTTGTACTGACTTATCTGTGTGCTTGCCATTTCCTCTAGTAGAGAGTGTAATCTGTTTGAGGGCAGGGAAAGGTGCGTTGTTTTTGTATCCCTAAGATACTTAGATATGACCTTGTACAGCTTAGTTTGCTCATGTACTGTGAGGATTGCATAAATTATTTGTATGTAGATGTACATATGTATGTATGTTTGTATACATGCATTGCTTTACAAACCTTAGATCCCTCTACAGGATGTCCCCAAAGTCTTAGTGCAGTTTTAAGCTTCAACAACTTTAAACTTTAATACTTTAAACTACATAGGCTATTATTATTAGTAGTAGACGTTCTGCAAAATGTTCTTTGAATTGAATTGAATTCTTATACAGAAAACTTGAGAGGAAGCTCCAGAGCTGTGCAGCATGCTTGGGTCCATCTTTCAGAGGACGCTCCCCAGAATCCCCTAAGAGGGATTCCCAAGAGAGGTGTACTATCTGACATAAGTTTAATATCTCGCTGGATAATTGTTGGATATATTTCTCGTGCTTCTCATTTGATACCTTTGGCAAGTCCAGCTGATCTCCTCCAGCCACAGAGAGAAGCTGATTTCCACCTTATCCCTGACTGGAATCTCACCAAGCTCCTTTGGAGGCCCCAGGCAGTGACAGTCTATCAGACCTGCCTACCATCAATTCCACAGAGTTGCATAAATTTCAAGCTCAGGCTTTTTGGCTTGTTTCTGGCCAAGGTGTGAAGAGACCCTGGGGAACTACTAAAGTAAATCAGAAAGTGTATCTTGTCTTTCCCTGTTGATAACTATCTCTGACCTAATCCTCAGCAGTGCCAAAGAGCCCTCAGTCACACAGGATTGGATTTCTTTAATTTTTGGGGGGTGTTGGAGAATATGTTTTAGACTTAGTTTCAATGACTTACTCCTGTTGGATTCTGATAGCTGGGCCAGTTTGTCAATGTCCTAGCATCTTTGTTCTATCCATGGAGAAAATATTCCGAATTACAAGGAGCCTGGGTTTTCTAGTAGTTTACTCTGCCTTTAATGGAAAGACAAAGCATGCTTCCCCTAGCCATAGAACTACAAAATCTCTAATACAAACACGAATTGCCCCAATTCATTCACTGCGCACATCAGTATTAGTTCTTCATCTCTGGGCTCCCCACTCCTTACCTGATACCTCTTTCCCACTCACATCTGCTTTAGTGTTAGTATTCAAGAGGTGATACTTTCCATCAATAAATCTACAAGCCTCTTCTATGTGCCAGACACTGCGTTAGGCTCTGGGGATACAAGCACACTAGAGTCTCAATTAGTGTGAACAATGAATCCTGGGAAGTGGTTGCATGTATTTGAATTTGAACTATTTGAAGGTATAATTATGTAAAATGTGGTAATTGATTACAGCCCAATGGAAATATGTAGTGTGAATTTTAATAATGTGACCACTTCTTGAGATTCATTATTCACATTAATAGGAACCTAGCTGTTCAGAAAATGAAATGATCTTTGTTTGTAAAGACCTTACATTTTAGTGGAGGAGGCAACAAGTTCATGTATAAATATATACAATATACAAATATTTACAATACAATATATGACAATATATAAATATATAATACAATACATAAATACATACAATACGACATGAGACAATGTATAAATATATACAACACATAAACATATATAATAAATAAATATATACAATATACAAATAAATGCATGTATAAATATATACATATAAATATTTATCAGCATAAAGTTAATAAATACGAATATGTACAAGGGAGTTTGGGAGTCAGGGTACTAATAGTTGGGGGGATGAAGGAAGGCTCCATGCCGATGTGCCTGAGCTGTACCTCAAAGGAAGAGAGGGATTCTGTAAGGCAGAGGTAAGGAGAGGGTGCAATCCAGGCATGGAGGGTACCAGTGCCAAGTTATAGAGAAAGGAGATGGCATATCGTGTGTGAGGAAGAAAGAGGACAATTTGACTGGACTGAAGCAAAAGGCCTGGGAGAAATGTCTAATGAGGTAAAAGGAATGTAGTTAGGAGTGAGCTTGAGTTAGATAAGACTGGTGACATGAAGGAGGAATGAGAGTGTTGTCCTAATGGGTATTTAATTGGAACGACATAAATTTGAGTTGTGTGTCTCCATGTATAGGATAGTGTATATGGCAAACTGTGAAATACTTTTTCTCTCTCTTTTTTTCTTTTTACTAAGAACAAAAAAGGGAATTATATATGAAACCCTGAATTTCATTCGAGTTGAAGATCTTGAACATTTTTCAGTCATCTTAAATATAATAAGGTAGTAACAAAACTGCCATTTATTTGTCTTGTTCTGAATTTCTTTTTATTTTTTCCTGTATATTTTACAGTATTTTATACGATAAAAAAGATGCAATCTGTTATTTAAAAAAGTAAATGAGAATCAAAAGTGGGAAGTAGACAATAGAAACGGCATCAACACTGAGTATAGTAAGTTCATACAGAAAATTAACCAATGTGAATTGATTGTCACAACAAGGAGACAGAAAAGGCCCAGAAAGTCAGTAAATATCTGGATTATTGGCCAAACAGGAGTGAAATGGCTTCTCCCCCCCCCCCCCAATTTGTAGGCCAGGGGAAGGGACTCAGCCTGATAGGTAAACATAGAGCTCTGGGAGATGTACTTCGTTATTAAGGGGGAAGGCGCTATGTGGGATCTGGAAAAGGATGGAGGACAGGTCTGCAGGAGTCTTTTTGAGCAATAGGGCTCAGGCTGGGGAGAAGTGAGAGCAGTCTAGGGAGGAGGGCAGAGTAGAGTAGAAGCTGTTTGGATGGGGTCCAGAGCTCCCAGATTCCCCTTGGGGTTACTGGCATCCTCTTCCACCCCAGAGTGATGGGATGGCATCAACAAGAATGGAGGAAAAGCCTTAGCAGTAGTGGAGGTATCGCCTCTGCTTGGAAGCCAAGCAGCTGAGGGGCGTCTTCTTTCTTTTCTCTTCTTGCCCCATCTCCTCCCAGGCAGAGATTTAGCCTACACTCTCCTCCTCCTCCTCTTCCCTTTACACTCATATTTCACTGTTGAGATGAGTGGTTTATTTTTGTTAAACTTGAATTTTTTAGATAAAAAGTATTTAAATAGCATTTTAAGGTTTGCAAAATGCTTTAGAAATATTCTCTCATTTCATCCTTATGACAACTGTGGGAGGTACAGGTTATTATTACCCTCATTTTACAGATGAGAAAACTGAGGCATATAGAGGTTAAATGACTTGCCCAGGGTTATTTACCTGCCAAGTGCTGAGGCAGATTCTCGACTTCTCTCTCCATTGGGCTACCTGGCTGTTCTCCATTATCATGCTGAGTATGACCGTCAGAGTTTACTGAGTGTGCAAAGGAGGTGCACGCTCCTCAGAAGGAGGGAGATTTTGTATTTCATATATTTGGGAAACTGTAGACAAGATTTACACAGGATGAGAAAATGTTAAAAGACTGTGACCTGTAACTTTGGAGAAAGTAGCCAGGTTGGGGAGATGACAAATCCATTGAAATGTCAACCCATCTTATTGCTTTTACTGCATGTTTACATTAGGATCCAATTGTCAGTTCCATATATGCTTAGCTGAGAACATACACTGGCCTATGGGAAGACTCATCTTCCTGAGTTCAAATCTGACCTCAGATACTTTCTAACTGTGACCCTAGGCAAGTCATTGAACCTTGTTTGCTTCAGTTTCCTCATCTGTAAAATGAGCTGAAGAAGGAGATGGCAAACCACTCCATATCTTTGCCAAGTAAATCCCACGTGTGGTCACAAAGAGTCAGACCTCACTGAACAACAATCTTCACTGAGGTATCGTCGATGAGCTTTTCTTGTGAATGAAACTCTAAGATGGTTGATTGTCTGGGATTCTGGGTTAATCGTTCATGTTCTGTTAAGTACTAATGTTTATTTTGATTCAGGGTTGGCTATAGTTTCCCCATCACTCTCTAACGATCCATACTCTTCAATGACCTCCATTCTTGGCTACTCCTGCTTTGATAGGCAAGCTTTTGGCCTCGTCCAGGAAGCAGGCTGCAGCATGCCTTCTTGCTATCTCCCCACCATAGCCCCACTCTCTTCAACCTATCAGAAATGAGGACACTACTCCAATCTTTTGCCTTTTCTAGCAGGGAACTAGGCCACATGCAATTTCTTGCAGTCCTCCCACCAAACTCACCCAAAATATTTTTATACATTGTCTTCCCCTAGGTGAATGTAAACTCTTTGAGGAAAGGGACTGTCTTGCTTGATTTCACATGTTTTCTTGGTGTTTAACCCAGTGCTGGCATATAGGAAGCATTTAACAAATTCTCTATTTTTCCATCCAACTATCTATCTATTTATCTATCTATCTATCTATCTATCTATCTATCTATCTATCTATCTATCTATCTATCTATCTATGTATTCATCCATCCATCCCCATCCCTCCATCTCAAGGACACTGTGAATGATTTTTGCAAAGGACTATAAACTTTTTGACTCCAGGGAAGAATGGCAAATATGAAGTCCCCAACACTGAGCCCCTGGGAGTTGTGGGAACTGTGTCAGTACCTGAAAAGACAGAGGTCTCTTCCTTGATTCTAGAAGGAGATGGGATTGAAATCTTATAAAAGGGAGAGGTGAGCAGAAGCCCATGTAGGATAGGACTGAGAGAGAGAGAGAGAGAAAGAGAGAGAGAGAGAGAAAGAGAGAGAGATAGATAGACAGATAGAGAGAAAGAGATACAGAGACAGACACAGGCACAGAGAGACACACAGAGAGACACAGAGAGACAGAGGGAGACAGAGAGATAGACAGAGATACAGAGACAGAGACAGACAGAGAGATAGAGAGACAGAGACAGACAGAGAGAAACAGAAAGAGAGAGAGAGAGAGAGAGAGAGAGAGAGAGAGAGAGAGAGAGAGAGAGAGAGAGAGAGGTCATGGCCACTGCTGCTACAATGGCTGCTGTCATGACCATGAATTTGCAAGACAGAAAATGGTCAGAGTAAGTGGGGATAGGCTGTAGCTATTTCTGATTTGCCATGAACTATAGTGTTGAAACATATTCCTCCTTTTTTTCTGCTTTGTGCTGACTATCTCAGCCTCCTTCCCATTGTTTCTTTTAAACTCACTTTTTGGATTGGTCAAGTGTCCTTAAAAACAGACTGTTTTCACAGTTATGTGTATGTGTATGTGTATGTGTATGTGTATGTGTGTGTATTTCCATGTCTTTGGCAGGTGAATTAGAAGAACCCACAAAGTGAGGAGCTATGGTTGCTCTGAGAGCCAGAGAAAGAGAGAGGAGAAAATTCTGCTTTCAATTTATTGTCCCGTTCCTCTGGCTGGGGGCTAGAGATGGAATAAAGAGAAACTGCTGATAAGCGGTATTATAAGTCTCTAAGGAAAAAACAAGCCAGGCATCTTGAGGATTCCCCGGGATACAATGGAGCCAAACAATGACATTAGGGGAAAAGAGTCTTGGTAAATCAGAAGTAAGATTTTCTTCTCTCTGAAGCAGTTGCTTTGAGTGCCTCAGATGTCTCTTTTGTTTTTCCATGCAGGTTAAAGAGTCTTTGGCACACTTTCTGTCACTCTCTCCCCCACAGAAGGGGAAAAATCCTGTTCATGGAGCACCTAAAATGGGGATTTGGGCAAGAGTAGTTCCCCATATGAGAATGTAGGCCAGAGAGAGGAAGGAAGGTGATTTTTCTCTTTAGCTAATCACTTACATCCTGGGCCACTGTTTCATACACATATAGGTATATACGTACATAGGTATGTGGGTACATATGTGTGTATATATACATATATATGCACATACATATATATGTGTATCTATAATAGAGACTAAGGAGTAAATTTAGATTTTATCTTGATTTTTAAAAAGAAACTTATTTATGGATTTAAAGCAGCAGATCAGGTCCTCTGCCTTAGGCTTCCGGTAAAGATTTGGAGTTTAAGGGAAACTGAAAAATCAGTGTTGTTTCTGCTTTTCCCCTCATTCCTCATTTCCATGTTTTAATGGGCTGCAAAGCATCTTTCATGTTAACTGAGAAACTCTTCCCTTTCTCAAGTTGAAAAGGCTTCTGGCAACTCTTGATGGCTGAGAACATCCATACTTTAATCCTAAAATAGGCAGGACTGAAACTCATGTGGTCTCAAGCATTGAAGGAAAAATTCCCCCAAATAGCTTTTGGGGGCCATTCTTCATCAAGCACCTACTTTCAGGGGGTAATGGATGAGGTAATGTCTGTAAAGTACTTTGAGAAGGCCTCACACCAGAAGTCAAATATTTTTAGTAGCAGTTATTACTTTGGACAGGCAAGCCCTCAGTTCAGGGTGTGGGGCCAAGTGAGTATGACAGGGAATCAGCGCCAGCACAAGCACTGGTGCCACTGGCAAATGTACCTGTACTTCGGTAAGGAGCAAAGACCAGGGAACCTACAGGATCCTATGGAAAACTTAGGAGGAGATTCAAACTTGGGAACGGGTGTGAGGGAAAATGAGAAAGGAGGAACATTAAAAGAGACAAAGTTGGGGTAAGCAATTAGACTTTAAACTCTATGTGGGCAGGAATTGGGTCTTATCTACACTCATTTCCACCAGGGCCTATTGGGGTACTACGTACTCAGTAAGTACTTAAAATGTTGAGTGAATGAATAAATAAAAGGAAAAATTAATATGGGAAAAAACAGCAGAATACCTTATTTCTTGACTATATGCTTTATTAAACTCTCCATTTTTCTCATGATGGCTCTCCCTTCCATGTGCTTCCATTACTCTTTTTTTCTATTTCCTGCATCTCTCCATTTACTATCTAGAGCCAAACAATATTCATATGCCATTTTTATCATGTCAACTTCTCCTCACCTCAAGAATCTGCAAAGGCTCCCAATTGCCTATTAATAAATATTAAAATAGAAACTTCTAAAGATGATATTGAAGGTTCTCCATCAAATAACTGCTACCTTTTCGACACCCCCTCCTAACTGTTAATACTTAAGTAACTCTACTCAGATACCTTGTTGAATCTGTCGTACTTCCTCAATGTTGCAGAATGGAACCCACTCAGGCCTTCTCATACTGTGGGACTTCTGCTTATTGCTTCCTAGAATAAGCCTTCCATAAGGGATTGAAGACCTTCTATAGGTCTTGACATCGCACATCAGGAGTGTGTGTAATTTCATGTTTATTCACATTATGGATGCGTGATGGATCTTCCATTGGTTATCCTTGAGGGTCTTCCTTTTCCCAGTCTTATGCTTCTTGGATGTTGACCTTTTATCTTGTGCAATCCTCCAACTTTATTTCACATGTGGTGTGTTAGGGGCAGTAGTGGGTGAACATAATGGAAAAATAGGTTGGAACTGGATCATGAGGGTCTTTAACTGCCACACAGGGGGGCTCATATTTAATCCTAGAAGCAATACAGAGTCCTCCAAGCTTTTAAAGTGTAAGAATGGTGGTCTTTCACAAACCTAATCATAGAAAAGGGGCCAGATAATGAGGTATTAAACTAATGGTAAAAATGCAGCCAAGCCAGGTGATCCTTTTATGAGATACAAATGAGTTCCTGGAGTGGATCATAAAGGGAGCAATGATGAAGAATGACAGGCCATGCCTCTGAGTGACCTTTAAACATCTGTTAAATGAATCCAGGAGGAAGTCTTGGGGAGAGAAGCTAAGCTTGTGATGGGATGAGTACAAGACACATGAAGTTGGAGAATAGCAAGCTATAAAAAGTCATGTGGAGCAAGGAGGATAGGCACAGGCAACTGTCTAAATGAAACAGGCTAGAACCCTGGGAATGAGAATGCTTGGGCTGACTGAGGCAGGTGAGACACATGAGGTGTGTTGGGACTTCATCTGTGTTGCTAATTCCTTTTGATACCCTTTTACTAAAGACCTCTCTGGGCACAGAGGAAGCCTAGTCACATTTGCTTTAAATATTTGCTTTTTGTAAATAATGCTCTCCATAGCATTTGCTAGTCAGGCTGTGCTTATCAGGAATATTGGTGAGAGGAAGGAACCTTGGTGAGAACATCCCCAGAGAAGAGATCTGATATTGAGGTGTTTTGCTAAGTTCTCTCTGGCTGGGGGCTTATAGCTAAGAAAAGAAAAAAGGGAATGATAGATTCTTTGTTATTACTTCCCAGAATGGAGAAGTACTTCTACTGGGTAGAGAAGGAAATGGCAAACCACTTCAATATCTTTGCCAAGAAAAGCCCAAATGGGCTCATGAAGAGTCGGACACCACTGAAAACTACTCAACAGCAACAGTCTACACTGGGGAAGCTCATTTGGGCAATGAGTCAGTGAGGGACAAAGAGGTGTGGTTTAACAACCCTTATCAGGATCTCAACCCACTTCTAAGATGATAGCTTCAAGGTAGAATAGATTTAGAGTTCAAAGAGACCCTAGAGGCAAAGATATCTAACCCGTCTTATTACGGATGAGGAAATGGGCTGAGAAAGGGGGAGAGACCTGGCAAAAGTAATACAGGGAGTAAGTAGAAGACCTGGGATTTGAAGCTAGGTTCTCTGGGACTATGAAATTCCATGTTCAGGCCTCTGTTTTAGGGGCAAAAACAAGAGGTCAAAAATAAGCCTTTGCCAGTTGGGTGATGGAGAGCTTTTACAGCACTCTGCCAAAGCAACGTCTGCTTGACCGGATAGTGTATCAATCTCATTTGGATGACAGGAAATCCACCATAGGCATTTCCCCAGACCTTCTCGTTTACAGTAGTGACAGCCGCCATTTTTAGAGAGTCTGCAACAGTTGCATCGAGTGAAACCCCAGTGATAGAATAAGGGAAAGAAGTGATGGGATATTAGGGTGGTTCTGGAAAAAAGTTAGGAAGACAGAGAGAGTCGAGCTGCAAAGAAAGTTGATTTAGGGTGGTATTTATAGGCTGAATCTTTATGATTTTTATGTCAGGATATGTTTATTAGCTCATAAAGTTCCGTCGCATGAACAGATTCAAACACTTAGGCAATGAGGCTCAGTCTATTTGTTAGCATGGTATGGGTGTGATAAGTATTTCCATCCCAGGTGTTCCAAAGACCCACTGAGGCTTCATGACCGAAACATTAACATATTATTCTAATAACATGCTGCTATTCTCCTCTGACCCAGGAGCTTTTGACTTTAATCATTTCCAGCTTAGCCTGTAGCCAAAATGTGTTTTCCCTTTGATTTTTCACACTGGTGCCCTTTCTTTAATATCTAGGACTGATATAATAAATAAATTATATCCAGATGAAAGCCTGTCATCGGATCCCTCATCCAGGCCTGGGGCTGCAAATGGGAAAGCCTTCATGGGTTCCCCCACAGTGTGTGGCCAGTATCAGGGACAGACACCTGGGAAGAGAGCTGAGATAGTGTCCTATAACAATGATCAGAACCAAAACTGATGGATTGGGTTGAGGAAAGACTGACTTTGACATTAGGGGCAAAGGCTAAGACTCACTTTTTTTTTCTTTTTTCTTTTCTTCATAGGATGAGAAGGAGGGAGAGAGAATGGAAGAAAGCAGGTTTCCTCACGGACTGAAGGGTTTTTGTCAGACATGGAAAGGATCAAATCTAAGTCTTGTGCCTCATGTACCCAAAAACTGAACTCCAAGTGGATCCAAGGGCCATCTGGGAGTGATTGGGAGACATATGAGCCAGCTTCCTGCACACTTCATGGCTGGGCCCCAAATTTCCATTCTGTCAGTCATGGAGCCAGGCCTAAGGTTTGGAGCTGCCAGAGCCACTTGGTTTTGCTGAAGTTATCTGCCTTATTTGCCAGATAGGATGGGCCTAAAAACACACCTGTGGCCAACTGCTGGGTCTCCAAGTGGTTTCCGTCAATGAGCTGTGGGTAGCTTTGGAGCTCCAAGAGGGTAGACTTAGGAATCCTGCCACGTTCTTGTGGATGCCAGAAGGAAGGGAACATTTCATTCTGCTTGCACCTGATGCCTAATGTTGGCATTTCTATTTTCTGGCTAGTCAGCCAGTGAAGTGGGAAGAGTGGAGGCCTGGGCAGGAGAGGGCAGGAGTTCAAATCCCAGCTGTGGCACTTACTACCTGTAGGAAGTTGGCCAACTTGTTGCACCCCTTTGGGGCCTCTGTTTTCTTGTTTGTAAAATGAGAGGGATAGACCAGTTCTCTGAGATCCCTTCTGGCTTCAAACTCATTGTATTCATTTTGATTCTATTCCCTGCTCTCGGAGAGCCCCCACTCCTTCTCCTTTCTTATCCATCATTTAAAGTCCATGCCAAAGACTCCAGGAAGCCTTCCACGATCTCTCTGGTGGGTAACAAGCTTTCCATCTTGCTTTATACTTTTCCACTTAAGCAATGTATATGATTAATTTGTCTCTGTTGATTATCTCCTATTTATCCTTTCTATGGGTCGTTCGTACGTAGTTGTTTGTATGTAACCTTTCCCTTTAACTCATGAGCTTCTTGACACTGTCATTAGTCTTTATTGTATCCCCAGGGCTTAGCACAATGCCCGGCACATGTCTGTTGTTGTTGAGCTTCATAAATGTTTATTGGCTGACTTTATTCAATGAAAGACTTGTGTCATTTCTTTACTAGACTGTAAGCTCCTGGAAGGCAGGGACTGGATCTTATCTAAACTTTGTGTCTTTCCCCACCCAATTTTAGTGATCACTAGGATGGTCTACATATAGTAGATGCTTAATTAATGTTTGTTTAATGAATGAACTGAGGCCAGTAGCTGAACAGCTGGTTAGTAGCTAAGCTGGCAAGACTAGAAGCTGGATCATCCTTAGTTCTTTCCACCAAGAGACTGGTGCCTTTCAATGTGTAAGTATGTATAAGAACATGCATATCCACTGGATTTATAGTAGAATGTACACTTTTTGAGGACAGAGACTTTTTTAGCTCCCATTTTTCTGATCTGTAGTTTGTACGTATGTATATGTATACACACATATATGCACGTATACATATATGTGTATATGTGTATACATATACACATACACACATGTGTGTATATACATATATGTGTGTATATACATATATGTGTATGTGTGTATATATACATATATGTGTATATATATGTGTACACACACACACACATACTGCAGGGACTGTGGTTTGTCTTTCCCTTAGTACGGTGTCTGACAGAGCAGGTCCACAATAAATGTTTATGGATTGATTGATTGACAGACTAGTTTAAGAATAAATGTCAGTGTAGTGTAGGAGTGTCAAACTCAAATGAAAACAAAGGACACCAAACTGTACATAAGGATCCTTGTGGGCTACATATTGACTTAGAAAAAGCACATGAGTTTATATATTTATTTTTTAATTAATATATCAACACATTAAAATCATATAGAACTACATTTTAGTCTGGTTGAGGCCACACTTGGAAATGTTATGGGCCCCATCCATGGGCCTTTGTGTTTGACACCTCCGGTGTAGAGGATAGAACTCTGGACCCAGAGTCAGGAAGATCTCAGTTCAAATCGTGCTTGAAAGTTACTAGCCTTGTGACTCTGAGAAAGCTGCTTAACCCCTTGGTCTCAGTTTCCCCATCTGTAAAATAGGGAAAATAATAGCACCTGTCTCCCAGGGCTGATGTGAGGATAGAATGAGATAACATATCTAAAATGCTTTAGAAAATGCTATATAAATGTTAGAGAAGAAAAAGATTTTAATGGAATTCTACTGGGAAAATGCCCCTGCTCTCAAGCAGCTAACATTCTATTATCAATTGTACAAGAGAGTGGAATTCAGGATGTGAAGGGTCACCTCTTGACTGCAGTAATGGATAACTGGCCAGTCTGTGCCTGTGCCTATGCACTTCAATGCATTCTCCATCTAGCCTCTAAAGTGATTTTTCCTAAAACGAAGGTCCAATCATGACTCTCCAACCCCGATCCCTTCCAGAACTCAATAAACTCCAGGTTCCTTCTTATTGCTTCCAGGATCAAATGCAAAATGCTCTGTCTGGCATTCAAAGCCCTTCATTACTTGCCCCCTTCCTACCTTTCCAATCTCTTTATGCCTTATTCTCTGACACATACTTATCAATCCTATGACACTGTCCTTCTGATTGTTCCACAAAAAGACCCTTCATCTGGGTGGGTCTGGGCATCTCTTCTGGCTGCCCACCTCTAGAATGTTCTCCCTCCTCCACTCTTACCTTCCTGGCTTCCTTTCAGTCCCTGCTAAAATCTCATCTTCTACAAGAAGCCTTCCTTAACCCCTCTTAATTCAGCTGCTTCCCCTCCTTTAATTATTTTCTATTTATCTTGCATATAGCTTGCTCTGTATATATTTTTAACATGTTGTCTCCCTCCATTCGACTGTAAGTTCCTTGAAGGCAGAGACTGTCTTTTGTCTCTCTTTGTATCCCCAGGGCTTAGCACAGTGAATGGCACATAGTAGGTGCTTAAAAAGTGGTGATTAATTGATCAAAGTTGATAGTAACAGGGCATCATTACCAGGTTGTGGTATTTTGTTGAGGTTTCAGAGCCCTGCCTGTGGGCATGTGCACTCAACCATGGCTGCCTTCCACTTTTCTTTCTGGTATCTTAAAATATTATGTAGTTTGTTGGAATGGTTCCAAGAATCATAAACAGTTATTCTTGACACTGTTCAAGTAGCAAGAATGAATCATTCATAATTCTAAGAAACTGAGGAAAGAGGGACTTCAGAATGGGATGTTGTTGACTTCCTGGGACAATGGAAATACATTTTTCCCTAATGGCTACCATTACCAGGTCTATGCCAGGCAGGAGGGAAAGGAGAAATGAGGGGGTGAGGAGGAAAGGGAGGAGGAGAAAGGAGAGACAAATGATAGGAAAGAGAAAGGAAAGGGGTAGATGGGGTGGGGAAAGGTTGGGTGCTTTCAAGGACTGTCCATAACCGGCCTTTCTCAGTCATCAAAAACTCTCTGAAATTCCCCATGACATTTTCTCTGTGCCTTAATGTAGGCAGTGCCCCATACCTGGGTGCCCTTTGTCCCTCACCTCTGCCCTGGAATCTCCTAGTTTCCTTCCAAGCTGAGCTCAAGAATCACCTTCTAGACAAAGCCTTTCTGAATTCCTCCAGATGCTGAGACAGCTTGATCTATCAAGTTGACCATGGATAAGCCTTTGAACTTCAGTCTGCCTCAGTTTCCTCAGCTGTAAAATAGAAGAAATAATAGCATCTACTTACCAGGGTTATTTTGAAGATTAAAGGAGATAATATTTGCAAAGTATTGGGTGTAGTACCTGGTGCTTAATAAATACTTGTTCTCTCCCCTTCCTCCCTGCATTTATGCTGCATTTATTTATTTTATATATTCATTTCTTTCATCCCCATTAACTGTAAGCTGCTTGAGCACAGGGACAACATAGGCTTTGGTGAGTGAGACTACTTTCTTACCTACAATCCAGTTAGGCTGTGGAACTCAAACTCCAGGCTTATAGCTAAGAAAGTTTCCTGTAAATTTACCAAGATGAGCCTAAAGTTGCAGGATTTGTTTTTTTCTTTTTTTTTCTTTCTAGGAAGTATAGGGGCTCCCCGGGGCCCAAGATGGGCTGACTCTTCTAGGTTCCAGATGGAGAGCTCCCTATGGAGACATGACTGCACACCTCTGAGAATGCAGAGCCTCCGACCGTGATCATAACTTTCCCACTGAGTTTTTCCTCTTACACGTTTCCCATGAGCCCAGGGAACTCTGATTGCCAGTAACCAATTTTAAATATCCATGCGGTGTCCTCACAGTGAGGAGATTTATCTCTGTGATGAGATTTATTTCCATCATTAAATCAGGACAGGGCTTTAAATCTGATCTCCCCAAAGCACGGAATGGAGGGGGGCTGAAAAGTCTTTAATGTTTCAGAAGGAAAAAAGTCCCTCTTCAACCACATCCGGGCTATGCTTTGCCTGACTATTCAGCTGTGAACATATATTTTTCCAACTTCCCCAGTATTGTGAGGGGAATATAAATGGTAACCACGCTCCTAGGCACATTCCTTTCTATTAATTGGGCAAAAATATTGAATTTTAGCTAATACATAGGGAACTAAAGGATAGCATTAAATCTTGCCCTGTCTGCTTTTAGATCCTTCCTCCAGACATGCTTCAAAATATCTCTGAAGATTTGTGGGATTTCATCATATTATTTAGACTTGGAAGAGGTCTAGCCCACCTCCCCAACTTTACTGTGAAAAACAAAGACTAGAAAGGTGAAGTGTTACTGTAGGAATACAATGTTTTGAGCCTGCTAGCATTATAGCACACAGCTTCCCTGCAAAGAGGGCTGAGCCTGGCCATCTCTTGACTTCAGTTGTTACTCCAGTAAGATAAGCCAATTGGATGTCCTCACTAATTTTGTCATTAATATGGTGAGCCCCTGGGAGCAGAAATGGGGTTGTCTAAGGAGGAGTGAATCAACTCAGGCTGGAAAGGGAACAGGTCAAAGCTTCCATGTTGATCACAATGGAATCACAGCCTGGGCAAGATAGGAAGATCTAATTAAAAAATATTTTAAAGCTTAATTGAGATATATAGTCTTCACAAAAGGTAGACAAAAAGTCTTTTTTTTAAGTGCGTTTACCTAACATGGAAACCCATAAATGCAGGGTGCTGTTTCTCCTTGGCACAGAAATGGCTGGTTGCTGGATCATTTGGGGTAACTTACCCCAAACAGTCACTCATTACTAGTCACTTATGCATTGTCAACCCAAGATTATTGAGAAGATAATGACCTAAGAATGCATACAGGAAAAACTAAATGGGTGACAAATGCCTTGTTCACTCTATGATATGCTGCCAGTTAGTACATTAGGAGAAACAATTGGCATTGGTGCTGCAGATGGCCAATGAATTGTAGTGGGAAGAAACTGAGAGAGTGGCGTTGGTGGATTGCATTTGGAAAATGGAAAAATGATTTTTAAAAAACTATCTTTTATTTCAACTTAATAGAAATCAACACACATGAACATTTCAAAATACGAAGGACGTGAAACCATGAACTTTTATTATGTAGTTTTTTCTACTTTATGCTTTTTTTGCACAGTTCAAATTTAACATGGAAATTCCAGCACTATCTTACTTGTCTGAGTCCCTTTCTGAATGTCTTTCTGCTTTTTTCTGTTTATTTCTTAGTGATTCATTGATGTTCTCTCCTTTCTTCCTCCTTTTAAATGTTACTATTTTTTAGTATCTCTCTTAACTTCCTATTTCTGCCTAAAAGAAAAACAAAGTCCTCCCTTGTAATTAGTTAAGCATAGTCACTCAAGACAAACTCACATATTAACTGTGCCTAAAAATGTATACCTCACTCTGCACTTCTTGTCCATTGCCTCTCTGTGAGGAGGTTTGAAGCATGATCCATCCTCATTCTTATGGAGTCATGATTGGTCACTACATTAATCTTTATCACATAGCTGAAAAATTGGTCTATTGCTTTCTCTTCTCATTTATCATCAACAGAGGTTTATCATATATAGCTTTCCTAAAATTCTATTCAGGTCTTCTTTAAATGCTTACTTATTTATCTTTTGGTTAGATTTGTCTTGGTCTAAGAGGGGCACACTGAGATCCCTATTATTTTGCCGTCTATTTCTCTCTGTAATTTGATTAAATGTACTTTGAAGTACCTAGATACTATGCCATTCAGTGCATATATCAAGTATTGATATTTCATTATCTAGTTTGTCTTTAGGCATAATATAGTTTAGATAGATATAGATAAGTAAGTAGATAGAGGAGGGAGGGAGGGAGGAAAAGAAGGAGGGAGGGAAGAAAGGAGGGAGGGAGGGAGGGAGAGAGAGAGAGAGAGAGCAAGAAAGAGTGCATTTTCAAGCACTTATTGTATGTCAGGCACTGTACTTAGTGCTTTGGATACAAACACATGCAAATAAGATTGTCCTTGTCTTCAAAGTTCTTCTATTCTAATGATGGAAGGAATGAATGAAAGTTAGGATTGGACAGCATTTTTGGTGGCTTCCCTGGATTGCTTCAAGTCTAAGCTAAAATCTTACCCTCTACAGAAGTATTTTTTGATCTTCCTTAATTCTAGTTCCTTTCCTCTGATTATTATCTTCAACTTATCCTGAACATAGCTTGTTTCTACATAACAGTTTACATTTTTCTGCCCCATTAGAATATAAGCTCCTTGAGAGCAGGGACTGATTTTTGCCTTTTTTTTGCATCTCTAATGCTTAGCTCAGTTCTTTGTACATGGTTAGTGATTAATAAATGCTTATTGACTGACTAACTGACCTGCTATGGTCCAAAGTGGCGATGATGACTGGAGCAGAGGTGGTATGGTGTGAAGATGGCTAGAAAGTTACCCTTCTTATCTATTTTTACTGTGTCTTTTTCAACTGATGCCTTATCAGAGATCACAATAGCTAACTCTGCTTTAAAAAAATCTGCCTGAAGCATAATATATCTGCTTCATCACCTCATTTTGACTCTATGTGAATCTTTTTGTTTCAAGTGTGTTGTAAATAACATAGTGCTGGATTATGCTTTATAATCCATTTTGCTACCATCTTCCATTTTCTTGCTGAGTTCAACCCATTGACATTCCACCCTCTGCTTCAATCCTAGGTTTCAGCTTCAGTTTCTTGGTGGTTTATTAACAGCTCTGGCCTCAGACAGACTGTTTGCTTCTTGCAGTCCACAGTTGGGAGTTTATTCTGTCCGTTACTGTGGCCCTGATAGGTTCAACTGGGATGGAAATATTGGTTTCGTTCTCCCTGTCTGGCTTCCCTGTCACTGGTGTCTAGTGACTGGTTGTCCTTGTCTTCTGCTATGGCTCCCAGTGTTCTGTGGAGTGCACGATTAGATCCTCTCTCCCTATCCATTGCTATATGGGGGCCATTTCTACCTCTGCCTCTGTTTTGGCAGTCCAGTGTTGGAATATGGCTTCAGGTCTCTGATTCCTGGCATGCACGATGTTTTAAGATGCCTCTTCCTCCATATTCCCTCTTAGAATACTGGTGGGTTGGTTTGGAGTCCATTAATGGGAGCTTAACACTTGCTTCCCTGGCATAGATCTTCACTTTGATTCCTCTACTTTCTGGGCCATTTATCTACATGCACACTGGCTTTCATGGAACAGAACTTGTCTTCTCCACCTTCTGACAAACTTATCTGAGTTCATCCCAGCTTTCTTGGCGCTACCTGTCTCTTTGCCCCTGCTGGCTTCTTTCCACACTTATTAATAGAAAGTCATTGAAAAGGATAATTTCTGTGACTAATATCTTCAAGGCATCTTGAATTATATTTACAGATGGATGGGAAATTCTTTGTAAAAGAGCTTTTGAATCAAATACTTTTTTATTGTCGACAAACAATAGGCAAAGAGGGATCTTATATTTTCTACATCTTTCAGTTGATTATGAAATGGTAAAGATGTAGCCCCTTGTTGAATTTCACTTTAGAAAGACTGTTTATTCCCTTACTGAAGATATCCTTGATTTATGAGCGGATCACATAATAATAACTAACATTGACATAGTGGTTTAAGGTTTGCAAGGTTTTTCAGTATGTTAATTCACTTGATTCTCACAAGACCTCTGAGAGTTAGGTGCTATTATTATCCCCATTTTACTGAGGCTAAGAGAGATTAGATGACTTACTCAGGATCACACAGATCTAATGTTTAAGACAGTATTTAAATTCACATCCTCCTGATTCTGAGTCCTATGCTCTATCCACTGTGCCACCTACCTGCCTAAAGATTTTATACTCTCATAGAAGTGTTATATTGTTGGTAGATTAGGCAAATAAGTCATTTGTAATTGGTGTTCTCTTGGTCACCTCTTTTTTGCTATCTGAGTATGTCTTCCATGTTTTTGGTATCTTCCCCTCCTTCATATCCCTTGTATATTATTCTATCAACACCTTAAAAGTTGTGCTGGCTCCAGCATATATTTCCTCTATATACTTTTGATCCAATCTGATTACTTTTTCTGTTTCATTTTCTTTAGTGACATCTATCCCTTTTCTAAAAGCACAGCCAAGACTATGATATTAGGTGGTGATTCCACTGTCCTTGATGGAGAAAACAGTTTGTTGTAATGATTTTTGCAAATCTTTTCTCTCTTTTTTCCTATTTGTTGTCCTTTTCTTATTTTTATCCTTAAATACCCTTGGGATGACTTTGTTAAGCTAGATCCCTTGTCAAATTTTCTTTAAACTTGGTTTACCCTCTACTACTTCTCTCTGCTTTTGAGACAAAGCTGTTTATAATTATACATCATCATTTGCCACCAAATTTTGCACACACACACACACACACACTTTAGCCTGGTGTTGTCATTGGCAGTTATCTCTCCCCTGTGGCAAGTAAGTCAGATGTTTGCTGAGCAAGGTGTTTTGGGGACTCTTTTGGTCTCCTTGTTGTAGTAATTAATTTACATTGGCTAATCTTCTGTATAAAATTATCATAATTGCTGCCTATTTCCAATGTTTGTCAATTACTTGTTTAAATAGTTCAGAGTTGAGTTATTTAAATTGTGTACCATATCTTTTTCTCATTGTAATTTTTCTTGTTTTTTGCTAATTATGATCTCAGCTCTGAGGAGTTGATTTGTCTGAATGTACAAAGACAGTTGACTCAGGGAAAGCTCATATGTAAATAACATGACTTTCCTGTCTATTCTACATATAATCTATTTTATGCTTTCTGTTAGTCTTTGTTGTTTGGCATGTCCAACACCTTACAATTCTTTTCTTGAAGAAAATGTTTGTAATATAAAGGGGCAAGGCTTCTATTTAATCGACAAATCTTTGTTCACATTCCTTCTTGCTGATCCCTACTTTCCCATGATCTCTCGCCATCCTCATGTTTTCTTGTCTTTGCATTAAATCACCAAGCATCAGAGCATATGTTGATCTAATTTGCAGGGGTTAATCAAGTTCTCTGTAGAATTTCTCTATCACTTCATTCTCAGCAACTGATGTTGATGCATAAACTACAATGTAAGAGATCACATAGGAGAAATATATAATTTATGAAAAGAAATGGGCTAGTTGGGTGGCAAGAGCAATAATAACAGATGAATGGCCGAAGAACTTCACCAGTGTCCTTGAAATGTCAAAAGACTTAGAAGGAGACCTCTAGCTTATTGAGTGGCTCTTCTGTGGATAATCGCTAGAAGAACGTGCTTAACAATAGCACAGGATGAGAAGGTACAGATGAGTTGTAATTTGCCCTGATGGAAGGAGTGTCCCTACTTATGTAGTCACAATTCTATCAAAGTATTGAAATACTAAGAATGTAACAAGTACCATACTTGAGAACTCCGGTTCTAGGCTTCATGCTACTATAAACTTGCTGTGTCTTTGGGTGATTTTTCTTCTTCTATCCCACATTTCTACATCTCTAAGTCTAGAGGGCTGGAACAGGTAATAGCTACGATCTCTTCCAGTTCCAACAATCTACCATTCTGTGAAAGGCTCCCTTTGTCTTCTTGGTTCAGGTGGAGATGTTCTGCTTTTTGTCCAATGTTAGAAGGACTGATTCTAGAGTGGTGCCTAAGATGTGTCTAGCCTACCTGAGGTCAATCAACCAAGTAGGAAGCCTATCAAGCTCACAGGCAGGGGTGTGCTGGACCTAGCAATTGTTAAAGTTACCTCAGAAATGGACAGATGCTTCAAATCAAGGTTTGATTTATTATTTTGTTGATTATCTAGGCTTAACAAAGTGATGGGGGAAATGGCATTAATGCAGGTTAAATTGAAAAGTATGTCATGCACATATTTTTCTTTTCCCTTTGGTAGTCATCATCCTCTCAGCATTTTTGGAAGAAAGGGCTGCTCTAAACAGTTTCTGAAACGGAAACACTGGTTTTGTGAGTACTAATCGAATTAGAGAATGTAAATCAGTTATAATTGGAGACCATCAGAGGAAGCCCTGTACTAAACAGGGTTTGCTTTCTTGATGATTGGCTTGGTAGGAGAAAAGGGAAAAAAAATGCAGAAAGCATTTGGGCTCAGATTCTTTGGGTTAGCTCTGCTGGACTGATCCGAGGGCATCTCATGTTCAGGGCGTGGCTCCCTGGAGGGGGAGCAGGACTTGGGGATGGAGAAAACATTCTTTGGGGCTGAATACACTTTTAACATAGCTTCTGTGGTTGGGGCTTTTTGTTGTAAACATTTTGATTTCAGATTAAATGGCCATGTTGCCCCGAGGCAGCAGGTCAGGTATCTTCTCTGAATTGCCATTTCTTAGGCACTCAAAGGATGCCACAAATGACGTGTCATGTGCTGAGCCAGTTCACTGGACCTTGTGTGACTCTCCTGGGCCCTGGGGTTAGCAAGATGTTGGCTGGTATTCCTTTCTATGTAATAAAATAGGGAAAGCTTCAAATAGAAACCCCGATTGTTGTTATTGGTTCCAGTACTCATCTTTCCCTTCCCTTTTTTCTCCTCCCCTTGACCCCTTCCCCCTTGAATTTTTCATCTCATTTCTCCTTCTTCCACCCAGAGACCTCACCAAAGTCCTTGGCTCTATAAAATGGCCCAACTGACATGGTCTTATCCACGGAAATGCAACTGAAGGAGATTCATTACCATCTAGTTTGCCACTTCATCCTAAGCTCTGTGGAGTTTTTCCATCAGCCCTGAAGCTGAAATTGTCTATGTCTGTTATCTCTTTCTATTAGAACATGAACACTTTATTTTTAACTGTCTTATTTTTTATTTGTGTCCCCAGTGTTATAAATGCTTTTGCATTCATTTGATCAGATGCAGTTTACTTTGCTGCTTTTAGAATATTTAGTTTGTCTATCCATCCATTGATCCATTGATTGATTGACCTGCCCATCCATCCATAATCAATCAAGCAGCAAGCATTTATTAAGTGACTACTATGTACTAGTTCTGGATTGTAGCCTTTTCAAATTAAATAATTTACTGTCAGTATGGCAGCTAACTTTGATGCCATTTTCATCCTTGTTAAAGGCATCTGTCAACATCACTGAAAACATCATGCTAAAAGTATGGGAGCAAACACACAGATGACTGGGAAAGTGTGAGATCATTGTGTATTATCCAAAACCCATGTGAGCATGCCATCATGAAATTGCAAACAATATTGATGAACTTCTCCAGTCAACCACATTTCACCGTGATCTTGCATAAGCCCTTGTGACCAACACTATCAAAGGCCTTGGTCAGGCTGATGACTATTGTGTACAGACCTCTGTTTTGCTCCTGCCATTTCTCCTCGAGTGGTCAGGCAGTAAACACCGTGTTAGCCATTCATTGGCCCTTTCTGAAGCCACACTGGCTCTCAGGTAGATGACCGTTTTCCAGGTGAAAGATTGGCCTATTAAGAAGGACTGTGGCTATAATCTTTCTGGCAATGACTAAGAGAAGGACCTCCGCCCTGTGATCATTGTAGGACAATCTGTTTCATTTTCCTTTATAGAAGTAGACGATGGAGGCATCCTTGATCTCTTGGGGGATAACCTCTTTTTGCCATATTACCCAGAAGATTTTAATCAGCTTCCATATGAACAGTAGATCCCCTGCCTTGTAGATCATTGCCGGGGTGGAATCTGCACTGGGCACTGTGCCACAAGAGAGGAGCTTGATGGTATAATTTACTTGAAAATGCTACCTGAAGTGGAGGGAGAATGGTGTGTGACTTTTTGTTTGCAGATGATTGTGTAAGACTCATTGCGATCTCTAAGGTGGAGACGCAATGAAGTATGGATCTATTCTCTGCCATTTACACTAATTTTGGCCTGGCAACACCCAGAAAACAGGTTCTCTCCCAGCCAGCATCACACCATCCATATGTGGAACCATTGGTTACAGTAAATGGAGAAATTTTGAAGACTGTGGATAAATTCACTTACCTCGGCAATATACTTTCCTGGGATGTATACATAGATGATTAGGTTGATGAGGGCATTGCCAGAGCTAGCTCAGCTTTTAGGAGGCTCTGAAACTGACTACCAAACTGAAGGTTTACAGAGCCATTGTGCTGACCTTATTGTTGTATGTCTGTGAAACCTGGACAGTCTACCAGAGCCATGCCAAGAAACTGAATAGCTTCCATGTGAATTGTTTTAGGAAGATTCTGAAGATTACCTGACAAGATAAGATACCAGACACTGAGGTCCTTTCTGCCAAGCATTCAAACTCTACAGCAGAGAGTGAAACTCCACTGGACTGGCCACCTAGCTTGGATGCCAAACCTACCCAGAAGACTATTTTATGGAGACCTCAGACAAGGCAAACACTCACATGCAAGTCAGAAGAAATGCTACAAAGACATTCTCAAGGTCTCTCTGCAGAATTTTAGTATCGACTGCGAGACAAGAACGACGCTGGCAGAGGATGGCGTGCCTGCATCAAAGAAGGAGCTGTTCTCTATGAGCAAAGCAGTATACAGTAACACAAAGGAAACGCGAGATGTGCAATCTAGGGACATCTCCATTCCAAATGTTCCAATGGACTATTTGTGCCCGACCTGCGGTAGAACCTTCTGAGCTCCTATTGGTCAGATCAGCCACAGACATAGTGCACCTTGACCCCAGCGTGTGACATCATCAGTCTTCTTTGAGTAGGAAGGAGGAACAATTACATATTAGGTACCGTGCTAGGCAAAAATGAAGTCCTATCCCCAATAAATGAATACATATGTACAAATAAATATAACAATTCAAGTGAGACTTAGAAAGTCTATGACAAAAAGCTAGGCTTCTCCTTTTGCTAAAAGGAGAGATGAACAGGAAAAAACTTGCTGCAAAAAAGACAAAGAGGTCAGAGGGTGAAAGGGAAAAATAGAAGGCTGCTGTGGGCCTTGATGAGTTCATTGCTGGGGGTAGCTGCCATGGTGTGAGGAGCCATTGGGTTACCACCTGCTCCCTCCATAGCCTTCCCAAGCAACCACTGTGGGAATGTCTCAGCATTCTCAAGAACATGCCTTGACACTGAGGACATAGTTGGTGACCCCTATGCTAGCCCTCTGTTTCTCTCCTGCCCCTCCTGTTCTCTCGAGGGAGAGATGAATCTGTCAACCCTCCTCCCACCCCAGCTCCCTACATTCTTGTTTCCTTTGGGAGTTTATTTGCTGGCCGGGCCTGGTGTGGTCTGACCCAATAGTTCAGGCTGAAGGTTGAAATGAGACACCAGGAGGCCATCTAAGAGTTAACAATAAGGGATTTACTTGGCCATAGCATGGAAAGGACATTTAGCAAAGATATAGTGCTGCTTTAGGTAATGCAGGCTCCCTCTTCTCTCTATGGAAACACATCTGGTCATTGTTGACTTCCATGGCAGCAGGATATCCATGAAGTCCTAAGGGTGCCAACTTTTCCTGGACTGGCCTTTTTATGCCCCAGGCAGCAAGGAAATTGCAGGAATTTCTCAAAGCCTACTCTCCAAGACCAATCAAGTGTCAGGGACAACCTTTTAGGGAAAAACTAGCTCAGCCTAGGTGGTGCAGTCTTAGAAGAGCTTAATCCAGCCTTACCTGGCAGGGCCTTAGGAGGAATTGTTCCTACCATGACATTTGTTTGCAAAAATTCCTGACTTTTCTAAGATATCATTCACTGTATTTGTGTATGTCCTTGGGGAAAGAGAAAAAGGAGCTGAGCAGGACTTTGATTGTTTTGAATAGCCAGTGTTACAGAGAAAATAAGTGTATATGTGAAACACGAGTGGGAAACAATGTGGTGCTGTAGAAGGAACTCTGGCTCTGGAGCCATAGGCTCTGCATTCAAATCTGGGCTCTGTCTCTTGCTACCTGGGTGAACCTGAATAAGTCACATAACGTCTTTAAGCCTTAGTTTCTTTTCTAAACTCAATGGCTTTTAGAGTTCCTTCTAGCTGTTGACCTATGATTCTATGTTTCTACAACAAAGATGAGACAGAGGAAAGGAACAAACTGTTCAAAAAGACTTGCCAGCAGCTAGGTGGTACAGTGGATAGAACATGGTTCTTGGAGATAGGAAGACCTGAGTTCTTCTGACACTTATTAGTCTGGGCCTGGTTGGCCAGAAGACACAGACTTAGATGGAATTATTTGGGCAGTGTAGAATTGAGGTGAAATATAAAATGTTCATTCAGCCTTCCTGCAAACTGCATTATGTCTTGATGTTTTAAGTATTAAACTCCTAGAGAGTTATAAGTCACTGTTACTTGTTTAAATTTTTTTTTGTTAAAGTGTGCTTATAGGTCTTGTGTGTGTTTAGCATTTGTTTTAGGAAATAAGTAGCTGTCCCATACCTGATCTACATTGTATATTGAGTTTTTTTTTTTTTACTCCCTGTTTTGGGTGGGAGAACCTAGATTTGAACTGAATCTTAAGCTTTAATTAATTTCTCCTGGGTTTTCCGGGGTGGGGTTCAAAGAACCAAAGAAAGAAAGCCCTCTCTTTGAAGGTCAGAATTCCCCAGGACTATACTTGTTCCATGAACAAGTACAGAACTGAGAAGGGTTCCTTAGTGGAGAGGGAGAGGACAAAGTTGCCCCAGACACTTTGAATTTATTATTAAATATGCAGAATAAATCAAAGTAATTTATACAGGGTAAAAAGCATTAACAGGGGGATGAACAAGGATGACAAAGTGTCTTATTTTGTCTTTTTGAGGGATGCCAATGAATTCCTTTTTACTTTTTCTGTTGTCTCAGTAAGAAAACCTACTGCCAGAAGCGAAGAAGTCTGGGCACCATAAATCCCTATGCCTGAAATCTTGGAAGCTGTGAACATATATATTTCAGTAAACAGACAGGCTATTAGGTTCTGCTGTGAAATTCCAAAAGGTAACTGAAGCCTTGGGTTGTGTGAAAGAAGTCTCCTATTGAACATGAGTGAGGACAACTTGTCTTTTATTTGAGGATGGGGGTGGGGTGGGGAACAAAGCCTCCCAGCTGCCATTCATTAGAAAGCCCAGAAGCAGCCAGGGATGGACTTGTCCTGCTCTAAGAAACATAATTAAACAAATAGGGCCCTTCTCCCCCACCCCCTTCTTCCTCTCCACCAAACATGATTCCTCTTTCACTCAGCCTCCCTGCACAGTGCCCATATTATACACACACAGGCCTTCTGGACATCAAACGGTCTAGGACTGCTTCTCAGATAATCTATAAGATTATACGGCCCATAACAAAGCTGGCGCATGCCAGACACTTGACCCTTAAAAGGGAGTCACAGGCCATGCCATATTTAAACACAGTGAAAAGTGAGGTCGATAGGCAGCAAGACTCACATGAAAGTGCGTTGTCATTACAACTGAAACCACATGCTGTTTAAAAGGGCATAGTTGTGACCCGACAGAGAACGTGTGGATGGTTAGAAACACAAGCTTTGATAAAAAATTTATATTATGTCTGTGAGTCTCAAGGTTCCCTCGTTCTTGTGCTAGCGGAGGTCAGACACTCAAGTCCTGCTGATGCTGGGAGCTGGGTTCTCATAGCCCCAATCCAGGCTAGTTCTGGGCGTGAATCTGAATCTTAGCCCTGGCTTTTCTGAGGGTGAAATTTTTGTCACCAAAGAGCACATTATTCTCAACCGTGTTAAACCTTAGCTCATTGAGGAAGCACAGCCACATTCCCCACTGAGCCAGACATCTCTGAACCCCAGCCTATGCCAAGAGCTGTTTATGACTGTATGGAAAAATCTGTCCATAGACAATCGTACTGAAAGGCCTCCATCAAACTAGGCTTTTCAAGCTTTGGTCAGTTTGAAATGATACATCAGGTGCTGGACTTGGAAGACATGAGTTCAAACCTTGCCACAGATACTTTCTAGTTGGGGGAAGTCATTTCATCTTTGTGTCTCACTCTCCAAGTTTATAAAATGAAAAGGTTGGACTTGATGGTTCCTAAGGTACCTCCTATCCCAAAGTCTATGATCCTATGATGGTTCTTCTTAGGTATCCTCCCAGGGCTTGGGCAATGAATTCTTGAAGGAGAATGAGGAAAGGATGGTTTATTTGTGGCACAGTGCATAGGATGCTCAACTTGGAATCAGGAATATCTGGGTTCAAATTGACCTGCTTTTTATTGAGCCAGAGAACTGTCTAATAATATGAGTTACAAAATAGCTGCCAATATGCATCTGTGGAGGGTGTTTCCACACCAGGAATTCTTGATATCATTGAGATCACATCCAGAGCAATATAGACATTTCCATGGGGCCTGGACCTGTGATCTCACTGGAAGAGGGAGAAAACTCTCTCACCAAAGTAGATTGACACCTTCTCTGAAACTTCAAGGCTTGGAGAGTCACCTGTGGTCACTGAGAAATTAAATAACCTGACCAGGGCCATGAAGCCAGTATGTGTCAGAGACAGGACTTGAACCCAGGTCTTACTTGCTTTTGAGGCTAGTTTTCTATCCACTATGCCCCCTGCTTGTTACACTCAGTCAGTTAACAAGTGTTAAGGGCTTATTAAGTACCACGTACTGTGTTAAACACTGGGTATACAAAGAAAAGTCCAGACCATGAGGGGGCAAAGTATGTTTTGTTGCTGTTCCCAGACAAAAGCTTCTGTCTTTTCTAAAGAAGCTGGAAAAAGCCCATGGAATTTAAGCTGATGGATCATGGCAATATCTTTTCTTTCCTTGAGGAAGAGAGAGCCAATAATGAGGGAATTTATTTTGCATGACCATACACATTGTTAATAGGATTTGTTTTTCTTGCTTTCTTAATGAGTGGGGGAGGCATAGGAAGGATGGAGATAATTTAGATTTAAAAGTAAAATAAAATTTAATTTGGAACAAAAGGAAGGAAGGAAGAGAGAGCCAAGGATTTCTACTGAGCCAGAAGCTGAGTGGGATGAAGCTTTGGGAGGAAGAGCATTCGGCAGAGATTTGGTCCAGATGAGGAGCATTGAGGAAACAGTGTCTTCTGGAGATATTGCATTTGTCCAAGTGGCATCCAGCATAAGCCAGGAAAGCAGAGGCAGGCAGGCCAAGTGGGGGCTGCATGATAGCATCACTACGAGACAGGAGTAGTCATGCAGATCTGTGCTCCTGTATGTGGGTACCCTGGTTTCACATGTCATTTATATGTGTGCCTCTCTATGAGTGTGTCCTAGACACAAGTATTCACTACATCTGTGCCCTTCCATGCACGCTTCCTGGTCACTCATATTTGTTGTGTGTTTACCTCTCCAATGGGTTTCTTAAATGTGCTCACTCTTCCTGTTAATATTGTGTATGCTTGAGGAAGAGTACATCACAGTTTGATGGGTGAAATGCTTTATTGCTACCTTTTTTTATGGTGTCCTTTCATTAAATGCCTTTGCTCTGAACTAATTCTGCCCTATGGTTGACTATAAAAGATAAACACACTAGTGGGGGCTTGTGAACTATGATTTTAGAGAATATGGTCCTACAGTGTATCTTGAACTTGGGACAGTCATTCCTTGGGGGACACTTTCTGTGAGCTGGGGGACAGGAGGGACGGCTCCAGATATACCATAATGTGTGTCTTTAGTTTCTTTTAAGACTAAGCTCCAATGTTACCTCCCATGCGGCCTTTCTTGATCCTTCTTGTTGCTAAGACCTTTCTCTACTCCATATTATTCTGTATTTATTTTGCATATATTTTGTATTTACTTGTTTATATGTATGCACCATTTCCCCTAATAGAATGTCAGTTCCTTGAAGGTAGAATTGTTTCATTTTTGTCATTGTATCTTTAGCACTCAACACGGTGCTTGGCACATAATAGATAATTAATAAAGGCTTCTTCTCTTTCTTGTTGTTAAATTTGTGAATTATTTCCCTACTACTTCCTTTAGGGCAGGGACTACAACTTACCCAAGCTTTGTATCTTTCCCAGCGCCCAAGAACCAAAGATGCTTAATAGAGTTTTATTTGTTGGAGTCTAATTTGTTGAATTGAATTGAATTGAATTGAAGACTCCAAGGTAGAATATGATTAAATGCCAAATGGGAGGTCTAGGCAACTAGTCTCTCCATTTATGGGAGGGAGAGATGATTGTGAGTTGGGGTTCAGGAAGCCTTCCTGGAGGAGGCAGGACTTTAAGGCCTGGGTCTTAAAAGATGGAGAAGAGTGTGGAAGAGGAAGAGACCTCTGGGAGTAGGGGGTGGTTGCAGAGGCAGGAATAGTGAGTAGACCAGTTTGGCTGGAGTGGAATTTTCATGAAGGCAACTGACTAGTCACCTGGAGAAAAGGACAACAAATATATGTACACACACACACACACACACACACACACACACACACACACTGCTTTGTGGTTACAGAACTTTTAAATGTTTCCTTTTATTTCATCTTCAGAGCAACTTAAAAAAGAGGTAGCCCATTATATTTCCCATTAACAGATGAGCAAGCTGATGCCTAGCACAGCTCACACAACTTAGTAAAGATCACTCTGCTAGTGAGGACTGTTCATCCTTCATTCTCAGAGTGGGCCAATGACATGGCCGTGGTGGGGGCAAGTGAATTGGTTTAAGTGAGGGAGGTCTGCGCAAAGTCACCAGCCTCAATGTCCCCTCCAGAGCCATCCAGGTCCAGTGGCAAGACATAGGTTAGGATGACTGGTGATGGCTCAGGACACAGTGGGAGACCTTGGCCTTTTTAAGCTAAGGTCTTTCCAAGATCTCAGTTTGTCTGAGGCAATACCCGTTCACCGATTTAAGGCTAGCTAAGAAGGGAGGCCAAAGATGGCCTCATTTACTTTCATAACAGAATCAGTCTGGGAGGGGAAGATCCTCAGAGTTTCTGGCCAGAACACAGCTAGCAGAAACTCACTGTTCCTTCCATTACTCCATGCTAAGGGTGAAAAGGGAGAGTACATATCAATTCAGTTCAGTTCAATCCCACAGATATTCATTAAGCACCTACTATGTGCTAGGCACATTGCCAATGGCTAGGGAGACAAGGACAAAAGTGAAATAAATAGCCCCTCCCCTCAAGGAGCTATTCTACTGGGAAGATATGACTGGTACATAGAATGTAAATTCCAAGTAATGTTGGGGGTAGTAACAACTGGAGGGAGTGGGGAAGAATTGTTCTTTGAAGCTGAAAGGAACCTGAGAGGCCATTGAATTCAACCCCCTCCTTTTACAGATGAAGAAGATGAAGCACGGAGAGGTTGAGTGATTTGCCCGGGGTGGCACAGGGAGTAAATATGTGTGCCAGGATTTGAACCTAGTTCTTCTTGACCCAAAGTTCAGGGCTTTAGGTACTATGTCATTGGTTCTCTTTGAAAGGACCACCACCACCACCACCACCAACAACAACATGTAAAGTAGAGGTAGAGGCATTGGATTCCCAAAGAATCTTCCCTTATTCTTGTTCTGTGCTTCTTTGAGACTATTCTGAAGACTTCTGCCTTTTTTGGATTCTCCTCTCTGTTGGTGTGGCAAAGTCATTAGGCACAGTCCCGTTTTGTAGATGCTCCCCAAGAGGAGTTAATTACTTCCAAGAATTTGAGGGAAACTAGATACCCAAGCGTGAGCTGTTTTCCTATATTTTCTCATTCCTCCGTCCCCTTTCCTTTTTGTCTTCAGCTTTTTACAATATATCCCAGTTGCTTTGCTCCTTGTCCTCTTGGCTGCTTTTCCCATACTGTGTGGTCATCCACCATGGTCCCGGGGATTCTTCTACAGGGGTTTTATTCTAACGTAGAGAAAATGAGGAAGAAGGGATCTGAAGTGGACACTGACTTTGAACTTCGGATGCCGATAGAACTGAGCTGGCTGGTATTCTGGTCTAAGCTGCAGGGCCATTGGATAAATAATGGAAAATAACATCTTGAAAAATCTCCAGTTTCTCAGCTCTCCTCTAATTTGACCAATACAATTCATAAAAGTTTGGAAAGCCAAGGATGGAAACAAAACACAAACCGCAATATTTTCTCTTGTCTGCACCTGCCAAGAAGCATGCAGAGTTTGCTTGGAACAACTCATCCTGCTTATTTGGGTAATTCTGAACGACCTCAGTACGAGGAGCAGGACTGAGTTCACGGTACCTTCTGAATGACCAAGGGTATGCACATTCCAAGGCTGATTGGTTGTCAAACTATGAACATCAGGCAATCAATCAATCGATCAATATTTATTAAGTGTCAACTCTGTGCTAGACACTGTGCTAAATGCTGGGAATACAAAAAGAAGCAAAAGACAGTCCCTGTCCTCAAGAAGCTTATAATCTAACAGGGGAGACGACATGCAAACAAATGAAACATGAAATATCTCAGCTTGACAAACAACTTCCTTTAGCAATTAGGCTCCCTTGGAAATTGAATATTGCAGGATCATAGATCTTGAGCTGGCAGGGACCTCAGAGGCCATCTAATACAATTTTCTCATTTTACAGGTTAGGAAACTGACTCTCAGGGAGGCTTCCATTGGAATGTATCACTAAGAAGTATAGAAAGTATGGAAAAGGGATAAAAGAAGTGAATTACCCAGGGTTCCAAAGCTAGTAAATGTCTTGAGGTGGGGCTTCTGGGGACTTCCCAGTTCCAAGAAATCTAGGCCTTCTTTTATCCAAGTTAAGCAGTCTATCCACTATACTATACTGCCCCAAACAGAGCTTCTTTATGTGGGCCATTTTCAATTTTTTTCCTTCATCTTTTTCAATTTAATTAAGCTAAAGAAAGCTTTGAAAGCTTATAGGTATAAGCATGTATGGGGTTAAAAGAGCAAGATCAAATCCCTTCCCCCATTGATATAGTAATTTTAAAAATGTATCAGACTCCTTCCCTTATTTTGTCATTATGGGACATCCCCCCAAAAAACTAGTAGCAAGAAGTGGCCTTTTTGTTTTTATTTGTAATTCTTCTTAAAAGGTGCATTCTCTCCCCAAATAGGAATTCACATTTCTACAATTATACTTATAACGCTCTGCTCTTTATGACAGGTTGCTAAATTGATAGCTGTCAAGAGGTCTAACCGTCACTCCTTTGCTCAAGAAACTCTAATAGCTTCCTCTTTTCTGTAGGATAAAATACAAACTTTTCTTCGTGTGTTTTGAAGCCCTCCCCAGTCTGGCTTTAGTCTATCTTTCTTCCCAGGCTTATTTCGCAGGATTCTCCTTCACGTACTCTTATGTTCTGTCCCAGCTGGATGACATTCTGTCAACCGTTGAGCCAGAATTGAATGAATGTTCCCACAAAGACTGATCAAGAACAAATGAACTTCCTCTCTTTGTGTCTGTTTCCATCTCTCTCTTCCTCTTACCTGGCGGTGAGCGAGTCAAAAATAGCTGTGAGTCTCCAGGTGGGAAGAGAAGTAGTAGCTGCTTTATCTCCCCACTTAGCCACCATGCGGTTGTTAATTCATGGTGCCTTCCTTCCTTCTCTCTCTACTGTGTTTCATTCTTCCTTCATCTTAGGTACTGAAGATAGAATGATACAGGATGCAATTCTGGTGTGGCTTAAAAGGTCAGAAGAATCATCGAGGGTCCTTTTTAGCAACAAAAAATCAACAGCCAGGTTCAATGAAGAGAGAGCCTTGAAGGGCAAACTCATTGACCCCAACCCAACAGTGTGCCAGGAATTGACATTCCATGTCTTGCAAACAAGGGAGCAAGTCATCTTTTGCCTATGTTACACCCAGGAACTCGGTAGTGGTGGGGGGAATATTTTGTAGCACCCACTCTAAGTTGGAATCTACTTTCCTTGGAAACTGTAGAGGAGAAAGAATGCTCTCAGTTTAACCTGCTACTGTACTTTGGTCCATGCTATACCTTCCCAATGAATGTCCTTTTGTAAAAGTGAATTGATGTTAATTGGTAAAATGATCTTGGCTGGCTGATTGATATTGGGGGAAGTACGCCTAATGGAGGCTTATGGGCAATAAGACTAGAAAGCTCTCCAGCCTCTTAGAGTTAATCCTAGTAACCTGAGAGAGCAGTTAGCTAGCCGTCCTATGAGGAACCAAAGCTTCTACCACCTTTGTCCATATTTAAATATGTATCTTTCTACGTACTTCTTGTCTACTCTGTAGAATGTAAGTTCTTTGAAGTAGAGACTGTTTTATTTTTGTCTTCCTGTCTCCAGTATCTAAAACAATGCCTGTCATACAGTAGACACTTAATAAATGCTTATTGAGTTGAGTTGGACAAGTCTATGACATAGGTAGTGCAAATAGCATTATCTACCTTTTATAGACTCAGGAGATTTTGTGACTTGCCCCAAATGGCAAAACTAGTAAGTGGTAGGGCCAGGATCCAAACCCAGGCCTCTTGATTCCAAAGCCAAACATTCTTTCCACTTCAACCACACTGCTTCACTGGCTAGGCTCCTGTAAAAAGGAGTAGTGTGAATGGAAAACCTAAGAGACAGTTTCTGAATAATTAATATTTAATTTATTAAATAGGCTAGGTAATAATAAATCAATGGTCAGTGGTTTATTTCAGTAACCAAAGACCCCTAATGGAGACACTGAATATCTTAAATATTTTTTGAAAAGGCATTGCCCTGACAGGAGAAATCAACCCTGAGTCATGGACATTTAATGAGGAGGTGGGCTAGGAGTCTTCAGCTCCTCCTACTGAGAATGTGGCTTGATCATGAGACTCACTGGCCTCTAGGATCTGGACAGGGGAATCCATCTCTACCCAGACCACTCTGCTTGGTTTTCTCCTCTATGAGCTGGGTCACCCTAAATTCCAATGGAGGGTTCCAAGGACAGGGCTATTCTCCTTGGGGCAAGAACTCATCTAGAATGGATTCTGCTTATGCTCCCCCACCCATCCTGGTTGAGTGGGGTTCATGTTCAAGATTGAGGAGCATGTTCCCTGAGGGTTAGGGGTAATCTCATCAATCAGTCATATCCTTCAGAGACTGCCTGACTGACCTCAATGGCCTGGGCCCTAAATGGGGGAATAAAATAGAAAAAAGCCTGGAAATTAGTTTAATAATTGATAATTAATATAATAGCAAAATAATAATTTCTTCTAGTAGTTGTGATATCACCTGATATAAAGAAACACCCTGTGGCTACTTTTGCTCACCTGGTGTTTCATCATTAGATTTCACTGTGGATGTTGCTGTGGATAGAAATGATTTCAGGATAATTCTGCTGTAGGCATTCCCTTCTGTCCAGAGCTAAGGTTTGGTAGTTATAGATGGAGGATATCAATGGTGACCAGTAGCCCATTTGAAATGTATAGTCATAGACAGCTTCTCAACGGAGGAGTTAAATGACTGGCCTGTCATCACCTCACTGGAAAGCGTATTAAAAGGATAATTTAAACACAGCCTTCCCTGACTCTTATTTTGATATTCAGTTCCCTGAATTTGTATGCATAGGTATAATGCACAGCAAATTGCTGCTTTGTGTTGTACTTTCAGTACATTAGCAGATATTCAAGGAGCACCGAATGCATGAAATACGTCTTGTGTTATGCTGGTAAATATTTGACAACTGGCTCTCTGAAAAAAAAAATTATGCAGGACACACTTTCAAATTTAATCTGTATTATTAACATTTTCTCCATTCCATTCTTGAACAACAAAACAATACGCAAAGACTTGATTTATAGCATTTATTTGACTATTTCTAAGGTGTTAATGTTTACACTGAAAATTTAACAACCAGCTCTTGTGAGCCTGTTCCCATCCTGAATACTTCTCTCAGTGCTTGCTATATTGCACTGAGGCAGGATGGATGCAATCTGACTACCCTTCAATGTTAAACATGGGGCATCTGACAGCACTTTACCAAATGGTTTATACCTTAAATGTAATTTTGAAAGATGGATTTGTTTCTAGAGGCTGAATACTAAAGGCCTGTCTTGTTTCTAGGTTGTTTTTTTTTTTCTGAGTAGCTGAAAAAAAAGTCTGTGAATGAAAGAAGAAAATAAACGATAAAGTGCTAATGTTTTTTTTATGAGGAAGTCAGCTTAAAAGTACCATCTTTGTGCCGACAGGCAGTTTTTTCTTGCTGTCCTTGGTGAGGGACATTATGACTTCTACATCTAGTGTTAATTTGATCCTTTACCAATGTATAATTCTTGGGACTTCTGGGAATTAATTAGAACCCGGGAGTCAAAGCCGCTTGAATGCACGGTGGGTGTCTCTGCTATTGTTTTTCTTGAGGCATCTGGGATTGGAGGGGTCTCTGCTTTTGGATGCGGTAATAAAGAACTGTCTTGCAAGGCTGTGGAAGGGCTCTTAAAGTGATTTGAAGGCACTGTAAAATTGATGCCCTTGGTGATGTTATATCTCTCAACTTTGTGAAAAATAAGTTAGCTTGTGGAACTGAGTATTAAAAGTGGAAATGGTGAAATATATGCATGTGTGTGTCTAGGGAGGATCTTCGATCGAGCTATAATTAGAAGGGCAGAGTGTGTGTGACTGGGGTTTTGTCCCAGGGTGCCAAAATTTAGAGAGTGCAAAATTTAATATATGCATTCTAGAAAC
This sequence comes from Phalanger gymnotis, assembly GCA_028646595.1. Taxonomy (NCBI): domain Eukaryota; kingdom Metazoa; phylum Chordata; class Mammalia; order Diprotodontia; family Phalangeridae; genus Phalanger; species Phalanger gymnotis. Next base: position 350,605,798 of record CM053623.1, read on the forward strand.
TTAAAAATATTTAATTATTAATCTAGGACCCTTAGTGAGCAACTAGCTAGTGCTACAGTGAGTAGAGAGATGGGTGTGGAGTCAGGAAGATTCTTCTTCCTGAAATTCAAATCTAGCCTTAGACACTTCCTAGTTGTGTGACCCTGGGCAAGTCACCTAACCCTGTTTGCCTCAATTTCCTCGTCTGCAAAACGAGTTGGAGAAGGAAATGGCAAACCACTTCGGTATCTCTGCCAACAAAACCCCAAATGGGGTTATGAAGGGTTGGATGCAAGTGAAATGATGGAACAACAACAAGACCTTTAGAGCCTAAATAGATCACAGTTCTATAGGTCTTACTATGTGCCAGGCAATGTGATAAGCACTTTACAAATATTATATATCTCATTTGCTCCTCACATCAGACCTAGGAGGTATTGATATTATTATTTTCATAACTGAGATTAAGTGACTTGCCCAGCTAGTGAGTATCTGAGGTTGGATTTGAACTCAGGTCTTCCTGACTCTGCTGCTCTGTCCACTAAATAACAAGTATTTCCCTAAAACAGGTTACCAGATCACTGGCATCTTTAATAATACCAGCCGCCTATGCATCACTATAGTAACTAATCCTCCCTTTCCCTCAACCAAATTGGTCAAAATTTTGCAAATTATTCTCATCTCATGAATTCTAAGATTGGTTTGAGGGCAGGTTTGGGGCTGCTTGCCCCAGGCACTGTTAGTTATGGCTCAGCTATCCAAACCTGGGACCAAGTTGCATGTGAGATTAAATTATACTCCATTGTTTCTTTGGCATTTCTTCAATCTGTTTCACCTCCTCAGCTTTGCAAACCTGAGCAGGTTAACTGGTAAAGCCCTAGGAGGACAGGGTCATGAACCTCATCATGGTCTCTTGTGTCTCCCAGATCATCTACTATAATTCTCAATACATAGTAGGATGTCAACAGATGTGAGTTGAATGACTGAACAAAGGTTAACTAAGTAATAATTAATAATAATAATAGCTAGCATTTATATACTGCTTTAAGGTTTGTAGAGTGCTTTACAAATTCATTTTATTCTCACAAAAACTCTGGGAGGTACATTTTATTATCATCCCCATTTTACAGGTGAAGGAACTGAGGCAGATGGGTTGACTTGCCCAGGCTCACACAACAAGGCAATGTCTGAAGCTAGATTTGAATTTAGGTCTTCCTGACTCCAGGCTCAGTGCCCTATCCACTGTAGCACCACCTAGCGGCCTACTAAGTAGAACACTGACATAAGTACATCACAGTACAAGACTGTATAATAAAAGTTATGAAGTTCCTACTGTGTGCAGAGTACTGTGCTGTTTGCTGAGAGACAACATTTAGATCAGACACAATCTCTGCCATCAGAAACTGAGGAGTTCTTGGTGCTAACCTGGGGGACTTGAATTAATTTTATGCCCAGATGGATTGATATGGAATCCAGTTATGGGCCCTTTGGGCAGGAAGAATAAACAGGCAAGTTTTAGAACATGGGGGAAGCTCCTGAGACCTCAGGGAGCCTGCCTGCCGACCTTTCGAGTTCCTCACCAGGGGCTTTCATTTTCACAAACTGCTTCTTATCTGCCTTGGGAACTGCTCTTGCCTGGGAGTATTTGTATGTATTTTTATTAAAGGCGTTGATTATTTGAACTCTAAGACTCGGGGTGATCCTTTGTACTTGATATGGAATTATGACCAGGAAATATCCCATCTTCTTTGGGGTTTTGAAGTATTTTGATAAGCAAGTCCTAGTGGAAGGCAGGTGGCCTCTGCAGATACTGCCCTTCATTATGGGAAAAATGTTAGATTCTGAGTCAGAGGACCTGGGTTCAAATCCAGCCTCTGCCATTTACTACCTGCATAACTCTGGGCAAGTCATGTAATCTCTCTTGGCCTTAGTTTCCTATCTGTAAAATGAGGATAATAATGACACCTAACTCTAAAGGATGTGAGGATAAAATGAGAGAATATTTATAAAGCATTTAGTAAGTTCCTGGCATACAGAAGGTGTTTAATAAATCTTTCCTTCCACTCTCCTTCCTCTCTCTCTCTCTCTCTCTCTCTCTCTCTCTCTCTCTCTCTCTCTCTCTCTCTCTTTCCTTTCTTCTTGTTTTTTTTTATTCTCAGTCCAGCACAATTCCTTGCTCAGAGATTGAATTTAGGAGAAGTGAAGAATAAATGGAAGGAGAACAGCTTGATCTAAAGAAGGAGAAAAACTCGGTGTGGAAGCAGAAAAGGATTAAAGACTTGAAGAGAACACCAAGAGAAGGAAATTTTAGGGGAAGGTAAGTGAGAAACAATAAGAGGCCGCTAGGTGGTGACAGAGTCGATCGTTAGGACTTGGAGTCAGGAAGACCTGAGCTCAAATCCTGCTTCAGACCCTTCTCAATTGTTGTAACTCTGGGTACCTCAGTTTCTTTATCTGTGAAACGGGGACCACAATAGCACCTACCTCCCAGGACTATTGGAGGATCAACTGAGATAACGTACTTAAAACCCATTGTAAACCCTAAAGGGATATTTATCTATATGTGTTAGCTGTTATTATAAAATAGTTTCTGCTGGATAGGTCTTGTAGCATCTGTTGGATGTTGCTCAGATGAACGTGGACCTTCGCTGGACACAACGCTGTTGTCTGGCCTCAGCGTGTCCGATGCTCCTGGGCTGGCCGTGTGGCCTTTGTGAGATGCTTCTGCGCTATGGTCTCTGTTGGGCACTTCCCTCCTCCCTGCTGGCCCATTGGCCACTTTTCAGCTAGATGTGTTTCTCCTGCTTCTGGCTTCTCACTCAACTGAGCTCCATCAGAGGTAGTTTGTGCATTGGAAGCTTCTGATGATAATGAAACAACACCACCTCCTCACCCCCGCCCCAAACCCCACTTCATTATAAGATGTGTATAATTTAATACATACCATTAAATAATAATTTAAATGGTAAATACAAGATGGTAATAATGTAAATGAAAATGAGTCAAAGAATCATCTAAAAGTTATAATGATTATTCATGATGCAAAGATGGTATATTTAAATCCAAACATGGCCTATATGATTAGTCCCCTTTAGGGAAGAAAGAACTCCCTGTGTGCCTAGACCTTGCTGGGTTTCAGCTCACCAACAAGGCACTCTATTTCCTATTTGAGTTTTATGGACCAAAACAAAAGTGGGAGTATTTCCAATTTATTTTTGTCTCTTTACTATCTATGACAGGCTAGAAACTTTAGATTTTGTGTCTAGACTAGAGCTCAGAGGAACAGTTAGCAGAACTCTGAAAGCTGAAATAGCCATGGTTTTCTTCCAAGCAGTCATTGTTTCTGGTTCATTGACCAAAAAAATAAAAAAGGAGGCAGACAACTGAAGCCTTCTTTTATTTAGCCAGACACATCTGGGGAATCACTTTTCTCTGAAAAGAGAACCAGAAACTTCCCCATGCAGGAGTGCAAAAGATGGTCCTTTTATGTTGGGCAGGGGGCTTGCCCCTCCCTGAGGAGGGTCACAGGATGGCAACTTAGAGTTGAAAGGAAGCTGAGCAGCCATCCAATCTATCCCCTCCATTTTACAGATGAGGAAACTGAGGCCCAAGAATGTTAAGGTGCTTGCCCCAGCAAGCATCAGAGGTCCTTTGAGTCAGAGTCAGTGTTTTTTTCTCTGGCTTATGATATTGTGGGGATAAGGGACAGGGGGAGGGAACAAGGGAGGAGAGAGAGAGAGAGAGAGACAGAGACAGAGACAGACACAGAGAGACAGAGATAGACAAACAAGAGACAGAGAGACAGAAACAGACACAGACAGACAGAGACAAAGAGAGACAGAAGCAGAGAAACAGGCCAAGACAGAGAGACAGAAACACAGAGAGAGATAAGAGACACAGAGAGGAGAGGGGAAGGAAGAGGGAGAGAGGGAGAGAGGGAGAGAGAGAGAGAGAGAGAGAGAGAGAGAGAGAGAGAGAGAGAGAGAGAGAGAGAGAGAGAGAGAGAGAGAGAGAGAGACTGAGACAGAGACACAGAGAGACTGAGACAGAGACACAGAGAGACAAAGAAACAGAGACAGAGGGACAGACAGAGACAGACAAGAGACACACACACAAAGGAGGGGAGGGGAGTGAGGAGGGAGGGGGAGAATTAGAAGAGAGAGGGAAAGAGGAAGGGATAGGATAAAGAGAGATGAGGGAGGGGGAGGAGAGAGGAAGCCGGGAGAATGAGAAGGGGGGAGGGATGGAGGTGGAAGGGGAAGGGAGAGGGAGGGAGGGAGGGATGGAGGGTTAGAGAGAGGGGGCAGGTCTTGAAGTGGTGAGAAACTCTAAATTCTGTGCAGTATTGCTTTTCAAAAGTGAGCCCTGTATCTGGAGATGTATCAATACGAACTTATGCTAAGGAGACTAGCCTAGAGAAACCATCTGGAACTGGCATTCATTCCACCTGGGAGTGGGTGGGGTCCTGATCAGTGGGGATGAATGTATTGACCTCTGCTCCAAAGACGGTAATATCTAGCCTGTGTTTCCACTTTTGCCTTCCAATGGGGTTAAGGCATCCTTTGAGAGCCCTGAGGTTTAGCCTGGGATGACCTCAGTTTTGCTCTTGGTCTTGGTCATGTTGCACTCTTGTGGTCAAGTTCACTTGACTGGGTTCTCTTTCTCCTCTGAAGAATTTCACCCTAGAAGAGAGCAGAGAATTGTCCAGTTCTCTCCATGCTGCAGAGTCATTTTTTAATTGCTGCTCCCTAAACTGTAGCATAGTGTGGAGTGGTAGATAGGGGACTAGACTGACTCCTGGGTTTGAATCGTCCCTCTGATGCTACGTGACTGGGCAAATCACCGAAGCTGCCTGATCCTGCATTTCTCAGGGTTGTGACACTCCAATGTAATAATGTAAGCAACGTACTTTGTATACTTTATAGGGCCATATCAATTTCATTTATTATTCATTCTTCATAGGAATGCTGTGTCTGCAGCGGCAATAATTTATATAAACTGCTTTGCAAACTTTGAAAATAACTTTCAGTAGATATATGTCAGCCATCATTATGATATTTGTAGTGTCTAGGAGCATCCCACAACTGTCAGGGCATATTCCCAGAAGATAACTTATTCAGGTTCAAGGTGTGCTGTGCATTTGACATTCTAAAGCTATAGTTCATGAGCCCCCACCAATGTGTTTACCTTTAATAGTTCTCTGGAGGACACAACTGGCTCAAAGCCAAAGGCATTTAATGAAATAGCATAGTAATCAAAGTAGCAACAACACGTTTCACATAAAACTGGGGCACACTCCAGCAACATTGTGTGATGATCAGCTATGAATACCTTAGCTCATCTCAGCAATACAAAGACAAAGCAAAAACAAGACAATTTCAAAAGACTCATGATGGAAAATTCTATCCACCTCCAGAGAAAGAACTGATGGAGTCTGAATGCAGATCAAAGCATACTATTTTCACTTTCTTTTTTTATGGTTCTTTTCTTTTGGCCTGTTTCTTCTTTCGCAACATGACTAATATGGAAATATGTTTACATAGGGGGCACCTGTATAACCTATATCAAATTGCTTGCCATCTTAAGGGATCATGAGAGAGGGAGGGAGATAATTTGGAACTCAAAATTAAAAAAAAAATGGGTCATTCTCTCCATAAATGATACTTAGTGTCACCAGGAAGAGAAGACATACAGTGGAAAGGCATGCACTTAGAAATCGCATGTGGCCAGGGCATTCACATAGAAGTGTATCTAAGAAAAAACACAGGGAAAGGCAGTTCAATGATGCAGGGCTTCTTATGCCTTTGAATTGTTCCTACTGACACTGGTCTCGTTTTCTCTGTTGGATACCACTTCTTTGGTATTGCTGGACAACACTATCCTAGGTGCTTCCATATTCTGCTTTACATGAGTCTCTTCTAATCTCTGGTGTAGCATTCACTGTTCCCAGATGTTTTCTCAGCTGAAATCCTTAAGGCACTGTTAATGCTCTTTTAGCAAAAAATCAGCATCCTTGATCTTATGGTCAGCAGAAGCTTCCCTATTTTGTATCCTCAGAGTCTGGACTCTACAGCCTTCCATCTCCTGAACAAGAGATTCTCAGTCCTAAGCACTAGCTATTTAATATTGTTAGGTTTGTTTGTTCTTTCATTGACTCTTCTTGTACCAGGGCTGATCCCCTAAGTCAGAGACTTTGCTGTAGCTTATGGTCATTGTTCAATATGCCAATTCTCCCTCTCCTTCTATCCCTTCCCCCGCCTCTCTCTCCCCACCCCTGTCCCTCTCTTTTAGGTCTCACTTTTATTCCATTGATATCTCATATATGCAGGGAGACAGTGAGGTTTTTCCACTGGACAAAATATAACAAGAGGATATTGTTACTGACTGACACACGTAATAAAAAAATGCAGGCTGTCTGGCTGGAAAATAATGACCGTGCCTCCTTAGCTTACCTGTTGTTCTGGTTCAAATTCATTCTCATGCTAAACTAGAGAGGCTCTTGGGAATGGCTAACTCTGAATGAGCTAGTTGTCTGGAACAAGGGGCTGTGATCCTTGCACAGGAATAGAGGTTAAAAAGATTTTTTTTAGCCTAAGAATGTTCTTGGCTTTTGGTAGGTGGGCATGGGGACTACGATTATAAGTCTGTCCTGATAAGGGGGAGATTCTAGTTACTTTAGCCTATCATGATGGAACCGAGATGACTCTAAAGAGACAAAGAATAAAAGCTATTAGAAGTGCTCCTCAGATATCATTTACACAGCAGCCATTATGAGCCATATGAGAGCAGTAGAATAATGCCTGAGAGTCACCACAAGACCAGCAAAGACCAACAGAGGAGTGTTGGACCTGGAGTTAAGAAATCTGAGTTCACGTCTTGCTTCAGACACTTAGTACTTGTGTGAACCTGGATAAGTTACCTCATTCTCAGTCTCGGTTTCTCTATTTGTAAAAGGGGTATCATAATAGCTCCTTCCTTATAGAGTTTTCATGAGGAGCAAAGGAAATGATACAGCACTATATAAATATTAGCCATTATTATTAACCACTTTGAGAACCTTAGCATGCTTTATAAATGCTAGTTATTGTCATTATTTTAATGATTAATTATTATTACCCTAGGTCACACAGAAAGTAATAAACCGATATTCTAAGCTGAATTCCCTGACTCCAGATTAAGAACTCCTTCCACTGCACCTAGTTATTTTGTACTTTGTCCTTGCCTCAAGTTTCAGTCCTCTTCTTTGTGATTTGTACCCATTGTTCATTCCCTCCTAGTCCTTAAAAGTTTACCCTCCACAATCAGACATAGCAGCATAATGTTTCACAATATGATCCAGTGTCTTTTCAAGCAAACAATTTTGAACACCACTGCTGGGCATGACCTGGACAAAGATCCAGCCAAGGAGACTGATGAGTGCTTATGTAGTTTGGAGAAGAAACAAGATAGGGTGATATGAAATGGAAAAGATCAATAATCATTGCCTTAAGTGCTTTGCTCTGTATTGCCTTGCTAATCTTTTATCAGCTATAATCATTAGGATAAGAAGTAGCTGTGTGAATTATAGTGAAAACATAGTTCCAGGTTAAAAAAACAAATAAACCTGCACATAACCAAACTATGATGTAGTCCCTGGAAAATTCCTGTGCTAGTTAACCTTAGAAGTGTAACTAAATCATTATAAAGTGTGTATCTTAAGTATGTGACCATAATAATCATACCTAAGTTTTAAAAAAATTAAGATTTTTTTATTTTTAGTTTACAACACTCAGTTCCACATGATTTTGAGTTCCAGATTTTCTTCCCCCCTCCTCCTCCCCAAGATGGCATGGAATCTGATATATCTTCTACACATAACTTTGTATTAAACTTATTTACACAGTAGTCAAGTTGTAAAGAAGAATTATGACCAATGGAATGAATCATGAGAAAGAAGAAACAAAACCAAAAAAAAAACCAAAAGAGAAAAAAACACAAAAGAAAAAATAAAGGAGAGCAAATAGTTTGCCTCAATCGGCATTCAGACTCCATAGTTCTTTCTCTGGATGTAGATAGCTCTCTCCATCATGATTCCTTTGGAGTTGTCTTTAAGCCTTGTATTGCTGAGAAGAGCCAAGTCTATCAAGTTAGTCATCACAGAATCCATGTATCTGTGGTTGTGTATAATGTTCTCCTGGTTCTGCTCCACTCAGCATTGTATCATGTAGGTTTTTCCAG
>CM053623.1:350614093-350642790 GCA_028646595.1 Phalanger gymnotis
GCCTTTCCCCAATTGATAGACATCCCCTCAATTTCCAGTTCTTTGCTACCACAAAAAGAGCTGCTATAAATATTTTTGTACATATGGGTCCCTTTCCCCCTTGTGTGATCTCTTTGGGATACAGCCCTAGAAGTGGTATTGCTGGGTCAAAGGCTATGCACATTTTTATAGCTCTTTGGGTATAGTTCCAAATTGCTCTCCAGAATGGCTGGATCAGTTCACAACTCCACATGTAACAGTGTTCCAATTTTCTCATCCTCTCCAGCATTTATCATTTTCCTGTTTTGTCATGTTAGCCAATCTGACAGGAGAGATGTGGTACCTAAGAGTTGCTTTGATTTGCATTTCTCTAATCAGTAGTGATTTAATTTTTTCATATGCCTATAGATATCTTTAATTTCTTTCTCTGAAAATTGCCTGTTCATATCCTTTGACCATTTTTCAATTGGGGAATGACTTGTATTTCTATAAATTTGGCTCAGTTCCCCGTATATTTTAGAGATGAGGCCTTTATCAGAGACACTAGTTGTAAAGATTTTCTCCCAATTTTCTGCTTCCCTCCCAATCTGGGTTGCATTGGCTTTGTTTATACAAAAACTTTTCAATTTAATGTAATCAAAATTATCCAATTTGCATTTTGTAATGTTCTCCATCTCTTGTTGGGTCATGAATTTTTTCCTTTTCCATAAATCTGATAGGTAAACTATTCCTTGCTCTCTCACATTGCTTATAGTATCAGCCTTTATTCCTATATCATGAACTCACTTTGACTTTATTTTGGTATACAGTGTAAGATATTGGTCTATGCCCACTTTCTGCCCTACTGTTTTCCCATTTTCCCTGCAGTTTTTGTGAAATAGTGAATTCTTAGCCCAGAAGCTGGATTATTTGGGTTTATCAAAGAGTAGATTGCTATAGTCATTGACTACTGTGTCTTGTGTACGTAACCTGTTCCACTGATCCACCACTCTGTTTTTCAGTCAGTACACGGTAGTTTGGATGACTGCTGCTTTACAGTACAGTTTAATATCTGGTATGGCTAGGCCACCTTCCCCAGCATTTCTTTTCATTAATTCCCTAGATGTTCTGGACCTCTTGTTCTTCCAGATGAATTTTGTTATTATTTTATCCAGCTCTATAAAATAATTTTTGGTATTTTGATTGGTGTGGTGCTGAATAAGTAAATTAATTTAGGTAAAATTGTCATTTTTATTATGTTAACTTGATCTAATCATGGACAACTGATGTTTTTCCATTTATTTAGATCTGACTTTATTTGTGTGAAAAGCGTTTTGTAATTATATTCATATAGGCCCTGGGTTTGTCTTGGCAGGTAGACTCCCAAATATGTTATAGTGTCTACAGTAATTTTAGATGGAATTTCTCTTTCTATCTCTTGTTGTTGGACTTTGTTAGTAGTGTATAGGAATGCCGAGGATTTATGTGGGTTTATTTTATATCCTGCAACTTTGCTAAACTTGTTTATTATTTCAAGTAGTTTTTTACTTGATTCTCTAGGATTCTCTAAGTAAATCATCATATCATCTGCAAAAAGTGATAATTTATTTCCTTCTTTTCCTTCAATTTCTTTTTCTTCTCTTATTGCTACAGCTAACATTTCTAGTACCAAATTGAATAATAGGAGTGATAATGGACAGACTTGTTTAACCTCTGATCTTATTGGGAATGCATCTAGCTTATATCTCCATTACAAATAATGCTTGTTGATGGTTTTAGGAGACACTATTTATAATTTTAAGGAAGGCTCCATTTATTCCTATGCATTCTAGTGTTTTTTTTTAAATAGGAATGGGTGTTGTATTTTGTTAAAGGCTTTTTCTGCATCTATTGAGAATATAATCATAACTATATTTTAATCTTTAGATTAAAATGATAAAGAAAGTCCCATAAAGGGGTATCAAAGGACTAATTAAGGAATCACAGAAAGTACAAATTTAGGATGTCATAAAATTAGGACATAAAGACCTACAAAATGCAATCTTGCATAGATTGGCTTCTAGAGGACTTTGTTGTACCATACATGAATCAAGAGACCTGTAAATAACTGTGAATTTTGTATCTCAGGGTCTCAGACCATACTGGGCAGAGTGTAGACCCCTCCCCTTTGTTTCTCTTAATAATAAAGGTTGGCTTCTTTGCCCACAGAGACTTCCCAGTTTCTTTTTTATACATGGAAACCTAGAGAGAAGATAGTATCAAGGAGAAGAAGGTGATTGACAGTGTCAGAGGCTGCAGAGACGTCAAGGAGAATGAAGATTGAGAAAAGACCACTAGATTAGACTATTAAGACACCATAGATAACTGTGGAGAGAGTAGTTTTAATTGAATGATGAGGTAGATAGTCAGACTGTACAGAGTTAAAGGCAGGTTGAGAGGAAAGGAAGTGAAGGGATTTATTGTAGATAGCTTTCTCAAAGGAGTTTACCCATAAAAGGGAGGAAAGCTATGGGATGATAATGGGGATTAATGAATCAAGTGAGGGGTATTTGAGAATGGGGGAGACATAGGAATCTTTGTAGACAGCAGAGAAGCATCCAGAAGTAGGGTTGATTGGAGGGGAGAGAGTGGGGATGATGAAGGGGGCAATCTGCTCAAGAAGAGTGGATGAAAGAAGGTCCCCTGTGTATACAGAGGGGTTCACTTTGGCAAGGAGAAAGATCATCTCTTCATGTGACATAGGGGTGAAGGAGGAGAGAGTGGCAGAAGGATCAGGATGATGTGAGATGAAGAGGGGAGAAGAGGCAACTCTCATTGAATGGCCTCATTATTTTTTATTTTTCTCTTCATTCTTCAGTATATGAGTCAGGGTGAAGGCAGTGGAATATTTGCAATAATACAAGGCTGAGGCTTGGCAGGACAAGATTGGAGATAGGATTAGACATTGAAGGACTCAAGAGAAAGGGAAGATGTAGAGCTGAACTAGTTCATTACAGGGTCAAGAGTGTAACCGAGGTAGGAATGATGACCTGTGGAAGAACTGAGGGTCAAGGGCTAGGAAGTCATGGAGTGGACAAAGAACAGGTTTGATGTTGCAAGGCAGATAGAGAGCTAGATTGACAACAGACTGTGTTCAGATAAAGAAATTCCAGAATTCGTGAATAATGGAAGTGGTTTAGTTATGGGTGATGGCAAGATCAAATGAAGGATCATCTCTGCTGCATATAGTTGAGAGTGGGTCATGGGAAATCCATAAATTGACAAATTGGGAGGTTACGGTACTTGAGGGAGTATCAGTACATATGTTGTAGTCCCCTAGTTTGAGGGCAGGAGTTGAGGAAGAGTTTTAGAAAGGCTGTGATACAGACACTGAACTCATTAAGAAAAGAAGGGGAGTGTCTTGGAGGTCAGTAGACAACAACTACCAAAATTTTGATTGGATGGTATGTGTGAATTGAGTGAACCTCAAAGGAGGAGAGGTAACTGAGTTATTGCTGGAAGAGGGAGAACCTAGAAGTTGTCATGGGGAGCAAGGAGGATTCCTACCCCCTTTCCTTGACCAGGGATTAGAGGAAATGATTGAAAGGATGACCAGTGCTGGAAAGAGAGGCCAGGCTGTGTCATCAGGAGGGAACCAGATTGAGGTAGTGAAGTCTTAGACTACTTTAAGTGAGGCATAGCTTCTAAGAATAAAGAGGCAATGTTCCTTCTGTTCTCTGCTTTAGTCAAGTGACATCTAGAACACCATGTTTAGTGCTGGGCACTAGAGTTTAGGAAGGATGGTAATAAGCTAGAGACCATCCAGAGGAGCATAAAAGGCTTTGACCCATGACCTATGAGGAACTGGGGATGTTTAGAGAAGAGTCATGGGAAAAGTGTTGTCTTCAGTTATTAAGAGAGCTGCCATGTGAAGGAGATACTAGACTTAATAATAAATGATACTAATAGCTAGCATTTATATAGCATGTGTTATGTGGCAGGCATCCCACAGATATCTTGCTTTGTCCTTAAAGCAACACTGGGAAGTGGGTGCTGTTATTATCCGCATTTTACAGGTGATGAAACTGAGGCAAACCAAGGTTTGATGACTTAGCTAGTAAGTGTCTGAGGGGGGATTTGAGCTCAAGTCTTCCTGACTTCAGGCCTAGGGCTATATCCACTGAGTCACCTGTTCTTCTTGTCCCCAGAAGGGAGAAATGAGTAATGAATAGATATTGTGAAGAATTCAACTGAGCCTCATGTCAGGACAAACTTCCAACCATTAAAGTTATCCCAAAGTAGAATGGGCTATTTCAAGAACTGGTCACCACCCTTTCATTGACGATTCACAAGCAGAGACTGGATGACTCCTTGTTGGTCATTGGCAACAGTGATTCTTTTGGGGGCATGGGTTGCACTGGATGCTCATTGAACTCCCTTTCAGTATTAAATTCTATTGATTCTATGCAGTGAATTATAGAAAAAATAATAGTTGAATGCATTTAGTGACTTCTCAGTGCCAATAAAAGGCACATAAAATATGCTGTATATGACTGTTGGTCTTTTCCAATTCCCTGCTTTGTCTATTTTTAATCTTAACATTGGGAGGTTGGAATTAACTTTAGTGGGAAAGAGGGGCAGGAAAGAATCCAAATATACCTACGAGGACCTTCAGCTCTGGACCCAGGAGGCCCAAGTATTTGGTGATTCCTTTAAAACAAACCTTTCAAAAAATAAAAGTTTCCTACTGCTCTTATGCAGTCACATAATCCTAAACCTCTGCAACTAGAGAACTACTCTGAGTCTGGTGTGCTAGGCCTTGAATTTGCCAAAGTACGTACTTTACAGTTTCCGTGGTTTCAAGTTATGACTACAAAAATAAATGGTTGCTGCTTTTAAATTAGAAAAAAAGTATTCCCATTTTCTCCTTCCATCTGCTATTCTCTCTCTGTCTCTCTCTCCTCTCTCTCCCCTCCCCCCTCCCCCCTCCCCTTATCCCCTTCTCCTTCACTCCTCTCCTGTCCTTCCCCTCTTTCCCTTTCTCCGTCCTCCTACCCTCCCCTTCCTCCTTCTCTTTGTCTCTCTGTCTCTCCTCTTTCTCTTTGTCTCTTCCTGTCTCTCTCTCAGCCATCTCTTCATTTGCCATGGGTTCTGCTATGTTTCCAGTTCATCATGATCTCATCGCCCACCCTTCCCACCTGTACCTGCAGCCTCCTTCCTTTTCCTACTTCCCTTTGCATATTCTCTTCCTCCCACTAGATTGTGATTGCTAGGGCAGCACTTAGGTCATTGCCCGGCAATGTTTATCATGTTGCATCATGTTATAGTACAAAAATAAGGAAACAGGTATAGAGAGGTAGAATTACTTCCCTCTTTTTGATCTCCCATTCCTACTTTCCTTATAAGATATTTTCCCTAGTCTAGACCAGCTTTTTTTCAGAAAAAAAAAACAAAAACAAATGTCACTTGAGTAACAAATTCCTCTCCCCTCACCTGCCCAATCCCACCTTAGACTGGCAGGTTGCTTCCCCAGAGGATAACTCTGTGGCTGGTTATACTCCCAACTCTGCAAACCAGTCCCCATCAGTCTGCTTGTCCTTCCCAATCAGCCGGGAGACTCAGTTCTTTAGCAAAGGCTTACTCAAGAACAGTTCTCATGGACCATTTCTCTTCCAAACCAGGAGCACAGTGTACCACAGACACATGGAGTCTTTGAGGAGCCAAGGGGGAGGAATGAGGAAGAGTTTAAAGTGCAATGGTAATGACATGTAGAGATCAGTTGTGGCTCAGAAATTCATACCTCCAGAGCTACAGAACCTTGGTGTTCCTCAGGAGGAATCTCGAAAAATTTGTTTTGGGATATGGAGTCAGTGATGGAGGAGTCTTTCCCCGCTCAGTCGGTTGGTTCCTTGTAGGGCGTGGCATCTCCACTAGCACTTTTACTTTGTCTTTTTTTTGGCATGTGGATACTAGTAGAGATTTCTCTGGGTCGTGTATGGTTTAATATGTGTTTTATTTTTGGTACCGTTCCAAATTTCTTTCTTGAATGATTGGACTAGTTCACAGCTCTACCAACAGTACATTAGTGTACTCATTTTCTCACATCCCCTCTAGTATTTGTCATTTTCCTTTTTTTGTCATCTTTGCCAATCTGAAAGGTGTGAGGTGATACCTCGGAGTCATTGCAATTTGCATTTCTCTAATTATTAGTGACTTAGACATTTTTGTATGACTATTGATAGCTGGGATTTCTTCTTTTGAAAACTGCTTATTCATATCCCTTGACCATTTATCAATTAGGAAATGCTTCTTATTCTAAGAAATTTGACTCAGTTCTCTATATATTTGAGAAATGAGACCTTTATCAGAGAAGCTTGCTACAAACATTTCCCCCCCTCGGTTTCCTGCTTTTCTTCTATTTTGAGCTGCATTGGTTTTGTTTGTGCAAAAACTTGTAAATTTTATATCATCAAAATTATTCATTTTACTTTCTATTACTCATTTCCTAATACACCTTCCCCTGACTAAATTCTTTCTTGTAACAGAGTAAAACAAATCGATAGGACCACTGCATCTGACATCTCATGCAGCATTTTGCATGGGCAGTCCCCTACCCCATCACAGAGAAGATAGAAGTCTGTTTCATACATTTTCCTAGACCAAGATTGTTTTACACATTTTCTGCTGGAACATATCAACAATAATTTTGGTCCAGACCTATCAATGTTGGCAGCTCCTATGTGGAAATTCCCTCAAATGGAATAGATTGATAACCTGTCTGCCTTAGAGAGTTTCTTGGGGGTGATTTGTAGGTGGTGGTCCTGGAGTCCTGGTGGTCCAGGTGGCCCTGGAGTCAGGAGGACCTGAGTTTAAATCCAGCCTAAGACCTTTCCTTAACTGTGTGACCCTGGGCAAATCCCTTCACCCTGTTTGCCTCAGTTCCTCATCTGTAAAACTGGCAGGGGAAGGAAAGGGCAAACCACTCCAGTATCTTTGCCAAGAAAACCCCAAATGGGGTCATGGAGAGTCAGACAGGACTGAAATAACTCAGCAACAGAAAACCAGTACTTATCATCTGCAGACTTAAACCAACGTCTTTCTGACTTTGAAGCCTACTTGCAATTTACCGTAATATGCTGTCTCTTGCCAACAATAATGTAAATAGATTAATATATTCTTAATGATCATACATGATATCATATGTTCATTCTTGACCAAGAAGAAACAAAATTTAAGGCCATGTGATTAATTCCTATCAATCTCTGATGGTTTTTTTTCACATTAACTGAATGTACGTATTAGATACAACAGACACAGGCATATGTTTTTCATTTGTCCCATTAATTTCCATTGTGCCCCTAAGTAACTGGTGCCTGGCCACGCAAATTGTCTTGAAGTTTTGATAACATTCAAGAAGTCACCAGAAACACTGGAAAGTCCTTAACCTCCTGACATGTATAATAAACATTTGCTTTTGTTCTTATTCTGTTTTATGTAATAGACTTTGCAATGATTTGGTGGAAATATAACAGTAACAATGAATATGAGTGCAAAATGTTGGGCAGTTGCCTTGAGTTTCTTGGAAGAAAGTTCATTATGAAAATTAGCTTATAAGCAGCCATGAGCCACATTTCCAGTTAGTTATAATTGTCTGAAAAATTATCAGGCTCATGTTTGGTGTATTGTATCATTTTTTCTGGATTGCTGTTTTTTTCCTTTTTTGGAGCATAGGAAAAAGTGTTTACTTGGTTTTGAGTTCCCTGGGTGTGTAAAGAAGACTCTTTTCCATTTTAAAAGTAATTGAGGCTTTGCCCCTCCTCCTCTTAGCCTTTCTTGTACTTAGATCCCATAAAAAGAACTAAATATTAAGCACTGAAACTCTGGGTACTTAGTTTTCACCCTGGGAAATATTTTCTGGGTCATTACTAAGAGTAATGATGTTCTAAGAGAGTGGAAACCATTTTCCTTTACTTGCATAATACAATTTCACATGACTGGGGTTGTATTACACCCAATGATTATGGAGTTTTGCAGACATACCACCTAAATATTTAGTTCATCTTCAGTCATTGCCTTTTTGAGATGAAAGTTGATTGCATATTCATTTTGGAAGAGTTATTTTTCCCTCTCCTTTTTCTGGTTAAGGAAATACCAGACCAAGAAATTAGGTGGAACAAATGTTGTTAAGGCCATGTCATTTTTATGACAAATATAATCATACCAAAGTCACATGACCCTGAGGCTATGTTTCACATCCTAACCAGAGCTTGCTTACATAGAGTCTAACTTGAAAGAGATTACAGTACAATCACAAAATCTGGCATCTTTAGAACTTCATTCATTCAATAAATATGTCCCAGAATTACAGAATCATAGAGTGTAGAGCTAGACAGAACCTCAGTGGTCAGCTAGTCCAACCCATATCTCAACTAGACGAATAAAATATGTGATGAGAATTTTTCAAGTTGAAAACAACAACAAAAAGAATTTTCCAGCCTCTTCTTGATGACCTCCAAATGTTTAGACAGCCCTCATGTTAGGAACTTTTTTCTTGATATCAAGCCTAAATTTGTCCCTTTGCAATTTTACAGATTAGTTCTGCTCTGTGGGGCCAAACAGAGGAAGGCTAATACATTTTTCATATGATGATTCTCAAATAATTAGAGCAACCATATGCCCCCTGAATCTTCTCTTCTCCAAGCTAACATTACCAATTACTTCATTTCTAATCCGACATGAACTCAAGAATTTTTGCTATCCTCTCTTTCCTTCTCAAAAGGCTCTCTAGATTATCAATGTTCATTCTAATCTCCGGTGCCCAAAACTAAACACAATATTACACGTGTGGTGATCAAGTCAGAGAACGTTTGTTGGTAACATACAGAAGGGCTGATTTTTTTGGTGGGTCCATGTTATATTCTGCTATCTTACTGAAATTTTCGTTTTGAATTTAATTTATTCTTAAATTATTTTAATTTATTAAAATGGAAATTAATTATAATTAATTATAAAACAGACATCAAAAACAAGAAATTAATGAATTTCTTGGGCGCTTTAAGAAAATCATATCAGCTACAAAAAGCAATATTTTAATTTTCTCTTTGCTTATGCTCCTCTCAATTTCTTTCTTTTGTATTGCTATAATTAACACAGAAATATGTCAAACAATAGTGATGTCAATGCACACCCTTGCTTTATACCTGATTGTATTAGAAAGTTCTCTAGCATTTCTTCATTATAGAAAATACTAACTCAGTTTTTCTTTGATACTATTTATCACATTAAGGAAAAGTTAATTATTCTTATGCTTTTAAATTTTTTTTTGCAAAAAGGAGGTGATATATTTTGTCAAAATGTTTTTGTATCTATTGATGTAATCAAGATTTTTGACATTTTTATTGTTACTTATAGGGTCTATTTTACTTATATATTTTTTAAATATTGAATCATCCCTATATTCTTAGTATAGATCCTGTTTGGTCATAATGTTGTCAGCCTTCATCTTTTACCTTTTGGAATGTCTTATTTTAAGATTTTCTGTCCTTTTAAGTTATTGTAGTATTGTCTTTTGTGTATCTAACTGTGATTCCTTGACACTTGAACTCTTTCTTACTGGCTTCTTGTAGCATTTTTCTTGTAAGCAAGCTTCTTGATTACTGATTTGTTGGATGCCCTTTTTTGATATTTCGGGTAGTATATGGGAGACTTGGTTCTTCTACTCTATTTTATATGACCCTTTAAACTAGAAGTTATTAATTCCATTTTACAGATGAGGGAACTGAGGTTCCAAGAGTTTTAATGACTTTTGTTGTTATTGTTGAGTTGTTTCAGTCATATATGACTCTTTATAGCCCTATTTGGGGTTTTCTCGGCAAAGATAATGGAGTGGTTGGCCATTTTCTACAGAAACCGGGGCAAACAAGGTTAGTTGACTTGCCCAGGGTCACACAGCTAGTAATGGTCTGAGGCTGGATTTGAACTCAGGTCTTCCTGACTCCAGGACAGGTGCTCTATCCACCGCATCACTTAGCTGTCCCTTTAACAGCTTGCTGAAGGTCAGACAGCTAGCAAATGTCAGGGGCAAGATCCCTACCTCAATCTTCCCGACTCTAAGGCCAGCATTCTATCCACTGCATCTTGCCGTCTGTCAGTCAATTCTGGCCTGGATAAACTTTTGATCAGCCCTGGAAGGCTTGCTTTATTTCCTCAGAAGTAATGCAGTAGGAGGTTTATTTCATCCCTTAACAGGACTAAAAGTTAAGCCTATTTCGGCCAATTTAAAAAATGCAATAAAGTCAGATTGGGGTGTGTTCCCAGTATTGGGTTACACGAGCAATTACAATGGCAAACTGTTTTGATTTATGGAAAACAAACAGAAAGCCATTTGAACGAACTTTGCTCACTGCTAACCCCTTCTATTCAGGCTGTTTCTACTGTCTCCTTGCGGTGGCTAAAAAGGACTTGAAATAACTAAATAAGTTTTAAAAAGAACTACGACTGAATTTTTACACACTGCCAAAGAGTGCCAGATGTTGCAATGGATAGACAGCCAGGCCTGAAGTCAGGAAGACTCATCTTCCTGAGTTCAAATCTGGCCTCAGACACTTAGCTAGCTGAGTGACCCTGGGCAAGTCACTTAACCCTGCTTGCCTCAGTTTCCTCAACTGTAAAATGAAATGGAGAAGGAAATGGCAAACTGCTCCAGTATCCTTGCCAAGAAAATCCCAAGAGGGGTCAGGAAGAGTCAGACATGATCCAACAACAACAAACCCAGGTCTTTCTGAGTCTGGGTCCAGTGTCCTATTTATCTTACCATGCTGTCTCTCTTTGTAAGTTAGACTCACAAGGTAAGATGCCATAAGTAAATTGTTACTATAATCCAAATTGATAATGTGTTTGTTTGGTAGTTGTTGCTGTTCAGTTGTGTCAGACTCTTCATGACTCCATTTGAGGTTTTCTCAGTAGAGGTACTAGAGTGGTTTGTCATTTCCTTCTCCAGCTCATTTTACAGATGAAGAAACTAAGGCACACATGATCAAATGACTTGCCCACGGTCACACAGCTAGTAAGTGTCTGAGGATGGATTTGAACTTAGGAAGGTGAGTCTTCTTGATTCCAGGCCTGGCATTCAATCTACTGTGCCATTAGCTGCCCATAACAATAAATAGCATTTATATGGCTCTTTGAGGTTTGTAAGAGCAAGAAGATGGCAGACCTGGAGAAGCAAATGGCAAATCACTCAAGGATCTTCACCAAGAAAGCCCCAAATGGGGTGGTAATGAGTAGGACATGACTGAGAAATGACTGAACAATAATACAATGTTTGCAAAACATTTTATATATGTTGTCTCACTTGCTCCTCACAACAGCTTTTGAGATCAAAGCTATAATTATCCCCATTTTACAGATGAAGAAATTGAGGTTGAGCAAGATAAAGGGGGTTGGTCAGGTAAGTCTCCGGAAGCGCCCTTGAGAGACCAGCTTCAGAGCCACACTCAGCTGAGACTAGACCTTATGCATAGCAGTGGTGAGGAGAGCACTGGAGCATGCCACCTTTGACGTGTTTGTCTAGTCAGCCAGAGCACACGCTTATTTGAAAGTAAAGGCAATAAGTGAAATAGCAGTGAGAAAAGTTGCAATAAACATTCTCCCCATAAACCTAAGGTCCACTTTTCAATAAATATACGACCATAATTGGGGAGAGTGGGCATAGATAAGGATGACGTATGATGAACATACAAGTAGAAAACACTTTGCCAGGGTACACATGTAGCCTCTGGTAAACTCATACCTCTGATGCAACAGCAGTGATGCCTCCTGGGGATGTTACCACACTATTCTCACTGGCCTGGTCCCTGCTGATCACTGCACTTCCACTGGGCACATTGTTTCACTGGTGTCTGTTGGTCTTATAGTAACCATAGGAATGTAGCCTCAGCAGAGTGTTAATTGTGTTGGTCTCTTGGTGGCTGCTGGGCCTGGGAGTATATGCTGGGCATCATGTTTTTTGTACTTGAGTTGTTCTTTCACTGGTTTTGCGGTGGGAAGGGAATAATTATTTATTAAGTGCCTGTTGTATGCCAGGCATTGTGATAAGCACTTTACAAATTGTATTTCATTTCAACATGGTGGTCCTGGTTTCTAGCTTGTGCCCATCTCTTTAGCTCCACCTACTGGTCTCTTCGGCTACTAGATTAGAACCTGTCCTAGTATCTCTTCCTGATAAGGACCGATGAATAGATCTTTAGCCATAACCACCATATCCAGCTAACAAAAGCCATGCACAGTGCTTCCAGGCTAAGGTGAAGTCTTTCCTTTTCAGGCTCTGAGTCCTTTGTTGGAGAAAACTTAGTGTCAGACACTACCAAAATCCAAGACACCAAAAGTAGCCTGTGTTCTCACTACCTTGGCTGCTTCCACAATCATCTACCCAGACAGTTATCAGAGGACAGGTCAGGGAAAATTCCAGCAGAGAGCAGGACAGCAGAAAGAATATATAAACAAAGGGCCCCAGATTAGAGAAGGGATCAATTCAAAAACCACTGACATCATCAGACAACAATGATGTCATCATGGACAGCAATCGTCACTTACATATGTTAATTTCATTTCCCAGGTATAATGCAAACTACTTGAAGTAAGGGGATCTTTCGATTACTGTCTTTGTAGCCCCCAAACCTACTGTGTTTGGCATGTAATTGGCACTTAATAACTGCTTTTTGATTTATGCCAAACTTATTGAAAGTCATGGGTGATATTCACATAAGAAGATTGAGTTGCATTTTGCATCATTGGAAGGAATACCCATATCAGTGAAACTTTAGATCCACTGCAATATTTTTAATGAATTCTCCAATTCTTTTGAGCCGTATAGAATCTAGATGTGTATACAGAGGGTTACAGCTGATGGCACACCTGGTTCTTAGAATGGTGGAGCCAAGTGGGACCCTGGAAACCATCTGATATGATTCCCTTATTGTCCAGACTAAAAAGGCCATATCATGGAATAAGAAATTGCTTGTATAACTGTAAGAAACTGGACTTGTCCCCCTATACTGAAACTGATAGGCAAACTCCATTTCATCTTGAATATGTAGTCAGTTTGAATGCCTACCCAGAGCTTGCAGATGTTTATTCACTTTGTTCAGACATTTCTGCTCCTCGTGATGGTGCTCTGAATGTCATAGGAGAGTGTACCATCAATGGGGCTCCACCATCATGATTGCACCTTCCTGGGACACTTTCTAGCTTCTTATAAATGTCCTTCCTAAATTATGCAACCTAGAACTAGACGTAATACTCAATATGCAGTCTGATGAGGACTAAGCACAGAGAGACTATAGCCTTCCTACTTCTAGAATTTAGCCCTTAATTTAGCCCAAGTCTGGGCTGGCCTTTTGGGGCACTATATCATACTGTTAATTCATACTGAGTTTGCAGTTCAATGAAACCTATGGATCTTTTTCAGTCTAACTATCATGTACCCATTAATAGAAATAGTGGAGTTAGGGGTAGAGATTTTCATTTGTATAGTGAACTCCTGGATTAGGAAATTTCCCCCACTGATGTAGCTTGACACCTTCTCTGAAACTTAAAGTCATAGAGAGCTGCCTAGAGCACTGAGATGTTGTGACTTTCCCAGGTTCATATAGCCAAGAGAGGTGAGAGGTGGAGTTTGAACTCAGGGTTTCTTAGCTTCAAAGTCAGCTTGTTATGCCCTATACTCCATTGCTTCTTCTAAAAATAGTATTAGTACCAAAATATATCAAAAATTAAAAAAGCTTCTGTCTCTTCATATGTGGTACTACCCTAAAGAATGCCAGAATACTGCCTATTAATTTTAAAGAATATATATTCTTACATATCATATGTAATATATGTATATATACATATACACACATACACACACACACACACACACATATATATATGTATACACAAACACACACACACATATTTCTGGAACACTAATGCATTATTGGTAGAGCTATGAACTGATCTGACCATTCTGGAAAGCAATTTGGAACTATGCTCAATGGGCTATAAAATCATGTGTACCCTTTAATTCAGCAATACCATGCTAGGTCTATATCCCAAAGAAATAAAAAGGTGGAGGAATGACCTATTTGTACAAAAATATTTATGACAGCTCTTTTTTTTTGCCGTGGCAAAGAATTGGAAATTGAAGGGATACCCATCAGTTGGAGAATTATGTACCACAAGCTGTGGTATATAATTGTGATGGAATATTATTGTGCTACAAGAAATGACAAGGTGGATGATTTCAGAAAAACCAGGAAAAGAAATGAACTGATGCAATGTGAAGCGAACAGAACGAGGAGAACACTGTACACAGTAACAGTCATATTGTACAATGAAGAATTGTGAATGACTCAGCTATTCTCAGCATTACAATGATCCAAGACAATCTAAATGGACTAATGATGAAGCCGACTATCAGCTTCCAGAGAAAGAATTGATATTGATTGAATACACACTGAAGCACACTGTTTTTTAATTTTCTTTGATTCTTTTTTTATTCAAGTCTTCTTGTTCAAAATGACTAATATGGAAATGTTTTACATAATTGCACATGTATAACCTATATCTGATTAGTTACCATTTCAGGGAGGGAGAGAAGGATGAAATTTGAAACTCAAAACTTAAAAACACCAGATGTTAAAACATTGTTTTAACATGTAATTGGGGAAAAATGAAATACATTAAATAAGAATATATATGTACATATATATAGTTCAACCTACATTTTATATTTTTCTTTCCCATTTAATGATGAAGTTCCATATCTTAGCCTTATATGAATCAAACTGCCAGATGAGGGGAAAGTTCAATGTTTAATCTTTGAAGAGATTAACAAAGAAAATATTAAGTTGAACATGAAATCAGGACTTCCCTCTGGTGTTTCACCAAATAAAGTGATTCTATTCAATGGCCAGTTTGGGAATCATGGCCTCCTCTGCAGTGTTAAGAATGAGACAACTCAGGGTGCATTTGTCATAACCACTGGTCAATTTCTAGGACTTTCCATTTATGACGTTGTTATGTAGCTATTTCCTTACTCTGTGAATCTTTGAAGACCACTTTTGGGTTTTCTTCTTGACATCTTTTCCTTTGCATTGTTGGGCTATAGGGATTGTTTCTGAGCCATCTTATTTTCTTATAGGAACTCTTGAGTCCTCAGGATACTCACTAAGATAGATGTTAATTTATCACATAATTACATATTACAAATTATCACATAATTAAAATCCTGGTTTCTATAGCAGCCATGGTGCCAGATTCAGCTGAGATACTTGGCCAGTTTCTCTCTCTTTTCTTCTTCTTCTTCTTCTTCTTCTTCTTCTTCTTCTTCTTCTTCTTCTTCTTCTTCTTCTTCTTCTTCTTCTCCTTCCATCCCTCCTCCTCTGTCTCTGTCTCTTGTCACCTTTTTCTGTCTCTCTCTGTCACTGTTTCCCTCCTTCCTTCTCTCTCTCCCTCCCCCATCTCTCTCCCTCCTTTCCATTTTTTGTCTCTCTCTGTCTCATTTCCTTTCTCCTTCCCCTTGTCTCTCTCTCCCTCTCTCTCTCTCTCTCTCTCTCTCTCTCTCTCTCTCTCTCTCTCTTTCTCTCTCTCTCTTTCTCTCTCTCTTTTTCTCCCCATCCCTCCCTCTTTCTCTATCTCCTTCCCCTTCCCTCCCCTGCTCCCTCCTTCCTTCCCTCTCTTTCTACCTCCTTCCCATTGTCTCTTTCTGTCTCTCTTTGGCTTTCTGTTTCTCTCTCTCTCTTTCAAACATTGTCTGGAAGGACAAAGGAAGCTCTTCTCCCAGATTTATTTTCAAATAATAATTTTTAATTATGTAGGACTTTAAAACTCATATTGTGCTTTCTTCAAAAGTGCAAGTATTAGGAGAGGAGAAACATAGGGGCAATGTGTTGGCAAACAAAATGGGCTCTTAGTACTCAGTTCAACCAAGTGCCCTTGAAGAGTTTGGCCTTTGTTTCCTTGATTAGATTGGGAGTCCTTGGTGACCTCCTTGCCTCAGGGGAGGGCCTAGTTTACACATGGGTTTGAGTGACATGTCTTTTAGACCATGTGGGTTTAAGTTTCCTCCTCTTCACAATACTGACACAATGTGTGACTCACCCTTGACCATGAAAAAGATATAAAACCAGGGGTTGGCATTCTTTTTTTCAGAGCTCTTACCCACAGCTATGGCGGTGTGTGTGACTCTGGGCCAGCCCTTGTTATGAGCCCCCAGGCTGAACTTAGATGTTGGTAACTATGAATTGCATTTGGTCTGTCTGTCGATGTTTGTAATTTGTTTGTATTTGCTCCGAAGTTTGGGGTGCTGGCTTTTTCCCCTGAACTAAGTGAATGGTATTTGTATGTTGAATTAAAGTAAGCTTGTTAACCCCTTAACATTGCTTTCCTTAGTAAAGCAGATCAAAAGAACCTGGGCTTTGGCAGTGTTCTTGTTTTTGGGCTTGTGTTGGTCTTTCACCCCCACAACAGCTGCTAGCCAAATTGTTGTAACAGGCAACTACCAGAAAACAGGGTAAAGGTCAGTAGTGTTCCTCCACCCAATCCAGTTCAGTCTGGTCCCATTCAGTCCAAATCAATTTAATCTAAAATGCGTTTATTAAGAACCAACTATGTGCAAGGCACTGTCCTAGAGAATGGGGATAGGAAGACAAAACAAAACAAAGGAAATGCTCCTTGCCTTATAAAGAAAGAACTGAGAAATAAAAGTATGTAGAGAATAATTTTACATATATGTGTATATATACGTATATACAATACATGTGTCGTGTGTGTATATATATATATATCTATTAGTGTCTAATGATAACTATATATATACACACACTTATTTGTGTCTAGTGATAGCCCTGAGGGGGAGGGAAGAAAAAAATGGGGAAAAATTTACACGATAACTTTATTGTATGTCTAAAAAGACTAATAAATTGTATGTAATAAACTTGCAGTTTCAGGTGTAATCATCTTTTTTATTATACTATTTATGGAAATTCTTGTTTTATTAAATAAATTAAAAAATAATTAAAAATACTCCTTGTCCTCTGGGGGTTCATGTTTTATGGTCAGTGAGGCTCTAGGGTAATTTATCTGGTTTTGCCACTACTGGCCGAGGGCATCATGGGAACTGAAAAGCATTTACTCAGTTCAACCCAAATATTGGCTTCACTTAGCAAGATGAAGAAGATGAAGTGGAACTGGTCACCTTTGCCTTGCTTTTCTGTAGCTGTCCTCCCCACCCTTGTCACCATTGTCCTTCATTTACAGATCATAGAACAGATTCAGGAAGTCATATGACTTGTCCAAGGTCATACAATGCTTATGTGAGCTGAGCAATGTAGATATTCCTTGATATGGTACACATTGTAATCCATTCATGCCTTTTAATCCTTTGCCAATCTTACCCATGCCTTCCTATAGATCCTCTTTGTATGATCCACCCAGTGAGGTGGGGGCCTCCTTTTAGTTCTTTTAATATTACATGGGTAACAATGTAATGCTCAATCTAGCCACTTGTCGTCTCCTTTTTTGATTACATACCTCCTAGAGATATCTTTTAGGGTACTTTTTGGCCATTTTTTTTCTAGACTTATGATTTCTTTGGTATAGGGAATTCCTGGTAAGAAAACGTCTTACACACGTGCAGATTGGTACCTACTTACAATTTATAGTCTTGAAGAATAGCCTTGAGGCATTGAGAGACCATATCACTTTCTGAGCGGCAAATAACCAGGATGCTCCCTGAGGTGGGACTTGGATTCAGGTCTTTCTGGCTCTAAAGGCAATCTCCCATCCACTCTGCCATAGCTGCTTCATTGATCAAGGTCATACGACCAACAAATTTTCCAAGCTGGGACCTAAAAATCTGA
This sequence comes from Phalanger gymnotis, assembly GCA_028646595.1. Classification (NCBI taxonomy): domain Eukaryota; kingdom Metazoa; phylum Chordata; class Mammalia; order Diprotodontia; family Phalangeridae; genus Phalanger; species Phalanger gymnotis. The sequence continues at coordinate 350,631,934 of CM053623.1, forward strand.
TAGTCTGCCCCTAAGTCTGCCTTTTCTATTCCACTCCGTTGTCTATTAATAAAACCAACAAAACTGCCACAGGTGCAAACATTTACCACCTATTGATAACATCCTGTAGACCAGGTGTTGATGTAGAAGGAAGTCTTTGCATTCTCCTTCCAGTAGGGTCAGTGCATTCCAGTTATAGCCAGGGCTTCCAGTGGCCCCAAACCATTCCCCAAATTGTTAATTCATTTTCCTTTCCCCAAACTTGGCACCGTGGACTTTAGACACTTGCTCTGCCCTTGACACTTGGGAGTTTGCCTAGTCTCCCAGTCACTTAAGGTTTGCTGATCAGTTCTGAAGCGGCTATATTCGAACAATCCCAAGAATGTTGGTGACCTTGTCTCCCAAATCTTCTTTTATCTTTCCTAAGTAGTGGCGCGACATTTTGCAGTTCCCTCTATCCAAATTTCCCTCATCTGAGCCTGTGTCCCTGTGCACCAGAATCAGCTCCCTTTCTCCTTAAGTGATGGTGCCAGGTATGTCTGATGTTTCTGTTCTAAAAATTGGCTTTATGTTATTCTAAATAGAATGCACATTTGGGAATGGAAATCCACTGTTCATTATGCAGACCAGTACAACCCACTGGCCTTTGGCCATACTTCTTTAATGGTGTAATTTCCACACCCCTGGGGGAATGGCTATGTATCCTCTTTTTTATTTTGAAGACTCTAATTGCAAGCACATGTCTTGACTGGATACCTTGAATCCATAGCCTTCATCCCTTCTGCCAGACGACATGTGCATTGTACTGGGAGATCAAAGGGTGCCACTGCAATGCTAGTCTATTATTGGAGTCAAATTTGTGCTGGACTCATGCTTAGCTTAGCGATAGCTTAAAAATCAATGTGAGGTTCAGCCCGAGGGGCTTGTGAGGGGAGCAACCTTGGTAGTAAATGGAGAGGAAGTGAAAATGGAGAGAGAAAAGGGAGATCATGGGTGTCAGCTGCATGGCAGAGTCACCAAGACCACAAAACACAAACCAGGTCTTTTGTCAGTCACACATAGCTGGTTTATTTATGTCTAATTTCCCAGGCCCATCTGCATGAATTTGTCAGTTTTTCATTGAAAAAGACCCTTCCATTTTTCTACTGGCTTTCACTGAGATGATATCATTTGAAAACCTGAGGTCTGGCCAGAGTCAGTTAGAGCTTCATTTATGAATAAATAAATAAATTCTTTGGTGACTTATGGGCCTGGAAAATTATTTAGAAAAAAATGAGTGGTGAGTGTCAGGGAAGATGCAACAATCTCTTATTGCACATAAAAAGACTCTAAACAAAACCTACCAAATGGCTTTCTTAAGAAGAAATCTGTTTATTGTGAGTGGTGGAGGTTGAGGAATTTGTTTTGAATTTAGGGGAAAATCAGTGACTTTATCCCATTACACTCTTATATATGAGTTCACAAAGTAAGCAGTATTTTGCCATCTCATTGACTGATAAAACAGTTGCGATGCCTATGTCTCCATTATAGATGTCCTGTCATGGGGCTGGCTGCGGATGGAGAAGGAAGAATTTCCAGAGATTTCCCATCGGATTCTCCCAAGGCAGTTGTCTTTATTACATGGAATGTTTACCCCTTACATTCCTGTATGATAGAATTCTGTGGAATGGGTAAATATCATATGGAACCCAGTAATTAGGATTGATGTTCTTTGCTGCGGAGGTGCTGTGGGAATCTTTTGACCCAGTAACACTGAGACCACTCTTTGCTGACAGCTTCGTGGAAGGCACTGGGTGTGGCCCTGTCCTGTGCCAGGAGAGCAGATGTCCCCAGTCTTTGTTGAAAGGACATATTGGTGTCATCTGGCCAAGCTACTTTATACAAATATGGCAAAGTTTTGCCATGAGGCAAATGAGGACAAGTTTTCTTGCCTTTGGGGCCATTGCATATGTTTCAAGGGAAGGTTTCTTTTAATCAAGAGAGTAGGCTTTTTTTTTTTTGATGTATGGAAAATAACTCGAACATCATTAATATTCAGCAAAGAAAAAGCTATATTTCTGAATGTTTTGACACTATTTTTATGAACATTAATATGAAATCGAGCCGACAGAAAAAAGCTTCTGTGAAGCTCAAACCATATTGTGGCTGAAATATGCCTTCAATGCCATCGTGCAAAATATGTGACTAAAATGTAGTTTAGATGAGATTTATTTGTAAATGCAAATACTTACAAATACTCCTTTTATGTTTCTTAGAGAACTTGCTTAAAATTACTTTGTATTTGAAGTATGAGGGTAGAGTAATGGATTTGGAGTCAGGAAGACCTGTTCTAATCCTGCCTCAGATACTTACCAGCTCCGTGACTGGAGAAGACACTTACCCTCCACTCAACCTCAGCTTCCCCTTCACTAAAATGGGAATGACAATAGCATCTACCTCTCAGGGTTATTGTGAGGGTCAAGTGAGAGGCTATATGTAAACATTTTATAGGTAGTAAACCACTACATAAAAGTTCACTCTTACTTGCTATGCTTGCCTTTTATATGGCATAATGGAGACATTAGGAATCACAAATGTTTTTTTGTTCATGAGTTGGTAGAATGCTGCTTGCTTTTTGAACTTGTAAAAATGTGATGGGACAAAGTCATTCGTTTTCCATCGAATTTGAAAGAAATTGTATAACCTCTACTCCTTGCTGTGAACAGCTTTTTCTTCTTCTCAAGATAAAGCCCATAGACACAGTGCTCTGCCCAGAGGAAGCATTTGTTGCATAAGACCTTAAAATTTCTGTACATCACTGGCTTTCTGGGCTCATTTGTGTGGGTACTCAGTATATCAGAACAGCTTCTGATCCACTGCTGCGATTTGTGTGTGTGAGTTCCGACCAAAGGGGTAGATGCCTCACAGACCATCTATGCTCTACTTCTGCCCAAGGCCTGAGCTAGATTGCACGTCTAGCCCAGGCAGTGACCACTCTTTTTTTTCCCTGAATGAATGCTGAAGTCAGGGGATATATAGCATACAGGTTTTTGTGCTGAATTTTGTGGTATTGCAAATCCCTTTGATTCTTTTAAAAATATTTCTGAATGTTTATGGCTGTCCCCAGAAGACAGGGTAGGTTGGTGGGTGGGGGAATCAGCCTTTTGGAAGAGCTGAAATGTGTAGGAGACCCACTAGAATGTGGTAGCTTGTTATGTGCTTATAGCCCTCCTTCTTGAGAAAGTTTTAAAAGAATATTGTGTTCATTAAAGATGACTTTCATGTGGTTACCTTCTGCTCTAATAAAAAGAAATCCACAAAGATGGAAAACTATCCAAAAATGGCATTTTATTATTATTATGAATCAGGTTAATGTTTTCAATGTACATTTTAATTAGCAAGTTTGACCCTTGGCCACACTGGCTTCATTCAGACATTCTGGTCTTCAAACATTTTGCATTTAGCAAGACCTTGAATGTATTATTCATTTATTTGATTTATGAAATGTACTCATCGCCTAGACCTCTGGGCATATTTACAACAGTGATGCAAATTTAATTAATGCAATATTGCTTGGTGCTCCCCTAGCTGGTTGACTCCCTCAGCTCCCCCTCATTGCCACCATGAATCAGGAGAGAAGCCAAGATGAAACAGATGGACCTTGATGGAGAAATCTGAACTTTGTTATACTAGGAGAAAGAAAGGGTCTTCACACAATGCCCTCTTCTCAGGGATCAGATCTTTTCTCCACTGAGAGGAACTGAAATAATCTAAGCTTGTATTAAAGGGTAAAAGAAACAATTCAGTTTTAGAATACTAAATCCACACTATGGAGAACCGCTAAACACTGGAGTACAAGAGGCATGATACTCTGATTTTTCTTTGATCCTGTATTTATTAGTTTGGGGAACTCCTGACATGGAAACTCCATTCACGCATGTAAGATGGCACCTCTTGGTAATTTACAATCTTGGGGAATTGGCGAGGCATTCATCGATTTGTCCATGGTCCTATATCAATCAATAAACATTTACTAGGTGCCTACCCTCCACAGGCACTGGAGATGCAAAAAGAGACAAAAAAACATTCCCTGCCCTCCAGGAACTTACAATGTAGGTGGCATACATCAGAAACTAGACTCAAAGCACTCCTTCCCGAACTGAAGCCTGGTAACTGGTATTTCATTCTTTCCATGGGTTGGCAAACTATAGTTAGAAGGACAAATCTGGTCCTGCTAGAATGTTTTTATACAATAAATAACAAAACAACAGCAATACTAGTAACACACAACATTTATATCGTGCTTCCTGTGTGCCAAGCACTGTGCTAAGGGCTTTAAAATTATTCTCATTTGCTCCTCACAACAACCTTGGGAGCTAGGTGCTTTTACTATGTCCATTTTATAGGTGAGGAAACTGAGGCCAAAAGGGGTTAAGTGATTTGCCCAGGTTCACACAGATAGGAAGTGTCTGAGGCCAGATTGGAATTCAGCTCTTCCTGACTCCAGGCCAGGCGTGCTATTCGCTCTACCGTTTTGCTGCCCAGGAACTAAGAATGGTTCAATTAATAATATAAAAACCCTCCTCACCTCTTTGGCTTCACAAAAACAGATGGTGGGCTGGATTTGGCCCACAGACTGGAGTTTGCCAGCCCTTCCTAGGACGTGTTAACTTTCCTCTTTGCTAACATTGTTGAAATATTGCACTCTTTCTTCATATTTCTTCATGGTTTTTTTCAGGAAGGCAAAAGCTATGTCCTTCCAATGCACTTCCTGAGGCATTGTTTGAAGAAAAGAATGGGAGGAAGGCTTGTGTTGATGATGGCTCAGGTCAGCCAATGGTTTTGCCATTGCTGCCCAACTAATTGCTACAAATAACAGATGGAGAGAACATACGTAACTTTTTCTTTACTTCCTGTTCTTCTCACCCAAAGGAGAGTCCTTTTGTGTAAAAATTATCATGAGATTGTCTATTTGATCACTCCCTCCAGAAACCAAAATCTAATTGATTATGGGTTTATCTCATGAGATCTGGAAAACTGGTTGTATGGCCCAATGGAAAGAACCTGGAACTTGAATGAACCTTGAACAGGAATGAGAAAATGAATGAAAAGAATTTCTTAATCACTTACTGTGTACTAAATGCTGGAGATACAAAAACAAAAGCAAAGAAAGTCCTTGGCCTCAAGGAGGGTTTGGAAAGTTGCTAGATTAGCTAGCAGATTGGGAAGGAAGTAGATTGGCAAACCCTCTCTAGGCAGTAATCAAGGGTGGCAGTTTGATGATGGCTTTAGAACTGAGGAGGAGAGAAGGAGGAGGAGGAGGCGGAGGAAAAAGAGAAGAAGGAGGAGGAGGAGGAGGAGGAGGAGGAGGAAAAAGAGAAGGAGGAGGAAGAGGAGGAGGAAGGTAATCTAATGTCAGCAAGACAGTGGGCAAGAAGACAGCCAGAGAATAGAGTGAAGCTTGGCTGGTGCCTCCCTGAAATAGTGGGTCCTTGGAGGCACTCACCAACTAGACCAGAAAACAAATCAGCCAATCACTGCTCTAATCAATGAACCAGTGATCAATAAGCATTCATTAAGAGGTCTCATTTGGCTTTCTCTACCTTTCCTTTCATGAAGAACAACCAGCTTTGTAAATAGTAATGCATAGGTCAGTTTAGCAAGCCCAGTATGGTTAGAGAGGCCTGGTCCCTGATTAGGGTTGTTGATGGCAGTGTGGTAACCTTGTGCGTACATGCATATTTACTTGTGAATACCGGGCCCTGCCTTCACTTGGGAAGTAGCAGGGAAAGGAAATATGTTGGTATTATGAACTATGTGTCCCAAATATTGTTTGTAATTACTGTGAAACCCAGAGTCGAGGAAGTCACCCAGAATCATAGAATCTTGGAGATGGAGGCACTCTCAGAAACTGTCTGGTCCAGCTCCTTCCCTTTTGGGATTGTCTCAGGAGTAAGCCTTGGGGAGGGACCTGAGACAGGTCTCAGCCTAAGGGGATTATAAGCGAGAATATGAACCCAGCAAAGGCATCCATTTTTGTTGGAGCCTGGGGGCAGTTCTTACTGCCCCAACAAAGAACATAGAGTCTTATCCCCTAACATCTGGATTATTGCAGTGGAGGTGTGCTGGTTGGTCTCTTTGCTCTAAGCCTCTCCCCACTCCAGTCCCTCCTCTATTCCAGTTTTCAAAACTATTTTCTTAAAGGACAGGTCTGACCATGTCATTATCCCTCTTCCCCTTACTCAATAGATAAAGATGATTTCTCTCTCTCTCTCTCTTTCTCTCTCAACCCCTACTTCTCTCTGCTATAGAAATGCTATTATTATCATTACAAAAGTTGTTATTTAATGAGGGAAAAACATAGCTCTGTAAAGTACATATCAACCTACCAAAAATGACTCCTGGGTAATGAAAATAGAATCCTTGGTAACAAAGCACACAGTCATCCCTGTGAAGAGGATTACAATCAATTTTCAGGGAACTCTGTGTTGGTGCTACTTGGGTTCTCTCAGAGCTATAGTTTTGAGTGCCTGGTGGTTCTTGAAGAGTCAATCTTTCTGGCTGGCAGAATCTTGGGTGCCCTGCTGAGCATGGTCTGTAAGTTCAATGGTATGACCCTCCTCAGGGTACCCTTAAATCAGGGCACTCTTGGTCCTTCATCCATGCAGGTCACTCTGGTCAATTCTGCATATTCAAGAGGTACCATCTCCCTTGCTAACAGTCTGGATAAATTGTTGTCCACCCACTGACAGGAATTCTGATGCTCAGTTCCCTTTCATATTGAATGGTATTAGTAAACTCAGCTCATGCCACTTCAGCCTGGGCCATCTCCAGTCGTCCTGATCAGTAACTGGCCACGGAACTCAAATGGCTCCAGAGGAGAGAGTGAGGCTGGTGACTTTGCATGGCCCTGCCTCACTTAAATCCAATTCACTTGTGAGTCATGTATCACCAACCTGATGTCATGGTCCTCTTTGAGAACGAAGGACAAACAACAGCAACCACCTCAGCCATGTGGCTAAGGCCATAAAATGTGGTGTTTTGTATGCATCCCTGTCATGGAATCCTAGGGTTTCTTCTCTTTAGACCCCATAGGTATTTAGATGCAGGAATCCTAAGATGTGCTGTCAAACAGTTCATCTTGTTTGCATCAGAGGCCCTGTAGGATTTGATTGCATACTTGGGCCAGACCTCTATGGGGCCTTCCTCAGGAGTGCAAGGGTTTTCTATATAGAAAGTTCCTATCTTGGGCTTACCTCTACTCTATGTAGCTAAGGCTTTTGCCTGGGGCCTGCTCACAGGTGCAACCTGATGTAGAGGTGAGCTTTCTCTGCCCAGGAGAGTAGTCCTAGCTTTGGACCTTCTCACAGGCGATGTGTCTCTTTCAGACTTTGATGGACCAGCCCTCTGCCTGTGGCTTTCATCTCTGGTGAGAATGAGAGACCAGCAGTGCCCACAGATAAGGTGTCTGATTGTGAAGGTGAGATACTTGCTTAAGCTTCCTGTACTGGTGAGAACCCACATGTAGATCCAAACTTGTCCCTCAAATGCTGGGCAACAGCATCACTTTTACTCACCAGTGTTGTAACTTTTCAACAGCATTCCACTTCCCAGGGATGACCCCAAGCCGTTTTCCAAGGAATGACCCCTATGTAGCTTTTGTCAAATATTTCAGAGTGCTTGGTTGGGTCCGATGAGTCGGAGTGAATCCTTAGTAGATTACTCTGACTCCTGCAGTATAAACTGCTCTACGCCCCCAACTATTGGACTTTGTCCTTTAAAAAATCTTTCTATCATCTTTATTTGTAAACACAATATCTGCCTCAAATACCAGCAATCCCCTATGGACGCCAGGCCTTTTCCAAGGGTCACACTCACATTATTGCTAAAATTTTACTATTATGTGGCATAGCGAATAGAGCACTGGGCTTGAGAGTTCAGATTTGACCTTTGACACTTACTAGCTGTGGGAACCTAGGCAGGTCTGCTTTGGTTTCCTCATCTATAAAATGAGAATAAAAATAACTCCTACTTCTCAAGGTTGTTGTGAGGACAAAATAATATTTCTAAAATGCTTTGTAAACCTTAAAGCAATATATAGGTACTTATTATTTATAAATATATTTATATACTTTGTATATAAAGATCATATTTAGATATGATATTTATGTATTTAGAATATGTTTCTATATCTATATTTATACATTATACACATGCATATTACACATTTATGATATGTTATAAGTTTTTGTTGTTCAGTTGGGTCCAGCTCTTTCTGACCCCATTTGGGGTTTTCCTGGAAAAGATCCCAGAGTGGTTTTCCACTTCCTTCTCCAGCTCATCTTACAGATGAGGAAACTGAGGCAAACAGGGTTAAGTGGCTTGGCGAGGGTCACACAGCTAATGAGTATCTGAGGCCAGATTTGTACAGGAAGAAGAGTCTCTCTGACTCCAGGCCTGGAGTTCTATCCATTGAACCACCTAGCTGCCCATAAGTATATGTATATTTATTACTTTTATTTCCAGTATCTGGCACAGTCCCTGGCACATGGTAAGCACTTAACCAACTTGTTGGTTGATTGATCTGTAATGCTGATATTCAATCAATTACCAAAGGAAATTGTATTAGCCAATCATTCTTTTATTATGCAGACTGCAGATCAAACCGCCAAGAGAATTGACAGGTGACAAGTATGAACAAGGCAAATATGCGGATTAGCAGCAATCATAACAGCTGCATCCCACAGCACATGGCAGATAATTATATAAACACCAAGGAACAGGCATCTATATGCAGATGTTGGCTAGGGGAAAGAGAAGAAAAGGGGAAAAACCCATAAAAGCAATAAAAAATGAATGAAATCCCAAAATAGAACCAATGTTCAAACAAAAATCCAAGTGATGACTTCAGTGAGAGGAAGGAGAAGCTCAGTGGCATTGATGGCAATAAAAGCGTTCATCAAAAGGGAACAAAATTATGTATATTGGAAAAGCACAAGTCCTATAAAGAACAATTCTTCCCTAACGTAACAAGAGGTTCATCTAATGTGGCTGTATAAAATGGTTCATTCATGGTCTAAGACTCAATAATGTATCCTGTACTCCATACACCAAAGGCAGTTTGATCAGTTAATAAGCATTTATTAAGCATGCACTATGTGCCTAGGACTGTGTTATTTCCTGCTTTCAAGGAGCTCAGCGTCTAATAGGGGAGATAACATGCTAAGATGTGCAGACAAACTATAGACAGGATAAATTGGGCGTAATCATTGGAGGGAAGGCACTAATATTAAGAGGTCAGTCAATCAATTAATAAACATTTATTAAGTGCTTACTGTGTACCAGGCACTGTGCTAAGTGCTGGGGATACAAAAGGAAGTAAAAGACAGTCCTTGCCCTCAAGGATCTTATAGTCTAATGGAGGAGACAATGAACATCTATATATACAAAATAAGCTATATATAGGATAAACAGGAAAGAGTTAACCAAGGGAAAGCATTAGAATTTGGAAGTTGGGGAAAGATTCCTATAGAAGGCAGGATTTTCATTGAGACTTGGAGGAATCCAGGGATGTCAGTAGTCAGAGCGAACCAGGAACAGTGTTCCAGGCATCGAGGACAACCAGAGAAAATGCCGGGAGCTTAGAGAAGGAGGGGCTTTTTTATGGAAAGGTAGGAGGCTGGAATCACTAGGCTTCTTGCAGAAAGTGACATTTTAGGTGAAACCTAAAGGCAGCCAAGGAGGTCAGTAGAATCTCATTTTTAATGTCATCCGGTCTGGATTACGGACTTACAAGAGGCAAAAACACGGCCCCTGCTCTCCAGGTGCTTAGAGTCTTGTGGGGGATACAGAAAGCAGAAAGCTATGTACAGATGAAACGGAGACAGGATGAATCAGAAATGATCACCAGAGGGAAGGTCAGGAATTGAGGGGGATCAGGAGTGGCTTCCAGCAGAAGGTGAGATTTGAGCTGGAACTCCGGTCAATCATATCACAGTAGCTAGAGCTGGAGGGGGACCCAGAGGATGGCCCCTTCATTTTACTGAGGAGGAAACAGTCCAGAAGAGGCTGAGGGAGTGGCTTCAAATTCCATGAGTAGTCACAGAGTCACATTTCAAACCCAAGTCCTCTGACAAGGTCCAGGGTTCGTACCATTCCAACACACTTCACCCCAGAGAGTCCAGTCCTCCTGCCCCAGGCAGTGAGGATGGTCAATGCAACGTGGCTTCTCAGAGCTAGGACCTTATCCAAAGTCCTCTCTAGTCTAAAATCTTCAATTCTCTTAGTGGATTTCAAGAGAGATACTTGGAAAGTGCTTAGCACAATGTAAGTCCTTCGGTGCTGTTGTTGTTCAGTTGTTTCAATCATGTCTGACTCTTTGTGACCCCATTTGAGGTTTTCTTGGCAGAGATACTGGAGTGGTTTGCTATTTCCTTCTCTTTATACAAATGAGGAAACTGAGGTAAACAGGGTTAAGTGACTTGCTGTTTCCACAATCTGGCTAGCAGCTTCTGTGTGTGTGGGGGGTCCAGATCCACCCACAGCCAGCACCCAGAAAGCTGCCCGACAGCCGGAAAGCCCAGGTTCTTTTGATCTGCCTTAATAAGGAGAGCAAGGTGAAGGGGTTGGCAAGCTTACTTTAATTCAGCACATAAATATCATTCACTTAGTTCAGGGGAAAAAGCCAGCACCCTGAACTTCAGAGCAAAATACAAGCAAATTACAAACATCAACAGACAGACCTTGTCTGATTCAAATCCCAATACATAGTTACCAGAGTTCAACAAAGTCTCAGCATCCAGGTTTACAAGCTGGAGGGCTCCTTACCTACAGCTGCCCGGAGTCTCTTCATCAACACTATCTCAAAGCCCTTAACCAAATTACAAACAGACAGACCCA
>CM053623.1:350642890-350660586 GCA_028646595.1 Phalanger gymnotis
TTGGAGCCCTGAAGGCTTTGACCTCACCCAGGCTGAGTCTGGGAAAGTTCTCCATCCCCAGGATCACATCATATACAAATCAATGACTCCTACTTGTCTCAGTGCTGAGAAATACTCCAAGACAAAAAGATCCCACTTTATCTGCCCCAGAATCATTAAAGGCACTTAAGAGAAGAAAAGCAAAATGTCCCACCTTAATCACTGTTACATAATAATGTTAATGTTACACCTAATAGGGGTTTGGGCCTGGGGCTTAGCACTTAGCAAAATTCAATGAAATAGCTGAATTACTCAAAGCAAACAAAAGACAAACTCTTCAAGGGCACTTGTTGAACTAAGTGCTAAGGAGCCCATTTTGCCTTTCTGACACACTTGCCCAGGGTCATACAGCTAGTTTGAGACCAGATTTGAATTCAAGAAGATGAATCTTCTTGACTCCAGCCCAGCACTCTATCCACTAGGTGCTTAATAAACACTGATTCCCTTCCCCTTTGGTTAATAAGTTTGCTAAGAACAATCTATTTCATGCATTTCATTTTTTGTGGGTAAATTCCGGTTCTCAAATTATTTGAAGTGCATGGGAGATTAAAGAATATGTGTATATGGCATGAGATGAAAGCTGTCTTAGAACATCTGACAGACTGTCACTTGGGAGAGAGAGTACATTGATTCTGTTTGAATCCAGAGGGGAAAACTATAAGAGAAGTGGGAGGAAGATGGGAAGAAAGTATCGTGGCCACAACCTTTGGAGAAATGAGTTCCTGGTTGCTTTGAGTCTGGGTGATGTCTGGGATGGAGCAGGAGGGGCTTCAAAGGCAAGTTAGATGTGAGAGAAAGAGGGAGGAAGAGGAGGGAGCTAGAGGGAGGGAGGGAGAGAGAGAGAAAGAGACAGAGAGAGAGAGAGAGAGAGAGAGAGAGAGAGAGAGAGAGAAAGAGTAAGAGTATATTGAATGAAATCTATGGATCCCTTAGAAGATTGCTTTTTAAGACACAAAATAAAATAGAAGGGGGTTACAAAAGAAATCAATGATACAGGTTGTTCCAAAAGCCTTAGTGTGGTGTTATACATTAATAGTGTTGGGGCTATCCTGAAATACAGTTATCAAAATCTTTTAAGAAGCAAGTTCAAGGATCCCAGTGCAAGAATCACTGCCATTGAATTTCTCGGCTCTTGGGAAGGCGGGGCACTGCTGAAGAAGGTAGGGGCAGGGCTGTGCAGAGGTAGAGGTGCTTTGCTGCTAAAGGTGGGCATACAGTAGGTGCTTAATAAATGCGTGTTGAATTGAATTATCTTCTTAGTGGCCAAAAGTTCAGAAAGTGGCACCTTCAGTAGATTTTTACTCTTTAGTATCTTTTACTGGGGAGAATTCATGGTAAAGGTGAAGTACAATGAGGTAAAGTAGAAGAGGGGCTGGCTTTTTGAAGTATGGGTGTCAGGTGGTGAGCAGACCCTCCTCATATCTTTCTTTGTGTCTTGTCTCTTATGAACACTGGTACCTGAGTCATTCTCCAAGCAGATGCTTCCTCTCTAGTGATGATGATGATGATGACGATGATCATCATCATTAGCAACAGCAACAGCAGTGGCGGTGGTGGCGGCAGCCTAATGAATGAGGGACCAGCCTCAAAACGGGAAGATTCAGGTTCAGGTCCTCCCCTTGACCCCTACTAATTTTTTTTTTAAATTTCAACTTACTTTTTACTTAATTCTGATCATTCTTTTCCTTTCAAATTTTTGAGTTCCACATTCTGTTTCCCTCCCATCCCCCCTCAGAAGGCAGGCAGCAAGAAATTAATTATATCTGTGAAATCACACAAAACATATTTCCATATTAGTCATATTTCTAAAAAAGCAAGAAAAATAAAGAAAGTGAGAAAATCATACTTCAATTTGCACTCAGAGTTCATCAGTTCTGTCTCTGGAGGCACCTACTAATTGTGTGATTTTGGGCTAATTACTTTTAACTCCTTTGAGGCCCAGGAGACTCTGAGACAATTGAAATTGGTGATGTCTGTCAGTGGAGGAGATTTCCACACTGGGAGTTCTCTTCAAGTATGAAAACTCACGTGTGTGTGTGTGTGTGTGTGTGTAGAGGGGGGCACCTGACACATGTGAGCACTTCAAGGTTTACAAAGTACTTTATTCCATTTGAGCCCCCCAAAAACCCTGGTGCAATTTTCATCCCTTTTTTGCTGATAAGAAAACTGGCTCAGAGGCAAATGACTTAAAGGTAAGACAAATAATTAGTTGCAGGAGCAGGGCTCATGGGTCATGTGATTGACAGCTGGAAGGTATCTTATTGATCATCTAGGCTACCTCCCCTATTTCACAGATAAGAAAACCGAGGATCGGAGAAAGAAATGACTTTTCTAGGCTCATTGGAAGTAGTAAGTGACAGAGTCAGGATGTAAACCCAGCCCTTCAGACTCTAAATCCATTGCTCTTTCTACTGTACCATCTTTTTTCTATAAATGGTTTATGCTAGACAGGAGAGAGGCAATCATTTAAAGAGCCAAGATTTTACAGATGTTTCTGTCAGTTGGTTGAAGATTTTTCTTTTTATTTTCTGGGGAAAAAATTTTACAGCTAGTAGGAGTAGCCTACACCAGCTATGGCCCAAAGCAAGGATTTGGGCATTATCTCTGTCCAGTAGAGCTGTATTTAAAGATGTATTGGACACAGAGGCCCTTTTCACTTCTGATAATGGCCAGGCAGAACCTTGAGGCTCTAGTCTGTTTAGAGAGTCAGGGCTTTTGAGTTAAAGATAAACTCATTTGACTGAGCACGTAACTCTTCAGAGAAGGAACACATATTTTCAGACAGCATTTCAAATGTTGTCTATACAGCTGAGACATTTATTGCTTCAATAAAAGCCTTTGTGGATAGTTTGTGGGCAGCTACTTCTCCTGATATAGTATAGTACTTCTCAGCCACTTAGAGTGGAGAGAAAGAGCCAATATATGTCCAAGAAAGAAGCAGGGCTTTGGTTTTGCTGATAAAGAGGTGCTTGTGTGTGTGTGTATGGGTGGGGTGGGGATAGATTTAAGCAGTCTACAGGCATTATTAGGAGTCTACTCTATTCCAGGCACTTTGATACAATGAGAGGCAAAAACCCTAATAAAAAAGTCTCCACTCTCACAATCTAATGGAGGAGACAACAGTCAAACAACACTGTAAACAAGACATGGGCAGAATAAATTGAGGGGAAAAAAGAATAAATTTAAGGGAATCATCAGAGGGAAGGCATTGGTGTTTAAGTGTTAGAGAAATGCTATCTACTATCATTGCCACCACTACCACCACCACCACCATCATCATCATCATTACCATCATCATCACCATCATCACCACCACCACCATCATCACCACCACCACCACCACCATCATCATCATCATGGTGCAGTTTTATTTTTGTATGGCAGGGTGGGTATGGTGCACAAAAGCTGCCCCTGGATCCCCTGCCACTTGGTTCCCTGCGTGGGCCTTATGTGGTCTGACATGACCCCGGGGTTTAGAATGTAGCCTGGGCTTTAACACTCCATTTGAAGAGGTCAGTTGGAAAACTCGAATATTTGTCTGCTGGTGGAAGATGGGGGCCACTAAGTGTTCGTGGCGGCCTTCTTGGTTTAGGAGCAAATGGCCCACTGATTGACAAATTTAGGAAATGGACTTCCTTTCCATTCCCACCCCTACTCCATCCCCAAGGAAAGTTGGAAAGTAGGAGGTGGTTGAAACTTGTGGTGTCATGTTTTCTTCTCCTGCTGACCTTCTTGCCCCTGGACTTGGATGACTCTGGAAGAGAGACTGAGGCTGACAACTTTGTGCACCTCTGCCTCACTTAAGTCCAATTCCCGAACCAGTCAAGACATTACCCACGATATTACTTGTTCTCTTTGAAAATGAAGGACAAAGAACAACAGCAGCAAGAACCCCTTTTGTGCTTACTAGTTGATTGTTTGTTTTTTGGTGGAGGAAATAAATACCTCCCCTATACCAGATATCTATTTTCTACACTGAGTACCTTTCCTAGAAAGGACTTTGTTAATTCCTTTTGGGGAGACCATAAACATAAGCCATAAGTTTTGTTTTTGAGGTTCTACTGAGTGTTCTATTCCTGGGGTGGGAGCATAATTACCAGGGAGTAAGAACCCTATTCCCTTCTCTTTGGGATAAAGCCTCTCAGATGATTTCTCTGGACTCTATGAGGCCACAGCCACATCTGCTTGTGGGAAAGGGAGCCCCAGAGCCAGGGCTAACATCGTGGGGTATCATCCAGGATGTGAGGGGTTGATTCTAATCAGCCCAAGCATTTAACCCTTTTTCTGAGAGCCCCACATGTCTTAGAGCTTCCCTACTTGTTCTATGTATTTTTGAGCTAGCTTGCTTGTCAGGTGAATTTATCACTCCATTTGGAGTGTGCCCTGGGGGTTTGCAAGGACTTGCCAAAGCTGTTTTATTTGGATTTTCATTTGGCAGGGTCCAATGGAGAAATCTATGGCTTACTCTACATGCTGCAGGGATTCATGGGAAGAATTTTCTCCCAGAACAGTTCAGTTTCTCATTGGAGGGTAAGAGGATAACTTCTAGTGAACTCCCAGGGCCCAGGCTCTCTTAAGAGATCCCTACCTGCTCTGGGATCTCTTTGTGTTGGAGAAAACAAATATATTTTCCATATCTGATATCAGCTTTGTTCATTGAATACCTTTCCTATTAACCCCATTTGGAGGAGTCCCTAGACATGAAGCTAAACTTAGAGATTTTCTCAGAGTTTGGCTCTAGGATGGGCTCACAAAAAGCCAGAAAGTTAGAGGAAGGACTGCTCCCTTTCCTTGGGTTCAGGGTGAATCTGGGCATTGCGTAAGTTCAGAGGAGGAACCCTTTGAAGAAGGTCTTCCTTCAGGCCCTAGATCACAAAGGCAAATGCAAAGATGCATCCAAATGCAAATTATATACAAAATTAGTAAAATGTAATTTGGGTGAAGGTTAAGTGATTTCCACAGGCTCACAAAACCAGGAAGTATCAGAGGTGAGATTGGAGTCCTCCTCTTTCCAAACCTAGCAATCTGGTATGCCATACTTCTTGTATGGATGTTACATTATACACCAAAAAAACTCTCTTGCTCAGTGTTTCTTACAGTCTGAATATATTCATACCCCTCTCTCTGTCTCTGCCTCTCTCTCTATCTCTGTCCCTCTGTCTCTGTCTCCCTCATTTCCCTCCTGCTCTCTCTGTATGTACATGTATGTGTATGTATATGTATATGTGTATGTGTGTGCATGTACATAAATTCATGCACACACACGTATATGTTATCTATCTTCCTACCTACCTACCTATCTATCTATCTATCTATCTATCTATCTATCTATCTATCTATCTATCTAACTATCTATCTATCTATCTAATCTCCACCTACCAAAAGTTCTTGGTGGGGGGGGGGTCTTCATTAATTTTTAATAGTGTAAAGGGATCCTGAGACCAAAAACTTCAAGAACCACTGATCTACAGGGATGATCCAGATAAATAATAATGCTGTTCAGGTACTACAGAATTCCAAATCATCCTGGAACAAGGAAATCATACTCCCTATATGTTTTATATTATATATTATATAGAGAGAGGCAGTGGGGCATAAAGTCTGGACAGCTGGGCTTGGAGTGAAGAACTCTTGGGTTTCAGGCCTTACCTTTGACTCATACTGGCATGTGACCCTGAGCAAACTGTTTAATAACCTTTCAGTGCCCTAGGCAAATCTCTAAGATTATAAATTAGAAGTGAGCTGCTTTTCTCCATCAGCAGGAGAGTTCACCCTGGGAGTTCTCCACACTGACAGATTTACAGGATCACCACTCTACCTCCACTACTATAAAAAAAGTATACTGTTAGAAAGATGGACAATTCACAAAAAAAAGGAATTGCTAATAAACTCTGAGTTGACCAAGACAGTTCGTGAATCAGAATGGCTGAGACCATTCCCTGAACACTTTACTCACATTAAGTTTGAATTTCCCTGGGGGCTTTGTTACCTGGACTCACTATTTGTTATATTCCCCTATATCAGTGAACTTTATTCTAAAGACCCTAGGTTAGACTAAGCTATTCACAGATGCTAGAGTTAGAGGTGGAAGGTCATCTAGTCTACCCCCCTTATATTACAGCTGGGGAAACTGGGACCCCAAGATCACCCAGATATCAGAATGACAGAGCTTGGATTTGAAGTGCCCTGACTGTGAGTCTGGTGTTCTCTCTAAAAAGAATAATGATGTTTATATAGTGCTTTAAGGTTGTGCATACATACACACATATGTGTATATATACATATATACTGCTGAGTAGGACCATTGTAAGGATCAAAATGTATATAATGTATGTTATATGTAAATTTATATGTAAATTTATATAATATATAATATACATTATATATGTGTGTATGTATGTATATATGTGTGTTAGAGTTAGGATTAGGGCCATATATAATATATATAATTGTATATTATATACAACCTATAATATATAATACAACATATAATAATATATTATAATACTACCTATTTCACAGGGTTGTTTTAAGGATCAAATTATATATATGTATATAATGTATATATATGGAAATATATAATAAATTTACATATAATATACATTATATATGCATATGTGTGTGCATGTGTATATGTATGTATGTATGTGTATATATACATATAGTCATACTATCTATTCCAGGGCTATTGTAAGGATCAAATCGTGTCTATTTATCTATACACATGTTTATAAATTTGATTATATAATAAGTGTATATGTAAAATTTGATCCTTACAGCAGCTCTGTGGAATAAGTAGTATTATTATCCCCATCTTACTGATGGAGAAACTGAGGTGTAAGAGTAAATTGCTGAGGGTCACAAAATTAGGGAGTGCTTGGGCAGGTTTCAAAGTCAGCTCTTTCTGACTCCAAACCTAGCATTCTATCTGCAAGGCCATCCATGGGGAGACTCATGGACTCCTTTCCCTTTCCCACTCCATTCTGTGACCTCTGGGTGAGAAAAATACTCTCAGATTAGGTACCTTTACTCTTCTCCTTTTGAAACCCAGCTCTTGGCCTCTCCAGGCTCCCTAGTTTCTGCTGAGGTCTAAGCCCAGGAGGCAGGTTGTATCAGAGACCCTATTAAAGGATAATGTTCCAAGAAAATTGTTCTTTTGAAGCTCTGATTTGAAAGTCCTGCTGCTCATTAAAAAGGCAGCAGGGTGCCTGGAGACCTGTTAGTGAGAAGGGCCTAGATGAGCCCAGCCTTTGCAAGAATCCTCTGCTTGCACACTCAGGGTTAAGAGCACGCACAGCCAGGGAGCAGAGAGAGCAGGCCTGCAATTGTATGTCTGGTAGTAATTTCAGGGCCACGTCACTTAGGGAAGAAACTTCAGTTTCCAAGAAGCCAGTGCTTCTGAAATGCTGACCAGCTTATAATGGAAACACCATCGTAACCTTAAAATCCCTCCTTTTCCTAATTGCACGCATGCCAACGTCCCCCTGGAAACTGCCTGGCCAGAACACAGCTGGCTAGTTTCCAGTGTTATCTGCTGACCCTTCTCAATGGAAAGGAGCAGAGGCACAGTGTGAGGAATGCTTTCTGGGGACAGGCTATACTGTGTGGTTGTAAATTTTTCTGAGTTGGGAGGAAACTAACGTAGCTTAAGGATGTATATGGACAAGGGGCAGAGTAGCCACACCATGTGGTAAAAGCAGTGGGTTTGTGTTTATTAGTTACTCAAATGAATAGAGGCAGCATGAACTGAAATCTCAATTCTTACCCTTAGTGAGATGCTAAACCTCTGCCAACCTCAAACAACTCTGGGATTTATCTACTAAATGTTATACTAATAGTACTATTAATAATAATATCTACTATTCTACCTGGGCTGTGATCTACCTAGAAAGGCTCTGATTCCATACCAGGAGTTCCCCACTCCTTCATATGACCACAAAACTCATTTGTTTTGTTGTAGCCTCTGAATCTTCCCTTTCTCCCAACTCTTGATGCCTTGGGGATTCCTTGTCCTGCCCCAGAATCCTGGGTTTTGCTGCAGACACCTTCTAATGAGGGTATAAAGGGGGTGGCAAGGGAAGTGTGGATAGTCACTTATCAGTGTTAAATGAGCAGAGGTCCAAGAGGAAGTATTTTTATTCTCATTATATAGTTGCGAAAACAGGCTCAGAGAGATGAATGAGCTGCCTAAAGTCACATGGATTTACTTTCTGCTTTCAACCATAATATTATTACTGGTTCATGTTTTAAATTATGCTTCTTTGATGGCTCTGTTATCCAGTCATGGTGGGTACTTCCTGCAGTGAGGCAGATCTCTCCTATGACTGAATTCTGTGCCATTCTTTAAAATTTTTGTATTAATATCTTTTGCTTTAAAATAATCTTTATTTCTGAATATGTATCCCCCTCCGCTGTCATCTAGAGAATTACCTCTTGTAACGAACATTTAACAAAGAAGAGCATTTTTTTAAAAGGCAGTTTAGAAAAACCACCCACACACCATCTGACTCTGACATTATATGTAATGTTCCATGTCTATAGTCTCTTACTTCTGCAACAAAGGAAGGGAATAGTATTTTCTCCTCTTTTCTTCAAGGAAAATATTGGCCAGTATAATTACAGAGCGTTCATGTTACCTTATTTTTGTTCTTTATATTTATATCGTCGAAGTCACCATGTGTATTGGCTTCTAGATTCTGCTCATGTCACTGTATCATTCATATAAGTCTTTCAATGCTTCTCTGAATTCATATTCTTCATTTTTTATGGTACAGTCATATTCCATTACATTCATATACCACAAGTTGTTTAGCCATTCCCCAATTAGTGAGCATAATTTTCATTTCCAGTTCTTAGTTACCATTAAAAAAGAGTGCTTTTATGAACATTTTGGTGCATATAGGGCCTTTCTCCCTCCTTAAAATGAAACCTTGGTCCTCCCAGCAATAGGATTTCCAGTTGAAAAGCTAAGGGTATTTTAATCACTTCCTTAGCATAATTCCAAATTACTTTACAAAATGGATAGACAAATTCACAGCTCAGTCAATAGTTAAGTGCTCCTTTTTCCCATAGCTCCTTCAACATCAACTTTTCCCATCTTTTGCAATTTTTGCTGATTTGCTAGGTGTAATGTAAAACTTCAGACATTTTAAAATTCAAATTTCCCTTAGGTTTACTGATTTGGAGTAATCTTTCCTATGGTTATTAATAGTGACTCTTCTTTGTAGAAATCTTTGCTCATATCCTTATCCATTGAAGAAATGGCTTGGTTGCATTTGCATTATTTTTCTTTATATCTTGGATATTATACCCTTGCCAGAGATATTTGATACAAACTTTGTTTTTTATTTTAGCAACATTGACTACTTCCCTGCTTATTCCAGGGCTGTTGATTTTATTCATGCAAAAACTTTCTAATTTCATGCAATCAAAATTGTCTTTTTATCTTTTGTAACTCATTCTCTGCCTAGTCCTAGTTGTGAAAGGTATGCAAATTGGGTCTCTTCCTTATGATGTTACCTTTAATATTCAGGTTATATATCCAATTTGAGGTTATTGTGGTATATGGTATAAGATGTTGGTCTACATTTAATTTCTGCCAATCTGCGCTGATCCTTGTCCATGTATTTTCACAAATACTTCTTGGAGGAACATCCCAATATGGTCTTCCTGTGGTTCTTTTAATCTTTCTTAGATTGTCTATCTGTAATTCCTTACTGCCTACCTCCTTTTAATGTTTGCACATTTTCTAGATGCACAAATATGTATTTTATAACATTTTTTGAGGGTAAATCATCACTGGTGATACAATACTGACCTCTTTTTTTCCCCCTAAATCTTAAATGATATTACCTCTCCAGTGCCTAAGTCGTATGACAACAATAGAATTAAAAATAAATAAAAGTATAAATTATAGGATATAGGTCAGGAGCCCCCTTTTGTGGAAGCCTACTGTTGGAATCAGCTAGATGGCATAATGGACTTTGCAAGATTGTTTATCTGTTATTTCTATGATGTTGCCATATTCTCTAGTTCTTTCTCCTTCCTGCTTGCCTTCTCTCTCCTTTTGCTCTAGAGACAAAGTCACAGAAGACAGGCTCTCTTTTATCATGGAATTTTCATGTAGATAAAAACCTTCTAAAGGGAAAGAAGATTTTGTATTTTTCTCTCATTTTGTATGCCTCAGTATCTTGTTGAATGGAGCAGTGACCTGTTTTCTTTTTGCCTTAGCTTTCACATCTAATTTCCTATCCTGTAGGACAGAGACCAGGTCCTAGGAACACAGAAGATACTGTGATACTTGATTTCATATATATCATTATGGGTTCTTCTTTCTGTCTTTGAGTTGATAGACTCGTCAGTGGTTATAGCTACTATATAGAAGAGCCCCTTGCCTAAAGATATTTCAAGTTCATTTGAACATTTTATATTTTTCTGTTTCTGCTGACTGAACTTTTGCTTCCTCACTATCAGCCCTTATAGGCGCTACAGAAAACTGGCTTGTTCTCAATCAATTTTTACTATGTCATCGTATTAAATACCTCTTCTAAGAACTAAGAACTGTGCCTGCTAATTGACTGCTAGTGAGCACACTTGTGGGGGTGCATCTATCCCATTGTTAAAGGTATAGACCAATAGGCATACCATAGAGTCCAAGAGTAGTAGTCATTCTCTGGAGACCCAGCTCTCCCATGTGAGTGCAATTGGGAATATCTCGAAAGTTCCCTTGAAGGAAATAGCATTTGATCTAAGCTTTGAAGGAGATTAGGAATTCCTAGAGGAGGAAGAGAGGAGTTAGTACATTCCAGATACCAGGACAGCCTGTGTAAAGGCATGAAAATGGGAGACATTGCCATGTGTGAAGGATAGGTAGGTTATTTTGACTGGACTATAGAATTCCATAAAAAGCTGGGGAAAATAATTTTGAAAAAGATAGGAATTAGAGTGATGATTTCATTGACATAGGACATTTCTGGGTAAGGAAACTCCATTTACCAATGAAAGTTGGCAATTTCTTTGTAACTTATACTATTAGAGAGTTTACCTGAAGTTAAGTGATTTGTTCAAAGTCACACAGCCAATATGTGTCAGATAAGAGATTTGAACCCACATCTTCTTAGCTGTGAGGTCAGTCATCTATCCACCATGCCATGCCAATGGAAAGAAAGAGCTCTCTATTGAGAGTAAGAGGGCCTGCATTTGAATCTTGGCCCAGGTATATACTAGCTGTCTGACTATAGACAAATCTGGGCCTCATTTTCCTATCTGTAAAATGAGAAACTTAGACCAGAAAATTTCTAATGTCTTTTCTAACTCTAAAGCCTATAAGCTTACCAATCCTCCCTGTTTCCTAGAAAGTTAGCAGAAGAAGACATAAATACTTGGAAAGATATTCATTGCTCTTGGTTGAGCCATGCCAATTTAAGAAAAATGACCTTGCTACTCACATTTTGGAAACACTAGACAGAGCCATACCTAAACTTTGTTTTAGAAATTTTCTTAGAATTATTTCAGGTCCAAGG
Organism: Phalanger gymnotis; assembly: GCA_028646595.1. Classification (NCBI taxonomy): domain Eukaryota; kingdom Metazoa; phylum Chordata; class Mammalia; order Diprotodontia; family Phalangeridae; genus Phalanger; species Phalanger gymnotis. Next base: position 350,654,452 of record CM053623.1, read on the forward strand.
CAAAAAGAAAGAAATCCAATCCCCTCTGCCTTTTTTGGATCAGGACTTATTATCAGGATGAACCTAGCTCTGTGGGATTCTGGACCTCCTTGCTCAGACCCCTTGTCCTTCAGGGTACGACAGCGTGATGATAATTAAAATCCCGTATTATCCAAAACTCTTGGTTTGGTGATTAGTTTTGACCTCCTGTTCTAAGAATTGCTACAAGGAATAGAATAGATTGACTTAAGATTCAGCTCCTTTGATTTCCCCAGCCTGGATAGAGGAGTGAATGAGCAAGTAATTATCTTAAAAAGATAGAGAACCAGAGGGAAAAAGAAGAAATCAAGGGCTAATGGAGCCTATAAGGATAGCTAGATGGCATATAGAATAGGACACTGGACTTGGAGTCAGAAAGACCTGTATTCAAATCCTGCCTCAGACATCTGCTTGTTGTGTGACCCTGGGAAGGTCACTTAATCTCTTTCGGCCTGAGTTTTCACATCTGTAAGATGGGGATACTAATAGCACCTACCTCATAGTTGTTTGACTCTGGGCAAGTCATGACCTCTCAGGCTCAGTTTATTCATCTGTAAAAAGGAGGATAATAGTAACATGTATTACAAAGAAATTTTATGTGGATCAAATGAGATAATATATGTAAAGCACTTTAAAAACCTGAAAGCACTATATAAATGATACTTATTAGCAGTATAATTATAACTAACTTCAAAATTTTTTTCTGAAAAAGCCTAGATACATCTAGATGAAATAATTTGCAAACAAGACCCTAGAAAAATCAGTCTCTCCCATGATCCTTTGACTGTTCAAAATTTCCCCTGCTTCCCTCCTTGTATCCATTTAATTATGGAAAAATTGGTTCCATGTACCTCCTTGGGTTTGAGAACCAGAAATAGATTCTCCAGAGGGTCATGCTTCATTTGGATAATAACATGATTTTATGCCCTAGCTACACTCATGCTCTGCACCTTCCTGTGTACAGAGGTTCCATTCTATCCATACCATTGTTGGTTGGGTTGGCTTTGGATTGTTACCTCCCTCCATCACCACAATGAAAGCAGGGAGACCCAGAGCTGGCGCCTGGGAGCCTCTCCTGAGTGTGGGTAGATGGCAAGGAAGCGAGACTAGGATCTTGCCTCAATGATAGGGTAAAATTCTCAAATACCGCAGAGAGGGAAGGAGATGGTTTGTATTTAAGAAGGAGGGCAGTGGTGAAGAAGCATTGTGCATGAAGAGAAACATTTTCCCCATTTGAATGACTTCTCCACAATTACATGGAAATGACCTGGCCCAGTGGAGAAAAAACATGGCTGAACATGCCACAGTGATCCCTATGGAATCCACTCAAAGGCTCTTCTTTGAAAGAGAAAGGGGAGCCAAGAAGAATTCCTATGGCAGCCATGTAATTAGCCAAGGCCCATGGGCCCCTAGCCCAAGGAAAGTTAGGTCATGCTTGAAAGAAATCAGACAGCCGACACATAAGAATTTTAAGAAAGGCTGAAAAATGAACACAGCATTTAAATGGGTCTGTGATCCTAGAGTTCATTTTCTTCCAATGCATTTTGGTGCTAACACTAAAGAATGGACTGGACAAAACCTGAAAATCTGGTCAATTTTGCTTTTTGCTACAATAATAAAAATTATATGCAAGAATGCTTCTAAAACAGCTTTATTGCTGTCTCTTTTATGCCACATTTTCCAACAAACATCCCTCCCCACCAGTGAATTCTTCCTTTTTTTGTTTTTTTTCAATTAACAAGCATTTATTTTTTCTCCCTCCACCTCCCCTGCCGCTATTGAAAAAAGAAAAATAAAAACCAAACCCTTGTAAAAATATGCATAGTCAAACAAAACAAATTCCCACATTGGCCACGTCCAAAAATATATGACTTATTCTACATCTTGAGTCCATCATTTTTCTGTCATCATCTTTCCTCTGGAATCATGGCTGGTTATTGCATTGATCAGTGTTTTAAAATCCTTCAAAGTTGTTTGTTATTATGATATTGTTGTTATTGTGTAAGTTCCCCGCTCCCCTCAAAGTCCCCTTCATTATTTCTTATGGCAAAATACTATTCCATTACATCCACGTATCATAATTTGTTTAACTGTTCCCCGACTTATGGGCATCTCCTTAGTTTCCAGCTCTTTGTCTCTACAAAACAAGCCGCTACAAGTAATTTTGTAAGAACATTTCCTTTTCTTCTTATTTTGATCTGTTTGGAGTATAGGCTTGTGACTGGGAAAGGAGGTGGAGGTGGAGAGAGATTGTGAGAGGAAAAATCCTAGTCTTCTGGACTTGAGAGAGGACACGTAGTTCTGGCTCTCTTCAGGGAGAGGTTCCCTCCAGCAAGAAGCTTCCATAGAGGAGCTGCCATCTTAAGGGTATTTCTATTTCCAGTTTTCTACACTAAAGACCTAGGGGATCTTCCCCTTGGGTGTGATGGGGAACTCTTTCTCTTGGTCAAGGGTAGATATCTTAATTACAGTGGGAGAGTTCATTCACTTGGTGTATTATTATCTGGTATTTGCTCATCTTTGTAATTTTTCTGATTTCTGTTGTTGGCTTGGATAAATGGGTTGATTTGCTATTCACTATGTGTGATGGTTTTGTGTAACTGGAGTCAAGCCCTTGGATACAGCTTGGGGCACTCCTCTATAAAGGGATAATGATCAAAATGGTGGCTTGAACCTAAAAATTATTTCCCCTAGACTAACAATATTTGGGGAGCAGAAAGATGTAATTCTAGTCTGGCCCCCTTCTCTCCGAGGAGAAGAAAGTGTAATAGCTTCATGGCTCCAATCTCAGGCTCCCCTCCAGGCAGGAAACAAAATCTCTCTTGGAGAGAGGTGGAGAAGCCTCTTGAGAGATCTACTCATGCCCCTCTATGAGCCTCATCTAGACAAGCTCGAATGGGATACACACACATGGACACACAGACACACAGACACAGATACACACACACACACACACACACACCCTTTATAGACTTATTGCTGGGTGAATCCTCCCTTATAACAAAAAAGCACAGCAAAACTGATTTGACAAAAGGACCTCACTTTTGGTCCTGTGTACTATCATATTCCCATAGTCTACTACCTTTTTACTAAAAGGAATGGTTTGAGATTTATCCCCTGTTTTCTAGGTCCTAATGGTATTTATATCCACTGTCTTTTACCATATTTACTTATGTTATCCCAGTTACGGTGCATATTTCTCTCATTTGTACTTACTTCATTATGATTCTATTAAACAAGAGGTTTCCCATGTTTCTGAATTCCTGATATTTGTTGTTCCTTATTGCATAATAATCTAGAGAAGGAAACAGCAAACCACTCCCATATCTTTGCCAAGAAAACTCTATGGACTGTTGGTCCATGGGGTCACAAAGAGTTGAATATAACTGAATGGTTGAACATTGTATAACAATGCTATGTTCATATACCATAATTTATTCAGCTATCTCTCAATTGATGGGTTACCACTCCATGTCTATTTCCTTGCCACCACCAAGAGTGCTATTATGAATATTTTTGTAAATACGGGACAAGGTTACTTTTAAGGGCTGATTGCCGCATTGGAAAAAATGGTATTTTAATGTGGAAGCATATCCTCTAGGGTCTCAATTATGCTATAGGTATTTAAAAATACTAGGATAGTGTCCTATTCTGATGTCCTTCTCACTTGAATTGAAGACTTAATCAATCTTCCCAGAATAGAAAACTTATTCAGTTTCAGGGAAGGATTTGGTTCCCTAGAATTAAAATCATTAAGGAAAAAAATGTTATTTCTTTGTGGTGGCCAAACTGAGAGTGAGAAAGTCTGCTTGGTTAATCTAATTAATAGGGTCATATCTTTGTTCTTAGAGAGTTGCCTAGAACTCTTAGATTTAAATGATCTACCCAGGGTCACACAATCAGTATGTGTCAGAGGTGGGACATGAACCCAGATCCTTTCAAGTCTGTAAGTTGCAGAGAAGGTGACAAGCTGCATTGGTAGAAAGAGTTTCCTTTCTTGGAAATTCTCTATATCAAATGAAGTCACAGTTCCAAATCTCTCCCTCTTGCTCTCTCCCCCTTCTCCCTCCCTCTCTTTATCCCCTCCCCCTACTCCTCTCCCTCTTCCTGTCTCTCTCTCTCTCTCTCCCTGTCCCTCACCTTTGTTCACTTTTGACTAGATTGGAAGGGGAATCCTTAGACTAGGGATTTATGAAAGATGGAATACTTGGTAACTGAAAGATAGTTCTCAATGCTATTGAGGTTATTATTGTCCTGCTTAAGTAAATTAAAAAAAACCGAATCCTAAACTACATACTTTTATTTTACATTGCTGTGGAATTCTGTCTCTTGTTTCATGATTCCTATAAAATATAATTGGGAATTGCTTAGGTTAGAGAGAATTCCACTTAGCAAAGGAAACTGCCATTTGGACCTCTTTCTAAGTAGAAATACTTGTTTGTTAATAAACTGTTTTTTTGACAGATTTTGACCAAAAATGGAAAAGACGCTTTTTCTTTCACATCATGCAAGGCATCTTTTGTGGAAGGATATTCATATGAAATGCATTAGAATAAAAGATATTGCAAGACTTTTAAATTTCATTCTCATGAATGCATTAGCTCTGCACGAATATGTTTACTGAGCATTGGAGACAGGGTGAGGGGACACTTGATGATACCAGAGCTTTCTATGCCATTGATTGTTTTGCAAAGGAAATGAGGTCACGGACAACTGGGGTAATGAAGGAAAGTGAATTGGTAAAATGTTCAAATGCCTTAATGGAAGCTCTCTAAGGACCGAAATATTCTATATTTCATTTCAAGCCATCAGTGATGGCACCACCAGGTCACATAGGGCATCTCTAGACACATGGTGGCAGGCACTACGCTAGAACAGTCACAATCATTTCTGTTCATTTGATTTATTAACCTACTCTAGAAACACTACGCAGGATTGCTTCAGTAAGAAAACAGGGTTCTTTTTTCCTCCCTATATCTGGGCCGGCCTTCCTTCTGCAGGTGAAGAAATGGCTAATGATTGAAAACTAACTGATGGCAATTTGGTCAAATATGATTTTGTCCGTATGACAGCTCACAATCTGTCAATTAATTAGCCAACCAACAGGCACTGATTAGGTGCCTACTAAATTAGATGATTTTTTGATATATTTGGTTTCCTTTATAATTCTATGGATTTCATTTTCTTCACTTAAGAACATCATACTGGCCTTAGCATCTTTCCAAGGGTTCTATTACAAAAGCAAAGAACTCCTTGTATGGACAGAGAAGAGAAAAGGGCCCAGGGAAGACTTTTGTGGCATATTCATGTGATGTGTTATGGATGATTGTGTTGGTAAGCAAAATGGGCTCCTTAGCACTTAGTGCCCTTGAAGAATTTGGCTTTTGTTTGCTTTGTTAAGCCCCAGGCCCAAACCCCTATTAGGTGTAAAACTTATGTGGGTGTGGATTGGCAACTAAGGTGGGGCCCAAGGTGGGGCTAACTCCAGGGAGGGCCTAGTTTACATGTTTGGGACAGCAGAGGCTCTTAGACCACACGGGTTTAAGTCCCCCTCTTTGTGACGATTTTAGGTCACGTGGGTGAGTGGCATGTATGACTCACCCCTGATGCTGACAAAGATATAAAAGCCAGGGATTGGTCTCTTCTTTCTTGGAGCTCTTTGCCATGGCGGTGGTGGCACGTGTGACTCTGGGCCAGCCCTTGTTCTTAGCTCCTGGGCTGAACCTAGATGTTCGTAACTATGAATTGTATTGGGTCTGTCTGTTTGTAATTTGTTTATGGGATCTTGAGATGGTATTGATGAGGAGACTCTGGGCAGCTGTAGCTAAGGAGCCCTCCAGCTTGTAAACCTGGATGCCGAGACTTTGTTGAAGTCTGGTAACTATGTATTGAGATTTGAATCAGACAAGGTCTGTCTGTTGATGTTTGTAATTTGCTTGTATTTTGCTCTGAAGTTCAGGGTGCTGGCTTTTTCCCCTGAACTAAGTGAATGATATTCGTGTGCTGAATTAAAGTAAGCTTGCCAACCCCTTCACCTTGCTCTCCTTATTAAGGCAGATCAAAAGAACCTGTGCTGTCTGGCAGCTTTCTGGATGCTGGCTGTGGGTGGATCTCCGC
>CM053623.1:350661086-350691162 GCA_028646595.1 Phalanger gymnotis
TTTGCTTACCAACACACTAGTATTTTCTCTTTGTTAAAAGATAGCCTTTGTTTTGTTTGCTTACCAACACGCTAGTATGTTCTCTTTGTTAAAAGATAGCCTTTGTTTTGTTTGAGTAATTCAGTGTATTTCATTGAGTCTTACTAAGTGCTAAGCCCCAGGCCCAAACTCCTATTAGGTGTAAATCCTATGTGGGTGTGGATTGGCAACTAAGATGGGGCCCAAGGTGGGGCTAACCCCAGGGAGGGCCTAGTTTACATGTCTAGGACAGCAGAGGCTCTTAGACCACGTGGGTTTAAGTCCCCCTCTTTGTGACGATTTTAGGTCACGTGGGTGAGTGGCATGTATGACTCACCCCTGATGCTGAAAAAGATATAGAAACCAGGGGTTGGCCTCCTCATCCTTGGAGCTCATTCCCAAAGCAGTAGTGGTGTGCCTGACTCTGGGCCAGCCCTTGTTCTTAGCTCCTGGGCTGAACCTAGATGTTGGTAACTATGAATAGTATTGAGTCTGTCTGTTGATGTTTGTAATTTGTTTGTATTTTGCCCTGAAGTTCAGCGTGCTGGCTTTTTCCTCTGAACTAAGTGAATGATATTTGTGTGCTGAATTAAAGTAAGTTTGCCAACCCTTTCACCTTGCTTTCCTTATTGAGGCAGATCAAAAGAACCTGTGCTTTGACAGGTGCTGGCAGCTTTCTGGATGCTGGTTGTTGGTGGATCTTGCACCCCCACAGAAGCTGCTAGTCAGATTGTGGAAACACTTCTGATCTAACAAAACTCCTTAAAATGAAGGTCCCACACCAACCGTGTCCTCACTGAAAGGTGAGTAAACAGAGACTTTGAGTTAGATCTGGTTCCTGGGGTTCCTGGGGAGGCCATAGCTGGGGTGAGGGAAGGTAGAGGAAGAGTTCAGTTCTTCCCCTTCCTTACCCAATCCCCAGGTTAGAAAAGGATCTCACTCACCTAGCAGCTTCCTATTTTTAACAAATTATTCTTGCCAGCTACATACAATATTCTGTTGTCCCTTGGCTTATTTTACATCTCAACCCACCTTCTGCAGGAAGCCTTTTTCAATTCCCCTCAATGCCAGTGTCTCCTCTCTGTTGATTATTTGTGATTTTTCCTGCATATAACTTGTTTCAAGAATTGTTTTCATGGTGTCCCTCCTTTTGGATGGTGAAATTCTTGAGACCAGGGATTGTCTTTTGCCTTTCTTTGTATTCCCAGCACTTAGCACAGTGCTTGACACATAGTAAGTGTTTAATAAATGTATATTGATTGACACTGCTAAATTTGGTGCCCAGGAGTAAAACCCAGTCTCCTTGTCCTTATTATGGCTCTGATCAGCAAAGATGGATTTTGCCTAATAAAGTGTGTTTCCTTCAAAAAGAGCCTAACTTCCCTACTAAAGATGACTTCTCTCTGAGTTAGGGCAGCCAGAGGTTTCTCGACAACAAAAATAAGGAACCTTATTATTAGGGTAGAAGATTCTAAAGCCCTCGCTAGAAAACTATTTGGCAAAAAGACAAGGAGGAACAAGGATTGGTTTTCTTTAGTGGGGAAGTAAAGACTGAGTCCATGGTGGGTTGTTTTTTTTTTAGCCTCATTTAAATCATACTAAGCCAAACTTTCTGATCTAAAATCTTTCAGCCTAGAGTTTGGTCTACACAGACATTGCTAGCTCTGTTACTGATGTACAAAGACTAGGGACAACAGCCAAGTAATCTTCTTAAGGTGTATTTTTGAAAGTAGCCCTTAAAAGCATCTCCGAATGATAGCAAGTTTGAGATGAAGTCATAAAAGGTTTTAACCTTCTGTGGTTGCCAAGAAAAACATGAGCCACACAACTGCTTTCTCTGACCTGCTCTGTGTTGCAGGCAATCTTACTCTCATTTGCAAATGTTCTTCCAGAATAAAGCAATTACTTTTGGTAAAACACATGGAGGCTGAGGCCCTGTTCTATCAGCCACCACCCTTTTTCAGCCTCCTTCCTCTCCCCCTCCCCCCCTTTCCTTCCCTCCCTAACCTCCATACCCAGAGCCCATCAATGAATTCCAGCTGTCTATCAGCAAGGAAAGAACCCAACCCCAAGCCCTTTCTCTAATGGCCTGTTTGATAAATCCAGTGGAGTTGTAAGACTTTGTTGAGGAAACTGGGAAATTTAAAAAAGAAATGGTACTGCCAACTTTTATGCTGACAAAGAGAATTTTCAATATCTTTTGGCCCTGCATCTAACGGCAATTATTAATAGCAAGACCTGGGAACTCTACTCTACTGTGCTGTCAGCAAAGAATGTGCTGCTTGCAATGTATTAGGCTCAGACTTGACAAGTTTAAGGCACTGTGATGCTGCCATTTCTGGGGACAGATAGATAAAGTAATCCTGCTGATAAATCAGTTCTCTAGCCTATCTGTGCTTGAATTCAAAAATGAAGAAAGGCCCAGTTTGGGCTAGGAGGTGGGGAAGAGATTTCTTTGCCTGAATGCTCTGGATACTTTCCTACTTTTTGCCATTTTAGGGTTCTTTCAGATAGCACATGTGCAAGGAAATAAATGGTGACCAGAGTACTAGGCAATGGTACTAAGTGGAGAGAGGGGGAGATGGAACAGTAGGTTCTAGGTCTGTAATGGAGAGCTTGGGTTTGTGTCACAACTGTACTCTTTGTTGACTGTGTTACGTGGGATAACTATGGGAAAGTGGCTGGCAAGAATACTGAAGAGCTGGGTTTAAATCCCTACTTCAATCATTTTGGAGAGCCATTAGGAATTATGCCCAAAGAGTTATAAAACTGCCCATACCCTTTGACTCAGCAATGCCACTAGTAGGTCTGTTTCTCAAGATGATTAGGGAAAAAAGAAAAGAACCAGTATGTTCTAGAATAATCGTAGCAGTTCTCTCTGTGGGGCCAAAGAACTGGAAGTTGTGGGGATGCCCATCAAATGGAGAATAGCTGAACAAACTGTAGTATATGATTGTGATGGAATATTACTGTGCTAAAAGAAATGATAAACAGGTTAATTTTGGAAAAAAACATGGAATACTTGCAAGAAATAATGAAGAGTGAAATGAGTAGAAGTATGCAGTAACAGCAATACTGATTTAAGAACAACATTGAATGACTAAGTCATTTTAACTATTATAAATAGCCAAATTAATTACAAAGGGCATATGAAAGAACTGATAAATAGAAGTATGTATAGAATGGTTTTACATATATACATACATATACATGGATATATATATATATATATATAATATATACCTATATATATGTCTAATGGTAGCCAGCCCTAGACTCTCTCCTGAACTTCACTGTCAAATCACCAACTGCTAATTTAACATTTCAAACTGGATGTTATCTAGGCATCTCAAGCTTAATATTAGTGTCAAAATCAGACTCATTAACTTTTCTCTCAAACTTTCTCCTTACCCCTTACCTCTCAGAACACTATGATGTTTCCCTATTACCTCCAGGAACAAATACAAACTCTTCTTTTTAGCATATAAAACTCGTCAGAACTTGACTCTCTCTTCCCTTTCCCACCCTGGTACACATTACTCTCCTATAGTCACTCTTGTTTGGCTAAACTGGACTTTTGGCTGTTCCAACACATGAAACTGTGTTTTGCATCTTTGTGCTTTTGACTGCATTGTCCTCAAGGCTTGGGATGTTCTCCTTCCTTAGCTCTGCCTCTTGGAATCCCTACTTTTCTTCAAGACAGCTTATGGACTACTTTTTTGCTTGAGACTCTTCCTGGTCTCTCCTGCCCCTCAAAATTATGTGTATGTGTTCTATATACATACACTCATTAGTAGAATGGAAGCTCCCTGAGGGCAGGAACTCTTACTTTTGTCTTTGTGTCCTCAGTTCCAAGCATAGTGCCTGAAACATCTTAGGTGCTTAATTAATGCTGGTTGAGAGATTCTTTCTTGAAGTTATTGGTATTACTTGGAAGAAGGCTAATCACACATAATTTCTGAGTAATGAAAATGAAAGTTGTATTTTCTTTTAAAAGAATTATTTGCTTTGGGGGATGCTTAATTTGTGTTCTTTAGTTTCAATGTCACAGGATGTCAACAAGATGAGCTTGAAAGGGTAAGGTCAGCTCTGGGTGTTCTTAACATGTGCTTCATGGACAAATTTCAGTGGATCATTGAACACCAAGTGGAAAAGATAATACTCTTTTTGGGGTATAAAAATATGCATACCCTTTGACTCAGCAATAGCACTTCTGAGATTGTATCCCAAAGAGATCATACAAATGGGAAAGGCACCTGGATGTACAAAAATATTTACAGCAGCAATTTTTGTGGCAGCCAAGGACTGAAAGTTGAGGGGATGCCCATCAATTGGGGAATGGCTACAAGTAGTGGTATATGAATGTAATAGAACACTATTAGAAATGATGAACAGGCAGACTTCGGAAAAACTTGGAAAGACTTACACGAACTGATGCTGAGTGAAATGGGCAGAACCAGGAGAACATTATACACAGGAACAGCCACAGTCTGTGATGACTGATTTTGATAGACTTAGCCCTTCTCAACAATGCAATGACCTAAAACAATTCCAAAGAACTCATTATGGAAAATGCCATCCACGTCCAGAGAAAGAACTATGGAGTCTGAATGCATATTGAAGCAGACTATTTTCTTTTTTGTTTTGTTTTTCTTTCTCATGGTTTCTCCCATTTGTTATGACTCTTCTATACAACATGACTAGTGTGAAAATATGTTTAATAGGAATGTATATGTAGAACTTGTATCAGATTGTAGGCTATCTTGGGGAGGCAGGAGAGAGGGAGGGGGAAAAATTTAAAACTTATGGAAGTAAATGTTGAAAACTAAATTAGAATAAAAAAATTTAAGGTGCTATAAAGCAATCATCAATTATATATATGTGTGTGTGTATATATATATATATATGCAATATACATATATATATAATACTATTTTCCCTAATCTCTAATCGAAATTTAGTATTTCTTTCAATTGTGCATGTATACAACAATATATACATACATATAAATATAATTTCATAGGATTCACCAGAATGGCAAAGGGGCACATGTTGCAAAAGCTAAGAACCCTTGATTTATTCTAATTCCCTCATTTTACAAATGAAATGTCATTATATATATGTATATATGTGTGTGTGTATATATATGTATATATATATGTATATGTATATATATGTATATGTATATGTATATATCACTCCCAGATTTTTATATTCAGCCTTGGGCTGTGGCTCAGAGAGGCTAAATGAGACGTTCAAAGTCACATAATCAGCAGAGCAAAGATTTGAACTCAGATCTTAGGCTTCTAAACAGTTACTTTTTACACTATACCGTACTGCCTTTCTGGTGGTCTTTGGTTTTAGGAAAAGACCCATTGTGGCTTTTCCATGCAGAGTCTGGGGCTGTCTCCATCTAGGTCTGGGGGGAGATGGTTTATCTTGCCAATTTCCCTCCCTCCCATCTACCTCCCCACATACTTTTTGAGTTGGACAGACTGGGTGCTTTTTTTTTTTTGCCATCTCAGGCCTTGAATTTACGGCTAATTCTTAAATCCGCTAGGATCATAATTTTGCATTTCTTCACTTCGATCATTTTAGGAATGGGATCTTTCTCCTTGAACTGCCCAGTTCCTGAGGCTATTTCCCCTGCTACTTGCTGGAACATCCCGAACAAATCCCCTTTGTGATGTAAGAACCAATAAGTAAAAGAAACCACATCAACTGCTGCTAATTTATATAAAGGACTTGGCAGAATCAACAAGTCTGAAAAAAAGCTGATCTTCCTTTGAGGATTATATCACTGTGAGAAGGAGTCATAAAACAATAATTCACAACCTAACTGAATAAAACAGATGAAAAACCTTTCAGATTTTGTATAGACCTAATAAGGGTTAGGGAACAGAAAACAATAGGGCCAACTGAAAATCCAACAATGTCAATTTTCTGAACTATTAGGCTTAAATTACCCTGTGTAGGCACTTCCATTGTGGCTACTGACCTCCCTGGCTTCCTTTAAGTGCTAACTAAAATCCCACCTTCTATAGGAAACCTTCCCCAACCTCTCTTAACTCCAATGCTTTTCCTCTGTTAATTATTTCCTACTTATCCTGAATATAACTTGCTTTGTATGTGTTTGTCTTCATATTGTCTCTCCCATTACATGGTAAGCTCCTTGAGGGCAGGGACTGTCTTTTGCCTCTTTTTGTATCCCTGAAGCTTAGAAGAGTGCCTGGCACATAGTAGGTACTTAATAACTATTCGCTGATTGATTGAGCCTGAGAAGGCTTGTAAGGATGATGTATTTTATTCTGAGGATCTCACACCACACTGTTTTGCAGTTCTCTTAATACAATTGTTATGTAATAAAATATATTATAACCATCTGTGTAGGTGTCACGAGGGCAGGGACCCCCCAGTGCCCAGTCCAATGTCCTATACACTGTTTAATCTTAATTGATGTTGAATGAATTTATAGTCATAGAACCTGTCATGCCAGCTTGGACTTTCTCCTCCTAAAAAAAGTGGAGGCTCAGCACACTGTAGATATGTTACCTATGGCAGTATTTTAGATAGTGGTCCAGAGAACATAGATTTAGAATCTTAATTTTGAAAGGGAATTAGGTTGTAACTCTGCCAGTAGGCAGGGCTCTGGCTTAGTTATCCTTGATATATTGAAACCAACCTATGTTAAAAGTCCCCTCAGCCTGCCCGAGCAAAACAGTCTAAAATTTACTACCTGAAATGGAAAGAAATCATTTTGCTTTTTGAAAAATAGGTTTTTTGATTCATTATTCTGAACTTCACATTCAGCAAAATATGTAAGAAACAGAAAAGAAGACCACACATGAAGCTATACATCTTGATTGTGTATTTAATATATCTGTAGTCAATTTAATACATTAGTTTCAAAGCTATCCTTTTTGCCTGTTTCCTTCTGAACCTCATTCTGTTGTCTTCTGTGCATTAAAAGTAGATTATGATGATTCCTCTTTCTTTTCTTTTTTTGGCATTATTCTAACTAGACTCCTGTTTTCTCCCAAATCCTTCCCTCCTCCCACTTAAAAATATCCTTGTGTAATGGGGGACTGACCATTGAAATTGTGCAAGGACCATGTGGAGGCTTGGTGAGCTTGCTTTCTGAAATGTGTGATGGAGGGTCCCTTTTCCTGCCAGCTTCAGAGTAGATTTCCTTTCAATATGCCCTCTTGTCTTGTAGTTTGGTAATGAAAAGCTTTCAGGGTCTCTTGAGTAACAATATTGAAAACCCCAACAATCCTTACCCTTATTAACTTTTAAAAAGGTAGCAGTGACTCCCTGGGGCTCTGACCTATCATTGTAGGTATGAGTTGGAAGAGTGAGTCCAGAGTTTGTATTACATGAATTACAACTACATATACTTAATAATACAAAGCCACACATTTGGCCATGTCTTGAAAATATGAATCACAATCTTCATTTCAGTTTCATCTATCTCTCTGTCAGACAGTGAGCAGCATGCTACATCATTTGGCTTCTGAAGTCATGGGTGGGGGTGGAGAATGGGGAAAGTCATTGTACTGATGAGAATTTTTATGTCTTTCAAGTTATTTTTTTATTTGCAGTATTGTTATCATATACACCATTCTCCGGGTTTTGCTTTCTTCATTCTGAGCCATACTTCATTAATATAGGTGCTCTTAAGTTTCTCTGAATCCATTCTTTTCATCATTTATATAGAACAATAATATTCCACTATTGGAATATTATTATATTATATCAACTTATTTATTTATCATATTTAACAATATTGGAACAATATTATTATTGTTATGCAACAAGAATATTTCATTACTTTCATGTAGCACCATTGTTCAGCCATTCACCAAATGATAGACCAGTTTACAGCTGTATCAATAGTATATGAGAGCAGTGATGTCAAACTCAGAGAAAAACAGGAGTCACTAAATCATAATCAGGATCCCTGTGGGCCATGTATTAGAAAACCACATAGTCATATTATTTATATTCTATTGTACTTTTATTTTGTTAGCTATTTCCCAGTTACATTTTAATCTGGTCCCCACTGCACCCAGGGGCCACTTGTTTGACACCTTGGCATTAGAGTATCTGTTTATTATGGCCCCTCTCAATGGTCATTTTGGGGGTCCTTTTTGCCAGTCCACTCATTGTGAGACGGAAAGTCAGAGTTATTTTATTTTGCATTTCTCTATATATTAGTGATTTGGAGTATTTTTAAAACCCTGATGTTTCTACAGTTTTTTTTTGCTTTTTGACCCCCAATTGTTTTTATTTAGTCTCCATTGAGAAACAATAATTTCATCAAAGAAAATGGTAACAATGAAACAACACACCAAAACTTTTGAGATGCCCTCAAAGCAGTGCTCAGGAGAAAAATTTATAGCTCTAGACACTTTCATCGACAACAAAAAGGAATAGCTCAATGTACTAGGCATACACATGAAAAAACAACTAGAAAATTATAAAATTAAAAAAAATAACCAAGACCAAAAATAGGAAATTTGAAAATGAATTAAAGATTATTAAAATGTAAAGAAAAACCCATATGGAATTGCTAAATATAATTAGGAGGAGTTCTTAAAGTAAGAAAACAAGCAAACCATTAGCTCCTCTGAATTTTAAAATGAGAAAGCAAAATCAAATTGCTAATATAAAACTTAAAAAGGAAAGTTCATACAAAATGAAGAGGAAATAAAGGAAGTTATTAGAAACTATTTTGCCCAAGTATGTGCCAATTAAACTGAAAAGTGAAATGAATGTTTACAAAAATACATGAAAGTTAAATTAACAGTACACATAAAAATACAAAATACCCAGATTACTTATTAGAAGTGAAGAACTTAAAAAACCAGTCGGAAAAGTAAACTGAACTAGTTATAAAGCAACCCCCAAAGGGGAGAAAACACCTTAAGACTTGTTGGATTTACAAGTGAATTCTATTAGACATTCAAAGAACAATTAATTCTAATATTAAATTGTTTGCAAAAATGGGGAAGGAAGGAATCCTATTAAACTCCTATGAGACAAATGTGATCTTGATATCTAAACCAGAGATAAAGCAGAGAAAATAAAACTATAAATGAATATTTCTAATGACTATATGATGCAAAAATTTGCATAATATGTTAGCAAAGACACTACAGCAGTATATTAAAAAATTATACTCTGTGACCAACTTGTATTTATACTAAGAATTCAAGGTTAGTTCGATATCAGGAAGACGATTAACAAAACAGACTAGAGTCAATAAAAATCACTGGTTCGTATCTATGGATACAAAAAAATCTTTTAACAAAAGACAACATTCCTTTATGTTAAACATTAAAAAGCATAAGAATAAGTGGATCATTACTTTCATTGGCAACTAGTGTCTATTTAAAGCTAAGTACTAGCATTATCTATAATTAAGTAACAGAGGAGGACTTTCCAATGACATCATGGGTAAAGCAAGGATGTTTCTTGTCACCACTATTGATATAATTCTTGAAATGCTAGCTATAGCAATAAGACAAGAATGAGAGAATAAGCATTGGCAAAGAGAAGACAAAATCATTACTTTTTGAATATGACATAATAGTTTACTTGGAAAGCCCTAAAACTTTAACTGTAATAATTAGCAACTAGTAATGATAGAAAATAAGCCCATAAAATCATTCGTCTTTCAGCATATTACCAACAAAATTTAACAGAGATGGGAGAAGAACCAAGACAAAGTAGTGTAACAGAAACCTAGAGAGGAAAGAGTGTTAGTCATAGTATAAATGGTTCTTCCAGCTCTTCTCACTTAATTTTGTATCAGTTCATATAAATGCCCCAGGTTTTTCTGAATCCATAACCTTTGTTATTTTTATGACACAATAATATTCCACTAGGCTCAAAAGGAATTTGCTATATTTTCCCATTTCATTATCTTTTAATTCATACCACATTGATTTTTTTAAAAATAAAAATGTTTCAATTTTATGTTGTCAAAAATATACATTTTCTATTGTGCGATCTTTTTTGTCCCACTTTTGGTCTCAGATCTACTTATCCAGTCCTAATATCTCTGCTGACCTCCAGTGTCACATCTCTATCTATTGGATCCCTCTAAATAGATGTACCATAGATATCTTAAATTCAACATGTCCCAAAACAAACTTATCTCTTGTTTTTCAAACTTCCCCAAGTCTGCAATCTCATGTCATCCTCAACTTCTCACTCTTATTTGTTCCATATAGCCAATTAGTTGACAAATTTTGTAATTTCTTTCTCTATAACATCTTCCAGACAGATGCCTTTCTCTTAATTCAAATAGCCACCTCTCTAATTCAGGCCCTCGTCACCTCTTACCTGGTCCACTGCAATAGTATTCTAATAGGGCTTTTCACCTCATGTCTCTATCCACTTCAGTGCATTTGCAAAAGTGATTTTCCTGAAGCATTGATCTGGCTGTAACTTCCCTACTTGATACATTCCAGTGGCTCTTTATCACTTCTAGGATCAAATATGAACTCTTCTTTTTGGCACTTAAAGTTCTTTGCAACCTTGTCCTTTCTGATCCTTCCAGCCTTGTTACATACTCGCTTTTAAGGGCAACCATACAAGCCTATTTGTTCTGTACATGTGATACTAACCCTCTTGTCTCCATGCCCATAATTCTCTCTCCTCATCCTGACTCTTAGAATCCTTGTCTACCTTCAAGACTCAGCCAGAGCACCACCTTCTATAAAAGGTTTTTCCTTGTTTCCTTAGCGGCTAGAGCTTTTCTTTCTGAGGTTATTTTCCATTTACTCTCTCGATATCTTATTTGTAATTGCTTATTTGCATGTCATCTCCCTCATTAGTATGTAAGTACTTTGGTGGAAGAGATTGTTTTTACCTTTCTCTGTATCTCCAGTACTTAACCCAATACCTGGCATATTGTAAGTGATTAATAAATGCTTGTTGACTGGTTGGTGGATTGATTTGTGTCTCTTACTTTCCTGGTTTTACTCACTTTACTTCACATCAGCTTGTATGAGCCTTCTCATGCCTTCCTATATTATTTCTAGTCATTGTTTCTTATGGAGTGGTAATCTTCCATCCCAGTCATAAACCACAAGTAACTTGTGTTTCTAGTTTGTTGCTACTATAAAAAAAGTGCTTCTGTGAATACTTTGTGGCATATAGGTCCTTTCTATCTTTGACTTCCTTTGGGGTACATTCCTAACAAGAGGATATCTTGGGGAAATAGCATGGATAGTGTAGCTATTTCCTGAGCACAATTTAAGCACAATTTAAAATACTTTCCCAGAAAGGTTAGATCAATTAGAAACTCCACCAAGAGTTTATTTTAAAAGAATGCTCCAACGTTGACCATTTCCATCTTTTATCGTTGCCAATTTGCTTGGGGAGAGACAAAAGCTCAGAAGGTTAAAAGTTGTTTTTCCTACCTGCATTTCTCTTATTATTAGTACTCTTTCATTTTGTCATTATTAACTTGCAGTTCTTCTTTTGAGAAGTATTCTTTGATCACCTCTCTATTGGGGATGGAGTTTGGTTTTATATGTACTTCCGTTAGCTGTCCGATATCTTAGATCCTCGTCAGTGACATTCGATGAAAATATTTTTTCCCAATCAGTCTCTTTCCTTCTCAACCTAGTTTCATTGATTTTATTAATGTAAAAGCTTTTCAGTTGCACCAAGTAGAAATTATCTATTTTATTTTTTGCAGTCATGGCTTTTATTCGTTGTTTGGGTATGGTTTCAACCCCACTCCCATCTACCCCCAGTCACAGATGAGAAAGATCTCTAATCTGCTTTTATTATTATCATTTTTAAACTGTGTAACTTTTAATAATCAAGTTGTATATTTCCTCAGTTTCCCCAGGAGTTCTGTTAGAAAAATGCTTCTTCAAATAGTTTAGTTTTTCCCTAAGTAAAAATTTCATTTTGATCTATTTAAATAAGCTAGGATAGTGAAAAAAGGAATAATGCATGGTAGAAATGACATTGACGTTGTTAGGTGTGATTAGGCAGGAAAACAGTCTGTGTTCTTAGTTGCCTGATGGAAAGAAGGAAGGAAGCAAGCAAGCATTTGTTAAATGCCTACTATGTGTCAGGCATTGCGATTTCATTTTATTCTCTCAACAACCTTGGGAGGTGGGTGCTATTATTATCCCCACTTTATAGCTGAGGAAACTGAGACAGACAGAGATTAAGTGACACTCCCAGGGTCAACTAGAAAATATCTGAGAATAGATTTGAACTCAAGGCCCAGTATTCTGTATGGTGGTACCACCCATGCATCACTTGAGGGATCAGTTTTATTGATTTTATAGATTATTCAGAATTAAGGACTTAGGTGCTTCATAGTGGTAGGTGAAGGACAGAAAACTTGCTTTGAAACTTTAAAAAACAGTAGAAGAGGGGAAATCAGTTTGCTTGCTTTCAAGCTATACACAGGAAAACCTTTTAAAGCCTGGGTTAATTTTCTCAGATGGTTCTTTGGACCCTGCCTAATTTTTGTTTCTCCTCTGAAGATTTATAGTTTTGAAGTTTCATATATAATGTTTTACAGATTATTATTTCAAAATATGAATTAATACCAGTTGGGGATTGGGGATCAAGGTATTTAGAAAGGCAACTGGATACAAATTAGCCTTCAGCATGATTCCAGAGGACCAGTGATGAAGCAAGCATTGCCTGCCTGCTGGAGGGATGACGGACTCAAGATACAGAATGAAATGTATTTTTGGAGATGGAGAATTTGTTTTCCTTGACTATGCATATTTTTCACAAGACTTTTGATTTTCTTTTTAAATTGGGGCAGAGAAAACAAAATTGAAAAAAAAAGACGAAATCGAGCAAGTAAGTGACAGAGCCAGAAATCAGAAAAAAAGAAAGGAAAATGAAGCCTTCTTAAGAAAGTAATTTCACTGTATTGGCTGAATTGGAGATTTATGGCAGCAAGACAGAAATGGAAATGAAATAATGTTCTCAGGATCCCCTTGTATGTCCTCTACTATTCAGAATTTTCTGGGACTTAATTTTGTTGTGTTTGGGGGCAGAACTAAGTAGAGTATGCTCTGCCCTTTAAAATACCCATCTTCCTTCACAACTCATCTCAGGTCTCCCTTCTAACTTGGGACCTGTCCTCATTAAGTGATACAGCAGATAGAACACCGGGCCTGTGGTCAGGATGACCTGAATTCAAACCCAACCTCAGACACTAGCTGTGTGACCCTGGGCAAGTCACTTAACCCTTGTCTGCTTCAGTTTTCTCATCTGTAAAATGGGGATAATAATAGCATCTTCCTCCCAGGGGTGTTGTGAGGATCAAACAAGATATTTATAAAATACTTAGTGCAGTGCTTGGCACATAGGAAGTACTTGATAAATGCTTATTCCTTTATCCCTTCTGTACTTCCCCACAGTTACTAGTATCTTCTCATTTTTGAAATATCATTATTTGTGTACTACATATTTTCTTATCTGAATACATGTTGTATCCTCATAGAAAGTAAGCTCCACGTGGGCAGGGCTTTCCTCTTGATAAATGTTTTGAATTGGATTAATATAAATTGGATGCACTGCCCATTGTTTTTAATAAGTGACAGAAAAAACCCAGAATTTTTAAAAAGGAATTTCTAGAGCATTCCCTTTCATGGAAATAGCAATATATCATTGCTAATATGGCTCACTCATGACACGTTTCTCTCTTGCAGTAGAACTGCTTGTAGGGAAGTTTGGATTTCCAGCATGCTAGATTGCCAGAAAAGGGAATGCTAAGCTTACTTAAAAAGTTTTTTTTAGTGCTTCCAGGCTCCTGTACCCCCCTCAGGGAAATAAGATTGTATTTCAATCCTTCCTATTAGAAGAGGAATAATAAAACAAGTTGTCTACAACATAGGGTTCTGGGGCCAAATACTTGAAATGTATGTGGAATTCTGTGAACTGACAAAGAATTAACACTCCAAGCTGGCTCAGTTATATATAGAAAGAATTATTTCTCAGATCTTCAATCAATTAGTCAACAAGTATTTCATCAAGCGCCTACTATGTGCCTGGCACTGTACCAGGCATTGGTGATATGAATACAAAGAATGAACCAATGCCTGTTTTCAAGGAACTTACATTCTAATGGGCAGCCAAGAAGTCATACAAATAGATGCATCATAAAGTGACTAAATAGAAATATACAAAGTACTTAAATATAAGATAGTTTGGAGGAATCGGGAAAGGAGCTCATGTACAAGATGGTGCTCAAGCTGTGTCTGAAAGGAAAAGAAGTCTCAGTGAGGTACAGATTAGAAAGGGGTACATTCCAGGAATAGGGGAGGCCAGTGCTTCAAGGGCATGATGGCAGGAGATGGGGTACCATGTGTGAGGAACAGAGAGAAGGCCAGTTTGGAAGTGGGGAATATTGTTTAACAGAACTTGAAAGATAGGGTGGGGCTAGTTTGTGGAAGGTTTTAAAAGTTAAATAGAATAGTCCATATTTTGTTTTACAGGCAATTGGAAGCCACTGGAGCTGGGTGCATAAGGGAGTCGTAGTGGTTAGATCTGCACTTGAAAAGTCACTTCGGCAGCACTGTGTAGGATGGATTGGAGTGGGGAGAGTCTTGAGGCAGGCGACCAATTAGAAAGCTGTTGGCAATAATCTAGGTGAGAGGAGATGAGGGCCTGAATTAAGGTGGCAGCTGTATGAGTGGAGAGAAGGAGTCAGATACAAAGGATGCTGTGAAGGTAGAAATGCAAGACTTGGCAACTGATTGGATATGTGGGGTGAGGGAGAATGAGGAGTCCAGGATAATGCCAAGGTTGCAAACCTGGGAGATTGGAAGAATGGTAGTGCGTTTGATGGAAACTGGGAAGTTTGAATGAGGGGAACATTTTTTTGGGGAAATATCTATCCCGAGTTCAGTTTTGGACAGGTTGACTTTAAGATGTCTCTGGGACATTCAATTTGAAATGTCCAGTAGGCAACTGATGATATATTTATGGCCTGAAAGAGAGGATATTCTTACCTTGTCTTGACTTGTGCTCCCTGAAATTGTTTTGGGGGAGAAAAAAACCCCCAGTAACCGATCCAGCACTTTTCAAGTGAAAACAACATATGGCCTTGTTGGCTGGGCTTCCCAGTAAGAGTGAGCTATTCTGTACATGACATGGACCATTCTAGCCTTTCTTGGTTGTCTTCCATTTTTTCTTTGCAAGAAAAGTAGCTTACTGTTCAGAGGAAAAAGAGTACAAAATCAAATCTGCGAGGCTTCTTTTCCATATCAGAGCAGTCAAAATGTCAGAAGTTTTCCAAGCATTGTATTTTCACAGTGAATCATTTTCCTTTCCGTAAAATTAAAGGGAGGACTAAGCTTCTGATACAGTGAAGAAGTTGCACTCAGCCCCAGAGGAAAGTGATGAAGGATTCTCAGGTTCCAAAAAGACTAAGCATGAAGGATTCTGTTTTTCCAAGGGCACCTTTTTCTGAGTGGTCTGGCCACTTTCATGGACTTTACTAATATAGCTCAATTGCCTCCTCCTTCTGCCCCCATGGCCTCCTTCTCCCAATGCTATATTCATCCTATATCCTCCATTTTGAGGAAAGATCCAGGCCAGGCATCCTTCATCCTCTGGACTTCACCACTATGGCCCTGAGTGCATATCTCCCAAGCCTCGACTCTCTTTTGTGTATGTATTGGTCTTCCCCATTAGAATGTAAGTTCCTTGAGGGCAGGGATTTTTTTGGCTTCTATTTGTAACCTTAGTGCTTAGCTCAATGCCTGGCACATAGTAAGTGCTTAATTATACTTGTTGCTAGAGTTGGAAACTGAGGGAATGCCTATCAATTGGGGAATGGTTGAAAAAGTTGTGATGTATGCTTGCGTTGGAATTCTATTATTATTTAAGAAATGGAAAAGGAGATGGTGTTAGAAAATCTAGGGAAGGCTTATATGAGCTAATCAAAGTGAAGTGAGCAGAACCAGGAGAACATCTCATACTGTGAAAAAATTAGCTACTCTGATAAATACAATGATTCATGACAATACCAAATTACAAGCCTAGTGCTCCATCCACTACACAAAGCAAGCTTCCAGCCAATTCTGCTCATCTTGATCTATATCTTGATATTGGAATCAAATGGCTCTGAAGGAGAGAGTGAGGCTGGTGACTTTGCACAGTCCTGTTTCACTTAAATCCAATTCATTTGCAAATCAAGACGTACCCTTCCTGATGTCATTGGTCCTTTTCAAAAATGAAGGACAAACAACACTACCTCCAACTCTTCCAAAGATCCGTGATCTTTATCAGTTTGAATATTTTCTCCAATGAAGTAGATCCCAATCCATCTATATTTGCCCATCCTATGCGATTCTTATCCACACCCTCCAATTATCCTCCACCTAAAATACTAGGGAACTTATCCACTTTTCCCCCGACATCCCGAGGATACCAGTGGAATATTTAGATGTTCCACCTTTTACCTACCTTACCCTAGCCATGTGACTATCCTATCTTCCTTTTGGAGCATAGAATTCTCTGATGTCATACTCAATGCCAATTCTTTGTTGTCCCTTATTTGTTATATATGGCAGCCCACTCACATCCAATGTGTGCTTTTCACTGCCCTTTGTGTGATTTGCATCTTCAGTTCTTCTGTGGTGTTCCATGTCTTGCAGACATATAACAATGGTTGAAAGTTGATATTAAAGAAGATTGGCTTTTGAGAGGGAGGAAAGCACAACCAGGAAAGTAATATACATTAATAACTATTACCAAGTAAACAGAAAAAACCTCACCCTTTCAATACCCCAGAGAAAATCTAAATCAACCCAGATTATCACCATATGTAAATAAAGGGAAGAAAGAAAGAAAGAAATACAGAAAAATGAATGTAATGTGATTATAATGACTGAGAAGCTTGGCTCTGGAGAAGAGTGGAGAAAATGCATTTTTTAGAAGAAGTGGGGGAATATAGGTACAGCATAGCATATTGTATATATCACCAATCTCAGTTGATATGCTGATTAGTTTTTCCAAGTGGCTTTTTTCTCTTTTATTTTTTTTTCAAATTCCAAAGTCTGGCTTGCTAGGAAAGGGGGGTATATCTTTGGTAATGAAGATGGTAGAAAGGATAAAGATAGATTTATTTTATTTTTTTTTAAGATGGGCTTTTTCTGGGATTAGTTTGGGGTCATTGAAGGAGCCTTGTAATTTCTTGAAGGCAAGTCATCCCAGTATCCTTCTATTGTTTAATTCTGGGCATAATTTTGGTCCCAGATAAACACTGATGGAAAAGTCCTATAAGATGTCTATTAAACTACATGTCATAAGATTGCCAATAGATATTCTTCATCCACTGGGAACTGAAAGATAAAAAATGAGTCTTTTTCTTTAAGGAGTTTATATTCAATAAGTTTTTCGTTTTTTCTTAAAGGCATATCACATGCTTAAACATGCAAAAGTATTGGTAAAAGTGAAGAAATTCTCTGAATTCATTTGATCAAGTCATTATACTTCTCTGGCTTCAGGGGTATGGAAGAGTAGTATAATCTCTTTAGTTGGGTGTCTCTGTCTTCTGATGTAAGGGTCACTTCTTACACCGAGGAGTTGGAATCATTAACAAAAGCATTCTAACCATTGGAGAGCATTTCATGAAAGGTACAATTCCAGGAAGGGAATATATATCCGTGAACACCCATTGGCTTCAGTTAACAAGTTATAAACTTGATATATGGTGCTCTTTTGTTTCTTTTGTTTGAGAAAGAAAGGGGAGGGATTATCCACCTGGCTCCAGGCCCAAGGTCCAGCCCAGGAGGGAGGTGAGGTAGACTGAAGACTTACAGCCTTCATCAAATCACTGTCTTGTTGACATTGGCGAGGTGGTGTTCTCGTATTGAATGCCAAGGTTCCACGCATGGTCCCCATTACCCACCTCCACTCGTTTCTCACACAAGGTCTTCCAGATGTTCCAAAAGGAGAGTAGGTCTTGGCTGTGGAAAGTAGTTAAATCAGCTGTGGTTTCCCCAGTATCCCTGTGGCGCCCGTTTACCAGAAATCCATCTTATGATCCTAAACCAATGCCGAGCGCATCCCTGTAATTGCCTTTGAAATTCTGGGCTGTGGAGCAGGGAAGGCCTCATTGCTAGGAGCACTGGGAAAGTGGGAAGGAAGTCTTGTGAAGGGTTCACTAGCATTCTCTGGTAAACGTGTCATGGGCAGGTAGAATTGTTTTAGCTCAACATTTTTATTAGATACAGTTAATTGGAAGAGCATTATCTATGTCCTGTCAGTATCTGCTTTAACTAGTCCTGAAAAATCCTTCAAATGTTAAGCAGCACCTTCCAATGTCAGCTGCAGGTGGTGGAGATGGGAAGAAAGGAGCTATGTCCTTGTCTCCCTATCTCCTGCGCAATATTTTTGTTTAAAAAAAAAAAACACTGGATCTTATTGTGAAACATTAGGCTGCTGTACCACATGGAAGGGGAATACTTCTTGTTGTGGAATTTAATTGTTTAGATTCAGAGACTACTATAGAAGGTCACCTCTTAAGGGACTGGAATAGAATAGACAGTGGATGAAAAAGTCATAGAGAAGGAAAGTGAGGCTTGGGGCAAAAACAAAGGTCCAGATACTTAGACGTAGAGGAAGGAGTTCTCAATCTGGAGCTAGAGGTCTTGCCTTGGAAGCCATGCCCTTCCACTGTGACCTTGGGTAATATAAATAATAGCTAGAATTATTGTAGTACTTTAAGGTTTGCCAAGTGCTTTACATAGGTTAACTCCTTTAATCGTCATGCCACCCCTATGAGGTAGATGCTGTTATTATCCTCATTTTATAGATGAGGAAATAGAGTTTGAGAGTGTGGAAGTGACTTGGCCAAGACAAAACATGTTTACCAGCTAATATGTAGCTGAGGCAGGATTTGAACTCAGATCTTCCATACTCTAAGCACAGTCTTCTGTCTCCCATTCCACCTAGTTACCTGATAGATCACTTAGCTTCTCTGCGCTTAGGTTTCCTTAACTGTAAAACATAGGGTTTGGACTACAGGATCTTTGAGGTGCCTTCCAAGTGTAGATACATGACTCAATGATACCAATGGAATGAATTGCCTTGGGATGCCTTGGATTCCCTTTTACTGAATGCATTCAAGCAGAGGGAAAATGACCAATTGATCATTCAATAAACATTTATTTAGCAGTTGGTGGTACAATCAATAGAGTGCCAGACCTGAAGTTAGGAAGACTCCTTTTCCTGAGTTGAAATAGAGCCTCAGACAGTACTAGCTATGTGACCCTAGGCAAGTCATTTAACCCTGTTTGCCTCAGTTCCCTCATATGTAAAATGAGGTAGAGAAGGAAATGGGAAACCACTCTAGTGTCTTTGTCGAGAAAACCCTAAACAAGGTCACAGAGAGTTGGACGTGACTGCAAAATGACTGAATAACAACAAAAACATATAAAAATGTACTTGATTGCTATTACAGAAATGTAAGGTGGTGCTTGGTGTTTCAACAATCCAGCTAGCAGCTTCTTTTGGGATGTAAGATCCACCAACAACCAGCACCCAGAAAGCTGCCAACATCACAGTTTCTTTTGATCTGCTTAACTAAGGAAAGCAAGGTGAAGGGGTTGATAAGCTTACTTTAATTCAGCATACACATTATCATTCACTTAGTTCAGGGGAAGAGACCAGCACACTGAACTTCAGAGCAAAATACAAACAAATTACGAACATCAACAGACAGACCCAATAAAAATTCATAGTTACCAACATCTAGGTTCAGCCTGGGAGCTCAGAACAAGGGCTGGCCCAGAGTCACACGCGCCACCACTGCTGAGGCAAAGAGCTCCAAGGAAGAGGAGGCCAACCCCTGGTTTTATATCTTTTTCAGGTCAGGGGTGAGTCACACATGCGACTCACTCAAATGACCTAAAATCGTCACAAAGAGGGGGACTTAAACCCATGTGGTCTAAGAGTCTTTGCTGTCCCAGACATGTAAACTGGGCCCTCCCTGGAGTTAGCCCTACCTTGGGCCCCACCTTAGTTGCCAATCCACACCCACTAAGGTTTTACACCTAATAGGGATTTGGGCCTGGGGCTTAGCACCTAGTAAGGCTCAATGAAATGAGTTGAATTACTCAAAGGAAACAAAAGGCCAACTAAGTGCTAAGAGCCCATTTTGCTTACCAACACACTTGGTTAACTTAGGATTGTCTTAACAAGCTATCTAGAAACTTAAGGGACAGGGACATTTGGTAAGAAGTATGCTTAGGAACCATTCACTTCAATCTGATAGGCATTTATTAAGTACCACCTCTTTGGGTATCCTTTTTGTATGTTTAACACAGTGCTTGGCACATAGAAGGTGCCAAGTCAATGTTTACTGATTGATTGGTTGACCTATTATGTGCCAGGCACTGTACAAAGATGCTGGTGATAGAAAAAGAAAGTAGAAAGTTGCCCTTCCCCTTAAGGAGTCCCTCCCCAGTATACTCTACTAGGAGCATACAACATAAGTGTGTTGTTTCTGGCGAAGACCCAAATTTGTCCTGTTATGGTGCAATAAAGGTCTTATATAATCAAGCAGTCACTTGACTTAAGTCATGGCAAGAAGATACACCATGGGCACAGCTATTCACAGTCTCATATTATGATCTGCAGAATTCCAGAATGCTGGCAGTAGCAGCTTTGAGGAGGCAAATGTTTGTTTCACTAGTCCTAAAGATTTCAGGCCTTATAGGGTCCTCATAATGGTCCCTGCTTCCAAATGGTCACATATCCCAGAGTCTCTACCTGGCCCCAGTTGATCCATTTTGGGGACAGTTGCCACTTTCAGTGTGTTCAAGTCAATTCCTATCACAATTCATCCCTCTGTGTGAGACAAACTGTTATTCCTTTCCTTTCTCCATCCCCACCCAACCCTCAAATGACACATTAGCCCATCCCCAATCTATATTGGCTGTTAGCTCATCTTGAATCACCAGATAATTTCCCTTTCCTTTGGCTTGTTTAGTAACGTCAATATAAGGCCCATAGACTCCAACAGCATGTGCAGAATTATTAGTTACTGTAGCTTTTCCAAATGACAACGATCCAGTCCTTGTGCCTTGAACTCAAGTGAAAAGCTTACGCCACTAAGTTTCTGGGACAGAGTATTCAGCACATAAAAAGGAGGCTCTTTAAAAATGTTTCTTTTATCAGCTTTTAAGAAAACACTTTAACGTGCAATGTATTTGGCTTGTGAGGCTTCTTATTGTCCCTCATCTTCTTACACCAAGCAACAATGACTTTCAGCTGTGATCTCAGTCACAGCTGATCTCTCTGGCCAGTTGGCTTGAGGGTAAAAACCCAGAAAACACAAATCTCTACTCATTATCTGACTCAGGGGAATTCCTGAGCCAGGTTTCTACAGATCATTTAGCAAACAAACCTTCTAACTTGTCATTTAGCTATTTACTTTTTCATTTCCAGGCTCCAGACTCATGTTTTGCAAATGTGAGAATTGATCTGTGTTTGATTTTTTCAAATTTAAATTTCAGTCATTGAATTGAGTCTTGGAGGTCATTGAGTCCAACATGGATCTTGATGGAGGTGTACCTTATCGACATCCCCAACAAGGGATCTTTTAGTCTCTCTACTTGACCATATCCAATGATGGGCACCATACTATTTTTCAGCAATTCATTCGGTTATTGGGAAGTTCTGAGATGTTCTTTCTCAGACTGAACTGAAGTAGCCTGTTTCTATATACCTTCTTGTCGATTTGCTGGGCCAAAGTAGGGGAATTTTACTGTTTGATAGCTCTTGTGGAACTTCCTTCTCATTTCCTGTACCTACAATTCTCTTGCAAAATTACAAGCATCAACTAGAAGGGGAGATTGCTAGAGGGTGCAGACTAGACTTTTTTTTTTCTGATTTCTTGTTTCTTGTGTGAATCATCAGCAGTGATTGAAAACATATGTGGAGAAAGGAATCAGGATTTGGAGCAAGAGGTCTGCATTCAAACCCATCTCTGAAACATTAGCTTGCATATATTTTAATGTCATAATTCTTTAGCCAACTTAAATCCCATGACCTCCTCCATTCTATCTCCGTAACACATAGGGATGGTCACATACTGGAAGCCACCATTCCCCAGAAGTATTCTTAAAAACTGACATTCCTCTCTCAGAGCATAACCTTGCATCATTCCATCTATCCTAATGCTTCACCCACCCAATACTGATTTTCATCATTATCGTACCCTGCAGTCTTTCCAGTACTCTGTCTTCTCAGGCCACCATCCCTGCTCTGACTTTCTACTCCTCTTCCTCAAATATTGACTTTATAATTAGCCAGTTCTACTCTACATTATCCTCTACTCTTGAATTCATCATTGTCTTGTTCTGTTTCTGCTGATTCCTTGACAAGCCTCAGCTGTGAATCACTCCCATCATCCACTTCTTCCTCTCCTACTCATGTGCTGGATGGAGCTGGAGGAAGTCAAACAACTGTGCTAGACTTGTACACTATAATGTTTTCCAGCTTCATCTTCTCTACGGCAAGGTAATCTTTTCATTCCTCACTAATTGATTCCTAATTGATTTATATTTTGTTATGTTTTATTATATTTACATGTTCATAATTATATATTTATATTTTACAATATAAAATACTTGAAAGTCTACCTGCCAAGATAAACCAAGAAACTATATGAACACAATTACAATACATTTTTCATACAAATAAAGTCTGATGTAAACAACTGGAAAATACATTAATTGCTCATGGGTAGGCTGAGCCAATATAATACAAATGACAATTTTACCCAAATTAATCTATTTATTCTCCACCATACCAATCAAACTTCCTTGTATCACTTTCAACAAAAGTTGTTTCAAATCTTTTCTCCTCAGGTCTCCCGTGGCTTTCTTCCCTCTGCTGAATGTATTATTTTATTGAGAAAGTTGAAGCTATTTTCTGTAAACTCCCCCTTCTTCCCTTGTCTTCATTTCAAAATCCCTTAACATTTTCCCCAACTCTTTCCTTTTCTTGACTCTAACAAGTTGGCTAAGGCCAACCCCTCTATATATGCTTTTGAACCATTCCTAATATCTAGCAGAATAGAAGCTCAATCATCCACCCCCTCTTTAACCATCAGTCACTCCCTATCTCTCTCTATGAACATCTCTAACAATATTTAAAAAAAAACACCTTCACTAGATCCTACCACCCCTTTAAGTTATCGTGGTATATATCACTTCTTTTTCTCAACGAAACTCCTAGGAAAAGCTGTCTATATTTGCTGCCATTACTTCTCTTTTCTAGTCTCATTGTTCAACTGAACTCCTCTCTCTAATGACCTTTGAATTGCTCAATCTAATGGGCTCATTGCATTCGACATTATTGACCACTCTCTTTCTTCCTGGATATGCTCTCCTATATTGGTTTTCATGACACAATTCTTTCCTGTTCCTCCTCTTCCCTTTCTAAGCCCTCCTCAGGCTTCTTTGATAGTTCATCGTCCATATCACTCTTCCTAGCCATGGTGTTCCCCAAAGCCCTGACATTATTCTTTATGTTTAATGCTCAATGGATGATGACGACCTATTCCAAAGTCATTATCACACCCCCATTCATTTCTATAAATAAAACCTCATGATTCAATGATTTGTTTGATGCTTCTTTGTCTACACACTCCTGGGTTAGTTCAAGTGTATCTTTCCCATGAAGGGCCTTTTGATTCCAATCTTGGTTCTTTGAAGTTTCATAGACTCCTTTCTGAGGTTATCACCATAATTATTCATCTTATCTTTGTCATTTTGTTGAAATTTAGATAGAAACAATCCTGTGACAAGTCACTAGCCCAATTTTGTTCTTTGATATTTGACATTTTACAAAGTCTCACAGCACTAGATTTCTAATTTTTTGCTATTTAATAAAAGTATTGGGATATAAGCTCAACTTCTGTAGGATCACTGAAAACTCTGATGGGACAACTCTAGTAACAGGTAGAATGATGGAAATAATATACCTTGTCCTCATCTCACATGAATTTGGTGCCCAATAATGGTAAATAACTTTCATAGATTATTTTTCTTGAATCAATTGAATTGAATACAATAAATCCCTGTATAGACCCCAAAATATCCTTTGAAATTCAACAAATAAACTGTCCTGGAAAGAGACTATTATCATAGTACTTATATGCTTTTGGATACCATATCCAATACCAAATTAGATTTTGGAATCTAAAATCCTCTTTTCTCTTCCTTCTTCCCTTTTAGTAAGGGTAGAATAAAATCCCACTGGGCCATTCTCCCATGGGCCAGCTCAAAGAGAGGATTTTCCCATCTATTCTCCACCCTATCTTTCCTCCCCTCCCATCCTAGAAGGGTAGAGAATGTGTCCTTATCTTCCCCCCTCCTTCCTCTGGCTTTCCTTTCCTGTCCCTTCCCTCTCTCTCTTTCTTTTTTCCTTGTAAAAATACCATGTTTATTTCTATTAAGTGTGTTTAGGAACCTAGTAAGGTTTCTTGTGGGGCAGGATGGGGGAGAACAGTACGTAGCAAGAGGTAAGGGCAGCTTTCTTTATCATGTGGTCTCAGAATGCATTTGTGGCTTGAATGATAATGGGTCAGCTGGAGATTCATTTCCCTCTATGTCCTTCCCTTCTGCTAGCTACCCACAAAGCCAACCCATATTGTCTAAGAAGAGTCTGTGGTTGTAATCTTGAAGTCTTGACCAAAAGTTAGTGGATGGAGGGAGAGGCTTTGTGTGATGTTTTCCTCTTCACAGTGGTAGATTTTTGCTTTCAATAGCCCTGAGGATGAGATAGCCATGGTGATATATTCAAAAGAGCTATTTGAAGTAGAGTTCCACTTTTTGTAGTTGCATACTTACTTAGCTGTGATGACTGTGAGCCAATCATTTAGTTTCTTCTGAGCCTTGGTTTCCTTATCTTTTTATCAAGAGGTGAGATGTATGAGTCATCTTCATTCTCTTGGACTTCTAATATTGTGTTGCTGAGAGTTCAAAAGTTTTTCAAAGTTGGGTATGCATGATTTTTTGTTCAATTTTTCTTCATGTGGCCAATTGTCAACTTTCTCCACCTGCCATAGGCACGTCCTCAACTCTCCTGTTCCTCTCTTTCCAGTGACATTCCTTCTGGCATCGAGGAAGATTATCTCTTCCCTCTCTTTCACTGGAATCTGGGCTGGGAAGATTTGGCTAGCCACAACTTGTTACAACAGAAAGCACTTTTAGCTTAGTTTAGAAGTGAAGCAAAGCCCCAAATGAAGTTTAAATTCTTCTCATTGAGAAATTAAGAATGAGTAATAAAATTGTAACCACTCATCAAGTCCCCCAGAAAGTCTAATTTCCCCAGCCAGTTAAATTCTGCATAATTGATTTCCAGCAAAGTTTAGGCCTATAAGACACACTTTTTAATGGCCAGCCATAGGTTTTATCTGAAGAGAAAATAAAGTCATTATAAAAGAATGACAATGCACAGCAAAAAACTAAATCATGAACTGAAGCTAGATAGTAAGCAGTCATTATTGGATCACTTAGAGTAGCTGTGAAGAATATTACTAAAACTGAATTATTTGTTTCCTAAATGGTACCATCTCATCCCTACTACACCTTTACCTCAAATAGATTGATTGCTATATCAATGGATATCAATGCTGTATCTACTGGAATCAAATAAAAATTGCAGATGGACAAATAGTGAAACAAAAATTTGGCCAGGGACTAGAATAAAAACCTGCTGATGTTCAGGGACTTATAATAAATATTACTTTGATGGATGATATGGATGAATTAAGGTGGGGATGGGGAGGAGAGGAGATGTCCATATAGTGATGTGATTTTCTGAGCATCAAAAGCAGAACATCTTTGCATCATCATGACTTTTTGACTTTTGCTCCGAATTACTAATTGAGAGAACCTAGAATTTCTGACATATTTGTGTCTCCCTAATTCCTTTCTATTTCTTTTTTTCTTACCTTTAACTGGGCAATATGGACTTCACAGTTTCTACTGCATGTACCAGCTAGATATTGATGCAATCTTCTAATGATTTTCTGAAAAATAGCACTCTAAAGTTGCTTCTGTGATACTTGTATTTCATGCTTATACTTAGGAGCAATTTCTTCCCTAGTCTTACCATGATGATGGTTGCCACGTATCCTGCTGTGTATAGGTCTTGAAATGTTTTTTTTTTTTTTACAATTTCTGTCAAATACTGGAGAAAATGTATTCATTCTTGATGATAATAGAAGATACCAGCTTCAAAAAATTATACCTCAAACATCTGTTTTTGTATAATTGGTCATCTAGTTAGTTTCATGCCATCAAATTGAGAAAGACCTTTTTGGAATTCCAACCTTACTATTCCCATTTCTTTTTCAAAATCATCTGAGATATCCCTGATGCTTTTTTCATCCATTTTATCATTAGGCACAATTTCTCAAATTTTCAGTATGTGAAGATTTTCAATGTTCTTGGACTCTTCAATTTTTCCCTCTTCAGATTTAGTACCTCCTTAAATTCATCTCTTATTTCGTGTAATCTATATCTAAGACACTGAGGCTAACTAACTGATAGGCCTCAAATCTGTTGGTGAGTTAGTGGGATGTCTATGTCAAATATGAGAAGACTTCCCCTCGTGGAATGGGCATATGAGAACAATTCATTTCAATGGCCATGAAGGTACCACAGAGTGCTTAGAGTCTGGTCAGACATCAAAGATGCCAATGTCGTCCACTACATCCCTGGCTGTTGCCGGATATCTTGACTTTTCTTTTGCCACTAGACTTCGGTGACTGTGGAGGAGAGAATGAGGCTGATGATTTTGTGCAACTCTTCCTCACTTAAATCACAAAAGAATCAAGAAATCATCCCCTGATGTCATTGGTCCTCTTTGAAAGTGAAGGATAAACAACCACCACCTAAGGTCCGTTTCATGAGTGAATACTTTGGTGACTGAAAAGGGCAGAAAAAACACTTTTGTTTGAAAAAACCTGCTAAAATCCACATGTAAAGAAACATGATTTTCAGATAAGATGCAAGCAGTCTGGTTGCCAAAAGAGGCAATAAATGAACTTTTGCATTCAGAAAAAGGCTTAAGTCACCTAGTAAAGGATAGAAGGTAATGCCCCTTGCACATGTAGCTATAAAAGGCAGAAAAAGAACTTTTGTTCAGCAAAAGCTGCTAAAAATCCAAGTGTAAAGAAACACATTTTTTTGAGATAAGATATGACTAATTTGATTGTCAATAGGGCAGTAAATGAACCTTTACATTAACAAAAAAACTTAAATCAGCTTGTAAAGGATGGAAAGTGATATCTCTTTCATATGCGAATAGTTTGGTGTCTGAAAGAGGCAGAAAAACATCTTTTTTTTCTTTAAAAAAAGCTGCTAAATCTATGTGTAAAGAAACAGTTTCCAGATAAGATGTGGGTAGTTTGGTTGCCAAAAGGGGCAATAAATGAACTTTTGCATAAATAAAAAGGCTTGAATCACCTTGTAAATGATGGAAGGTGATGCCTTTTTTGTGAACAGTTTTATGGTTAAAAGGGGCAGAAAAGAACTATGTAATAAAAAATGTATGAAATACAAGTGTGAAGAAACAGTTTTCAGAAGCATTGAATATTAAGGAGACTCCTTTGAAGATGGAGAAATATCGTGAGGCTGCAGGGTATTTCAGTATCTCAGTTCATTTGTATGTAACTGTTTTTAAGGCTTGTTATGGGAGAAATGTCTCCTCTCTGAGTTCGTGTGGTAGATAATTGCTTCCAAATATATATTTACCATAATGCAAAAATTACAGAGGTAAAAACATAGGTTTTATTATTATGCTCAAACATAGGCCTCAGAGAAAACCTGAACCCTCATTAGGATTTTAACCAGAGTTCTTGTAGGCAAAATTACATCAGAGCGACAGAGAAATAATTCTTTTATGTACTGCAATTTTGTACATTCCTCTTAGGCCATAAAAGTTAAAGAGGAGATAGATCCATAATCCCATTTTTCCTTCAGCATCATAAAAGTTGAACAAATTTAATTAAATGGAGTCATAATCTCATACATGACCTAAGGAAACAAACCTCTTCAAAAAAAACTCTATAGGTAAATTAAGTCAGGGCATAGAGTAAACTACATCTAGAGGATTCACAAATTGATTGAGGAGGAGGATTTACATGTTTCCAAGAAGTCAGGAACAGTTGAAATTCTTCCTCTGCCTTCTTATGTTGGGAATGTTTAAGGCTCTCAGTAAATTTTCACATCTTTTGGGATAGGTTTTGGTCAGGTGAGGCTAATATTAAGACAGATTTTTACTTAAGGAAGATTTGTAGGAGGAATGGCTTTGAGTTCCAAATAATAAAAAGAAATAAAAAATTGCCATAACAGATTTGAGAAGTTAAAAACTGAAAAATTGAACAGCTAAAACCTATGAAATGATTCAAAAAGGACCATTGGTTGTGTAACTAACAGAAAAGATGAGTTCGTGAATTATTACTTCACAAGGAAAAGGTTAATCAATGACAAACAGGAGGTTCTGACTTGAGCCATCGAA
This sequence comes from Phalanger gymnotis, assembly GCA_028646595.1. Taxonomy (NCBI): domain Eukaryota; kingdom Metazoa; phylum Chordata; class Mammalia; order Diprotodontia; family Phalangeridae; genus Phalanger; species Phalanger gymnotis. The sequence goes on from CM053623.1 coordinate 350,689,650, forward strand.
AGTAGTGAAGAGCTTGGTAAATAGTGAACAAATTGGGCAGGAGATGGCTTAGCAGAGGACAGAAAATTCAGTGTTGACTGAAATGTGAAGAAGCCAACATGGGGGAAGCTCTGATGAAGAGAAGGCTTCAGCTGATAGTTCCTGATTGGCTATTTGAAGGTCAGAGCTCATTGAAGGAGAGCAGAATCATGGGGCCTTGTCTGCATTTCCCAAAGAACTAGTCTGATAATCTCTGCAGTTCTCTGGCTTAGAGGGAATGGTTAGCCAAGACAATTACATGATGCTTTCTTCACACCCTTTTAAGGGAGATCATGAGTTAAAAGAAGCTGTCATTGCTTTGTTAGCTGATGTTGCTGTTGTTGCTTGTTCTTTGTTCTGGAAGAAGACCATGGCATCAGGAAGATAATGCCACGACTTGCAAGTGAGTTGGATTTAAGTGAGGCAGGGCTGTGCAATGTCACCAACCTTGCTTTCTCCTCTGGGGCCATTTGGATACAGTGGCAAGATATAGATCAGGATGCCTGGAGGTGGCCCCCTTTGTTAGTTCAAGAACGGAAGAGAAGGGGATATTGTTTTTTTCTCAGCTGGAGAATGGCAAAGACAAGAAGGAGAACAATTAGAAAAGCAGTTTTGTGTAATGTGGATGTCCTTGCATAGACCAATAACATCAAAGCCTGTATAATTTTGTAAGTTACCTTAAGCGTATGAGTTTTCCTTATTTGTGTCTCTGTGATGAGTTTCTTTAAGTGTGTGTCTACTCTCCCCCATAGATACTGAGTGCATTGGTAGGAGAGTATGACCCAAGTTTATATACATACTGCTGCATTTGCTTTATATTGAACTCCATGTGATATATTGCTTATTCTTGCTTAGGCTTTACTGTGAAGTAAATGTTTTGTATTTAAATATTAATGGTGTCATCACTGGAAGTGGATGGTCTTGTTTAAATGGGGAATATATTGGTGGGGGGTTATAATTGTGCATTGGACTAATCTAGCCTCCCTAGTTTAACCTCTAGGACCCTCAGAAAGTTTGAGTGTAGCTATGTAGTGATGGTTCTTCTTTGGAAACTCAGATGTGTCAGGATGAGGGCAGTGGAGTGCCATGAGTCAGCTCAGAAGTAAGTGTAGTGAGTTCATCCCAAGGGTGCTACATCAAGTATTACAAGTGAATATAGATAATGTTTTTAAAAAGCAATCTCCCTGCATTTGTTGGCAATATATTGGTTGTATGAATTTGAGCTACACATACAACTGACTAAAAAGAGTATGAATCTCTTATTCGTATCTAACTGATAGGATCTGATTACAATTTTGTTATAATCAGGTACCCCTGTATAATGAAAATATTAATTTCTCCTGTCCATTTCATACAGACTTTTGGTCTGGTCTCTTTAGAAGTTGACACCATCTACACCAAAAAATGTATAGCAGGTAGGGTTGACATTTCTAATTTGGTCAGAAGTGTCCTGATTCCTTTTGGTATGAGAACACGAAATGGGTACCACTCCTTC
>CM053623.1:350691662-350741408 GCA_028646595.1 Phalanger gymnotis
CTTTTTCTCTCTTTTGTTTTTGGGCTGGTTTATTTTATTTTATTTTTATTTTTTGGTCCTGTTTCTTCCTTCGCATGATTCATTTCATTGATCACAGTTCTCCATAACTTGACTAGTGTGTAAATTCAATGCGAAGTTATATGTGGAAGCTATATGGGATTCCATGCCATCTTGGGGAAGGAGGAAGGGAGGGAGGGAAGAAAATTTGGAACTCAAAGTTATGTAGAACCAAATGTTGTAAACTAAAGATAAAAAAAAATGCTACAAAAAAATTTTAAAAAGTTCCTGAAAGGGATTCCAGGAACAATCCAGGAAGCAGAAAAAAAAGAAAAAAAGAATTAATGGATAAAAGATAAATCATAAAAATAATTTCATTAAAAGTGGAAACAACAAGAACTTATCAAAAAAGTTTTGGAATGCAGCAAAAGCAATTTTTGGGGGGAAATCTATATCTTTAAATACATGCATTGATAAAAGAGAAAGCAAATAAATGAATTAGTTTAAAGTGAGAAAAGCAACAGATTAGAAAGCAAAACACAAAAGTAGAAATTCTGAAAATTAAGAGATGAACAAAATTAAAAAAAAACACATTACTTTGATAATAAAGGGCTACAACAATATGTTAAAAAAAGATTAGTATGACCAGATTGAATTCATATCAGAAATGCAAGTCTGATTTAGTGAAATTGTAAACAAAATAGCTCATATTAATGATAAAAAGCACCAGATGACTATATCAAGAGATGGAAATAAAGTTTTAACAAAATAAAGCACTCCAATAGGTTAAACGCATTAAAACTCAAAGGAATAAATGGATCATTCCCTAATGTGGCAAAGAGTATCTATACAAAATCCAAAGCTAGTTCTATCTGTAATTGAGAAAAACTAGAAGTCTTTCCAGTAAGGTTAAGGATAAAGCAAAGACTTCCATTGTCACCATTATACTGGGTAATTCTAGAAATAATAGTTAAAACCAACTAAAAAACAAAACTTAAGGTATAAGAAGAAGTAAAGGAGAAACAAAATTAACATTTTGGGAATTATTTAGAGAATTCTAAAGATTCAACAGTGAATTAGTTGAAACAATAACAATAGCAGGATATAAAACAAATCTATAAAATAATTAGCCCCTTTAGCAGGAAGATGTAGAAAAAATACTCATTCAATGGAATATATTAGTATCTGAATTTATGAAATATCTGTGATTCCATCTACCAGTAGACATAGGTAAATTATGTGAAAACGATTATAAAATTCTCTTGACAAAAGTAAACACTTATCTAGAGAATTGGAAGGATAATAAATGATAAATGCTTATAGTGAGGCTATGCCAATATAATAAAAATTGCCGTGCTACCTAAATTAATTTGCTGATTCAGTGCTGTACCAACCAAACTGCCAAGAGTCTATGTTGTAGAACTGGAAGAAATCAAAACAAAATTCATCTATTAGAACAAAAGGTGAACAATTTCAGGGAAAGTAATGAAAAGAGTGAGAAGAAAAAGGGAATGGAGTAGCAACAGAACTCAAATTATAATACAAAGCAGTAGTCGCACAAATTTTTTGTAGTGGTTAAAAATTAGAAATAATTAGTGGAATAGATTAAATTTATAAAACCCAGAAATAATCCAGTAAAATATCTTAATGTTTGATAAACTCAAGCACTCAGGAGAAAAGCCTTATTGTGATTTGAGAAAAACTGGGTAAGCTAAAAAGGAGTATGGCAAAAATCAGTTTTAGACTAACATTCGTACCATTTCATACCATTGACAAATAAGGTCCAGTATGAAGTTAAGGTTAGCATTAGCTAGAAACCTAAATATAAAAGGTCACATTTTATGCAATTTATGGAACAGGGAAAGAGATACCTTTCATGACTGTGACTAAAAATGGGACGGGGGATATTACAGGAAATGAAATAGACAATTTTGGTTACATGAAATTGAAAAGATTTTGCACAAACTAAATCAACGCTGTTAGAATTAGAAGCTGAACAATTAACAGGGAAAAATCATTGTAGCAATTTTTCTGACAAACGCCTGATAACATGGTTACATAAGGAATGAATACAAATATATAAGAAAAAGAAGTTTTTCCTCAATAGACCAAAAGATATGAAGTTAGCCCTGAAAAGAATCGTTGACAGCCATATGAAACAATGCCTCAAATCACTAGAATCAAAATAAATGTAAATGAGAACAACTCTAAGGTTGTACCTTATATCCATCAGGTTAGCAAAGATGAAAAATAAGGAAAACAACAGTTGTTGGAAAATCTGTAGGAGGACAGGGATACTAATATACTGTTGGCGAAGCTATGTGTAGTGGTACAACTGCTGTTGAAAACAATTTAGAATTATATCTCAAAGTCACTAAACTCCTTTTACCTTTTGGCCAAGCTATACTACTACTTGGAATATACCCCAAAGATAGCAAGGAAAAAGGGAAAGTTTCCATATGCACAAAAGCATTTATGATAGCCTTTTTTTGCAGCAAAGAATTGGAAACAAAATGGATAACCACCCACTGGAGGAATAGCTGAATAATTGTTCATATATAAACGTGATGGAATATTAGTACTCTTTAAGAAAGAATGAAAAGACTAAGCATGGTGGTATATACCCACACTCCCAGCTATCAAGGAGGCTGAAGCTGGTGGATCTCTTGAGTTAGGGAATTCTGAGTCATAGGGGCTAAGCTGGTTAGGTATCTGCCCTAAATCTGACATCAGATTTGTGATCCTCCTGGAAGTGGGGGCCACTAGTTTGCCAGAGGAGAGATGACCTGGCGTTGGACAGAAATGGAGTATGTCAAAACTTCTGTACAGATCAGTAGTAGGATTGGGCTAATGAGTAGCACTAGCCCTTCGAGTCTGGGGGATCCAGTGTTTAAAAAAAATGAAAAGGACTGATTTTAGAGAAACCTGAGAGAATTTGCATAAACTGATACAGAGTGAAGTAAGTAGGACTAGGAAAGCAATTTATGCAATGATTTTAGTGCTGTAAAGAAAAAAATAGCAACTGAAAGGCTTTTAATCAAGTACGTTCTCCGCCTTTGGGCAGAGAGGTGAAGAATGAAAGTTGTGTAATGAGACATACGAGTTCATACACAGCTAATGTGTGGATGTTTTCTGTGTGATTAGATTTTTTTTTTACAAGGGATAGCTTTTATTTGGAGAGTAGAGTTAGGAATTAGTAAAGCTAAAACAAAAAGAAGAAAAGGAAAAACATATGATGCTCCCTCTCTCTTACGTGACATTCAGTTTCCATTTCTTAACTTACATGCTTTTGCATATACACCATTTCTTATGCAAATCAGATAATGTATGTAACCACTTCGTAAGTATTAAAGTACTGGGTAAATTTAGGTGGTACTAATGTTGTTGACAACAATCACATCGGGAATGCATTCTTTCATCACTTCTATCTCATAGAATCCCTAGGTTCTTCAAAGTGCATCTTCTATAATAGACCTTTCCTCAGTCTCCGAGATTATTAGCACTCTATCCTTCTTGAAACTATTCCATGTTTGTACTTACTTGTATACAATGGTGTGCTGGTAAATGTTTAACAACCAGCTCTCCAAAAAAAAAATTATGCCTGACACATTTTCAAAATTTAATCTGCAAGAAAGTAATATTCATTACTTTCTTAAATCTAGACAACCAACAAAACAATTTGTAGTGTTTGTGATTTCTGAAGTATGAAGAGAGCTAGTGCGAACTGACTCCAGCATCCCCTTGCTTATGTGTATGAGATGTATCCCATCCTGTGGAATGTAAGGTCCTTGAGGGCAGGGACTTTCTTTTTTGTCTTTGACTATTTTTTTCAGCACCCAGCATAATTTAAGATAGCTAATAGACATTTAATTGAAATTCTTTTGTGGGGGGTGAATGTAGTTGCAATATGCATTTGAAAATACCTAGTATCATTAAACAGCTCTGTTCTCTCTCTCCTGAACTGACCCAATGTTGATCCCCTGAACTATAATTGAGTATGAGAAATTATCAATAGGTAAAGTTTATTTTTGAAACTGAAGAGCAGGCTAACGTTTCAGAGCAGAATTCTCCACTGTATCTGTTAGTTATTATTTTGGGAGGCTCCAAATTTATGTGGGAAGGAAAACAACAATTTTTAAAAAATGTTTTTAAGCTCGAAACTCTTCCATCTTCACTGCCTGGTGATTTTATTTTGTTTTGGATGTTTCATGGGTTTTGGAAGGTGGACATAGACCATAATTCAAAAAAAAAAAGAAATGCTGGATTACTTTGGGCATTAAAAAGGTTAGGGTTTGGTTTTTGTTTTGTTTTCATTTACAGAATCCAAAGAATGGGGGCTTGACTTAAATATTGTCCCTTCCTCGACCCTGCCTTTGTTTTTATGGTGAAGATTTGTAAAAAAAAAATCAGTCAGCATTTCTTTCCCCACTTCTCTCTGTATCACTTTAGACACTAGTTGGACTGATGTTATTAGGACAGTCTCTACAATAAGAAGATGAATCCGATTGCTTAATGTGGTCTAAACAAGTCTCATTTCTGTTCACCATTTTCAAAAAGGTAGTTAAAAACGGTGGGTGGCAAATCACTGTTGATTGCTTCGGGTGCCAGCCAGCAATGCCTTAGCATTCTCCTTCTTAAAAATGAAGCTTGCCCTAGTGGAGAGAGGGATGGACTTTGAGTTACAAAGAGCTGGGTTCAAAAACCACTTCCGATACTAAGTACCTGTGTGATTATAGAAGTTACTCCACCTTCCTCAGCCTTCTTTTTCTTATTTGTAAAGTAGGGAACATTACAATAACCTGCTACTCTACTTCACAGGGTAACTAGAAGGCTCAAATGAGATCATACATGTGCAACAAAGCACTTTGGATATGTCAAAGGGCTATGCAAATGCAAGTTATTTTTTTCAACTGAATTACCTACCTACCTAAAAGTACATTGTACTTTTTCATGAGTGTCTGGAAACTCCTAGAGGGCAGGGGTAAATGGTATACCTTATTTCTCTACTATCATTTGAGCATGTTTTCATTTATGCCTGAATGTGCCTTCACCCCAATTTTCTTCTGAGATGAATTTTGTAGAATTAAAGGCCTAGTAAGCAGGATTTGTGAGAGGGCCACAAAGCTGGATGTGATGTGTTTATCGGTCTGAACTGTGATCATTTTAAAGGAAAGATACTGGGACTCTCACAAACAAACGAATGAATGAAGCTCAGTCACCTAATATGAAAGCTTTGTGATGCTGACGAAAATGGTTTGACTTGCATACTAGTCATTGTGTTTCACTTTCTTAAGCAAAAATACCAACCAAAATGATAGGAAAGACCTTAATTTAGAAAGGCCAGAGCCACTTACTTCATTCTGGGCCAGCACCAGCTGGCCTTTGTCTTGACACCGGATTCTGATGACTTTGCACGGCTCTGCTCATTTAAATCTCAGTTTACTTGCAAGTCAAGACATCACCCTCATGATGTTACTGCTACCCTTTGAGAATGAAAGACCAATAACCTCAACAACAGTGATCTCATTTGTAACTTCTCTCTCTCCAGAATGTTGCCATGGAGACTTAATAGACCTTGGAAGGAACTTCCATCAGAAACCACGCAGCTGATCATACATGTGCAACAAAGCACTTTGGATATGTCAAAGGGCTATGCAAATGCAAGTTATTTTTTTCAACTGAATTACCTACCTACCTAAAAGTACATTGTACTTTTTCATGTAAAGAAACTATGTGGAGAGTGTAAAAAAAAAAGGACTATGAGCCACATTGGTCTCCCATGTTTCACTTGCTGAGGGGGTAGAGGACTAGGTACTGCTCCTGTTACTGGAAGCTGAGAAAGCAAGGGAAATGGAAACCTTGTGGCATGGAAGAGCTCTCATGAAGTTGGAAGGGGCGTAATCAAGTTGGCCAGTGCTAGTGGACAGAAGTGAATAGAGACCATGATAGATAGGACCAACAAAATCCAGTCCATAAGACTTGTGTTCCCCTTGCTTCCCTGAAACAGTGATGTGGAAAAACCAGTTTTTCTCATAGCTCCTACAATTTCCCTTCCCTCTAATTGGTGGGAGAAGAGGTTGGGGAGGAGGGAGGGAAAGAGATTGAATACCTCTGGTTGTAGCCATCATGGCCTCCAACTAGAAACCTATTCCTTTAAATGCTGATTTGTGTTTCTAAGCTCTTTGAAATTGCTATTAAAGTGTGCGACCATTTATGATGATTTTAGTTCTGGCCTGTAAGTAAATGGTTGGGAAAATGAGAGGGTAAATTAACCAAAAACAGAGAGGAGATTTTCTTCAGTTCAGGGTGCACTCTGTGTGTGTGTGTGTGTGTGTGTGTGTGTGTGTGTGTGTAGGGAGAAGGTGATGGTAAAAATCTGATTAGAAAGAAAATTTCTATCATTTTAATAATATCCCACAGTATAAATCCCTACCGCTTTATGGTGTTTTGTGAACCCAGAGAGAGACTTAAGGAGGAAATGAGCCAGTGCTAGTGAGAAAAGAGAAGTGAAGAATTTGTTTAGGTAGTCACATAGTGGCCACTCAATGCTACAGTTGGTTGTATAGTGATGTGGGTACTTCCTTTACCAATGAAAATTTTACCTTACCTAAACATTAACCAGATGGTTTTTATGAGGTGCTATCACTGAAAAACATCATCCCCTGGTGGCCAACTTTCTGTTGATTAGTCTATACAGGCATAATGAGGCTGGCCTTCAGAGTACAGACAAAGTCTTCCAGGCTAACAGAACTTGTACTTCTCTGAAGATTGAGGGTCACCTCCTCCTCATAACGAGACTAAGGTCTGAGCTAAATTACTATATTGTTATTGGGTTAGTGAGGGATGTGTTTTTCTCTCTCTACTTCCTGCTAATTATTTTTGTTAGAATCTTCAGCAGTTTCCTTGAATGTTGCAATTTCTATATGACTCATTATATTTCTCTAAGGTCAGGTGCTTGAGTACTTAGGTAGCAGAGTCAGGAAGACCTGAGTTTAAATTCTGCCTAAGGTACTAACTATGTGACTCTTTGAATCTCTGTCAGCCTCAGATCCCTCATCTGTAAAACTGGACCATAATGGCATCTCCTTCATAAACACTATATAAATGTTTACTCCTCCTCTTTCTTTTCCTCCTCCTCCTCCTCCTCCAACTAGTAATGACTAGTACTAGTAATATCTTACTACTTAATATTACTATTACCAGTACTCACACTACTACTAATAGTGCTAATTAGTAACACTACTAATACTAGTAATATTATAACTAGTAATAGTAATAACTATTAGTATTGCTACTCAATATTACTATTAGTAGGAGTAGGAGTAATAATAATAATATTACAACTACGACTATTACTACTACTAGTAATAATTACTATTTACTTAATATTACTATCCCTACCATGATTATTACAATTACTAGTAGTAATAGTACTAATTACTAATAAGAGCACTAATAATTAGTACTAGTAATAGTACTAATTACTAATAGTAATTAAAAATAGTACTAATAATACTACTATTACTACTAGTAATTATAATAGTCATGGTAATAGTACTACTAATAATTGTAATAGTCATGGTAGTAATACTAATATGAAGTAATGTTATTAAATATTACTAAATTACTAAATAATATTACTAATTACTAATATAACCAAATAATAATAATGTAAATTATAACTACTATTAGCATTTATTATCTAGCATTAATAACTATATAGATTTTTAATTTGATGAATTTACATTTGGCTTATTTTTAAGAGAATTGGTGTTTTCTTTCCACTTAGATCTGTATCTTGAGTGACTTGCTCCAAGTCAACATCTAGAAATGGTAATAATTCCCATCAATTAAATCTTAGATTTATGAAGTGTTTTTCTCGCCACTGTCTTGTGAGGTGTATAGCATAAGCACTATATTTTGTAAAAAAAAAAAGAGAGTTAAATAAAATGGAACCCAAGGTTCCTAAATGCAAGTTTCTTTGATCTACATTTTGCAGATGAGGAAATGGAGGTGGAGTTGCTAAAGGACATACTATCAAAAACAGGGCAAGCAACTAATGGATACAGAATTCAAACCCAACCCTATCCTAACTCCAAGCCTGGGGCTCTTTCCACTGTACTAGGAAATCTCCTACTGTCTGGAAGATGAACTCACTGAGGAAGAGATTGATTTGGGTGAATTTCCCTCATGAGTGAATGAGAGCTGATTAATGAAACAGAGCTTCCTTCCTTCCTTCCTTCCTTCCTTCCTTCCTTCCTTCCTTCCTTCCTTCCTTCCTTCCTTCCTTCCTTCCTTCCTTCCTCTTTCCATCCCTTCCTCCCTCCCTCCTCCTCCTCTTCTTCTCTCTTTCTCTTCCTCCCTCCCTTCATCAAATTGGGGCAAATTTCTTGCCACTCAACCTCTAGTGGCTTCCCCAGAAGTAGCTTTGTGCTAATTTCACAAGATCTGTATATCTGTTCCATCCCTGCCATGGAAGGGAATATCTTCCCAACTTGAGCTGAGTGAATTTTTGATGCCACTTGCTTTGTAAGTGATTTGTGGTGTTGCCCATGGGGATTTAGGGCCCTGTAGTGAGTGCTATGCATGATGCCTCTTCCTGGGTCAACCTTCATCTCAAGTGTGGGAATTTCCTACTCAATGCTGAGAAGGGCATGGGCATGAAGGAGGGCATGTCTAAGACAGAGACAATGAGGGCAGGTTGCCTTAAGGAGTTGAGCCAAACTCACTATAGACTAATGTGTCTCATGAGATTAATTCATAGAAGGAGCCTGAAAGAATTGTTTTTCCTTTAAATGGTGCTAAGTTGCTTGAGGCTGAACCTATGATCGTTGAGGAGGTATTTGAGAGGCAATTTGATGGAAAGAACAGAGGGATGGCTTCAGAGCCAGATCTGACCCTCCTTAGCTGTGTGAATCTGGGCAAGCTAGTAACCTCTCTGAGTCTCAATTTCTTCATCCATACAATGGAGACAATCAGAATGCCTCCTTTCCAGGGCTGGTGTGAGGAGCACATGATGTGTTTCCAGTACTTTACAGATCTTCAAGTCCTATAGAAATGTGAGCTACTATTATTGAAAGGTTTCTGAGACTGGCCGGACTTGTTCCTCTGAAAGATCTATTCTTGAGCAGAAACTATTCTGCCTGTCATGCCTACATGCAGCCTTAACCATCTGCCTGAGTGTAGACTTCCTTCTGGGTAACCCTGTCATCAAACGCACATTTTACCATCTTATTAGTTTTTCATGGCAGGTGGGGCTTTATACTGAATCCTGGCAAAGTTCAGGGCTGCTCTTTTCTTTGCCCAGAGGGTTTTCCTGCAGTGGCAGAGAATGATCCAATCCTGCTTCTCTCATGGCTTGTATTAAATACTATTTTCCCTCCTCTCATGCAGTGGAGGGGGTGAGGTAGGTAATTTTTGGCAAGACATGGAACAATGACCTAATAACTATCCCAATTCAATAAATGGCACCTGGAGACTCCCTGTGCAGAGGAAGCTGATAAACTGCTTAGTATTAAAAACTGTAAGCAGATCTTATTTGTATGAATCTCTCATAACTCTTGAAAAGTCAGGCTGGCCCCAAACTAGTTTGGAAGAACTCAAGAGGTAATTGGAAGCAATGAGACTGGGGGCACCATGGTGGGATACAGGAGACTCCAGGTTCTAGTGCTGGCTCTATCCTACCTCATAGTGAGAGTTAGTACCAAGACACATGATCCAGTCTTGTTGGAGCTGATTGCCTGAAGCATGAGACTCTCCCCACCCCATCCCCTCCAGGAAAGTTCAGTGCCAAACACTCCTCTTGTTCTCTCCTGCCTTCTTCACATGCTGTTAGATTATTTGTTCCCTTTCTGCTAACTGTTCCTACTCCCACTCTTTCCACAGAAATTCTGCCTCCCACCTCTCTCACCAGGGGTCTAGTCTTACTACTCCAACTTGCCAAATTCAGGGGGAGAAATTGACAACTTTTTACCTCCTTGTTTGCTTGAGTGCTGACCAATCAATTGCCTGGATCCCCCGATTGTCCTACCCTCTCCTCTTTCCATCTGTGAGTCATTCTCCTGAATCACTTGTACACGTATATGTTGATTTTCTTTTGAGTGAATTTTTTTCAATCCTTAAAACACTATTTCACTTCTTTCACTTACTCTGCCCTTTATTTTTCTACTATACCTTTCACTTCTAGATTTTTAAGCCCAGTAGTGTTCTTTGTGTAACAGTGTGTGTGTGTGATAATTAAAGAATAAATGAGAGAAGCTAGGTGGGACCATAGCACATAGAACACTGGGCCTGGAGTCAGGAAGACTCATTTTCCTAAGTTCAAATCTGGTCTCAGATACTTACTAGCCATGTGACCCTGGGCAAGTCACTTAACCTATTTGCCTCAGTTCCTCATCAATAAAATGAGCCAGAGAAGGAGATGGCAAGCTGCTCCAGTAGCTTTGCCAAGAACACCCCCAATGGGTTTATGTCAGACACAACCAAAACAACTGAACAACAAACAACAACAAAGAACAAAACAGTCTCTCCTATCACAATTCATATCCTTGAGTAGCCTTGGTTACATAAAACCAAAATTTTTGTTTCTTAGCTTTTAATTGTTATATGAAAGTAATTTTCTTTTGTTTGGCCATTTTACATATTGAAAACCCTTCTCATCTCATTTCTTTTGAAAGAATAATTCAAAATCTTTCTTTTTGCTGAATAGCCAAATATTTATTACATACAAACATGGAATAGTCTTTTGTGCTTTTAATTGTTTTTTCCTACAATGAGAAAGATTGTTTTCTTGGTACCTGCAAAATTTATTAGCTGCAGTTTTGGAATTTGACTATCATGTTTCTGTTACTTAAACTAAGGGTTTCTATGAACTAGCATTTTATGGATTCTCTTAATATGTACTTTGCTGTCTGCTTCCAGTATATCTGGGTAATTTTTCCCCCGTATGATATGATGCAGTATGGTAATCAAGTTTTCCTTTTTACGAAATTTTGCTGGAAGATCAAAATATGTAGATTGTCCATTTGTATCTCGTCTCCAAGTCTGACATTCTTATTTTGAAGGACTTTTATATTCCTCTTTCCCCCTCCCCCCAGGAACCCTGTTTCAGCCCCAATCTAGGCCACTTACCTCCTAACATCTCTTTTGAGACTTACTAGGGATATCTGTATCAGCCTTCTGCCTATTGGTTTCTGTCATCACCTTGGTGTCCCAAATCAGTGGGATCTAGGCCATCCACAGAGGGCCTCTTTGCTTCAGGGACTTCTCTGAAAGCCTTTCTTGGATGTGACTCACTTTGAACTTCCCATCTTGGCTTACTGTGAGATAGTCCTGCTGGCCTGTAATGGATACAACATCAACTGCCAGTAGATTGGACCTTGAGGGAGAATCCTGAATGATCTAACCACTTGCCTCTCTCAGTGGGCCTCCCACACCACTGATGTTCTGGCTGTATTCATTCTTCAGCAGGAGTATATTTCCATTCCCTCCATACTATCCCCATACCAGTGATTCTGAACAAAAGTACAAACTCCATTTCCAACCACCTGCTGCTTAACTCCCAACCCTCTCAACCCTATCCCTCTAATGTCTTGCTCCAGATCTGTCCATTCTTTCCACTGTGCTCTCTGGAATGCCTATTCCATAATGATTAAACTTCCTTTTCTCTTAAGCCTCTTCCTTTCTTCTTCTATCTTTTGATGCTCTATAAGACCAAACTCCTTTCTGATAATAGCCTTTCCATAATGGCTACACTTTCATTCAACACCTCCATCCCCCAACCCTGAGCTTACTGGTCTGGTTTGTACTATTGTAATAGCCTTCTGCCTGGTTCTGCTGCCTCAACTCTCTCCCCTCTCTTTTCCATCTTCCACTCAGCTGCCAAAATGAGTCATCTCCTCTACCCAACAAACTCCCAAGAATTTCTATTATTTCAAGGATCAAGCAAGGCAATTATTTATTCAATATGCATCAAAATGAAAGCTTGTTCTAAAATGAAGTCACTGGTCCTTTTTGCTCTGTAACAATAAGCATAGATAGAGCTAAGTTTTCCCAGACCATCACAGAGCAAACAAGTTTATTTGTTCTCTTTCAAGGTTAACTTTAAGAAAAGAAATCACTTTGTCCTGAATGTATATTAGAATGTTATGCATATATTAAAAATAATAAATTAGTTACCTTAGTCCTATTATTTGTTTCTATAAATGATTTCTTTGGGCTGTGTTTTTTACCTTGATAGAATGGGAGTGTTGGCAGAATTCTCTACTATAGTTTTTTCTCTGAGAGTGCGATTGTCTCTTTAAGTTGTGGAGAGAATTTGCTGACCTCAACATGGTTATACTTGTCTTTCCTTGTATGTCTCTGAATTTTTTTTAAAACCATGTGTCTCCACTTCAGCAGAAGCCCATCTATGAGTGCAGACATAGTTACCTACTAGGAGATGCATCTGTAGCCCTGAATGGTTCAAGGGAGTTCCAGTTCCCCTTAATGAGACCAATGTTATTATTCACTCAAGATGTCTAAGTGCATGTAAGAAAAAGAAAAAGCTATAATTTGAAAGATGAAGGGAGAAATCGACCACTCTCCCAAATTTTACACAGTGGTTTTTTCTGAACCATTCTAGAGGAAGTTGAATGTTAAAAGGAAAAGACAAAGATGGGAAGCACTCTTTAATTGGTCCAGAGGAGCTATAATGGGGAAAAAAGCAGGGAAAAAGCAGGGAAAAATCACACCTAAATTTGATTTTGTAATCTTGTTTATGTTTGATGTTAGCATAAGCATATTTGAAAAACTTCCTCTCCTCTCTTCACCCCTATCCCCCATTATTTCAGGGCCTTGAGTTTGAAACACAGAAGGAAGTCATGAGAGTTTTCAGTAAGTGGATTTAAGCTTTCAAAATTGCCTGGTAATTTAGTCTACTTTCTTCATTCCAGGCTGGTCACTTGAAGTAAAGAAAGAGAGATACCAAATTATGCATTAAAAATTTCTCCCTTGCTTCTGAGAGTTATTGTTTCATATATAAATTGAACCTGTTGACTAAAATGGAGTAAAAAACAAAAACAAGGGTTTTTTGGACTTATGATGGAGTGTTAAATTGAGAATTAAAGAAGTCCAAAAATTTGTACCACCTTCTGAGACTCTTTACTGACCCTCAACTGTCACAAAGGTGGAAATTGAGTACAGGAGCTTCTCAAACCTCGTACTGACTCTCCTTAGCTCCTATGTGAAAGAAATGGATTGATGTCTTTATTGAGTTTCCTAGAATGGGGGAAAAACTTCTTATTGCTCATGGCAGAACTGTGGAGCCCTCTGAAGGTTTTGTACATTCATCTTTAAGCTGGAATTTCCCAAAAATGACCATAGTGGTTTCTTTAAATTTCTGATTATATGTAATTTTGTTTGAAAGATGTACTTATAAAGATGTAACTACACAACTGATCAAAATCCCAAATGTTATAATGTGGAATGCTTAAGTCGTGCATATTTAAATTACATCCTGACGTTTTTAGAATTAATCTGGTCGCTAGTGAAAAGACCTTGAGTAAACCAGAGTACCTAACTGTAGAAACCTTTGGGAAACAATTTTTCTGTGAAGAAAAAAAAAGATCAGAAAGGAGAATATGATAATTAGAAATCGGGCTTGGATTTCAAGTTTCTGATTAGTTGTAAAATTTCAGATTATAGTGATTACTGATATAGAATCATTGGGTAATAATGGCAATTATTGGATATTTTGCTACATAAAGGTATGGCAAAAATTATTAACTAATTGATAAATCTTTCTTGGATTTGTGTGATTTGTGTAAGTTTTCGGTTGTTGTAAGATGTTGATATTCTATGTTAAAGGCTTTTACTCTTCAGATCTAGACTCTAGATTCTCCAATGCAGAGAAAAAAAAAACTGTCTAGGTGTCTGCTCAAAGAAAACCTGATCAGGCACTCCCAAACAGCACTACTGTGAAGTGTCAGGAATATTAACCTTGATTCTACAGACTCCATTTTAAAAGACTTGCTCATCCAGAAGTTTCTATTATGCAGATAATCCTACGTCAGAATCATTAAGACACTTTAGTTAGTTATGTCAAAGCTATCCTAAGCAAGTGGCATTGTTCTTCTGTAAGTATATATTAATTTCAAATCAAGTCAACAAACATCTTCCTTTGTTCCTTCATTCCTTCCTCCCTTCTCTTTATTTCATTCTTTCTCTACTTCCTTTCCTTTCCTTTCCTTTCCTTTCCTTTCCTTTCCTTTCCTTTCCTTTCCTTTCCTTTCCTTTCCTTTCCTTTCCTTTCCTTTCCTTTCCTTTCCTTTCCTTTCCTTTCCTTTCCTTTCCTTTCCTTTCCTCATTTCTTTCTTTGCTATTTCCTTTGTAACATCCTAGAATATTTTTATTCTACTTCTGTGATTGTTATTTTTTCTACTGATGTTTGCTTCTGAATGTGTAATGAAAGAGACATGGATGATTGTGGGAAAGAGAGGTACAGCAGGAACTTACGACAATAAGGAATTAAAAGAGCAGGAGCCACTTACAGACCATCTACCAGCTAACACATAGAGATTTTCTTGGCCACATCATGGAAAGGATACTCAACAAGTGTACAGCTTTGATTTAGTCAAACGCTGCTTCCTTTCCTCTGTGTTGTCCATTCTGGTACGATGGCCAGAAACCTGAGGAGTCTCTTGCCTCCTGGTGGGCTATTTTCATAATTATACTAGAAGGAATCTATTTCAATGGACTGAGCCTTGGGCTCCTGAACCAATTAAGTCTCAAGAATGGTTTCATAAAAGTGAGTCTAGTCTACATGGCAGATACTACTCCTACCAAAAAGAAAAAGAGTAGAAGGTAAAAAAGAGTAAAGGAAAAAACAGTAAGTGAACTTGAGGAAATGAATTAGTATGGATGACCCCAAGGCTCTATATCCATCCCATGACCTGATTACCCCAGCCTTTCCTCAGAACATAGAGAGGCCTTGGTATATCTCATACATGTAAGACATGTAGATTTGAAAAATCCTAGAAAAGAAACCCTTAGTAAAAGTTACCTTTTCACCCTGGACCAAGTTTAGAAAATGGAGATTGGTTAGGAAAGTTAAAGAGTCAATTTGGATCCAGAACACAGTTTGGATGGGCAAGACTCACATCCATATGGATTGGTTGCTATCCTTTATACCTAGGAGGCTCTAATTGCGTCTCTTTTGCTTTTACCCCTAAATCCAAGAAGTAGCCCTCTATTTTTTCATTTTATATTTTATTGCAATGGAGAGTAGCAAAGAGGAAATGGTGAAAGAGAGAGGCCCCATATTTTTGCTCCCTTGACATGAGTGACTTCATTTTAGAACTAGTTTCTATTTCAATTTGGACTGAATAAGTCACTAGGTTTTGGGTGTAGTGTATAAAAATTCTGCTTTCTATGCTACTTGGTGAAAGTGGAGACAGGAGAGACACAGAAATTTATTTGTAGACTTCTTGTTATTTTGTCTTTCAGAGAGGCTTTGCTGTAGACTTCGCATATCCCTGTGTCTTTGAATAACCTATTTTTTTTTCTGATGTGATGGTCTAAATGGTTTTGTTTGGGCCATGTATTTTTACCACAACCTATTTAAATCTTTGATTATTCTTCTGAATAGTTCTTGAGGTTCTAAGATTTGAAACTTCAGGGGGTCTTGCAGAATTGGGGAGATTTTCTCTGTCATTGTGGGATTTTGACAATTTTCTTTGTGGCAAAGTACTTCCCCACTGTTATCACCTTTTTTCATCAAACATATGTTACTTTATGCTCTACAATTAGCTTTATACATATCTTAATCAGTCATGCTACTGATTTTTCTATGCTGTCCCTCCTGAAGATAAACTTGCCCCAATCCTCATTCAGATGACCTTGTGCGATTGTGTCCCATCTCTAGCCTTGACTTCTTGTGGTCTGTTTTCCTCCGTGGATGAGATACTGTTAAAGGGGAATGCTGATGGGGCCCTGTAGCAGTTTCTATTCTCCTTTCCATTTTTAACTTCCATTGTTTAGCCAATGGGGACTGCTCATGGAAGGGTCTTCCAGCACACAGTTGAGAGTTAGGCTCCATGAAGCCTTTGTACTCGGGTACCTTCTCTCTATTTCTCCCTTTTTATGAGTAGATTTTTATTCCTGTGCTATATTAAACAATTATAATCTGTGTTCCATATTTGGGCTCCCAGCCTTCTGTTTTCTTGTCTCACTAGGATCTGTATTATACCACGGTGACCATTTCTCTTTCTTGTGTCTTGATGCTGGCCTGATTTGTGGCTTCTCCCATGACACTGCCAATGGTTAATTCCAAAAATTGAGTGTTTAAAATTTCTGTAGCTAGATGGGATCAGAGGTTCATCTTGAGTCAGTGTGCAGGCTGTGAGAATCAGGAGAGGCTAGGGTTAGAAGAGTCTGGGAGAGTCAAAAACACAGCCTTGTGAGCTGGTCTTAAATTTTTCTGTAGGAATTACCCTATGGTGGAGTATTTTGATTTTCCTCTTGTCATTTTGAGTTTTCTGTACTTTGGGGCTTCTTATTTGTATCATTTGGGGTGGTAAGGGAAGACTTGCTCTTAGGGAACCCCACAGTTTAGCATCTTCCCAGGATTCTTCCACTTCATTTTTAAAGGTTGGGGAGTTACTTTATTGGAGTGATTGCTTTTCCCCCAAATATAAAGTTGTATCTTGAATGTTAAATTCATTTTCAACATGGAAATTGCTGGCAGGCATTAATCACACTGTGATGTGAGAGTGAATTGCTATAGAAAAATGTTCGATGACACTAAGGAGCAGAGAATTTCTGGTCCATCAAAGCTTATTTTCAATTGCTTTTCTTTATAGATTGTCCTGTTACCAAATTGGCCTTTTTGCTATTCCTCCTCTTGGGTATTTTCTCTCTCATCTTCATGCTTTTGTATAGGTTGTCCTCTCTGTCTAGAATCCCATCTTTCCTCAACTTTTCCTCTTATGATCACTAGTTTTCTTCAAAGCTTAGTTCAGGGGTGGGGAACCTGCATCCTCAAGGACACATGCAGCCCTCTAGGTCCTCAAGTGTGGCCCTTTGACTCAACCCAAACTTCATCAAACAAATCCCCTTAATAAAAAGATTTGTTCTGTAAAACTTGGATTCAGGCAAAAAGGCCACATCTGAGGATCTAGAAGGCCACATATGGCCTCGAAGGTGCAAGTTCCCCACCCCTGGCCTAGTTCAAGCACCATCAAATATGTAAGGCCTTTCTTCATACATTTCTCTGTCTTCTGTGAGTATCTCCCCCTGAGATTAACTTATACTAACTTTGTATATGTTTTGAATATATTCATAAAGACTATGTTATTTTGCTGAAGAGAATGTAAGCTACTTGAGGACAGGCACTGTTTAATTATTGTCTTTGAGCCCCCAGCACCTAGCAAAATGATTATCATGTAGTAGACACAAAAAAGTTTTTTGATTGATTGATTGACTGCAGTTGTCTAGAGGATGGGCTCTTGATTCAGAGGACCTGGATTCAAATCCTAACTCTATCACTTAATACTTGTGTAGACTTGGACAAGTAACTTAATCCCCATGGACCTCAATTTCCTCAAGTATAAAACAATAGTACTGGACTAATGTCCTAATAGATCTCTTCCAGCTTTAGAACCATGACTCTATGATCCTATTCCTTTTTGTGGTGCCTGATTCATTAATGATTGATTCTATTTTTTTTCTTTTCTATCTAAAGGTTTCCAAGTGCCCTGGGAATAATGATTAATCTTACACTTTTGGAAAGCATAGTCCGAATGATAATAAATTAATGAAATGACAGAAAGGAGTAAAGCAACAAAAATACAGCTCTCCTTGGAAGTTATAGGGGACCAAAATTTGGCATGATGTCAGGAACATCTTCCTAATAATTAGAGTTGTTCCAAAGTAGAATAAGCTACCCTACATGATGCTAGGTTCTTTCTAACAAATGGAGGTCTTTCATTTTTCAAATATATAGAGAATTGAGTCAAATTTATAAAAATAAGAGCCACTCCCCAATTGACAAATGGTCAAAGGATACAAACAGTTGCTATCTCTAATGATATGAAAAAGATGCTTTAAATCCCTGTTGATTAAAGAAATGCAAATTAAAATAACTCTGAGCTACCACACCATGCCAATCAAATTAGCTAATATGACAGAAAAGTAAAATGACAAATGTTGGAGTGGATGTAGGAAAACTGAGACATTAATGCCCGGTTGGTGAAATTATATATTGATTCCACCATTCTGTAGAGCAATTTGGAACTGTACCCAAAGGGCTATAAAACTATGCATACCTTTAACTGAACAAATAGCACTACTAGGTCTGTATCCCAAAGAGATTTAAAAAATCTAAAAGGAAAAGGATCTATATTTACAAAAATACTTATAACAGCTATTTTGATGGTGGCAAAGAATTGTAAATTAAAGAGATGTACATCAATTGAAGAATGGCTGAACAAATTGTTTGTGATTGTGATGGAATACTATTTTGCTATAAGAAATAATGAGCAAGATGCTCTCAGAAAACCTGTAGAGAATTACATGAATTGATGCAAAGTGAAATGAGCAGAACCAGGAGACCATTGTACACAGTAAAAGCAATATTGCACGATGATCAACTGTGAATGACTTGGCTATTCTCAGCAATACAATGATCCAAGACAATTCTGAAACACTTCTGATAAAAAAGCTGTTCATCTCCAGAGAAAGAACTGATGGAGTTTGAATGCAGATTGAGGCATACTTTTTCTTTACCTTCTTTATTTTTCTTGTTTTTTTGGGGGGGGGGTGTCTGTGTTTTCTTTCACAACATGACTCATGTAGAAGTATGTTTTGCCTGACTGCACGTATATAAGCCATATCAAATTGCTTGCCTTCTCAATAAGGGAGAAGGGAAGAGGGATGATATTTCCCGCCTTGGTACCCTGTAGAACTTTGAAAATCTGGATCAGAATTTCTTAACCACTTTTGTGTCATGGATTCCTTTGGCAGTCTGGTGAATCCTATGGATCCCTTCATGAAATGACATTTTTAAACAGTTGAAAGAAATGCCAAATTTCAACAATAGGCTAATGAAAATAAAGATATAGTTTTTGCCTCATCCAAATTCATGAATCCCCTGAAACCTATCTATGGTCCTCTGGGTGGGGTGTGTGTGTGTGTGTGTGTGTGTGTGTGTGTGGTGTGTTTCAATTTCTCCCAGGTTAAGAACACTTGATCTGGAGGAAGTCATCTAGCTCACTGTGTTGAGTCTTTTTGGAGGATATGAGAGAAACAAAAAGTCTGATAGGCTGAGAAAGTATAATTTACTTCAGTGGAAGAAGGGCTTACACCAGCAAAATCATGGAAGTGAAAACATACTAGCATCTTTTAGCTATGACATGTTTTTGAATATTATTAATAAACTGAGTCTCTTGACTAGCTCACAGCATTTCACATAAGGGGAAAAGTGATGGATTTAGAACTGGACACCCTGGGCTTGGATTCTTGTTCCTCTTGTTGTGTGACCTTGAGGAAGTTTGCCCTCCCCCCCTTCCATTTTCTTTGGATAGAATATGGCAGTTGGGCTACAGGATCTGCCAGGTACCTTCCAGGTATAATGACCTATGATTCTAAAGCCAGTAACAAGCCTTTACTAAACAGAAAACAGGCAGCAACAAACAGCAAGACAGAGGACTGGATCCCACTCAAGTGTTTGAGTCACCGACCATCCATTCTGTCAAAGGGCTCTGGAGACACGCAGAGCTGCCAAGCTCGAGCTGAGCATGAGAGCAGCTGGGTGTAATTTTGGATTTGAGCCTCAAACTCAATTGGAGTGATGTGTTTATCACTTGCATGTGCACTGCAGGTGTGTGACATCACTTCCGAGAACTGTCACTGGAGCCTGCCTTTAACCCCTTCCAAGCCAGGCATATTGTGGGCAGATGCTGCCCATGCCCTTGAATGCATCTTTCCAAACAAGCTTTTGGGGAGAAGCCAGCTATCTCTTGAGCCAGACCTTTGTCCACAAGGAATAGCAATTGTGAGCCTTGTCAGGAAGTTGTATGAAGATGGAAATGTATGAGGAGGGTGAGCAAGTCAAAAACCACCATGTGCCTTTTAGTGATCCATATGGCAGAAGAACTAGGAACATGGGGAGCCTCTGCTTGTTCAGAATACAGTCACACCTCATATGTTCAGAATTTGGAATAATTTGGCTGCTGGCTATTCTGAAGTTTCTCTTTCTAATCTAAGGAGAAATCCTAAGCAGAAGGAGGATTTTCAAGGAAATCCAAAGTGAAGATAATACTGTAGGAGGGATGTTTAAACTATCCTAGTGAACCAAATTTTTTTGCATTTTATTCTGAAATTAGGTCCCTAGTATAATATGAAAATGAATTTATGTAAATAAGATGTTAGTGTCTATGTGTAGATGAATCAACCTATCAATAAACATTTAATAAGCACCTACTGTTTCCTAGATGCTAGGGATTACAAAGACAAAACAGAAGCAGTCACTTCCTTAAGAGAACTTACATTCTGTAGGAGGAATAACATATCTACATTTAAATTATCTGTCTTTTGAGTTATCTATCAATCTCTATCTTTCCATCTATCCATCCATCTCTATCTTTCCATCCGTTTATGTTTCTATGTATCTATGTATCTACCTAATCATTCCATCCATCCACTAATCTATACATACATACACACACAAGAAGTACAAAGTTATTTCAGGAATGAGGTGTTGTAGGCAGCTAAGGAGAAGAGGAATAGCCTCATTAAGGTATAATGTGTGAACCATTCCTTTTTTTGCAAGGCAACCATGGTTAAGTGACTTGCCCAAGCTCACACAGCTAGTAAGTATCAAGTGTTTGAGGTCAAATTTGGACTTGGCTGGTGCTCTGTCCACTGCTTGAATTGTTCATTGAAGAAATGCTAGGGATTCTAAGAGGTGGAAGCGTAGCAAGATCACTCTTAAAGTTTAGGGCATAGCCTGGGCCAAGGCACAAGGACAGGAGAAGCAATATCTCATGTGAGTTATAGTAAGCAGGTTCATTTGGCCAGGCTGTAGAGTGCGTGGATGGAGGAATGTACAAGAAAGCAGGAGAAGTCAGCTGGAGCCTGATTATGAAGGGCTTAAATGCACAGCAGAGCTTTGATGAGAAATATGGGGAGTAAAGCAAGGATGCTCCCTTCCCTGACATTACTTGACAGTTTTGGAAATGTTACCAAGAGTAATAAACCAAGAGAAAGAAGGCTTCTACACAGCACAGCGGATAGAGCATTAGTCTTGGAATCAGGAAGACTCCAGTTGGAATTCTGCCTCAGAAACTGGTTGTTTGACTCTGAGCTAGTGTACCCCAAAGTACCCTAGCCCACCCAGGATGGCCTGCTAGCACAAATTCTTTGATCTGCTTTTAAAGGGCTCAAAAATCTTACTTTAATTACATTTGCTAGTTCACAGGAAAAGTCAGCACCTCGAATGTGGAGAAAATACAAGCAGAGACATTAGCACAAAGACCGACAGACAGGGCTCCAATTTCTCTGAACAAGGCAATACAACCACCTACGTACACTATTGTATGGGGTAGCATCAACAATGTCTGAGCAGTCTGGGGAGCTCTTAACAAACGGCTACTCAGAGTCCTATCCAGGGAATCAAAAGGACTGTCTCATAAGCAAACGCTCACTCCAAGCAAAATGCCAATCTCTCAGAATATATACACTTTCAGCTAATAGGCTCAGAGCCAGAAGGCATCACAACCCTCATGACTCAGTGCCTAACTAGCTTACTACCAAAAGGTATGGAAGCCTTCCTATAAGCAAGCCTCCCCTAAGCAAGCTCCCCCTTAGGCAAGTCCCTCCCCAGGTGGGCTGTATGTTACTCAGGATCTATCACAGCTGTGAGCTGGACCAGAGCTCAAAGCAGCAAGCCTATTAATGGATGGGGAAGATCTTCCTACTAAATTAATATTACAGCTAGTCACTTAATCCATATCTCCCTCTGTTACCTCATCTGTAAAATTGGGATATTAATAACATCTCACTCCTAGGGTTGTGGTAAAAATAAGGTGAGATAATATTTGCAAGTACATAAATATAAATATTATATGAATAGTTATACATAAATATATATTATATATAACATAGATATATAAATAGACAAATATGTAAACAGTAGTAATAAGACAGGCATAGAGGCAGAGAGAAACTAAAACTCAAATAATTTGCTGATGATACAATGTTTTACTTAGCAAATCCTAGAAAAAAAGGAAAGCTAGTTGAGACAATACTTTTAGTAAAATAGCAAGATACAAAATAAACCCACAAAATTTATATATGACAATAATAAATACCACAAAGAAATAATCAAAAAACAATCTCCATCCAAAATTACTCTAAAATGCATAAAATATCTGGCAATCAGTCAACCAAAACTCACTCAAGACTTGTAGAGATACAAGACAAAACCCTCCATCAAGAAATTAAAAATTAAAAATTGTTGTTGTACAGTCTAACAGTCATGTCTGAATCTTCGTCTCTGACTACTTATCCACGGAGTTTTCTTGGCAAGGATTTGCTATTTCCTTCTCCAGTGGATCCTTTTTGTCAGGCAGAGGTCAAGTGACTTGCCCAGGGTCACACAGCTAGAAAGTGTCTGGTGCTGGATTTGAACTCAGGTCTTCCAGTATTGTGTCTGTTGAGCCACTAGGTGCCTCAAAAAATGAAAAATAGAGATATTTAGAGGAGTCAGTCAGTGAACATTCATTTAAGGTTTACTATGCACCAGCCAATGTGCTAGGCTCTTGGGACAGGTAGAAAGGTAAACACAGTTCCTACTTTCAAGGAGCTTACAGTTAGGCACTGGGGGACAATATCCAAAAAACTAGGCACCGACAAGATATTGACAGAATATGTGGAAATTAATCTCAATGGGAATGGCACCAGCAGAGAGAGGAGACCAAAAAAGCATCTTGCCAAAGATGAGGTTAGAGATGAATCTAGAGAGAAGCTGGTCTTACAGTAATTTAGGTGGGACATTTTTTTTTTTTTACTGTTTTCTCTTTTGGAGCATTTATTTAATCAAGTGCTCTTGATGAGTCTGGCCTTTGTTTCTTTGATTAAATCAGGAGTCTTTGACAACCTCCTTGCCTCAAGGGAAAGCCTAGTTTACATGGGTTTGTCACATGTTTGTGACTCCAGAAGCTTTTAGGTCACATGGGTTCGAGTAGCATATTGTGATGCCTTTTGACTCTGAACAGGGTATACAAGCTTAAAGGTTGGTGTTTTTCCTTTGGGGCTCTCAACTCACTGGAAGAGTGTTGTGTGACTTGAAGAGACTCTTAACAACGGGCAGCCGTTGTTAAGAGCCCCCCAGCTTCTAAACCCAGATGTTGATGCTTCCTTGGTAACTATGAATTGTGATTTGAATCAGACAAAGTCTGTCTGTTGATGTTTGTAATTTCTATTTGTATTTGCTCTGAAGTTCAGGGTGCTGGCTTTTCCCCCTGAACTAAGTGAGTTATATATGTGTGTTTGATTAAAGTGAGATTGTTAAGCCCTTAAAGTTACTTTCCTTAGTAAAGCAGACCAAAGAACCTGTGCTGGCAGCTCTCATTGCTGGTGTTGTTGGGTTTTACACCCCTACAGCATCTACAAGCCAAATTGTTACATTTGGGGAACTCTGAAGCAAAGGTGGGGAGAAAGAGAATATTACAGAATGAGAGACAGACAGGGTGAAGGACAACAAAAAGAGATGGAATGGTGTTTGAGAAGAATAGCCAATTGATCAGTATAGGTGGGTTCTAGAGAGTGTGTAGGGGAGGAAAGTGTATGAAAACCAGAAATGCATTATAAGAAGATTTAACTGTAAAACAGAAGGGGTTATATTTGATCCTGTAGATAATGGGAAGCCACTGAAGATCACTGTGTGTGTGTATGTATATTTGTGTTAGTCAAAACGTCTTAGAAAAATCATTTTAGCAACTAAGTGGCAACTATATTAGAAAGGGAAGAAACTTGAGACAGGGAGACCAACCTGAAAAGCATTGTAATAGTCCGGGTATGAGGTGATAAAGACCTGAATTAGGGTGGTTACCATATGAGTCAAGAGAAGGGATGGCATACAAGGAATATTGTGCAGGTAGAAGTGACAATATTTGGCAATGAAATGTATAGATGCCATAAGTGAGATTAAAGAGTTGAAGATGATGCTGAGTTTGTAGGCCTAGGGATCTGGGAGGATGGTAGTACTCTTGATAGTAGTGGAGAAATTCTGGAGAGGGAAGGGTTTTTGGGAAAAAAGATAGTGACTTCAGCCTTAACATTTTATTTTAAAAATTTCCCCCAATTACATATAAAAACAATTTTTAACATTCGTTTTTAAAAATTTTGAGTTCTAAATTCTCTACTTCTCTCTCTCCTCTCCCCCTCATTGATAAGGCAAACAATTTTATATAGGTTATATAGGCAAAGTCATGCAAAATATATTTCATATTTGTCATATTGGGAAAGAAAACAGACCAAAAAAAAAAAAAAACCAAACCAAGAGACATAAAAAAGTAAGAAAACTATTCTTTGGTATGTATTCAGACTTCAGCAGTTCTTTCTCTGGAGATGGATTGCATTTTTCATCCTAAATCCTTCGGAATTGTCTTGGATCATTGTTGCTGAGATTAGCCAAGTCATTCACAGGTTATCATTGTACAACATTGCTGTTACTTCATACAGTGTTCTGATTCTGCTCATTTCATTTTGCATCAGTTTATGTAAGTCGTTTTAGGTTTTTCTGAGAGCATCCTGCTTTTCAATTCTGCTTTGGACATGTTGAGTTTGAGATGTCCAAAACAGGAGACAGATAGGGCTGGATCCTGGGATTGGGTATATAGACATGGGAATCCTCTGCTTGGAAATGATAATTGAACTCAGGGGAGCTGATGTGATCATTGAGTGAGGTAGTATGGAGCAGAAAAAAAGATGGCCCAGGACAGAGCCCTGGGGGACACTAGAGAGCATGGTGTGGATGGAGAACCAGCTAAAGAGATTGAGGAGTGTGCAGACAGATGGGAAGAGAACCAGAAGAGAGCAGTGTCACGGATCCAGGGAACAAAGAACACCCAAGAGTAGAAGGTGACAAACACTGCCTGAAGCTGCAGAGAAGGCAAAATGGATTAGGTTACATGGCTAGTCTATGCTAATATAAGAAAAAAAAAACAACACAACCTAAATTCATTTATTAATTAGTGCTCAAGCAAATTACCAAAGAGAGATTACAGAATGAGACAAAATAAAGGTAAAATTCATTAGGAGAAACAAAACTCTAGGGTCTCAAAAGTAACAATTTTAAAAAGTCTTTCTAGGTCTTAGGGTAGCTAGGTGGCAGAGTGGCTAGAATGTCAGGCTTGGAGTCAGGAAGATCCATCTTCGTGAGTTCAAATCCGATCTCAGACACTTACTAGCTGTGTGACCCTGGGCAAGTCATTTACCTCTGTTCCTCAACTGTAAAATGAGCTGGAGAGAGAAATGGCAAATCAGTTCAGCATCTTTGCCAAGAAAACCCCAAATGGGGTTATGAAAATATGGACACAACTGAAAAACAACAGAACAAAACAAAGCAAAACAAAACCTTTAAGGTCTTAGATTATACAACAAAGTAGTAATCAACTTTGTTTTTCTGGTAATAAAAATAGAAAATAAATCAGTGGAACAGACTAGTTAACTAAGAATCCTAAGATTCTAGGATCCTCTATACAATTCTATGCATGAGGTAATATCTTATATTATCTCTAGTTGAAAGAGATTGTAAAGGCCACTTAGCCCAACTTAGGGTTTTACAGATGAGTTGGAAACTGAGGGACAGAGGTCAAGTGACTTGCTCAAAGTGAGCTAGTCAGTGCTGAAGGTAGGATTTGGTTTCTTGGGGGAAAACTCTTCATTTACTAATTTCTGGGAAAGTCTGTGAAGTAGTTTGGTATAAATTAGCTTTCAGTTAGATTCTTAGAACACGAACCATGATAAACTAAAAATGGACATGCTACCCAAATATTAAATGTCATACCATAAGAAAATTAAAAGAGAAACAGGTTAAGTAACAAGGGAATGAGCATTTATGAAGTACCCTCTATGTGCCAGGCACTGTGCAAAGCACTAGAGATGCAAAGAGGTCCACTTAGCCCCTGTTTTCAAGGAGCTCACATTATAATTGGGGAGATAGCATGCAAATAACTATATGTATCCAACGCACACACACACACCATCTAAACTGGAGAAATCTTGGAGGGGAGGGACTAGTATTAAGGGAGACTGGGAAAGGATTCTAGCAGAAAGTGGGATTTTGCCTGAGATCAGGTGCCTTTCACTGTGGGATGAATTCTTAGCCATCCAAGGGATAGAGGTAACCTTAATGATAAAAATGTTCATTCCATGAAACAGAAAAGCTTCTGCAAAATAAAATGATTACATCTAATTTAAGATGGGATGTGGCTGACTTTCCATTGTAACTTTAGAGCTAGATTTCGAATTCAGGTCTTCTGACTTCAAAACCTGCGTGTCATTTATTTAAGCACTCATTTATTGCATGCCCATCATGTGCCTAGCATTGTGTTGTATTCTATAGGAGTTCAAAATAAACATGAGTATGGCCACAAGTAGGTTACCGTGCAGGTAGAAAAGAGAGCATTTTGGGTGTGGAGGTGTCGAGGTCTAGGGGTGCTGGGACCCTGAGATTCAAGGGCAAATGATGCATGGGTTCTGCCTTGAATGAATTAGATCCAAGCCTTCTTTCAGCCAGAGATAAGGTTTATTAGAATAGTAGTTAGGGCGAGATTTTAAGAATCTGTCATATTTGTGACATTTATGTTGAGAAGTGGGCCAGATTGAATCTGAGCATTGGCCAGACTTTTAAGTAATTTGAGCATTGTATCTCTAAGGCAAATGGGCCAGACTCCTAAGGAATCTGAGAAATTTAATGGGGGGCAAGATAGACCTTATATACAGAAAGACTGTGGGGAGGTAACAAGAGAAGGACCCAGAAGAGCTGGGTGCCCCAGATGAATGTCAGGGACCTGGGCCACATGGAAGGGGTCTCAATGGAATTAAGGAGTGGTGGTCTAGGGTGGGGCCATAATATACTGGGATGGGTCAATGCCTCAGGCAAATGCCAGAGACTTTGCCATGCGATAAAGTTCAAGGAAAGTTCAAGGAGTGTTTTCCCAGAGGCCATACCCCCTCAGAGGGAGTCATCATAAAGATCATGGATAAAGGTGTGGATGGGTGTGGTGTATGTGGGGGAGACAGACAGAACTTCCTTGAATTGAAATGGAAGGAGAATTAAAGAGCATGGGTACAATGGGGACCTGATTCAGATTCATTTTCTGGGCAATACTACCCAACATACTATCTTTTAAAAAATTTTATGACTAGGTCTCTCTATCTCACCCAAACTGAAAAGCCATTCATGGGCCCAATCCCACTACTGCTCAGCATGGGAGCTTTGACCTGCTCTGTTTTGGTCCTGGGCTGGTTATCTCTTCCTTAGGCAGCCTGGTAGCCTTCCATTCCTGGGAGCTCACCATATTGGTGTTATATTTGATTAAAAACACCTAATCCTTTTTGGTCTCTACAACTTAGAACTCCTGAGCTCCAGTGAGCCACCAACTTTATGTATTATAGTTGTGTGTGACCATACCATTTATCAGAACAACAATGTTCTGATGAGTCAATGATGCTCCCATCTCAGAGAAAGGGGAGGTTCAATCCTAGTTCTGGAGCTCCTCAGTCATCTTGTTGTTGGGGACATTGAAGACTTCAGGTACAGATTGGTTTAGAAGTGATCCTAAGGTTTTCAAATTTCTAGCCTCAGATTCTTAAGGGTAAAGTGATAGGGGAGACAGGACAGTATCAATAAACAGGAAGAAAGTGTGCTTCTCATGGATTTTTAGAATGATAGATTTAGCATTAAAGGGACCTTAGAGGTCATTGTGTGCAAGCTCCTTAATTATGCAAGCTCCTTAATTTGACATAGAAAAAAGCCAATGCTCAAAGTGGTCAAGAGCCTTGACAAGTTCACAAAGTTAGTAAGTGGCAGAGACAAGATTTGATTTGACAACCTCTAACTGCAAATCCAAACTCTGCATTGTTTCATACTGCCTTTGCTATTGCTGTGGGTTCTCCTAAAAATCTTTCTTTTCTTTCCTATCCTCTACAAAAGCATAAAAAAGTATTTGCCCCATATAAAATTTAGGAATACTTGCTGGGATGAGTAGCTTGGTAGAGGACAGCTTCTTGGCTGAGGTCTCATTTGTGGCTCAGCTTAAACTTTTCTCAAAGACAATAGACAGACATTTGTGTTCACATATTTAGGGAATTACACAAACAAGGATAATTTAGGCAGGTCCTTGATGATGTAAAACATTGAACCACATTTTGTTAATGAGTTTCAGGCTACTTTTAAAATAAACCTTTATGTTTCTGGTGTCACATTTTCTGTCTTGGGGAATGAAGTGGACTCATAAAGCAGGACTATTAATATTAAAGAACTATGAGAAGTCTGTCATAACCTCTTCACCCACCCCTATTTTCCCTTGTTTCATTTTTCCTAAGATTCTCCAAGTTAAAGGTATTTCTTTGCTGGAAGGAAAATATTAGCCTAGTCTTTAGGGAATACAAAGAGTTGACTGTTTCCTAGTAGTGTGTATGGAAGTATTTCTTAAACCCCATTCATTAAATTTCCCCAATATTACTAGCAAGCAAATCAGCTGGATCAGTTTTCTTATCTGAAGACAATGGAGTTCATGCCTAGGTCTTGCTGATGGAGATCGGAGGAAACGGGGAGTCAGATAGATAGATCTATAGATTACCCAATAGATAGCTAGGTAGACAAATAAAGCTTTTATCAAGTGTTTAGTATGTGCCAGAGACCATACTAAGTATTAGGGCTACAAATACAAGCAAGCATGTCAATCCCTGCCCTCAAGGAGCTTACATTCTTTTTAAAAATATTTTCCCAATTACATGTAAAAACAATTTTTAACAGCCATTTAAAAAAAAATTGAGTTCCATATGCCCAAATGGCTATAAAAATGTGCACATTCTTTGATCCAGCAATACCACTTCTAGGGCTGTCTCCTAAAGATATCCTACAAATGGGAAAAGGAACCGTATGTACAAAAATATTTATAGCAGCTCTTTTTGTGATGGCAAGAACTGGAAATTGAGGAGATGCCCATCAACTGTGGAATGGCCGAACAAGTTGTAGTATATTAATGTAATGGAATACTATTATGCTATAAGAAATGATGAACAGGCAGACTTCAGAAAAATCTGGAAAGACTTGTATGAACTGATGCTGAGTGAAGTGAGCAGAACCAGGAGAACATTGTACACAGTAACAGCCACAGTGTTCAATGACTGCCTTTGATAGACTTAGCTCTTCTCAGCAATGCAAGGACCTAATACAATTCTAAAAGACTCATGATAGGAAACGCCATCCACATCCAGAAAAAGAAACATTGACTCTGAATGCAGATAGAAGTGGACCATTTTTGTTTTTTGTTTTGTTTTGTTTTTCTTTCTCATGGTTACTCCCATTCATTGTGATTCTTCTATACAACATGACTAATGTGAAAATATGTTTAATAGTTATGTATATGTAGAGTCTATATTGGATTGCATGCCATCTTGGGGAGGGGGAGGGAAAGGAAGGGGAGAAAATTTAAAACTTATGGAAGTGAATGTTGAAAGCTAAAAATAAATAAATTAACTTATTAAAAAAAATCGAGTTCCAAATTCTCTCCCTCCTTCTCCCTCCCTGAGAGAGTAAGCAATCTGATATAGGTTATACATGTGCAATCATGCAAAACATATTTCCATATTAGTCAAGTTGTAAAAGAAAACATAGACCAAAAAAATTAAAGAAAGTGAAAAATAGTGTTTTTTGTTCATATTCAGACTCCAATAATTCTTTCAAGGAGCTTACATTCTAATGAGAGAAGACTCTATCTCAACGGGAACTGTGAAATGGGGTGCAGCATGATTTGAATCTGGGACCTGCACATGAGGTGG
The DNA here is from genome assembly GCA_028646595.1 of Phalanger gymnotis. Lineage (NCBI taxonomy): Eukaryota > Metazoa > Chordata > Mammalia > Diprotodontia > Phalangeridae > Phalanger > Phalanger gymnotis. The sequence goes on from CM053623.1 coordinate 350,721,711, forward strand.
AAGCCTGATTCCAGGCAACATAATGTAAAGATCTCATCTCTCAAAGTCCAGAGAGTTCTGGGGGTGGAGTCCAAAGTTGTGATGAGGATGAGGAGGTGGGGATGACAGTGAGAGTGGGGGCAGCATGGTTTGGAGCTGGTGACTGGGATGGGAGGTGGGGGTCTAATTCTTGAATATGATGCTATTCCTTAGGAAATTGCTATGAGTTATCACCCAATTGTGCGATTTCAGCAGGAAGTGCTAGTAAATGTTTAACGACTTGTTCTTTAGGGGGAAAATGTATGCATGATGCTTTTAAACTAAATTTGCATTATTAACATTTCCTCCATCCCATTCTTAAGTCTAGCTAACAAAAAAAAAAATTCAAGGCCTGATTTTTAGTGTTTGCTGATTTCTGAACTCCCTGAAAATTGAATAACTCTTCCAAGCTAGTATAAGCTGGTTCCAGCATACTCATGAATCTGAGAATGGGAAGGGAACTCAGAACTTGTTTAGAATTTTGCATTTCTGAACAATAAATGTCCTCTAATAACATCCCTACTAGGAAATCATGTAAACTGCTTCAGTTATGGGAACTCGCTATTATCTTAACTACCTCACTGCTTTTCAAGGTGGCTGGGATAATGAGAAGTAAGACAGTAACTTGGACGAGGTCGTAGGGGCTTTACCTAGGGGTGCTGAATTAAGAGGAGTCTGACAGCATATGAAGTCCTTCAGCAGAATAGAAATAATAGGATTTAGCAATGTTTAGTAAGAGTAATTAGCTAATTAAAATGGGAAGCTGCTCCTCCCTACACATAGCCCCCTTAACTAAGGGTAAATTCCATGCCACTTGTCCTAAAAAAAAAATCCTGGTTATGACTCTGATCATATCAGATGACTGAGAGGAAGTGTAACTACTCAGATCTTATGTTACATTCCCCTACCCCCACCCAATGAAAACAATCTTTCTACCGAAGAAGCTAAAGACTAAAGACAGCTTATTTGAATTTTGAATACATTTAGTTTTAAAAAGTTTCCCTTGCATAGAACCTAAATCTACTTTACTGAATTACCTAGATATATTTTTTCTTTATTTCAATATGACGGCCTTTCAGAGACTTAAAGATAGTTATTGAGGGGTGGGGGGACTTCTTTGTCCCCTACTTGTCTTCTCTAATCCATGTCAAACACCCCAATTACTTCAAGAGATCCTCACATGGTACTTACTACATGTATGACCTTGGACAAGTCATTTGACCTCCTCAGGACTTGGTTTCTTCATCTGAAACATAAAGGCTTTAGACTAAATGGCTCTGAGTTTCCTTTTAGTTCCACATCTGTCAGCCTGTGGTCACCAGATTATATGGTTTTGCTGAAGCAAAGTATTATGTTGTTGTTCAGTCATTTCAGTCATGTCCAACTGAATAGGTTTTCTTGGCAAAGATATTGGAGTGGTTTGCCATTTCCTTCCAGCTTATTTTATAGATGAGGAAACTGAGCCAAACATGGATAAGTGACTTGCCCAGGGTAATACAGCTAGTAAGTGTGTGAGGCCAGATTTGAACTCAGGAACATGAGTCTTCCTCACTCCAAGCCTGGCACTCTATTCACTGAGCCACTTAGCTGCCCTGAAAGTATTATGGGTGAAGCCTAACTACGGATAGTATAGCAATTCAGGTTTGGGGTTAGAATGCCATGAGACACTTATTTATAAAAAAAAAAACTTTACTATAACAAAGTATGAAACAGATATAATTCTTAAAGCTAAAAGGACAGAGGTTCTGCTAAAAAGGCTACTTTCCTAAGCCTCCATATTCACCACAGTAACCAGTCACACTAGGTCTGAAAGTCATTGCTGCAGGCAATGATAACTCTGCTTAATTCTCTGGTGCCATTTCTCCATGAATTGGGCTTTACTTCCAGAAGTAAAGAAGCCAAAACAACATTGATTTCCCCTAATGCTTCTCTGCCCTTTTAAAGGCAAACCAGACCAGTCAACATAAAACAGGTGTTGCTTCTACCACATCCCACTCCTTGGCGTCCAGGTCCGTTTTATCATGAAGATACTTTCCAGCACTAAATAGTCTTAAAACGATACAAACATCAGGATGAGGACAAAGATAACAGCACTGACAGTAGCAACAGCAATAATAATAACCAGATTTATAGAGAGCTTTAAGGTTTGCAAAGCACTTTACAAATATCTTATTTTCTCCTAATAGGTAGGTGCTATTCCTATTTTCAGATGGGGAGACTGAGGCAGATACTGGTTAAGTGACTTGCCTGGGGTTACCTAGATAACAAGTACCGAGGATGGGTTTCAACTCAATTCTTCTTGACTCCAGGTCCAGAACTCTATCCACTGTGCAAACAATCTTAGATTTCTTGATGTAAAAACAACTATGATGGCCAATAGTAGCACGAGGGACACCAGATATACAACATAGATGAAGACAGTTTGAATGTCATCATCAGTACCCATCACAGTTCTGGGTCATCTCTAGCAATGCAGCTAAGAAGTCATTGGTATTTTTCATGCAGCCTCTCTCGGGGTATGAGTTGGTGTTGGGACTCATCCCATATCCCTACCTACTCAGTGTTCCCTTGCACCAAAATGTCCCCTTTCATGGAGTCCCATTAGTGGAATGCTAACATTTGGTTGCTTTAGAGATCTCTAATGGAGGGCTAATTCTTTCTTTTGTGGGAATCAGATGAGGACTTCCTCTCACCTTCAACCAGGCTGTCAAGATTATCCCATTCTGTAAAGCATTCCTTTCTTCCAGGTGAATTTCTGTTCACCATGACTATAAAAAAGACAATTTTACTGCCACCATACCATTAAAAAAAAAGAAAGCACTATCTCTTGATATACCAAGAGTTGCCTGAATTATCCTGGGCAGTTCCTGCCTATTAGGAGTGACCTGGACAGCATAAAACCTTCTGAAGAAGATGAAATATCAAAGCCCAAAAGTCAATACATTCTGAAGTCAGACAAGGATGTTTGGAGGGGTTTAACTGGGACTGTGAATGGAAGTTGACCATCCTTAGCAAATAAATCTTTCTTAAGGCCAAGAAATTGCTTGGCAAGAAAGCCATGCCTCCTCTTCCCCTTTTTGGGTAGCACTGACTTATCAAAGACATGGGCTCTGGGTGGTAAGACTCTAAACTCAGTGGGTCAAATGACAAAGCTAGTGTTTTAAAAGTCCATTCCAATGTTCAGTGACACTAGCTGCCTCAGGATGAAAAATTCAGTGAATATTATGGCAATGTTAATGGTACAAACTTGAACCCTCTTCATGGTAAATTGGGTACTCTGATTAGAAGCAATTGTCTGGGGAGGAGAGATATAAAGAAGAAAAATGTGTTCTGTTAGGAATTTGATGGTGGCTGCCACAGCAGTGGGCAGCTAGGTGGCACAGTGGATAGAGCATCAGATTGGAGTCAGGAAAACTCATCTTCCTGAGTTCAAATCCAGCCTCAGACAAGTCCTAGCTGTGTGACCCTGGCCAAGTCACTTCACCCTGTTTGCCTCAGTTTCCTCAACTGTAGAAGGAAATGGTAAACCACTCCAGTATGTTTGGCAAGAAAACCCCAAACGGGATCATGGAGAGTTGGACACCACTGAAAAACAACTCAACAACAAGCCACAGTGGTAGACTTCACTGGTTCTGCAACACATGACCTGGATAGGTATATAAGGGCAAACCTCTTGCCTGGAGATAGGGGAAGAAGGTCAACAAAATCAATCCACGGGGTCAGAGGTGAATCAAGAATCACATAAATTCTTGGAGATTTGGAGGTCAACATTGGGTAAAACAGGGATGATATGCTTGTGGCCAGGGATAGAGTACAACTAACAAAGACTGGTAAAATTTCTTACACAACTAATCCAAAGGGTTTTAAATGAAAAAAGAACGGGAGACAGAAAACAAACAACTGCCTATGCACATTCACTAAGCCAGATACCATGAAGAGAAAGAAGCAAGTTGATACATAGCTATGGATGTATCTAGAAGTTCACAGTACACAGAATCCAAGGGAGAAAACGACAGTAAAATCCATGGCTTCAGATATGTGCTTGAAGTAATTTTTTTTTGTTGTTGTTTGGACGTGGGTAGTAAGGCCATCCCTCTATGGATCATTGTTCTGTTGATGATTTGGGTACTTTGGAATCTGCTTCAGTCCATGTGGTATCCAGTGCTGAAAGGATTTTGTGCTTTTCTGTGATGTGGTAAATTCTTAAGTGTTCTCTTGGTTTTTTCCCCAATAGCATCAGTGGGTTGGGGGCTGCATCAGTTAAACACAGCTTCTAGCTCAGCCTCTTAGCTGTGACTCTACCAGATGGCAAATACTTCACTTTTTGCTTTGAGCCTCCCATTCATGAAGGTTGGAGATGGGTGGTGCTCATTGTCACCCCCAATGCTCTCACCTGGAGCATGGTCTTAACTAGGAGAATTTGCCTCTTGGCCCCTGGCTACCTTTTCTGCTTTGTTTCCTTTTATTGAGCGGGTAACCATGTATCAGACTATAAGTGGATGTATCCAGGTGTGGAGGTGAACTGAGATTAGTGGAGAGGCCTGGATATCTCGGGTCCCCTTGGATTGGACCTGCTACTGGCAAGGGCAGCTTTTGCATTGGAGACTTATGGCTACCAACAAGAGGATTGGCCAAAGTTTTTCAGTTTATCAGCAAAAATATACTTGGAGTTCTTTAGACAGTACAGAATTGAGGTGATATATAAAATGCCTAATTATTAATCTTACAAGCTTTTTTGCATTTGAATGAAATTTAAATATTAGTCTCCTATTTGATTACAACAGTAGTTATAAGTTAAGCTACTGAATCCCTTTTTAAGATTTTTTTTTAAAAAAATATACACTTGTGAATATCCTGTGTTTTGCATTCCTTTTGTGTGTAGGACTAAGTTACCTGTACCTTACCTGGCTTATATTGTACAGTCCCTTTTCTTTTAGTTCTCCATTTTTGGGTAGGCCCTAGACAAGAGCCATGATCTAATCTACAGTAATTAAAGTTGTCCCTCTGCAGTTGGGAGAGGGACTTACTTAACTACTGAGTCTGAAAAGAAGGAACATAAACTCCTCTCAGTAGAGGCAGGCTCAACAGAATGAACCCATTCAATAAAACAGGGAATGATATAACTTACTGTCTTTCTAGGGCAAGCAGGGATTCCTCAAGTTTAAACCTTGAAGCTTTCGATTTTGGCTACAATATTCTTAGGTGTCTTCAACTTAGGGTTTCTTTCAGGAAGTGATTGGTGGATTCTATTTTCACTTTGTCCTCTGATTCTAATAGATACAGACAGTTTTATTTTATGATGTCTTGAAATATTGAGCTTTTGTGTTTGATCATAGTTTTTAGAGATTCTGATGATTCTTACATTATCTTTCTTTGAGCTTCCCCCTCCCCAGCTCTGTTTTTTTTTGAATGGTAGATATGTGTTCTTTGAATTCTCTTCAGTCTTTTGACTTTGTTCTAATATTGCTTGTTGTCATATTGAATCATTGAGTCTTGTTTATTTCATTCTATTTTTCAGGGAGTACACTGTTTGGATCATGTTTTCCACATTCTGTTGTAAACTATTTATTATCCTTCCATTTTTTCCTCCAAGAGCTCTAATTTCATTTTTTTTAAAAAAATCTTGCTTTATTTCTTCCATCCACTTCTGTGGTCTTCCTGACCAAATCATTTTTTCCTCTCAGTTCATTTTCCTTCTTCTTGTACTTATGTTGGAGTTACTCTCTTTTTCTGGGTTGACCTCTTGGGTTTCTTTTTACCCACAATATTTCTGGTTGAATTTGGAGTTTTATTCTGTTTACCCATGTTGTTAGCCTCAGTTCCTGGGTTAAGACTTTGTACCAGGGCCAGAATCTTTCTCCTACTGCCCTCTTGAATGAGGTGGGGAAGCCCTTTTGGCCCTGTCCCCTCTGTAGGCTGGATGCCGCTGCCTCTGCTCTGCTGCAGTTTTGGACAGGGCAGCTGGAACAAAGCTCCACCTTCTGCCACAAACATTGGCTCCTTCCCTGTCTCCTAGTGACTCAACAAGAATGCTATCTGCAGCTACATATCTGCTTCCTCCTCTCTGAGAGTTAACTGGCTGTGAGTTAGTTGGATTTGTCCTCCTCTGTGACTTGGAAATGTCTCGCTTGATGATAATGGTAATGATTATGATAATAAGAACACAAGCAAGCATTTGCATATTGTTTTAAGGATTACAAAGCACTTTACAAATATCTCATTTTATCCTCCCAACAACCATGGGATGTAGGTGCTGTTATTAACTCCAGTTTACAAATAAGGAAACTGAGGCAGATAGGGGTTAAGTAATTTGCCCACAGTCATATAGCCAAGTGTCTGAGGCCAGATTTCACCTCTTTTTCCTGATTCCAAGCTGCCTTTGATCTTATTAATTCACAGCCTGGTAGACTAGGCCTCTTTCACTCTGGTGTGGCCTGCCTAGAAACTTGCCTCTCCTTTTCCCTAGGAAGTCCCTAAATCAGAATTAGCTTTTGTCTCCTTCGGTGCCTCTGATAGGATATTGGAGGTGGCTGGTTTCAGGCCTCTTCAAGGTGTGCAAACACTCTCTAGGATGGAGTTGTCTCTTTGCGCAGTGCTGGCAGCTGTCTTTGACCCTTGTTGAGGCTCTGAGAATCCAGGGCCAAGATCCTGTTGGATTTGGGGCCCTGTTTACTTAAGATTGGTCTGACTTCAGGCCCTTTGTGTGCATGTTCTGAACCTCACCATGCCCACAGGCTTCAGATCATCTTCTTGTGCCATCCTGGCACATCCTTCTTTGTCTTTGGGCCATTTAACTTTTTCCTGGGGGTGTTTAATAGGGGAATTACACTTGGCTAACTTTTTAAAAAGTTTTGATCCTAAATGGATCAGTCCTTAGTCCTTTCTATAACCTGAGTAAAATTTAAGCAACAAATAAGCTGGGTGTGGTCACGGGCTGATCAAGCAGGACTTATTTGAGGATTTCACTGAATCGTCTCATCAGGAGTAGCCATGGACAGTGAGCACAAGTGAGTTACCCTTCCTGGGAATTCTTCATTCATGATGAACAATGTTTAGCTTTAACTCCCTGTAAGATATTTATATTACGTTCTTTAGTTCTCTGTTCTCTGTTCCCAATAATCACTTCCCTGGCTTTCTTTAAGGCCCAGTTCAAATCCTGCCTTCCAGAAAGCTTTCCCTTTGTTAATTTCTATTTATCCTGCATATAACTTTTTCTGTATATATTTGTTTGCATTGTGTCTTCCCCATTGGATTGTTGAGGGCAGGGACTGTCTTTTGCCTTTTTTTATTTCCCTTGTGTTTAGCAGCTAGGTGGTGCAGTGGGTAGAGTCCTGGGCCTGGAGTCAGGAAGGCTCATCTTCCTGAATTCAAATTAAGCCTCAAATGTGTCCTAGCTATGTGACCCTGGGCAAGTCACTTAACCCTGCTTGCCTTAGTTTCCTCAGCTGTAAAATGAGCTGGAGAAGGAAATAGCAAACCACTCCAGTGTCTTTGCCAAGAAAACACCAAATGGGGTCACAAAGAGTTGGGCATGACTGAAAAATGATTTCACAACAACAAAAAGTGCTTAGCGCAGTGCCTGGCACATAGTAGGCACTTAATAAATGTTTATTGGTTGATAGTCTAAAAATTGTTCTCTCTGGTAGAGAAAAGCCAAGTAAGAGCTGACTATGAGTGAATGAATAAAAAAAAAGCATTTATTAAGCATTTACAATGTGCCAAGCGTTAATATAATTAATATTATATATATGCATATATATATATATACAATATAATAAAAATAATTAATATAACTGCTGGAGATACAAATAGTAAAAACAAGTTAGACCCTACTCTCAAGGATATCCTGGTTAAGGTCTGGATGACCAGGGCTGGGGAAGGGGAGGAAAAGAGACGAAGGGAAGAAAGTAGCTTGGAGTCATTCTGCCTTCTTTTTGTCATACTTTATCACAGTACCATTCATTCTAACCAACTTCCCTTGCCCTTCTTTCATCTTCTTTTCACTCCCAACTTATCGAATATAGATAGCTCTGTTACTGTCTTAGGTCTTCATGGCCACTCTCAGCTCATGTGGAGCTTTAGCACTCCCGACACTGTTCTTGGAGAACTATGTCTCTATTTTTACTTATTCTCAGCATAGAAAGTCCTTACTAGGTAGGTGACTGTAAGAGCTGGGTTGACTGACCAGTTCCCCTGAATCCATATTGTTCTAATTTACACAGTACTATTTTTTCCTTCCTCATGAGGGTTTTCTAGGTGTGTGTCATCAGAATTTCCTTCTAGAACGCTTCTCATCTCTTTGGGGATAACTTCTCCTGCAGAATTCTAGGCCCTGGGGGTCCTACCTAGTTTCTCTCCTTTCTGCTTTAACAAAATTCTTCCTTGTTGATGAGAATTACATCCAAAATAGCAGTTTTCCTTTCTTCTACCTTTTGGAGAATGAACTTATAATTACATTCTTAGATCTGTTAGAAAATTGTCATGCTACAGTTGGTCTTCTACCAGGGGAATAGGCTCCCAAACTTTCCAGTAGGATTCTACCTTTATTCCAATCATTTTTACTAAATAGCTAGGTGGCACAGTGGATAGAGTGCTGGCTCTGGAGTTAAGAAGACCTGAATTCAAATTTAATTTGAGACACTTACTAGCTGTGTGACCCTGGGCAAGTCACTTAACCTCTGACCACTTAAGTTTCTTCAACTGTAAAATGGAGATTGTAGCAACTATCTTACAGAGTAATTGTGAGGAGCAAATGAGACACTGAGCCTGGCACTGAGGAAGTGCTTACAAATGCTTGTTTTTAAATTATTTATTTTTAAGGAATGAGAAAACATATGTTTTTACTGTCATCTTCTTTCACACCTGGAAAACAAAAACAAAAACAACTGCTTCCTTTCTTTTTGAGTTTAGGATTATTTTTGTTTATTTTATTGACAATTTTGATGCTGGATTAGGACTGATGGTAACAATGCTCTTTTATTTCTCCAGCACCTTACAAAAAGAAAAAAAAAAGACTATAGATTTATTGTTTTTCTTCCCATTCTTTAAAAAAAGTTTTTTTTTTAAATTGATGTGCATGGAACCTGACTCATAGTAGGCACTTAATAATGGCACTTGGCTGACTGATACCACAGTCATCTTCCAGGTGCCAAGACCCTTAAAGCAAAGAAAAACAGGTAAAATTTACTGCTACAGTTTTTGCATCTGACAACATATGTATCATTCTGTACCTACACCCACCACTTTGTGGAGGGAGAAAGGTGTGTTTCCTTATCTGGATCCTAGAACCAAGATTAGTCATTTAATTTCATCTGAATTCTGCTGTGTTTTTAACATGGCTTTCATTTATATAATTGAATTAATTGAGTTTACTTTTTTTCTAGTTCTGCCATCTCCTATTATTTTGAGGTTAGTGTGTTGTGACTAATGAAGCAAGCATTGATTAAATTACCCACTAGATGCCGACGTGATGCCAGGCACCGAAGATGCAAAGATGGAAATGAAAAGAATCCCTGTCCTCAACGACCTTATATTCTACTGAGGGGAGACAACAGATGAGCCAATAAAAAGTGTAGTTCTCAAAATATGTTCTCAAACCAGCCTAAACACCCCACATCTCTGTGAGAAGTGAGACATTATAGGAAAATTCTTTTCGGACTGGTTCCTGATTTTTATGAGGCACCCCCACTGTCTGACTCTGGTTAAGCCCACCCTGCTATATCCCAGCCATGTGGGTCAGGGATTATTTTCATGGCTGGCCCTGGCTTTGTGTTTTCTCCCTCCCTCTCCCTAACCCCTTCCCCCTTCCTCCTCCCCCTTCCCTAATTCCCAACCCTGTTTCAGCTACATTAAACAGGGAGCAACCTTCTGGCCCATCTCCCTCCAGGGTTCTCTTCTGTTCTGCTCTGCTCTTCCAGCTGCTGCTCCAAGCAAGAATTTCAACCACAGTTGGAGGAGCAGATTTCCAGATGTTGATATGTCAAGCAATGTCTCGCCTGATGGATGGGACCCCTGGAGGAAAGAATCCAGAATGGAAGAGGTCGGGAAGGGATAGCCCCTTTGCTTTGCTCCTGGGCGAGAGAGGCCTATTAGGGCCTGCAGCCTAGCAGGATTTCACTTCAGAGAGGATACAGTAGCTCCTGTTAATAGTGGGCATTATGACCAGCTCTGGTACAGAAGCCAGACCACAAAAGGGGTAAAAAATGTGGAAGCAAGCATAAGCAAAGATAGTCTTGCTCTGCCCTATCCTATTTCTATTACTTTCTCCTATCCAGATGTTCAGTGTCAGATCTGAATTCTCCTTGTATTAGGCTGTACATGAATCTAATGAAACTGAATGTCTATTATTATGTGTTATTTTCACAACATGTGTGAGCCACGATGCCTTAAAACTCGAGTTTAAAGCGCCTCCTCCCCCGCACCATTACCCTATTATTAACGTGCTCTTCCTTCGCAGCTCCTTCCTAACCCAATAACCCGGTCTCTTGGAGCCCAAGGTTGATTTCTTTGTTTGCCTGCCTGCTGGGAACTGAGTGGAGAAGCCAAGCCATCAGCTGGAGTGATGACGAGTTTAATGTCAATTTCAAAGCAATTGTCTGCAAACACTAGATGGCACAGGCGATGTAGGAATGGAATCCGACAGTCCAGTGCTCAAAACCCGGTTAACCTCCGCAGGAATTCTTTTTACCTAGGCTTAACAGGGGACGCATTTTGGGGTGCTTTTCAATATTCCTTCTTATTTTCTCACCCGGTTGTGATCGCGATTTGTATCCAGGAATGCAGAACGTACCAGGCTGTGAAAGCTATCTCTTTTCTTTTCCCAATTTAAAAGCCCATTGGTATTTTGGGTGCTTTTGTGTCTCTGCTCTCTTCCCCTGCTCTTCCTTTTCCTCTTTTCCAATTTCCTCCCCTCTCCTCCCTGACTGCTGAACCTCTCAAATGTATCTAAACGTGCCCGTCTCAGCAGTGATTTTTGGCCACTTTTGATCAGGCAAAACAATATGAACACAGGAAAGAACCCAGTCCTAGAGTTAGGCTCACCAAGGCAGACTCTAGTCACCATGAGCCCATGGATCACCATTTCTGGGAGGGTGAAGGGAAGTCGGACCAGCCGCCACGTGTTCCAAAAACAGAACCATGGCTGAAGTGTTCCTTTTTAAAGGTCCACTGGAACTTTCTATTCAGTGGCCTATAGAGGGGATGTCTTTATCATCCTTAGAATCCTTAAGTGCTAAGTCGCTTGGGGATTTCCCCATCCCCAGAGCATCCAAATGCTGAACTAGCTTGAGGAAGAGCACCTTTATATATAACCTTTAATTACTCATCAGAATGGATGACAACTCCTTTCTGGTGATTCATACAAGTTCACAACAACTAGTTCTCTTTTTATGCTATATGGCAGCATACTTGGCCCATGTGATCCCATCCTCCACAGTTTTATGGTGTTTATATCAGATCACAATCACAATAGCTCTAAGTTCCCAGTTAGGAAAATTCTTGACTTTCAGACAGAGATTTGGCTCTCTGCCCTCATATAAAATTATATTTACCTCTCAATAATCTCAGGCCTTTTTATGTTTGAGGAAAAAATTAGGATACAAGAAATGTTTAGTGAATAGAAGAAAGCAGAGTATATTATGGTCTTGACCACTGAACAGGTGCAAAGACTCGTGGAAAGAGTAGATTTGTTGGGGGGACACTCAGTCTTTGAAGAGTTAGAAATGACTAGTGGCTTCAACCCGAGCTTTCTCCTCCCAAATATTATTATTTTGTCTAGTTTTTCAAAGTAAACCCTTGCTACTTTTATTGGTGTAGCCATAAAACTATAGGCTAATTATACAGTATCATCATTTTTATTAGATCAATACAGCCTATCCTTAAGCTACTAATATTTCTCCAATTATTTGTCTTCTGCTTCTATAAAGTGTTTGTAGATGCTTTCATATAATTCTTTTATATGTCTTGATAAGGGGACTTCCAGATTTTTTATGTGCTTTGGAACCATTTTGAATGAAATTTCTTTTTCTTTTTGCTAGGTCTTTCTAGTAATATGTAGAAAGATCAAATAATTTCATGGGTTTATTTTATATCTTGCTACTTTAGTAAAATTTATTTTAATTAATTTTAGTTGATTCTCTATGGATCACAAGTCATCTGCAAATAAAGTTCATTTTCTTTCTTCATATCCTATTCCCTCATTGCTCAGCCCTTCAAGGGCTATATTGTTGCAAAAGCTAGCATTTTTAGAACTATGCTAAATAATAGTAGGGATCATGAACATCCTTGTTTTACCCCGATCTTACTGGAAAGGCTAGTTGTTTTAATATACAGGCTGCCCCAAAAGTCTTAGTGAAGGTTTAAGTTACTAAATCTTAAAAATGCATTCAGCAGTAGCATACTAGATACAATGGTCAGGCCCAGATCCTTACTCTAGCTGTAGACTTGTAGTAGAAAACTGTGTACTGGAGATAGGTTCTTATTCTGCTGAAGTCTGGATGCTGCAGCACAGCTGAAATTCTAGACAGAATAGGTTGGTTCTGGCTATCTTTCCTACTGTAATCCCTTGCTGAGAAGTTGTTTAGGGTCAGGTACTACTTCAAAATCCTGGCTTGGGATTGAAAGCCAGATCCAGAGGTGGGATCAGGTCTTGCTGTAGTCTGATCTGAAGATGGCTCTGCTGAGGTGTATGGGGTGTTCAGGGAGAACTAGTACCTCTGGTGTGGGGCCTTGCCAAGCCTTTTTCAGGGCTTCTCATCCACCTTTGGTGTCTGTCACCCAAATTTCACTTGTGGTTCCAAGAAACTGTAGTATGTACAGTGGCCACACCCCATTAAAACCATCTGAGCAGATTGACAGGCCTCGTGGGAAAGGAAGGGTGGTGTCTACCCCAAGCATGTGAAGACTACCTGATAGAATGGGCAGATGAAAACAATTTTTCTGATGTCCATGAATATGACTGAAGCAGGTGCTGTGGAGTGCTGAGAGCTTGGTCAGGCATTGAAGACTCCAACACCAGCCACTGCATCCTGGGCCATCACCAGTTGTCTTGACTTTTGTCTTGTCACTGGACTTCAATGACTCTAGATTAGAGAGGCTGACTGCTTTGTGCAACTCTGCTTCACTTGAATCCAATTTGTGCACCACTCAGGGCATCACCCCATGATAGCATTGGTTCTCTTCAAAAATGAAGGACAACAATGATGTCAGGCCCTGTCTCCTGGAGTGCTACGATGTGGATGTTGGCCTATATTCCTTAAAGCAGTCACCTACTGTGAAGTCTGAAACTTTGAGCATCCTGAACCGGTACATCAAAACTTCTCTTGACCGGAGAACGCGTTGCCTTCAGGCCCCCTTTTCTAACACAGCCCTGTGACAGGCGTGCCTGTAGGCTTTCGTCCATCTTCTTATTCTGTCCAAGACTGGATGGAGGAGCCCACTGATGTTCCTGTTTAGTCTTGGTAACTCTTTATTTCATCTGGTTTTTCCTGAGGTATTTCTGAGGGGATCTGGACTTGGCTAGAAGTTTTTGCATTGCCATCTTTTTTAGGAAGATTCCATTTGCCTTGACTCACCCAAGTTCCTTTCAACTGTTCCCTGCCTCCATTTGATCTTTCTATCTCATGAAGGATTACTGTGCATCATTTTCCTCTGACCTTCTTTGTAAGATTTTTATAAACAGCAGCAATTTGTATTCTAAACGAGTATTGCTTTTGTCTTTCACCATTTAGCAAGTAGGTCGAGTGTTTATTAGCTAAGTCACTTTTGGGGCTCTTTTAGTCTTCTTGTTATGGTAATTGATTTACATCGATTAAACTTCTGAGTAAAATGATTATCATTAGTATCGATGTCACTTCTACTATTACCCATTTTTATGATCAGCATCTTTTCTAAATAGGTCAAAATTGAGTTCTTCCAATTACATGCCATCTGTATTTTTCATTTTTTTCTTTCTAGTTAAAAAAACAAATTAATTCTGACATTTGATTTCACAAGTTTGTGGTCTGATTGTACACAGAAAATTGATTCAAGTATGAGTCCTACATCACTAATGACTCTTTCTTTGACTACTAAAAATAGATTTCCGTGGATTATTGTAATAGTATGCTGATTAACCTGCCTGCCTCAAATTTCTCTCCATCCCAGTCCATCTTCCACTCATCCATTAAAGGGATTTTCCTAAAGTGAGGGTTCAACCATGTCATTTCCCTACTGGAACTTCACTGGCTGCTTATGACCTCTGGAATCAAATATAAATTCCTTTAACTGTTTTTTCAAAGCCTTAATCTAACCTCCCCTTACGCTTCCAGGCTTCTTACATTCATACCCCACAATATACCTTTTGATCCAGTGACACATTCTTCCTTGCTGTTCCTTAAATAAGGCACTCCATCTCAAGACTCCAGGGATTTGCCCTGGCTATTTCTCATGCATAAAATATTCTTCCCCCTCATCATATCTCCTGGCTTCAATGAGTTCCTTCAGTCCTAGCTAATCCTTTCTTTTATGGGAAGCCTTTCCCAATTTCTCATAATTTTAGTACCTTGCCTCTGTTGATCATTACTTTTTTATCCTGTAAAAAGTTTGTATATATTTGTTGGCATGTTGTCTTTCCTCATTAGATTGTGAACTCCTTGAGAGCAGGGATTATTTTTTGCCTCTTTTTGTATCCCCATTCCTTATCACAGTGCCCAGCATAGAGTGGGTACTTAATAAATGTTTATTGGCTGACTGGTATTTTCTATTCAATGTTTGCCAAGTCCAATCCTCTTTTCTCTAAAAAAGTATTCATGGAGCAGAGGCATGAAGTTTCAGCATGATCTATAATTTTTTTGCCTCCCTCATTCATTCACCTGGAATCATGTTTCCTGATAAATTTCTTATTACCCTTCCCTATTACTACATTCATATTGAAGTCAACAGTATCAAAGTGTATGTTGATTTAATTGTAGGATCTTGACCAAGTTCTTTTTAAAAATTTCTCTATCTTCCAATCCTATGCAACGGATGTTAGTGTATATGTGTAAATCTCATGATATGTGGTTTCTTGTTTCCTAGGGGGTGTGACCAAATCGATTTCACCCTCCCATTATTTCACCCTTCACCCATCAATTGCCACCTTCCCATTAATCTGCCATTTCTTCCTTTCTTCTGGTTTATTTTACAATGAGAAATGTTTGAATTTCATGGTCATAATGGTTCCTTCCTGTTCCAGCATTTGAGATGGGCAAGTGAGTATGTTATAGATATGGAGAAGCTTAATTATTTAATTATTAAAGTTTGAAACTAGACTAAGACTTTTGGAAAAGTTTGTATATTAAAATGCATGTACACGTGAACATGTAACAATGTTGAGAAGCTTAATTATTAAAGCTCAAATCCCCACCAAGACTTTTAGAACAACCTATATGTTAAAATATATGTACATGCTACAGATATTGAGAAGCCAGGACTATGGATAGAGGGCCAGATTTGGAGGAAGATGCGTATTCAAATCCTGCCTCCAGCACTAATTAGCTTTGTAATTGTGGGAAGATCACTTACCCTCTTGGTCCTCAGGGCAGTCTTCTAAAATTACCAATTGCAGAGACCCCCTTGTGGCATCCCATGCCCAACACCCTAGTACAATTCTAAAAATACACCAAAAGGAGTGATGGTAAAGAAAAACAAAGAGAAATAGTCATGAGCTACTCTATCAAGTCCAAGACTTCAGAAAAACTGCCAGAATCCTACAGAAATTCTGGGCAGAGACCTTCCAAGGTAACAGGAAAGTGAAGTACACGAATTACTTAAAAGAGGACAGGACTAGAGCAAAACACAGGAAGCTAAACCCCAGGGAGCCCCACATAGGACATATCAGGAGTCAGTGCCAGCACTCAGGCTCAGCCAGCCCAGCACCCAGGCAGCCCACACCTGAGGCTGGGTTATGCTAATATCACAATCCGCGACATCTGGTTGGGACCTGTTAGGCTCACAACAAGGGAAAGGGCCAATGCTGGCTTCAGAACTGTGCGAGAGACACAGAGAAGGAGCCAAGGCCATTACCTAAGGTGAGCTACCAGGTGACTGAGCCAAAACCCAGGAATTTTTATGGAAGGCGGTGGTCTAGTTTTAGTTCCCTGCAATTATGCAGGATCTGCCCCATCATAAAAGAACATGGATGAACAGAGTCTGACCTAAGCACAAAGCCCCAATCCAGAAACTGAGGTTGGGGATATAAATAAACAAAATAAATATAATGAATTGAGAGAGGCCCAAGTAGTAAACCCAGAAGAAGGTAACTCCATAACAATTCCTAGTAGAGTTTCAGAGAAAAGAATGCAATGGCCACAAGTATTACAAGAGTACCTAGAGGATATGAAACAAGAGATAGAAAAAGTAATGTTAAAGGAATGATAGCTAGGGGTGAAACAATGACAAGGAGAATTAATTGCTTATAGCAGATGAGGATAAATCACCCAAGTGCTGAGCTCTGAGAAAATTAGAATTGGTCAAAAAGAAAGCAATGTCTCCATGAGACAAAAAGAAATATGGAAACAAAATTTTAAAAAAAATCAATTACTAGGAGAAAATAGAAACTATAGCCTTTTAAAGATAAGTAAGTTGGAAAATAGACCAAAGGGAGATAATAAAAACAATAATTGGACCACCTGAAAATAATGACTAAGGAAAAAAAAAACCACACCTGGGTGCCATGTTTCAAGAAATCACAACCCGAAACTGCCCAGATTTATTAAAGTGAAAAAAGAAAGAACTTACCCATCATCCTCTGAAAAGGTGAGGAGGAACTAACATCTCATGAATCTTACTTTCATTTAACAAAAGAAGTTTAAACACACTAATGAGAACTTAATGACACATATTCAAAGAGCATGGTGTAGAAATATATTAAACTCCACAGGAAAATCAGCATGGATGGGGAGAGAGGAGAGAGGAAGGTTAAAGAGGGAGGGAATTCTAACTGAGGGAGTACTCATATTCAAAAACCCTCCAAAATTACAAAACCCAAAATGAACCCTCTAACACTAGAAGGCAGAATGTGATGAAAAGCAAAAAAAAGAAAGTAAAAACGTGTTATTGAGATGGAACAGAGAAGATGGATAATGGAACAGAAACAGATTGCTCCAATTATAGAACATCAATGTTAAGCAAAGTCCCCTTACACTACTTTCTCCTTTGGAGGGGAGGTAGGGAGGGAGAGGAAAAAGAACAAGAGGACAAGATAGAGGGACATATAGATTTAGCAATTAAAACTGTGAATATAAATGGAGTGAACTCACCCATAAAATGAAAGAGAAAGCAAAGAATTGAAAGCAAAATCCAATAGTTGTTTGGAAGAAACACACTTGACTATAATGATTCACACAAAGTTAAAATAAGGAACCAAAACAAAATGTGTAAGCTTCAGATGAATGAAAAATCAGAGAAGGCAATTATAATTTTAGACAAGATAACAGTAAAAATAAACTTGATAAAAAGAGATAAGCAAGGAAATTACATTATAATTATAGAGATGTTATTTGGGAAGGGAAAGGAGAAGGGAACAAACATTTACATGGCACCTACTATTTGCAAAGCACTATGCTAGTCACTTTTTACAAATATCATCTTATTTGATAATATTTAATAACAAATTAATATCTTTACTTGATATATGTATACCAAATAGCATAATATCTAAATATTTAAAGGAAAAATTAATTGAATTGGAGGAATAGACAGTTAAGCTATCATAGTAGAAGGCCTCAGTATACTCTTTTCAGACCAAGAAAATATAACAAAACCATTAACTAGAAAGAAGTTAATGACCTGAATAGAACTTTAGAAAAGTTAGATATGTTGGATCTCTGTAGATAGAAATAAAAACAGCAAAAAAGAGTTTACATACTTTTCAGATGTCCATAATACCTGTACATAAACTGGCCATGTACTGGGACATAAAAACCTGACAAATGCAGAAACGCAAAACTTAGCATATCATTTATTGACTAAGATGTAGTAAAATTATATTCAATATAGGGCCTTTGAGGAATGGATGGAATTGAAAATCAATAATTTAGTTCTAAAGAATGGTGGGAGAAAGACTAAGAAATAGAAACAAAAGAAACTTAAATAGAATTGAGACAACGTATTTAAACTTATGGGATGCAGCTAAAGCATTCCTTTGGGAAATTTTCTATTTCAAAGTGATTTCATCCACAAAAGAAAGAAAAATAAATGAATTGGGTATACAATTAATAAAAATTCTAGAAAGATAAAAAATTGAAAAAAAAAACCACATACTGCAGTAACAGCTAAACACTAAAAAGGAAATTCCATAAATCAGAAAAGAGACAGAATTGAAGGCATAAAGCCAATTGAAATGATAAGCACATGTTTAAAAATATCCCAATTGGGGGGCAGAGCCAAGATGGCAGCTGGAAAGCAGGGACTTGCGTGAGCTTCCCCCAGGTGCCTCCAAAAACCTATAAAAATGGCTCTGAACAAATTCTAGAGCTGCAGAACCCACAGAATAGCAGAAGGAAGCAGAGTTCCAGTCCAGGACAGCCTGGATGGTCACTGGGTAAGCTCTATCACATGGAGCTGGGAGCTGAGGGAAGCAGAGCCCAGTGTGGGCTGTGCCCAGACCAACCAGACTGAGAGCTGGGCAGAACAGGCCCTAGCGCCCTGAATCAGTGAGCTGTGGCAGTTACCAGACTTCTCAATCCACAAACACCAAAGACAATAGAGAAGGTTAGTGGGAAAAGCTGCGGAGACAGTGAAAGGAATTCACGGGCTCTGGGGGCAGCAGAGGTAGTGCAACTCTGAGGACAGAACTACAGCTGCAGTTGCTTCTGGTGCCAGGCCAACCTAGTGGGAGGAATTAAGTGGTGGATCAGAGCAGGAGTGCAGAGCCTGCTTAAGATCTGAGTCGCAGTCTGCATTGGTGGTTCTTGGGGGAGGAAGAGTGCTGGTGTGGCAGAGCTTCCTGTGTACAACCCCTCAAGCTTGGGACAAAGTACTCTCTACTCTACAAGCAGTCATACCCCGACGTCGAAAAACTCAAGGGTCAAGGAGCTGGTTGGGAACATGGCCAGGCAGGGAAAACAGACTGAGAGTCAGACCCAGACTTTGGAATCTTTCTTTGATGACAAAGAAGATCAAAACATACAGCCAGAAGAAGTCAATAAAGTCAAAGAGCCTACATCAAAAGCCTCCAAGAAAAACATGAACTGGTCTCAGGCCATGGAAGAGCTCAAAAAGGAGTTGGAAAAGCAAGTTAGAGAAGTAGAAGAAAAATTGGGAAGAGAAATGAGAGTGATGCAAGAAAATGATGAAAAAAAAAGTCAATGACTTGCTAAAGGAGACCAAAAAATTACTGAAGAACATAGCACTTTAAAAAATGGACTGACTCAAATGGCAAAAGAGCTCCAAAAAGCCAATGAGGAGAAGAATGCCTTGAAAGGCAGAATTAGCAGAATGGAAAAGGAGGTCTAAAAGACCATTGAAGAAAATACTACCTTAAAAATTAGACTGGAGCAAGTGGAAGCTAGTGACTTTATGAGAAACCAAAATATTATAAAACAGAACCAAAGGAATGAAAAAATGGAAGACAATGTGAAATATCTCATTGGAAAAACCACTGACCTGGAAAATAGATCCAGGAGAGATAATTTAAAAATTACTGGACTAGCTGAAAGCCAC
>CM053623.1:350741908-350757701 GCA_028646595.1 Phalanger gymnotis
TGCTCTCATCGGATTTGACCTGAGGAGGGAATAACATACACACTCAATTGGGTATCTTACCCCACAGGAAAGAAGGAGGAAGGAGATAAAAAAGGGGGGACAATAGAAGGGAGGGCAGATGGGGGAGGCGGTAATCAAAAGCAAACACTTTTGAAAAGGGACAGGGTCAAGGGAGAAAATTGGATAAAAGGGGATAGGATAGGAAGGAGCAAAATATAGTTAGTCTTTCACGACATGAATATTGTGGAAGGGTTTTGCATAATGATACACAAGTGGCCTATGTTGAATTGCTTGCCTTCTTAGGTAAGGTGGGTGGGGAGGGAAGAGGGAAGAGAATTTGGAACTCAAAGTTTTAAAAGCAGATGTTTGAAAAAAGTTATTGTATGCAACTAGGAAATAAGATATACAGGCAATGGGGCATAAAAATCTATCTTGCCCTTACCTTTCCTTACATGAAAGTAAGGAAAAAGGGGATGGGGGGAGTGGGGTGACAGAAGAGAGGGTTCACTGGGGAATGGGGCAATCAGAATATATGCCATCTTGGAGTGGGGGGTGGAGGGTAGAAATGGGGAGAAAATTTGTAATTCAAACTATTGTGAAAATTAATGCTGAAAACTAAAAATATTAAATAAAATAAATAATGATTTAAAGAAAAGAAAAAAAAATCCCAATTAGTAAAATAAAGTTAGTTTGATTTTTTTTTAAAAGGAGATAGGGAATACAAATTGTATCAATAATGAACAGGAGTATTCACACCAAGAGAAGGTGAAATAAAGGAAATTAACAAAAATTATTTTGCCCAACTACATGCCAAATTGATAACTTAGATGAAGTGGTTCAAATATAAAAATATTAAGACTAATTGAATAAAAATAGATAATTTATGTGACCCAATATTAAAAAAAAATTGAAAAGTCAGAGTTGAACTCCCAAAATAAACAACAATAACTATAGCATACACTCACACACACACACACGCACACACACACACACACACACACACACACACACACACACACACACAAACACAGACCCCTCAGGATAAAATGGATTTACAAGTGAATTCTATCAAACATTGAAAGAATAACTGATTTCAGTATTACATAAAGTATTAGCAAAAATTGGGATAAGTAAGGGATTCTTTCAAAATCTTTTCATTATACAAATATTCTGTGTTATTTGTCCTGCTTAGTTTTAGGTATTGAAGGTGATCCTCACTGAACCAAGTGAGCCAGGGCAACCTTGGCACCAGGATTGCAGGCAAGACAGTGCAGCCAAACTACCTAGAGTGAAAACCCTCAGAAACCTGGTATTTGGGGTTTGAACTCGAGTGTTGTGTGGATAACCTTTGGCATCTGAAACTGAAAACAAACAATACGGAACAGGGAAAAAACAAAAAGACCAAAAAAAAATTATAGACCCATTTCTTGGTTAAAGAGAGGTCAACAAAAGAAAACATGTCCCTCCTCACTTTCTGATTCAGTTTATGATGTAATTGCCAGGAGCCTCCATATCAAAAAGAATAAGAGCCCCATTGAATGGTGAGGGGAAAGAAAGGAGGCAGCCTTCACCCATGTAGTAGGGGATACAGCGAGCTCCATGTTAGACAAACTAGGCATGTTCAAAGAGCAGCCCAGGCAACAATAAAATAAGTAGTTTTTGCACAAATAAAACCAATGCAATTAGAATTAGGTGGAAAATAGATAAGCGGAAAAAAGTCTTTGCAACAAAATTCTTTGACAAAGGTGTCATATCAAAGATATATAAAGAAATTATTCAAATTTATAAGAATAAGAGTTATTGAAAAGCGGTGAAAGGATAGAAAACAGGCATTTCAAAAGGAAGAAATCCAAATTATCAACAATGATATGCAAAGTACTCCAAGCCAGTAATAATTAGAATGCAACTCTGATACTCTTCCTCATACCCATCTGATTGGCAAAAATGGTAAAAAAGGAAAATGACAGTTGTTGGAGGGGTTGTGAGAAAATAGTCATATTAAGCACACTGTGTTGGATATGTGAATTGGCCCACTCCTTCTAGAAAGTAATTTGGAACTATGCCCCTAAGTAATGAATTTTGATACTCTTTGACTCAGCAATAACCCTTCTAAGCATATACCTCGAAGAGATAGATAGGAAAAGGACTCATATATACAAAAAATTTGTAGAAGCTCTCCTTCTGGTATCAAATAACTAGAAACTAAAGAGGTATCTTTGAAGTGGGGAATGGCAAAACACATTATGTTAAAGAAATATTATTGTACTGTAAGAAATAATCCAGATTTAGAGAAATTTGAGGAGACCTGTATGAAACTATTCAGATTAAAATGACTAGAATAAGGAGAACAATTTTTACAGTAACACCATTGTACAAAAATGAGCAACCTGAAAGATTAAGAACTCTGATTAATGTTCAATAGAGGCTTTGGAGCTGGTCTCCCAACTTCTACTGGCACTGATAATCTAGATCTCCACCAAGAGGTTATTACTTCTCCACTCAGGATTCTCGAGGGTGGTGGTTTTCTAGTGCAATAGTTCACATACCTTCACTGTTGCTATCTCTTCTCCCTCTGCCATAATAATCCATTGATATAAACTAATAAGATAGTCCAGAAGGAACCACAGGCAAGTAGGATAGCTTTGAAAACTATAAGTTGCCTTACTTCAACAAGAAATGCAATCTGTACATAACAGAAATATCCATTTTTCATGTTTATTTAGTTCAGAATTTAAAATAAAACTAGCTAGGAAAGTAGAATTCTTATTTGTGGTCCTGGAGATCTTGGGAATGGGAGATGAATGAGCAGGAGTCACCTCAGGGGCTGAAAGTATCCATTTACTTCTTCAGTGACAAGCTGTGATGATGCCAATTACTGCCCAGGAGAGTGGATCTCTTAAACCTGGGAGGCTTTCCCAGGCAAAATTGGCTCAAAAATCATCAGACCATTCAAGGTCTCAATACTAGTAACTCAAGGCATTACAAGGATTTTCCATTTTTTAGGGCTATCATTTTTGGAATAGGCAGTTTTTCCCATCCCTGGCTCTAAATAAGAGTGGAAAGACCAATGAAAGGGGAAAGTTAGAAGAGGTCATGGGTACTCATTACTGAAGGTGGATCATCTCGTTCTTGGGTTTACTTGAAATCAGAACCAAAATGACTCTGCTTTCATTGATTAAAATACATTACATGATGTTAATAAGTATAAACCAGGTAAGATGTAGGAGACAAAAGCCTTGGCAGGAGTAGGCATGTATGACCTGGATACCAAAGACCCTATACCCTAGAAAAAGGCCAAGAGTTGGTACAGTTTGGGGAAGAAGGAGGCAGAAAGTCACCGTTGTCATTACCATGTCTACCAAGCCAGTCCAGCACTAGACATAGAAATGGAAAGAGAGCGTAGTTTTCATTGTTATTAGCCCCCATTATCCTTTAGCTGGCTCAAAATAAGAGGACTATTCTTTGCTGTGTGAAATATCTCTCACTTGTGATGGAAGCTTTAATGTAATCAAATAGTGTTCACTTTCTAGATGAAGAAATCTCCTTCAACTTTGGAGGCCACAGGTTGGATGGGGGTGGGAAGTGGTGGGGGAAGAGGAGATATGGCTCCGGCCACAGATGCTGCTGACAGGAGAGATGTTTTCATCTTTCTTTCCTTTAGAAGGCTTTTTCTTCCATCTTCTAAATGCATTAGAAACTTTTCTATTTCTC
The DNA here is from genome assembly GCA_028646595.1 of Phalanger gymnotis. Lineage (NCBI taxonomy): Eukaryota > Metazoa > Chordata > Mammalia > Diprotodontia > Phalangeridae > Phalanger > Phalanger gymnotis. Next base: position 350,745,620 of record CM053623.1, read on the forward strand.
AGAAAACAATCGCTCTTTGTACTGCTGGCCAAATAAGACGTCTGATTTCCCTGGGCAGTTCTGCTGGCAGGTTTCATGTAATCAAGGGTGGGTGTCATCAAAAGGGGATGAGAGGATATAGCATTATTGTTCTTGGAGACAACATACTCTATTTTCTGCAGAGCTGGAGCCAAGCACACATACAAATCTTTCAATATGGAGGCTAATACTCAGCCCCAATCCAAAGCAATTGTTTGAACCACATTTCTGCCTAGTTCCCTAAGGCCTAAGCCAGCCACACACACACATACCTTTCTCTCTCTTTGCCTCTATATCTCTTCCCCTACCCTCCTTCACTCCCTCTTTCCCTTTCTCTTTCCTTCCTCTTTCTTCCTCTAACTTTTGCTCTGTCTCTCTCTTCTCTCTCTTCTCCAACTCTCTCACCCTTTCTCTGTCTCTCTCCCCTCTTCCTTTTCTTCCTTCTTTCTTTACATACATATCCCTACTCTCTCCCACTCTTTCTCTCTTCTCCTTCCTTTCCCCCTTCTCTTCCTGTTTTCTCTTTCCTTACTTTCTGTCCTTTTCTTCTCTCCTCTTTTACACACTGCACATGTATGCACATATACCCCTTGGAGAAATGATGCACATGTCAGAAACTCTGGCTTAGACACCTGTGAGTTTATACATTTCCTTTAGGACCCTATTAGTGTTATCATTGCTAGAAGGTGCTCTGAATGATGTGTCATGGGGCAGATGTCAGAAGAGAGGCTAAGTGGTATTAATGCTTAACTTGCTGGACTTTGAGTCAGGAAGACTCGGTTCAAATATTACCTCAAACACTTATTAATAGCTGTGTGATAGAAGGTTAGTCACTTAACCTCAGTTTCTTTATTTGTAAAATGAAGATAAAGCACCTACCTCACAAGGTTGTTATGAGGATCAAATGAGAATTTAGGTCATGTGCTTTGCAAAACCTTAAAGCGCTATAGGAATATGAATTTATGGGTGGATTACTGGAGTCATGAAGGGAACCTCCATATACTAGATTGCTTAGGGGTTAAATAGCTCTTAAAAATTTCAATATCTCTGCTACCCCCTTCCCCTATTCCTATCAGATTGAGAATGATGTGAATAGCCAAACATGAAGAGTACTCATTAAGGATTTGCTGACAGTGGAGAAGGAGGTTTATAACGGGGTACTCTAGGGCCCTATGATTGGCCCAATGGTATTAAATGTTTGTACCCTTTTGTCTGGATAAAGATATAGTTCAAATCATTATCACATTTTCAGATATCACAACCCTGGAAGAAAATGTTAACATTGAATGGTAGGTTCAGAAATATCTCAACAGGCTAGAATAGTAGGTCAAATGTAAGAAGATAACATTCATTAAGTGTGAAAGTAAGGTCTTAGATTTGGGTCTAAAACATCAGCTTTATATATATAAGGTGGAGGGAGGTACAAGAAATTGAGAAATATCTGAAGACTTTACTGGTCTACAATATATGAACCAGTAACTCATCACAGGGTCATTGATTAGAGCCAGAAGGGACTTCAATAAGAAGGGTACAATGTCTGGAAATAAGAAAGTGAGAGTCTTGGGTTCCCTGCCCGTCCCTGCCAAGTAGATTGCATCTGGAATATTTTATGCAGTTCTGGTAATCATGTTTTATTTTTTAAAATAATTTTTATTGATATCTTTTGTTTTTACATTTCTCAATGTATCTCTACCTAGTCCCTAGTCCCCTTATGATAAGACTAAAAATAGGGGTTAAAAGAAGAGGTTAAAAAAGGGGTAAAACTAATCATATATTTTTAAAAAATCTGACATTATATACAGTATACATACCTGTGACACTCCACCTCTGCAAAGCAGTCGAGGTAGGGGCTAAGCTTAGTTATAATTTTGTAGTGTTCAGTTTTATTAAGTAACTAATTAACAAGTTACCTAATTAAATCAATTGGTTACTAATAAAACTAATAAAAATAATTAATCAGCATTAGCACAATGCCTGCCACATGGTAAACAATTAATAAATGCTTATTGACTGGGCTTGTTGACTTTTAATTGTTTTATCGTTGTTCTTTGCATTTATATTGCTGTTGTTGTATGTTTTGTTTTTCTGATTCCGCTGACTTCACCCTTCATCAGTTCCACTAAATCTTCCAATGCTTCCCTGTATGTATCGTCTTCATCCTTTCTTACAACACAATCATATTCTATGATATTCATGTGCCACAATCTCAATTGATGGACATCTACTTTGTTTCCAGTTTTTGTTATTAAAAATGATGTTGTAAATTGTTTGGTCTATATGGGGCCTTTAACTTTTGTCTGGGTGCCACATTTATGAAGGATGTCTATAATAGGAGATCTAGAGAAGGGCAATACCATTGGTGAAGAGTTCTGATTCCTAGTCACCTGAAGAGCTGCTCAAAGTAGTGAGAATGTTCAGCCTACAGAGTGGGAGAAACTTAGGGGTGATACGATGGCTCCCTTCAGTTATTTGAAGGACCATCACATGGAAAAGGCTTGAGACCTGTTTTGCTGGGCCTATGAGTACAGAACTAGTAGAAATAGTTTCCTAGTATTTCCTAGTAGGAAGTTGCAAAGAAGCAAATTAAGATTTGATTCCAGGAAAAATCCCTTACAATTAGAGCTAAATAAGAATGCATAGGAAGCTAGGTGGCTCAGTGGATAGAGTGCCAGGCCTGGCATCAGGAAGACCTGAGTTCAAATCCTGTCTCAGACACTTACTAGCTCTGTGACCCTAGGCAAGTCACCTACCTCTATTTGCCTCAGTTTCTTATGTGTAAAATGAGCTGGAGAGGGAAATGGCAAACCACTCCAGTATCTTTGCCAAGAAAATTCTAAATGAGGTCACAAAGAGTTGAACATGACTGAAAAATGCCTGAACAACAAGAAAGAATGGATGGGTTACTTTGGTCAGTCCAAACACCTGCGTGGGTTGCTATAGAGGGGTTTCTTAGTGAGGTTTGGGTTGGAGCAGCTGTCCTACAAGGACCCTTTCCATTCTGACCTAATGTGACCTTTCATATTCACATATGACACTGCTAATGACATCACTGTCTGTGTCTGGAAGTGTGGTCCCTTTGATATTAAAAAAACAAACCACATCGAAGCATCAATAATAATAATAGCTAACATTTATATAGCACTTACTGTATGCCAGGCACTGTGCTAAGCGCTTTACAATCACTGCCTCATTTGATCCTTCTAACAGTCCTGGGAGGCAGGGGCTATATTATCTTCATCTTACGGTTGTAACTGTAAGGCAGAAAGAGGTTAAGTGACTTGCCCAAGGTCACACGGCTGGTCAGTGTTTGAGGCCAGATTTGGACTCAGGCCTTCTTGACTCTAGGTCCAGTGCTCTATCCACTCTGTCACTTACTCTTCCTATAAATCCTTCTGCCCTATGGACCACCCCTCCCCTTGCTTCTGTATCACCTGAGGAGTCAGTTGGAACTTATTATTATAGGCAGAGAAATCATGAAATGAAAATGGGTTGAAAATGCTGATTTTATTAGTCATTAGTAGAGTGGTGAGAGTTAAAGCTTCAGGGATGGATGAATTTTCAATGGGAAGAAGGGTCCGATCAGAAGGTGAGGTCTGAGTCTTTGGGTATACTCATAATTCGGGGATGGAGAGTGGAGCTAGTGAATGAGACCTATGACGAAGAGAGTAAACTGGACAACAGAGTGTCAAGGAAGCCAAGGAAGGAGAAAGTTTAAAGAAGCTGACCGACTAGATTGGCTGACCACAGAGCTTGCCACCACCCCAGCAACTATTCTACACTACCACAAAATGGGCCCCAAAGCCAGCGGTAGAGGAAGTGGGCGAGAGGCTAATTTTTTTTTTAGTTGAGTCAAGCTTTTTATTTAATGTTACAAAAAATATTTAGTCAAACAGACCAAAGTCCATGTCATCATTGGACTCCTCAGATTATTCTTTTTTTGCTTCCTCTTTCTTCTTCTCCTCAGCTGGGGCAGCTGTGCTAGTAGCAGCAGCCCCTCCAGCAGGGGCAGCACCAGCAGCTGCTGGGGCAGGTCCACCAACTCCTACGCTGTAGATTGAGGCTTGCAATGTTTACATTGGACAGAGACTTTGCAAAAAATCCAAGCCTGAATGGTTCGACATTTACACCTGCTGCTTTAATGAAGGCATTGATTTTATCCTCCGTGACTGTAACCTCATCGTCGTAAAGGATGAGAGCAGAGTAGATGCATGTGAGCTTGGAGACGGCCATTTCAGCACATGGATGAGGAGACTTGTTTGTAACTGCGTTAATCGCTGGCTGAAGTGAGGGTTCACCCCAACGTGGCCTTAGCTTCTGAAGAAGAACCTTACAGATAACTGGAGAGGAGCCTAACTTTTAATATAAATTTGTTGGGGTGGGAGGGAAATACGTGAGGAGAGGGGAACTTTGGTGAGAAATCATAGGCCTTCGACCCAAGGCTTCATTTGGGGGAGATATCACCGCATACCATGGGATGCTGAAGGTTGCTGGCTTTTGTGGGCAGGGAGACCCAGGGACACTGTAGGCTATTATTGGGGAGTTCTCTAGGCAAGACAAAAAGGTAGGGCCACAGTTGGGCTAGCCTGGAGAGGAGCCAGAGGTATGCTCAGAAATGTTTAATGATGAGCTCTGGCTGTAGAAGGGAAGATACATGCGTGATACACTTTGCAATATAATCTGCATTTAAAAAATTTTCTCCATTACTGTCTTAAGTCTCTAGACAATCAACAAAGGAACAAATCAAGCTCTGCTTTGTAGCACCTACTTATTTCTAAGGTATAAGTGCTAACATGAAAAATTTTACAATCAGCTCTAGAGAACCAGTTGGAGTTACTTCCAGTGCCCCTATGGGGGCAGCATGAGGTGGGGGTGGGAAGCTCCCATAGTGGGGACAAAATGAGGTGAGGAGGAAATGGGCCACTTGACGCAGTGGCTTCCTATTTTAAATAATTGTTCTAAATGATAATAATAAGTAGCTTTTATGTAGCACTTTTAGATTTACAAAATACTTTACATATATTAACTCTACTCATATATTCACTTTACATATATTAATTACTGAAGCCAGTAAGTATCTGGGCAAGATTCAAACTCAAGGCCCCCTGATTCCAAATCTTTCATGTCAGTCAGCCAACATGGTGGCTGTCCCTCAGGAGGCATCAGTACTCTTGAAATATTGATGCCACGGAATCGAGTCCTAGTCACCCTGCCCTAATAATGACTTTGATTGAGCAATAATGCCAAATACAGCAGAAAGGACTAAAGCTGGAAGCGGTAGCTCGCGTTCTGAGAGAGAATTCACAAGAGGCTGGATGGATGGAAGACTATTTTTAGGGTACAGTTTTACATTAAACATTTTTCTATACCATACGTCTAACAAGCCGAATCTTCTTTAAAGCGCATGCCATTAAATCTTTTTCAAGGGAAGCATTTGACTTTTAATGAGGAATCTGCGTTGCCTTCTAAAGAAAGTACATAGCATCCCCGGCTTAGTTATTCTCCACAGAAATAGGCTCTTTTGGTGTCCCATCTGTTTAACCTATAGTAAACACACATGTTTCAGCAAATTTATTGCAGGCATGATAGACAGCAGGCGTATACACATATTCATAGTCGCTATACATTGCCCTTTGGTTTCCCCACCTTAGTCCATATTTATAAGGGCAGAGCAAAACACGACCAGACTGCGATATTTGGATAGTCCCAATTTTCTGCTAGAAATACTTGTCCTCGGCACATTAGTGACTCTATTAGTGATGCTAATTAAATAAATATATTATCATTATTAAAATGACTTAGTATCCAGCATAGTGTCTTGAACACAAGTGTATTTAAGACCTGGTATGTTAGAATTAACATTGGATCAGCGGCCAGGGGACATGGGTTTGAATCCCGGTCTTGCTACTTGCCATTGGTATGACTTTGCACTTAATCCCTGTGTCTGATGCCTCATCTGTGGAAAGGGATCGTTATACTAGATGATATCCCAGGTTCCTCCAATCATATAACAGGCAGTTTTTTTGGTCCAGACCTGTGATTTTATGGATATAGGGGACTCCTGGGTAGTGCTTTCCTCTTGTGACATATTGTTCGTAACTCTGTGAGGTCTTACAAAGTTGCCTGAAGACACGGAATCTAAGTGACTTGGCTCTGGTCACAATGCCACTGTATGTCAGAGACAGGAATTGAATCCAGGTCTTCCTGGTGTCAAAGCTGGCCCTCTATCCACTAACCTACCCTTTCTCTATCATGCTCAATTAATGTGAATTATGTAGTTGACAGGTCTGAAAAGTGGAGCAAAGTTATCTTGTTGGGTACTTCCACTCTTTTATTTCTCCCTCTTTCAGGAATAAGTCAGGATCTAGTTTCTCTGTCTTCAAAAAATGGCCATACTTATGGCCATGAGTGGCCCAATGGTTTGACGTCTTCTTTGGTTTCTGACTCTACTCTTTGCCCCCTTCCACTCCATGGAGGAAGCTGGAGAGATTTGCTAAGGTGACCACGTTCAAGCCAACTTGGCCTTGTATGCTATGAAGCAATCATGGTTTTAGCCTACAGGTAAATTTGTCTAGATCCATGTGGATCTCTTAGCTACTTTGGGGAGATTATAAATAGAGGTTAATAATAATATTAAAAACATAAGATGCCTCACACACCCATAGGTTGTCAAGTTCCTAGTTAGGGAAATACCTAACATTTAGTAAAATATTTCTATCTCTGACTTGTTTAAATTCTATCTACCATTGACATCTTCCCTGTATGCAACCAGATTTCAAATGTGCAGTATAGGACATTCATGATCAATCATGCATTTTTGTAAAGCACAAATCAGAAAAAAGAAATAGCCCAAATAAAGGGCTCTGTTAATCCATGGCATGGGGAAAAAAATTTGAGTGGTGCAAACTTTCTATAGTTTTGAAAGGTACAATCACACCTGAAAAGATTCCTCAGGAATTCTTTGTTTCATGAAGTAGAGGCTTGACTCAGGTCAACCTGACCCCTCAGTAGACCACACACTGCAAGGGATATTCAGGGGCTCATTTACCACAGCACTATTCCTATGGTTGCCCTCACAAGCTGTTCCATTGGGAGCAAGGTTCATTACTTTCAAGTATTATGTGGAAGAATTATCAGAGTGAAAGAGCAGACTTAAGGGAAATGGGTAGAAGGGATAGAGGAAGGAAGGTAAAGATGAAAGACTATTGGATTTGTAATTAGAATCCTGAGTGTTCAAATTCTTCCTCTGCCATTTTGTGTCATTAGACCTCTTTTGGACTCAGCTTCTTCATATATAAATTGAAAGGATTGGAGTAGGTGCCTCTAAGGTTCCTTCTAGTGCCCATTCAATTGTCCTGCAAGTGACAAAAAGGTAAATCTGAGTTTAATGTAACTAAAGGAAGGAAACAAGTATTTTATCAGGTGCCTACTATGTGCCAGACACTGTGCTAAGCACTTTACATATATTATCTCATTTGATACTCACAACAATCCAGGGAGATAGGTGCTTTTTGTTGTTGTTCAGTCATTTCAGTTGTATCTGACTCTTCCTCTCCCCATTTGGGGTTTTCTTGGCTAAGATCCTAGAGTAGTTTACCATTTCTTTCTCCAGCTCATTTATAAATGGGGCAAACAGGGTGAAATGACTTGCCCAGGGTCACACAGCTAATAAGTGTCTGAGGCCAAATTTTAACCCAGAAAGGCCTCTTCCCAGCTTCAGGCCTGGTACTCTATCCACTGTGCCACCTAGCTGGTACTATGATCCTCATTTTTCAGATAAGTAAATGGGGGCTGGTAGACTTTAAATTGCCAAGGGTCATACATCTAGTAAGCTTCTGAGACTGGATTTGAACTCATGTCTTCCTGACTCTAGGCTCAATATTCTATCCACTGTATCATTTGGTTGATTTTTTCTTGGGGGCAGCTAGGTGGCACATAGAGTGCTGGACCTGAAGTCTTCTGACTTCAAATATGGCCTCAGACATTAGCTGTATGACCCTGGACAAGTCACTTAACTCTGTTTGCCTCAGTTTCTTCATCTGTAAAATGAGCTAGAGAAGGAAATGGCATACCATTCCAGTATCTTTGTGAAGAAAACCCCAAAGTGGGTCATGAAGAGTCAGACACAACTGAACAATTCGGAAGTTCAAATGTGAAATGGGTATCTAGGTAGGTAGAGTAACTCCCTCTGGATCATTACTTGTGATAGAGAAGCAATTGTTGCTCAGGTGTTGGTTGGGTTAGATGGCCTCTGAGGTCCCTTCCAATGCAGATTCTGTGATTCTTTGTGCACGTGTGGGTGTTGGGGAGCCTTCCTTAGCATTCTGGGTTTTTAGGTTAATTATTGAGGCTGATGAGGTCCTTAGCCTACGAGGATGTCTGAAACGATTGGTTAGTATTCCCCTCACCTTCTATGCCTTACTCGGGCTGGGGAGAAGAACAGAGAAGTCACAAAAGTTTTGTTTGTAACTGGAATGTCCTTACCTCATAATTTTATAATTGGAACCTTTAATTGCTAGTATTGTTCCTCTAAGATGATCTTCAATTTACTCTGAATATATCTTGATTGTACATGGATGTATCCATGCTGTCCAACCCTTTAGACTGTGAGCTCCCTGAGTGCAGAAACTGTCTTTTGCCTTTGTATCCCCAGTGCCTGGCACCATAGGCACTTAATAAATGCTTGTCAACTTGACTTTATATTTGATAAGCATTTACAATGATGCCTTATTTCTGTGAACTCCATGAGGTCAGGTTTGGCATACCAGGTAAACATTTTATCTTTCTGCGTCCAGTCCAATGCTCTGCAAACAGTAGCGATGTGACAAATGTTTACTGAATGAAGGAATGCTTTGTGATGGTTACAGGCCACAAACCAAGAGAACCCTCGACAAATGGAAACACACAGTCACAGAATCTTAGTGTTCAAAGACAGCTTGGGGTAGTGAGAACAGCATTGGACTTTGGAGTTGAAAGACTAGGCATCCAGTCCAGGTGTTCTTGTTACTGGGTTGTACGACCCTTTGTTTAGAGCTGGAAGGGCCCTTAAAGATGAATCCAAGACTAACTAAAGGTTACTCAGGTAAGAAGTGGAAAAGCTGGGATCTGAACCTGGGCCCTTAACCTCCAACTCTAGAACTCTTTTCATCTCACCCTCGGTTTCCCAATATGTACAGCTGAAGAAGTAACATTTCGACTACTATTCCCTTCTTCACAGAGTTCTTAAGACTTTTTTTTTATGAGTCTTTATCTGGAATTTTTTTTTAAAGTGGACTTTAGAGGCCCCCTAGAGGCAGAAATTTAGAATCTTTAGTTCTTTCAAGAAGGAGGCTGGGCTGATATCTGTGCCAAATTCAAACCCACTGTTGATTGCTAACACCTTAACAGGTTAGCAGACGTGAACAGAGACATCAAACTTACCTGTCAGTGGTTTCTGGGATGCACCTTTCTTTCAGTGAGAAAACTGGGACAGTTGCCCATCTCTAGTCTACTGGCTCCTTTCCCATTCATCATGATTTCTGAAGGATTACTGACAACAATTCCATGATCCCATCTGCAAGTTCTTTCAGTATGTTGGATTGTTATTCATCTGGGCCAGGTGACTATTTTCTAGTATGCACAATACTTAAACAAAAATTAATCATTTTGAGGGTAATCGTCTCCCAAGTGAATGCCATGTTCTGACCACAGGAAGGATGAGGGCTCAGCTGATCCCAATCCATCTATCAGAGTGGGGGAAGATGGGTCACAGCCCACCCTCTATGCCATAATCAATCATGGGGTTTGTCCTCCACACTTATCCTTAAACTCCAGTATTTCTCCACTCTGTGTCCTTCTTCATCTGTGCAACCTCCCTCCTCCCCCATTCTGAACAAAGTTTGGGCCCCTTAGGACAATTATAACTTAACCATGAATCCAGCATCCACATTGGCAACTGCTCTGGTGTGGTTGGGAAGACCGGTCTCTCCCTCAGAATACCCACCTCATGCTCTCAAAATCACCTTATTATTGCAGCAAGTACTCCTGGAGGGGTGGACTCTCCCTTTTTCATTTTGGGTAGGATAGAGTGAATTGGACAGGATGAGTAGGTATGAACAGGTTGTTATATTTATTACAGATTTCATTACATTATCTTTCTTCCTAAATCCCAGCCTCTTTCTAAGCCTCCCTACCATTGTTGAAGGAGTCACCATCCTTCCAATCACCCACATTCAAGAACTCTGTGTTATCCTTGATTCTTCACTCTTTCTCACCTATTGTATCCAACCAATTGCTAAAGCTTCCCATTTCAACTTCCATAGTATCTTAACCTTTCTCCTCTTTACTTGCACAGCTAGGTTGGGCCCTCTTCAAGCCTGAACCTCCTGCCTAGACTATCATAATAGCTTCCTAATTGGTCTCATTATTCAAGTCTCTCCTTACTCCAATTTATCCTACACAAAGCTGGCAAAGGGATTTTCCTAAGGTGCACATCTGTCCATCTCACTCCCCTATCAAATAAACTACAGTGGTTCTTTATGGCTTTTAACATTGAATATGCTTTTGTATTTATTTCATCCTTTCTAATTTTTATTTTTGTATGTGAGCTTTATAGAAGAGAGGCACCAAAACTGTGATTTCACTGACATAGGGAACTCTCACATAAAGAATCTCTCTAAACCCACATAGGTTGATATTTTCTCTGTAACCTACGCTTTTAGTAAATTTACCAGGACACTCAGAGATGAGGTGATTTGCCCGGGTTAACACAGGCAGGATTTGTACTCAATTCTTCCCAGATCTGAAGCAAGCTTTCTATCCATTCTATCAACCACCTCTCTTAAGTTTTAGTACTTCATAGCACACACACACACATGTATATGTAATTTGTAATAGGAAAATATACAAATATTGGTGGTATGGGCAGCTAGGTGGCACAGTGGATGATAACAGTGCAGAGACTGGAGTCAGACTCCTCTTTGTAAGTTCAAATCTGGCTTCAGATATTGTGTGACCCTGGGTAAGTCCCTTAAACCTGTTTGCCTCAGTTTCTCATCCATAAAATGAGTAGAGAAAGAAACGGCAAACCACTCTAATGTCTTTGCCAAGAAAATCCCAACTAGGGTCACGGAAAGTTGGACATGATGGAAAGAGGACTGAACAACAAAGTGATGATATGTGTTCAAAAGCTGTTTACTGATAAGAATGTGATAAAAAATGCTTATGGATCACTGGCCTAGAAAGCTCAGGTAAATTTATAAATACCGACATCTTAAATATATCTTTGTAAATAACAACATGTGAAAATAATAATCAATAAATGAAATAAAAGATACAGACATAGAGATAGAATGTATTAACTAATGTCAGTCCTTTTACAGATGGGAAAACTGAGTCAAACAAGGTTAACTGAGTTATCCAGGGTCATAGAGCTACCAAGTGTCTGAGGCCAAATTTGAATTTAGGAAAATGAATCTTCCTGACTCCAGGCTGGGCTCTCTATCCCCTGTGCCACCTAGCTACCCCAAAATAAAATGCATAGAATTCTAGAGAAAACCAATTATATTGAAATAGTTATATTAAAAAATTTCCAAGTTTACAGACCCAAAGTTAAGAATCTTTGGAACAGATCAATTATTTCCCGTGCTAAATCCTGATTCTCTTATCTAAAATATCTATTAGTAAAATGAATGGAGAAAATTGATACCTTGGGTCATTCAGTCATTTTCAGGAACTGTGTTAAGTACTAGGGATGTAATGAAAGGCAAAAGGTGATTTCTGTTCTCAAGTAGCTCACAGTTTAACGGGAGAGATGACAATAGTTTGTTCAATAAATTAGAGCTAATCAATTGGGGCAATAGACAGAGTGCTAGGTCTGAAGTGAGGAAGATTCATTTTCATGAGTTCAAATCCAGCCTCAGAGACTTACTAGCTGTGTGACCCTGGGCAAGTCATTTAATCCTGTTCATCTCAGTTTGCTCATCTATAAAATGAGCTAGAGAAGGAAATGGCAAACCACTCCAATATCTTTGCCAAGAAAACTCCAAATGGGGTCACTAAGAGTAGAACACAACTGAATAACAACAGA
>CM053623.1:350758201-350782549 GCA_028646595.1 Phalanger gymnotis
TTGGCACATTAGACGTGGCACTTTAGGAAGATTGACAGTTTGAGCCTCGGGTGTGATTCACATGTGACCTAAACACTCCTTCCTCTGGCACTTTAAATAATACAAGTGGCCTTAATCTAAAGGATTCATTGCGAGCTCATGTGAACTAATTTCAAAGCTTCAGTCACATGGCTGCAAAGACTCCAACCTCTGATTCCATTTAAATTCTGGGTTAGGGTCACATAGTGTCTCCTTTGGTATGTAAGGGTCCTGAAGTAGAGAGAATTATCACGCAGCTTTGCAGAAGCTTGGACATACAGATTTTTTTTTCCTGAAGCAATCACGAAACACCAATTTGGCCTGACCATCTTTCTGGGTGGCAGCATGCTCTTGCTATAGGAAACAAACTTGTTATTAAGTGCCATGAGACTCTGCCCATATGGTATATTTCTGCGCTGAAATGTATTCTCTGGCATTTCATAGATATCCCTAGATTCCCCCTACAGAAATCATTTCTCATTTGGAAACCTTCGTGGATGGAATCCATGAACTATCTCAGAACTGGGCAGGGAGGGGAAGATTCTGCTCTGGACACTGGGTAATAGCTGATTTCATGGCCATTACAGCAAGATAGCCAGATTGTCTGTGCTGAAAAAAATTGCTTTCATGCTGTTGTTTGAAAGAAGAATAACGGCCTTTGTTATTGAGGGAATTGGCTCTTTTTATCACAAATTATGAGGCATCTAATTGGCTCTTCTACTCCTCCTTTTTAGTCTGTGGTGATTCTGCTTCGTGCACAGATGCAAAAACCACAGAGGGACATTGCACTGGCCTTGACACTTTTTAAAAATGAGTATTTAACTCTCCAGGGTCAAACTTGAGTGTCTTGTGATTATGGCTAAACACAACCATTTCTGTAGAAATGGTAAACACCAAAGAGCCCCTTCAGGAAGGGAAAATGGCACTTTGGGTTTGCTGGTAATACATTATTGTTGTATATTTTTGAACATGGAGTAAGTCCATCCTAGGTATTCACAACATGTGCTTTGAGAAATGCCTTTACCCTTCACAGGGTCCAGGAAATGCAGGTCTGGAAGGCATGGGCTGCTCTGCCACATGTTATACATTAATGAGAATTAATGTGATCGGAGAAAATTTTTGGTAACATGCTGTTACTGTTCCAGCTGGAGGGCCCAGGAATACAATGTTACTGAGTACAGTGTGTGTGTGTGTGTGTGTGTGTGTGTGTGTGTGTGTGTGTGTGTGTGTGTGTGTGTGTTGGGGAGGCGATTGTGGGAGGAATTGGCAGGAGGCCCCTCCTAGGTTTTTGTCACACATACATAAATGAAGGGCATCTAAGTGGTGTATTAGATAGAATGCTGGAGCTGGAAGGAAGACCTAAGTTCAGCCAGCAGCCCAGGAATGGAGGAGGGGCCAGTGTTAACCTTTGCAAAGGCACCGTAAAGGGAGATGGGTATCATGTGAACGGGACAGCAAGAAGGACTGTTTGCTTGGAAGAGTAGGTAAATGAAAAGACTACTAAATAACCAAAGAAACATAGACTCTAGCTGGACTGTGAAGTTTTAAATGCCAAGCTGGAGAGCTTGTGTTTTATCCAAGAGGCAGAAGGGACCTTCTTGAGCAGGGAAGTGATGGGGAAAGACCATGGGCATGTCATTTCACTTAATCCAGATAGGTCACTAAGGCTATAAGTCACAGATGTATTACTTTTTTTCTTCAAATGGTGGAGGATGAAATTCTTACACTAGTAAAATTCCAAGTTTAGGAGAAGGGTGAATCTCATTCTTTGGCAGATGATTGATTAATTAAGCAAATTAATGACATCAGTAAGACATGGTTTGTTGTTACTCGGTCATTTTCCAGTTGTGTCTGACTTTTTATGATCCCATTTGGGGTTTTCTTGGCAAAGATACTGGAGTGGTTTGCCATTTCCTTCTCCAGCTCATTTTACTGATGAGGAAACTTGAGGCAAACAGGGTTGACTGCCTTGTCCAGGATCACACAGCTGGTAAGTGCCTGAGGCTGGATTTTAACTCAGGTCTCCCTGACTCCAGGTGTGGTGCTCTAACCACTGTACCATCCACCTCTCCTCCTGGAATACTCTACTAGAGTCTTCCTGCCACATTGACTTTGAACCTTTAGCAACTTCCGAGAGCTGCAATTGAACCCGTTCTGAATTCCTCTAAGTGAATTATTATCTATTTCCCAACTCATCATCTTTACAAGAATAGTATGATGTACTTTATCAAAAACCTTTATGTGTACTATTCCACTCATCTGCTAGCTTAGTACCTTTGTCAAAAAAGTAAATAAGGTGAGTCTGGCATGATCTCTTGTTGGTTTTAGATTGATTCCCTTTACCACATTAAGGAAGGGTCCTTATAAGGCTTTTTAAACTTTTTTTAATCTAAATGGGTGTTTAAAAAGTTTCTTCTTTACCTGTTGATATAATCATTTTTGTTCTGTAATATGTTTATAATTTTTCTAATGTCCTACATGCCTAATATAAATGCAACCTGGTTATATTATATCATCTTTTAAAACTTTTTGCTGTAACTTTATTGACATTTTATTGGATGTAGTTTTGTTGATATTCATCAGCGATATTTTTCTGTAGTTTTATTTATTGCTCTTTTCTCTCCTAGATTTAGATATTGACACCATGTATATTTTATAGAAGGAATGTGGCCAGATCCCTTACTTTTGCAAATAGTTTATGTTGTTCTTTGAATTTGCATTCATTAATCTCTCTGGCCCTGAGTTTAATTTCATTGGAGTTCATTTCTTCTTACTTACTTACTTCTTACTTACTTACTTACATTGGAGTTCATTCACTTCTTACATTTCTTTTTCTGAGATTGAGTTATCTAAATTCTTTATTTCTTGTTCTGTTAATCTGGGTATTTTAGATTTTTGCAAATATTTACCAATTTCATTCAGGTTATCAGTTTTGTCAAATAATTTGACAAACCTTTCTAAAATGTCCTCTTGATTATTTCTCTTTAAAAATTTTTGGCATTAGTAATTTTCTTTTCTTTTGGGGGGAGAATATTAGCTAATATTTTATCTATTTTAATATTTCTAATGCTCCTAGTTCTATTGATCAATTCAATTTTTTTAGTAAAACTAAACCATTCATCAGAAAATTTTGACATTACATGCACTGTCCCCTACCTCTGCAAAGAAGTGAGAATAGCTGTCTTCTCGTAATTCTTCTTTGGGGCCAAGTTAACTTTTGCAACATTCATTGTTATTATTTTGTGGCTGTCATTTTTCCACTTACATAATTATAGCCATTGTATATCCTGCTTTTTTGCACCTGCTTATTTCATGTTGTATCAGTTCATATAAATCTTCCCATGCTTCTCTGTTTTCATCATATTTGTTTTTTTTTTCTATGCAGCACTATTCCATTGTATTTATGTACTACAACTTGTTTAGCCAGTTCCCAGCTGATGCACATCTACTTTGTTTCTGGTTTGTGCTTATATTTCAATAGATATTATTTCATTATGTGATCCCTTTAAGCCAAATGTTGTTTTTCACGTTTATCTCATTTAATGCTTATTTTTACCATTACTTTGAGAATTATCTACCCTTGCTTTTTAGAACACTTCAAGTATAATACATTCTGCTCTAAGTCTTCATTTCAACTCTGGGTAGATCATTATATTTAACAAGTTTTCTTGTAAACAGTTTAGTACTGGATTCTGCTTTCTGATAGTATTTCCTTCCCTCTCTGTTTGATAGGGATGTCATCCTATTCATATTTACTTTTATGATTGTAAATCATGTATCCCCCCACTCCCCATTATATTTCTCCATTGTGTTTGGTGTCTTCTTCTGTTTACTTATATCTCTAGCCTCGGTTCCTTAGTTTGGAACATTTTATCATGGCTGTGTTCTGGTTTATTCCACATTCTAAAAGCAGAGGCTTAGCCCTTTCTGAGTCCTTGTCTCCAATCTCTAGGGTTTCCTCTATAGTGTGGCTGCACTCAAAGTGCTGAAAGCTTCAGAGAGCCTGGCATGATATCAGTCAGAGATGTAAACTTCATGTTTCCTGATAGTCCCTGGTCAGAGCACAGGCTTGTTTCAGGTCTATTAACGTCAGTTCACTGGCTTCCCTAGAGGATTTCTCTTTCAGTGCCTGCAGACTTCTGGCTAATTTTTTCAATACTTTCCTGGACTGGATAGGGGAGATTGCTATTCGTCTTCAGACTTCGTTATTCAATCTATTGCCCTTTTAAGGTCTTTTGCCCTTTTTAGGTCTTTTGGAGTACAAATGGGAAAGCTAGACTATGTCAGCACCTTCAATGTTGTCATCTGAACCAAAGTATTGAATGATCTATTTTTGATGAAGCCTCGTTGCCCAAAATCATTTCTTTTGTTTTCAGATATTAGCTATTCATTACTTTAGTATTTTGGTCTAAAATTTTCTCAGGAATCAAAGTCAAGCTCACTGTTCTCTCATTTGCAGACTCAATTCTTTCCCTTTAAAATTTTTTCTCCTATCTTGTTATCATGCTCTCGTTTTTCATTATTTTTAAAAACCCAGAGGATCTGGCTTCAAATTCCTCCCCTGACACTATTTGTGTATCCTCAGACAGGTATTTTAATTTCTCTGGGTTTTTGTTTTCCTCATTGTTCAAATGAGGAGTCTGGACTTTTTGGTCTCTAATGTCACTTCTAGCCTTAAGTCTATGATCCTAAGAAGATGTACCTGTAATGAAAATAATTTTCACTTATTAAGAAAAGAACAAGCAGAACTTAATTATTGTATTCAGTTAATGAAATAAAAATGATTTTCTTTTAATTTTTTTTTAAGATTGAAATGACTCACCATTCAAAATGATCTTGCCCCTCTAAAGTACTCACAAATGTTGATGTATGATATCTTTTTGTCTCATGTCAGGAAAAATAAAATGTGTAAATTTTCCTTAAGGTATTTAAATAAAAAGTTCCCTCCGAGTCATGGGAAAGGAGGAGTACATGTTTTTCCTTTCTTGTTCCCTTCTCCTCCCCAACCTTCATTATTGTCTTTAACCAATATTTACAGGAAGATTCTTACTAGAGAAGCATAGACTACGCAAAGATTTGTTCTGTTTTTAAATGTTTCCAAGAGTTGCTGCAATATATTTTGTGATGAGCTGAGGGTTAGTAGGAGTAAGCTGTCTTATGCTCTATGGATTATCCACTTCATTTGTGTTGGAACAAAGACTTTGGAGGTTGCCAGTGGAGGGAATGGGGGGTGAAAATAGAATTTACTTGGAAATATTTTGTTTGAGATCTTGTCTAGTTTAACTTAAAATATGAAGAGAAAATATTCAAAGTTTTTAACCATGTACTGTCCCATGGGAAGGACTAGGATGAATTTTTGATTATCATTAAGGGTCTCTACTCCATTGGTATGCTAAGAATATCAACCAGAAGCAAGAGTCATAGCAAACACCAACAAAAAAATGACAGTGGCGTAAAATCTGTCAAGCTCCTTTCATTAAAATGTCCTAGTACTTGGAATCCAAATCTGTCTTGGTGTCCTGTTAGAATAGACAAATACCTGCTTGTGTGCTAATCTTAATTCTGGAGAACAGAGAAGTGATATGAATTAGTTTACCTGCTATAGAATCATTAATTTTCATTTTAAGTATCTTTAATATTCTGAGTGTCAGTATGAAAGATTGGTAGAGACTTTTCTCTCAATAGTCCAATGTTGTTGACTTGGTTTATTTAGTTCATAGGTTGTCATGACCGAGGAATTCATCACATAGTTATAGCTCAGCTAGTCGTGAGCCTCTTTGAACTTAGCTAGTCAAGCCTATGAACGAGAGGTTTTGTTGTGAGAACCCTACATGAAACCTCAGCTTGTAGGGACTTGGATGAGCTTCTGTAGCATAATGTTTTGGTACTCAATGTTACCTCCTTGAGGCATCAGAAGTGGCATGGCGCATAATAAGCATTTGATAAATGCTAGTTGGCTTGACTTGACTTGGAGGATGGGAGGGTTGCAATCTTTCCTGGTGGATACCTGGCACCTATAGTGATAACCTGGCCCCTAAACTCCCTGGAGTTTTTGTTGGTCACTATTGCATATTATTTGAGAGGAAGATTGTTCAAAAGATTTTGATTCCAACCTTAGCTGAGGAAACTGATTTTACTCAGAGTTGATCCAGAGTTGTCGAATGATTTTTCCCAAAGTCACTTAGGCAGTAAGTAGAGGATCTGGGGGGACACGGACATAGGATAAGAAGGTATAGATGGGTCACAATATGTACCAGAGGAAGTAGAACTCATCCCCAATTAAATCAGGGATCCATTGAATTATGAAGCAACCTTTCAGGAGAAATTCTAGTTGGATCTGACTTGAGAGTGGCACTTTCTAGTTTTCTCCTTATATCTATTAATGAATCTATTACTACTAGATATCTGCAGATGACACATAAATTATATAAATCAACCAGGCACTCATCAGTATTCCAGTGAATAAATTTCAGATAGTGAACATCTGAACATTTGAATTACATAATTATTTATTATTAGAGAGTGGGGGAAGGAGAAATAGGAGATTTAAAAATACTGGTATTTAATTAGTGTCCCAATTAATGGCAGTTCTTGGCAAGTCTGATCACATATATTCTGTTAAGGAGAACTAGTTAAATTGAATGTTATATGTCTTTATGAAGAGATGATGTAAACAATTCAGAGACGTGCCATGGAAATGTATAATCTCATTTCGACAATATCATTGCCAAGCATGTATTTCATGTAGCATCTTTGCAAACAGGCACCCTGCAGAAGGCAGTATGGACTGTTTTCACAGCTGGCACGTGCAGAGTCCTAATAACCATTTGCTATAATTGTGAGTGCCAATTATAGACAAAATGTGCTATAATCTCCTGGGGCTCAGTATGGCTAGTGCGTCTTCTCCTTTGAAATCAGTGGGAGATTCATGTGTGTGGGAGGTAATGTAAGAAGATATAGCCACTTCTCAGGAAAGCAAAGAGACTTCTCTATGTCTGTGTCAACACTGTTTGCTTCTTGGGAAAAGAAGAACCTATCTAGTGTTGCTTTGAATTAGTCCATCAATTGAGATTTCATTGGGTGTCCAAGTGCTAAGTGTAGACAGTCAACATTGCTAAGAATATGAATTTATGGGATCCCAGAATTTCAAAGTTGCAAGGGACTTAAGTGAAATCCATGAAAAGGGACAACCAATAGAACGTACCTGGCAAGTGACCATCCAGCTTTTGCTGGTCAAGGGAGACCCACTACCTCCTGAGATAGACTATTCTGTTGTAGGGATAGTTCTCATTGCTGGTTTCTTGTTCTTCTGTGGTTGAGATCTGTAGTCTCATTACTGTAAGGAGATACTATTATGGTAACTCCTTACACCAAAGCAGATTGGCAATTTATCTGTAACTTAAAGTCTTAAAGACTTTGTTAGGAGGCATCTTGGTGGTGCAGTGGAGAGAGCACTGGCCCTGGAATCAGGAGGATCTGTGTTTAATTCTGGTCTCAGATACATATTAGTTGTGTGACCCTGGGAAAGTCATTTAACCCCGATTGTCACCCTACCCCCAAAAAGAAGAGGTGTGTGTGTGGTGTGTGTGTGTGTGTGTGTGTGTGTGTGTGAGAGAGAGAGAGAGAGAGAGAGAGAGAGAGAGAGAGAGAGAGAGAGAGAAGGAGGGAAGGAGGGAGAGAAGGAAGGAAAGATAACTTGGCCATGCAGGGTGTAAAGGTAGTTCTTCCTGACCCCATGGCTGAGCCTTTGTCCACTATCTCATCCTATATGGTTCATATATCAAGAAGCTTACAGTGTATTAGGACAGTACTGCACTCTTGATGGAGCTACACTTTGACCTAACTATTCTGGCAAGCAATTTAGAATTATACAAAGAAAGTGACTCAAATGAAGATGCTTTTTGACCCGGGGATTCCATTGCTAGGCATATGCCTTAAGTAGGTTAGTGTTAAGAAGGAAGGTCTCATATATATTGAAATACTTTTAGCAATGCTTTCTGGAATATTAACAAAGTAGAAATGAAGTAGGTACCCATCGATTGGGAATTAGCTAAACAAGCTCTAGTGCATGGATGTAGTTGTACTGAGCCCCAGAGATACAGAGAATGGAATGCTGGACTGGGAGTCAAAAATATCTGGGTCCCAAATCTCATGTTAGAAAATTAACTGTGTGACCCTGGGCAAGTGATCACGCTCCTCTGGGCTTCAGTGTTCTCCTCTGTAAAATGGGCTGGTCTCAATAACCTCTATGGCACCTTCCAGCACTAAATTTATTATCTTAATGAAATGATGAATATAAGAATGATGAAAGTATGAGAATGAGAAAGTGAGAACCATGGGAAGAGTGAAGTAAATAGAGTCACAGCCAGCTCTAAATTTATTATCTTAATGAAATGATGAATATAAGAATGATGAAAAATATGAGAATGAGAAAATGAGAACCAGAGGAAGAGTGAAGTGAATAGAGTCACGGACACAATATTTTGTTAATCAGTCATTTTTAGTCATGTCTAACTCTTTATGATCCCATTTGGCATTTTCTTGAAAAAGATAACTACAGTGGTTTGCCATTTCCTTCTCCAGCTTATTTTACAGATGAGGAAACTGAAGCAAACAGGGTTAAGTGACTTTCCCAGGGTCACACCGCTAGTGTCTGAGCCTGGATTTGAACTCAGGAAGCTCAGAGCTCTATCCACTGTGCCACCTATTCGTTCTCATGTATAACTTCAGGTTGTGGTTGTGGTTTGTTTTTTGTTCTTGATGAGGGCCACGGCATCAGGAAGATGATGCCATGACTTGCAATTGAATTAGATTTGAGCGAGGGAGGGCTGTGCAAACTCACCACTCTCAGTTTCTCCTTCAGAGCCCTCTGGGTGCAGTGGCTAGATATAATCAGGACAACTGGAGATGGCTCAGGATGCAGTGGGAGAACTTGGCCCTTTTAAGCTAAGGTCTTTCCGAGTTCTCACTTTGACGGAGGCAACACCCATTCAGTGATTAGGCTTGTTTAAGAAGTGAGTCAAGGAGTGGCCCCTTTGATTAAAAAAAATCAAGCTAAGAGGGGAAGACCCTCAGAATTGCTGGCCTATTTACATCTACTCACATAAATGGAAAGAGAAGTATTTCCTTCCCCTCTTTGCTGTAGTTTGGGAAAGCTTTGGACACTATAATGCAAGACCTTGTCAAAATGTTGGTTATTTTGAGGAACTGTTTATTTTTAGCCCTCCTTTTTCTTTTTTCTTTTCATTAGCAGAGGCTAAATCCCATATCTGGAATGCATTTCTTTCTCATTCTTGCCTTTCAAAATCTCCATGGCCAAGGCTCAGTTCAGGTAACAGAGATATTGGTCTTTTCTGATTCCTCCAGTTACTACTCACTACTTTATCATATTTTCCTACAGTTCTCTTCCCCCTCCCCCACCCCAGTTTCTCCTTTGCTCCCTGAATTGTATTTACTTTTCTGAAAAATAAATTTTACTGATTTTTTTTTTGCTTTTACATTACCTGCATTTCCTAACGTATCTCACCTTCTCTCTTCCAGAGGGCATTTCTTAGAACCAAGATAAAAAGATAAAAAGTGGGAAAAACAGTTTAGCAAAACTAACCAACATATTGAAAAAGTCTGGCATTATACTTAGTTCCACACTCATAACCCCCACTTCTGCAAAGAAAGGTGGGAAATATCTTTTCATATTGCTCCTCTAGGACCAAGCTTCGTCATTTAAATTTCAGAATATTCAATTTCTATTTCTCTGTTATTCTTTCCATTATGTTTGGTATGTATATGTATATGTTTATGTAAATGTGTGTGTATGATTCTGCTAATTATGCCCATCTTTTCATTCTCTTTGCATTAGTTCATGTAAATCTTCTCAAACTTCTCTGTATTCATCATTTCTGCAACATTGATTAAATTTGGGTACCACTTATTGAAACGTTCTCCAATTGATTATCTACTTTATTTCTAGTTTTTGCTCTCCCTCAGAAACATTGCTATAAATATCTTGGTATGTAGAGAGACTTTCTTTTTATTATTGCCTTCCATGGGGTTTATGTCTAGAAGTGGAATTTCTAGGTCACGAGTGTGGATATTTTAGTCACTTTCTTCATATAATCCCAAATTCCTTTTCAGAATGGTTGGACTCAATCCCAGATCCACTAATAGTGCATAATTGTGCCCATCTTTGAAAAATACCTCCAACATTGACTATTTCCATCTTTTGTTATTATTGCCAGTTTGCTAAGTTTGAAGTGAAGCCTCAGAGTTATTTTGATTTACATTTCTCTCATTATTAATGATGCGGTTGTATTCTTTCACATGGTTTTTAGTAGTTTGTGATTCTTCTTTTCAGAACCATTTATTCATATCCTTTGACAATTTAATGATTGGGGTGGCTTTTGTTCTTATATATTTCTGTAAGTTACCTAAAATCCTCACATAATTGATATAAAGATTTTTTTTCATTTAACTACTTCCTTTCTTATCTTAGTTGAATGATTTTGTTTGTGCAAAAGTTTTCAATTTCATATATAAAAAGCATATATATGTGTATATATACACACATAATGTATAGGTATGCGCGTATATAATCTTTTGTAATTCCAGCCCATGTTTGGACAACAATTTACCCCCACACCCCTACCATAGCTATGAAAGGTACACAATCTGTCTCTCTTCTCTTAAAAATGATATTATAGCAGCCCCTCTATGCTCAGTCTTGAGGTTTGAAAAATAATTTTGATAAGTGTATTACAGTATGATTAATTTCTTTTGTAATCATACATAGTTTGTATATTTAAAGACATTATTCTGAGAAGGGGATGATAGACTTCACAATACTGCCAAAGGGGTCCATAACTCCCCCTCCCACATCAAAGGTAAGGAATACCTGCTCTACAACATCCATGACAAGTGGTCATTGACATTGAGTGCCTCCAATAATGGAGACATTCTGTAGTTAGCCCATGCCACTTTGGAGGGCTTTCATTATTAAGAGTGGTTTTTTTCTCACTGAAGTCTTTTGTAAGTATCTAAATCCATAATCTAAGTTTGAGCTTTCTTCCTCTGGCTCTGAGATATTTCACAAATCATTATTTATAGGAACAGAGCTGGAAAGGACCTTAGTGGCCATCTAGTCTAATACTCTCCACTTTTGTTTTATAGATGAGGAAACAGAGACACAAGAAGGATAAATGCCTACCCCAAGGTCACACAAGCTGTGACAGGGTCTGGATTTGAACTCAAGTACCCACACTCCAAATCCAGCATTCTCTACTGTTGAACAAAATTCCTTTTTTTGTTTGTGTGTATTAGAGCTATTGGCTATAGAATGAAGACTTTGAATTGTACAAGAGTTGAGTTAGTTTGTAGAAGACCTGGAACCAGGGATTTTTGGTTAGAAATGATCTTTCTTCCTGTTTATTTGCTTACTTTCTGTCTCTCATGACTAGTTCTGTTAGACCAAGTCATCTCTGTTAAACATTCTAGCATCACTATGATAGTCCTTAGTTGGGGGAAGCAAAGTGATCTTTCCCAGGTCAAAGTTGAATTGGCCACAGAATTGTAAGCAGATGTTTGACCTCCTGGTAGAAACTTGATTGACTGTCATGATGGTAGGCTATTAGTCAGTGATTCTGGGGAGAGGGAAGGGACTCCTGGAGGCTGTGTTACCAAAGGAAGGGAATGTTTAGGGTTTATTCTCTAATTGAGTCTTATTTCTCCTATCCTTTAGAAGTTTGGGTCAGCCCAGAGTTCACTAAGGAAATAATTTACTACCTTAGGGAATTGGAAGATAAGATTTAAAGTTGGATATGACCTTAGACATCATTAAGTTGAACCTTCCTATTTTGCTAAGGGACAAATGAGGCTCAGAGAAATTAAATAACTCCATCCAAGTCCCCTGATTGCAAATTCAGTACTCTTTCCATCATACCATTCCTCACTGGGAATATAATGAAAAACTATCCTCTTTTAGGCAGCTAGGCGGCACAGTGGATAGAGTGCTGGGCCTGGAGTCAGGAAGACTGATCTTGGGAGCTCAAATCTGGCCTCAGACACTTACTAGCTGTGTGACCCTGGGCAAGTTAACTGTTTGCCTCAATTTCCTGTAAAATGGGCTGGAGAAGGAAATGGTAAGCCACTCCAGTATCTTTGCCAAGAAAGGCCTGAATGGTGTCATGAAAAGTCAGACATGACTGAAAATGAAACAGCAACAACACCTCTTTCATCTTTAATAAGCCTTTTTGGGGGGGGTAGGGACTATGGTATTGGAGATAGGTGGAGAAGGCAAGACATTTTTTTCCACATACTTATTATACAGATAAATACATTCCCATCTAGCCCAATGGCTTCTGAAAACAGCCTGAAATTTTCCTGAATATTAAACATTTTTTGTCTTCATTTCTTTGAAACAATGTCATGTTTCCAAACGTACCATGAGTTAAAATAAATTCACTGGCTAGAATAGAGACACCGGCTTCCAAAGAGGGAGTAGGAGTCTCACAGTCTAAAAATAAAGATTCATTATCCTCAAATAGGGCTGCTGCCTCACTCACATGTGGCACCAAGGAGTGCTGGGCTTGGTCTTCTGTCATACATGCTCAACCTCTTCTGGACATCTACCAGGTGCTTGGGACTGACTTGGCTCATAGCATAATCAGAGGTGGAAAAGACCAATTAGGTCATCCGGCCACCCCGATGCCAGAATAGGATTGTTCCATACTATGGAGCCTCCATTTTGTTGCTAGTTTGGATTTAAATAGTGCATAGAGTAGTTTTTTTTCCCTTTCCCTTGGAAGTCTTTTTTATCTTAATTGGGCTCAGTGGAGATTTTTTTCAGTTCTGCATTCATATTTATACATATAATCCTGATGTCACAGGGCTTTGTAAATGTAAAACACTATAGAGATAAAAATCACCGCCATCATCACTACTGATAGAGTCAGAAAATCTGGCTTAAATCTGCCATGCACTGTCTGTGTGACCTTGACAAGTCACTTAACTTCCCTGGGCCTCAATTTCTTCATTGTAAAATGAATAGTTTAGGAATAGATGGCTTCCAAATTTGCTTCAAACTCTAGATCTGTGACCAAGTGTTCATTATACAAGAGTTTCTTCCCTGAGATTCATTTTCTGATTCCTGTCATCCCCGACTACTTTCCTTGTCAGAAATACGATATTTCCTACAATGTGTTTTCATGAATAGGCATTTATATTCCATGGCATGCTATACTCATTCCTTTTAAAATTAAATTTAAAAAAAAATGAATAAAAAAGTATTTTCTTACCTTCTCACCTTTCCCATTGGAAAAGAAAACTCTTGCAACAAATGCTACATTTATTTCTAAAAAGAAATGTGTTAAATATTTTTAATGTTATAATATCTGGTGGAAATAGTGGTTGGAGAGCTGACCTAGGATTCAAGAGGTCCTTGGGACTTGCTTCTGACATATATTAGCTGTGTAACCCTGGACATGTCACTTAACTTCTCAATACCCCTGAGCAGCTTGATCTGTATCAAAGGAGAGAATTTTCCAGTTCACTACAAAGATGAAACTGGAAGTCTGGAGACCTTCTCCTATAACCACTCTTCCTGGGTTAAAAAATGGGGTCTAATAGAGTTAAGATGTGTTAGTTCTGTATTGCCAAGCCCAAAAGCTAGGTCAAGAATGACCAAGCCAGTGGAGAAGACACCATTAGGTAGCCATCTTCTGGTTGAACCAAAGTATCGCCTTCTGATGAGGCCATTTGAAACTATGTTTGTACCAAGGATTCATGGAAGTCAGATTCATTACACCCCCCTGATGTTTCACTGCATGTGTATGATAGCTTGTCTACCCTGGGGTCATTCCTCTTTAGTCATGTTCCCTAGGATTATACATTGTAAAATTTCTGTATCATAGAGAAACAAAACAAATCCAATGATGATAAAATTTCATTTTCCATTCTTATTTAAACCAAGTAGTTCGTTCTACAAGAATCATAGACTACCATCTTTAGATCTGGAAGGGTCCATCAAGTTCATCTAGCCCAATCCCCTCATTTTACAGAGGAGGAAACTGAGACAACCCAGAGAGGGGCAGTTACTTGCCCAAAGTCACACAGGCACTAAGTGGCAAAGAAAGAATCAGTTTCCCAGTTCTCAGATTCCAAGATGACGACCCATCCCAAAGCATCACTACCTCTTCTGAAAGCATTTAAAACCTTTCACAACCTGGCCTCTGGATCCCTTTCCAGCCAACTTACATATTACTCCCCTTCACATACTTTGTGGTGTAGTCAAAATTGACTTTTAAAAAAACTATATATATATATATTTTTCAAATTACACGTAAAATAAAATTTAACATTTGTTTTTGAAAATTTTGAGTTCCAAATTTTTTCTTTCTCTTCCCTTCCCCCTCCCTGAGGTGGCAAACATTTTGATATAGATTATATATGTGCGGTAATTATATATGAAAATCATGTTTCTGTATTAGTCATGTTGTGAAAGAGAACACAGACTAAAAAGAATGTGAAAAAATAAAGTGAAAAATAGTATGCTTTGATCTACCTTCAGATTCTCTGTAGGTGGATAGCATTTAAAAATTGACCTTTTTGATGTTCATCACACATAGGATTACATTTCCCACCTCAGTGCCCTTGCACAGGCTGTCTCCTCTGCCTGGAGGGCCCTGTCTCCTCATTTGTGCACTTAGAATGCCAGTGTTCCTTCTAAGTACAGATCTACATTAAGACTTTCCTGATCCCTCTCAGCTGCTGGTTCTTCCACCCTCAAAACTACCTTGGATTTATTTTGTATGGATACAAGGCAGAGTGGTGGACAGAGAATTGACTTTAGAACCAGCAAGACCTGTGTGCACCCTGCCTTTGATACATATTCATCGAGTAACTCTGGGCAAGTCACTTAACCACTCCAGCGATCTAGGCAACTCTCAAAGTTACAAATAACAGGCCAACCTTCGTTGGTAGAGGGAATTTGCACTCTTAGGAGTTCTGTCTACTCATGAAATTACATTAACAGTCGTAGTCCCTATCCTCACTCCTATGCAAAAATGGAGAAAGATAAAAATATATCATCTTTCCAAGTGGAACATAAGCTCTGTGAAAGCAAGGGCTGTTTCATTTTTGCATGTGTTTGTATCTATAAGTCCTCACAATGCCTTAGTCTGTACTTAGTAAATTGACTGCCCCCTTTCACCTTTTCCAAACTTGATTTATTGTCAGAGACAACTTAATGTTGAGACTCAGAGAAGACACATCACTTGTATAAAAAATTTCCAAATGTGGATATTATAGAGAATAAAAATATAACATTTATTATTCTTTAATACTGAGGAAAAATGGATGATACACTGATAATTTCCCATTAGTTTACTATTTACATAGTTTTCCTGTGTGAGATTAATCAGTTCTGCCAAACAGAAGACTACCTTAATAGCGACACGCCGTTAAACTAGGTCTCTGAAGTCTCTTCTACAGAATAAACTATAATTTCCCAGACCTGTTGTATTAAGGCAACTACATGGTACAGTGGTTAGTGTGCTAGACTTGGAGCCAAGAAGTCTTGAGTTTGAATCTTGCCTCTGACTCTTATGTGTGGACTGATTTTAAGCAAGTCACTGAAGTGTTACTTTCTTCATCTGTAAAATGGGTTTAATAAAAATACCTACCTCTCAGGGTTGTTCTGAGATGATATATGTAAAGCACCTTGTAAATCTAAAGGTATTGTATGAATGATAAATGATAATTATTATTTTCTGATACTTATTTTCTTTTTCTCATTAACTATATCAATTTGAGAGAGAAAGAGAGAGGAAGAGAGAGAGGGATAGGCAAGAAATCAAAGGAGTTTTGACATTGTCTGGTATCTAGTTTAATTATTCTACAAATCAAAACTCTAAGGCCAAAAGAGATGGCATGAGTTTCTTAAAGGTAGTAAGTGGCACAAGCATTATTTAAATCTAAGGCCGGTAATTTCAGATCCAATATTCTTTCGATTGTATCATGCTGCCTCACACAAATGAGGAAGAAGAGTTTCCAAGAGGTTTCCCCTACTGAGAGCTGGTAACGAGCTGCAACAAGAGGTCTTGAAAGTGAAGAATCTTTTAAAAATACATTCAACAAATTTCTATTGAGAACTTCCTACTTTCAAGCATCCATTAGGTTATGAATCCATATGTTATAATCCATTTGAAATAGACCATCTCCATTCTTTTAAGGATAGAACAATGCTGTGTTTATTGCTCAAAATCTTTACTGTCTTGACTCTTTAAAAAAATCATTTCTTGCAGATAATTTAATTCATTCATTCACTAAATATTTATTGTTTAATAAGTGCCAGGCACTATCCCCGGTGCTGAAATACAGATGCAAAAATGATACCGTTTCTGACCTCAAGGAGCTTACATTTTACTGAGTAGAAACAATACATAATGAATACAATATATAATATCTATGTATAACATATGAGAAAATATTTTATATTTAAATAAGTAAATGATACATTAAATTATATGTATCAGTGTGTTTAGTATATGAATATCTATACATTATAAATTGATATACAAATATATAACATAAAATACATTTTATTTTTATACAACTTACATATTTGTATTATATAAATATATTTAGATTCTTAATGTATAATCTGCATATTTATGGTATAGAGATATATAACATTTATAAACAATAAATATATTAAATATTTTATTTTATATATAAATCTGCAGCATATATAAAGCATAATGTATTTATGAATGAATATTATATGTCTATAATGTATTTTACACTATATTTATTATGTATAACTATATTATAGCTGTATTATACAATATGTAAATAATATGTAATGTAGAATATAGAAATATATGAAGATATGTAAATATGTTATATAATATAAGAATATGATGTATAAATATAGAATATGTAAATATATCATATAATAACAGATATACATATTTATGCACAATATAGGCACAAATATATTCAGGTGTAAATATTTGTATTAATGTATTATATTTAAACAATGTATTTATAGTCTATATATGATAAATATGTAATTTATATAAAATTGTATGTATGTTATGTGTTAAATTTATATATAAATGATTTTTATAATTGTAAATGGTATATTGATATATAATTATATATAAATATTAAATTATACTCATACGTAATTTACTATATATTGTGTATGTGTGTATATACACATATGTGAACACTTATATACATATATAAACACATATATACATTTTATATATACAGCTATAACTATGGGAGCAGCTGTGTGGCTCAGTGGATAGAATGCCAGGACTGGAGTCAGAAAGATTCATCTTTCTGAGTTCAAATCTGGCTTCAGACACTTACTAGCTATGGGACCCTGGACAAGTCACTTAAGCTTGTTTGCCTCAGTTTTCTCATCTGTTAGATGAGCTGGAGAAGGAAATGATAAACCATTCTAGTATCTTTGCCAAGAAAACCCCCAAACGGAGTCATGAAGACATGACTGTAAAATGACCGAGCAACTGAAATATATATATATACACATACATGCACGCATACATATACACGCATACACACATACATATATACATAGACATACACATATACACACACAAACACACACATATAGCACAGAGACATTTTTATTTTGAAAACCCCAAATGAGGTCTTGAAGGCATAACTGAAAAATGACTGAGCAACTTAAATACACACATATATACATGCACTTGCATACATACATATGTATGTATCACAGAGACATTTTTATTTTGAAGGGGGCACTAACAAATGAGATAAGGTGGGGGGAGCGAATCAGGAAAACATCTTGTAGGAGGTGACATTTGAGCCGAGCCATGAAAGGAACTATGACTTCTCTTTTCCCAGGGAATATATAGGTGTTAGCACCCTGTGCTAAGTACTTTACAAATATTTTTTCATTTGAACCTCACAGCAACTCTAGGTGTTAGGTGCTATTATTATCCCTGTTTTACAGAAGAGAAAACTGAGGCAGAGAGGTTAAGTGATTTTCCCAAGTTCACACAGCTATCAAGTATCTGAGGCCAAATTTGAACCCAGGTCTTCTTGACTCCAAGCCCAGTGTTCTATCCACTGTGCCACCAGGTGCCTCTAGGCAGCTTCTTGATGGCTCTGGCTGAGGATCCTAGTAAATAGTGATGCATAGCCTGCTGAATTTTCTATCTTCAATGGGAGTTCTTCACAAGAGTGATAAGCTAAAGGAAGGGATTCAGATCCTTGGGGATGGATGGCAAAGAAAAGGCCATATGAAAGCCGAGGTCATGCCTTTCCTGGATGTCCATGAGCCAGGAACATCCTGTTATCAAGATGATTGTAGAGTTGATTTTTGTTTTTAAAGAAATTATTTTCTTTTAAACATGCAGAAAAGAGGATGTGGTTTACTGGAAATGTTGACTTGCATTGGCATTCTGATTTATATTATACTAACTTTTTTGGTCAACTTCAGAAAGGGGTGAGTGTCTATGTGGAGCATGGGTATACGTGAACACACACTCATGCAATGTGTTCTTGTTGTCCTTGGCTCCTCTCGATTCTTCTGGTTTCAGAGAAGATAAGAAACTTCCACAAGATGTTTGGAGGGAAAAGAATGTTAGAGGGAGAAAAGCTGCTGGCGTAGTTTGGTTCTTCTCTGTTAATGACATGTAGAACAAAGAAGAAGGATTCCAAATGTGGGTAACAGGATCTCAAACCTGTTGGTCTGAGGTCATTCATGAAAATCCAGGGATTTGAATATCTGATGGCTATTCAGGCAGTGGCATGAGGGTGTTTTCTGAACTGGTAGAGTGGCAATTCAAACCCTGGACAGGAACTACTAAATGTTGATATTTTTTTGGCATTCTCTCTGAAAAGCCACTATGGCATATACATACATTATGCAATAGTTGACAGAGAGCCTTAAGACATATGGAAGACAGCAGAGAGTGGAGAAGGCTGTCCTTGGACACTGGAAGATTTGGATGCAAGTCCTGCCCCTGACATATATTAGGTGCATGACTGGATAACTCTCCCTGCTTATGAGAAGCTAATGATCTATTTTGCTGAAGAGAGCTTCTACACTGAGAGCACCATGCATGGATGAAATAATAGGTATGAACTAAAAAGGAAAGAGACACATAGCTTCTAAGAATAAAGGATAATATTCCTACCTCACTCCACACTGGTCAGATCAAAATCATCATATGAAAACAGATAGTATTGTATGCTACTCTGGGTACATTCTAGGAGGGACATTGATCCATTGGAGAGTGCCCAGAGGAGAGTGACCTGTATGGTGAAAGGTCCTGAGTCCATGCCGTATATATGTCATTTAAAGGAACTGGGCTATTTAGCTTGGGGAAGAGAAGATTCAAGGGGAACATAAAAGCTATCTTTAACTATCTGAAGATCTGTTTTCCTTGAAGAGGGATGAGATTGATTTGTCTTAGCTCCAGAAGGGAGAACTAGGAGTAATGGTAGAAGTAACAAAGAAGAAAATTTAAGTTTAATCATAAGCTTACTATGAAAGCATTCCTTTTTTATATGTTGAATTCCATGCTTTATTACTTAATTTTTTTTTTTTAGTTTTCAGCATTGATTTCCACAAGATTTTGGGTTACAAATTTTCTCCCCATTTCTACCCACCCCCACTCCAAGATGGCATATATTCTGATTGCCCCATTGCCAAGTCAGCACCACCCTCCCCCCATCCCTTTACCCCTTACTTTCTTGTAGGACAAGATAGATTTCCATGTCCCATTGCCTGTATATCTTATTTCCCAGTTGCATGCAAAAACAAGTTTTTTTATTTGAGCATCTGCTTTTAAAACTTTGAGTTCTAAATTCTCTCCCCTCTTCCCTCTCCACCCACTCTCCCTGAGAAGGCAAGCACTTCAACATAGGCCACACATGTATCATTATGCAAAACACTCCCATAAATAGTCATGTTGTGAAAGACTAACTATATTTCCCTCCATCCTATCCTGTCCCCTTTTATTTAATTTTCTCCCTTGGCCCTGTCCCTATTCAAAAGTGTTTGCTTTTGATTACTTCTTCCCCATTTACCCACCCTTCTATCATTCCCCCTTTCTTATCCCCTTCCCCCTACTTTCATGTGGGGTAAGATACCCAATTGAGTATGTATGTTATTCCCTCCTCAAGTCAAATCCAATGAGAACAAGATTCACCCATTCCCCCTCGCTTGCTCCCTCTTCCTTTCCAATGAACTACTTTTTCTTGCCACTTTTATGTGAGATGATTTACCCCATTCTATCTCTCCCTTTCTCCCTCTCTCAACATATTCCTCTCTCATCCCTTAATTTAATTTAATTTTTTAAAATATCGTCCCTTCATATTCAACTCACCCTGTGCCCCCTGTCTATTATATATATATATATATTTATATACACATAATCCTTCAAATACCCTAATACTGAGAAAGGTGTCATGAATTACACACATCATCTTTCTATGTAGGAATGTTAGCAAAACAGTTCAACTTCAGCAAGTCCCTTATGATTTCTCTTTCTTGTTTACCTTTTCAGGCTTCTCTTGATTCTTGTATTTGAAAGTCAAATTTTCTATTCAGCTTTGGTCTTTTCACTGAGAAAGCTTGAAAGTCCTCTACTTTATTGAAAATCCATATTTTGCCTTGGAGCATGATACTCAGTTTTGCTGGGTAGGCGATTTCTTGGTTTTAATCCTAACTCCTTTGACCTCCGGAATATCATATTCCAAGCCCTTCAGTCTCTTAAGGTGGAAGCTGCTAGATCTTGTGTTATTCTGATTGTGTTTCCACAACACTCAAATTGTTTCTTTCTGGCTGCTTGCAATATTTTCTCCTTGACCTGGGAATTCTGGAATTTGGTGACAATATTCCTAGGAGTTTTCTTTTTGGGATCATTTCCAGGAGGCAATTCTTGGATTCTTTCAATTTCTATTTTGCCCTGTGGCTCTAGAATATCAGGGCAATTTTCCTTGATAATTTCTTAAAAGATAATGTCTTGGCTCTTTTTTTGATCATGGCTTTCAGGTAGTCCAATAATTTTAAAATTCTCTCTCCTGGATCTATTTTCCAAGTCAGTGGTTTTTCCAGTGAGATATTTCACATTGTCTTCCATTTTTTTCATTCCTTTGGTTCTGTTTTATAATATCTTGATTTCTCATAAAGTCATTAGCTTTCACTTGCTTCAATCTAATTTTTAAGGTAATATTTTCTTCAGTAGACTTTTGGACCTCCTTTTCCATTTGGCTAATTCTGCCTTTTGAGGCATTCTCCTCATTGGTTTTTTGGAGCTCTTTCGACATGTGGGTTAGTCTATTTTTTAAGGTATTATTTTCTTCAGTATTTTTTTGGTCTACTTTAGCAAGTCATTGACTTGTTTTTCATGATTTTCTTGTATCACTCTCATTTATCTTCCTACTTTTTCCTCCACTTCTCTTAATTGCTTTTCCTAATCCTTTTTGAGCTCTTCCATGGCTTCATACCAATTCGTATTTTTCTTGGAGGCTTTTGATGTAGGCTCTTTGACTTTGTTGACTTCTTCTGGCCATTTGTTTTGGTCTTCTTTGTCACCAAAAAAAGATTCCAAAGTCTGAGTTTGAGTCTGAGGTCGTTTTCACTGCATGTTCATGTTCCCAGCCAACTGCTTGACCCTTGAGATTTTTGTCAGGGTGTGACTGCTTGTAGAGTAGAGAGTACTTTGTCCCAAGCTTTAGGGGCTGCAGTTGCTGTTTTCAGAACTACTTCTATACAGCAAACTCTGTCACACCAGTGTTCCTCTTCCCCCAAGGATGGCCAACCAGGATTGTGACCCAGATTTAAGCAGGCTCTGCACTCCTGTTCTGATCCGCTGCTTAATTCCTCCAATCAGGTGGGTCTGGGGCCAGAAGGAACTGCAGCTGGAGTTCTGGAAGCAGCCCCAGAGCTGCATCACTTCCACACCCCCAGGGCTAGGGCTGACGACACACTCCTTTTACTCTGTTCCAGCAGTTTTTCCACTAACCTCCTCTGTTGTCTTTGGCATTTGTGGATTGAGAAGTCTGGTAACTGCTCATTGATTCAGGGCCCTATAACCTGTTCTGCCTGGCTCCCATTCTGGTTGGTCCTGGTGCAGCCCACACTGGACTGTGCTCTGCTTCCCTTCCAGCTCTGTGTGATAGGCCTTCTCGGCGAACATCCAGGCTTTCCTGGGCTGGAGTCCTGCTTCCCTCTGCTATTTTGTGGTTTCTTCAGCTCTAGAATTTGTTCTGTTCCATTTTTTACAGGTGTTTGGAGGGACCTGGGGGAGAGCTTAAGCAAGTCCCTCCTTCCCAGCCACCATCTTGGCTCTGCCCCAATGAAAGCATTTCTACAATAGAATGAGTTTCCCCTGACTTGAAGTCTTCAGTTGAAGGCTAAATGGGCTACTAGGGAATCATCTTGCAGAGGTGATGTTTTTCAGAGATGGGTTGGCCTTTGGGGTTCCTTCCAACTCTGTGATTCTGATTTTTATAACTCCTTGAAGATCATTTCCTCTATCTTCACAACAACCTTGTCGAGTAGGTACTTACAGGTATTATTAGTCTTATTTTACCAATGAGGAAACTAAGACTCAAGGAAAGGTTAAAAAAACAACTTGTCCTTCGTCTTGAAGGGACAATATTAAAATTCAAACTCAGAAACTGTGACTGAATCTTGCTCAATATGTGACATAAAATATATCTTGATTGACTTATTGCCCTATTCATTCTTACCATCTTTACCTTTAAAGTATCCAGGGGTAGGTTTGGATATTAAAATCCTAAAGTAAAATTCTGCTAAAATGTACTAAAATTGTGACCACCCAGGTCCCATATATGCCAATTCCAGCAAAAATTTGAAATCTGTAACATATTGAAAAATGATCAAATACGGTAATGAGAACGCTTAAGTGATGTCTTTCATTCCAGAACTGCACAAAAAGGAAGTCATAAGCTCATGCGCAGCAGGAAAAAGGGAAACCTGCAGTCTTTCAGCATGACCAGAAATAGAGCACAGAAATGTGTAGTTGGCAAACGTCCATGTCAGGAGACAGCAGGAGTAGAAAACTGTGAAAGTATGTAAAAGTATGAAGTATGAAAGCAACAGGGTGGAAAGAAAATCCCACAATGGGGTCTTTGGAAGCAATCAATCAATAAACATTTATTATGTGCCTTCTATACTCCAGACATCACGCCAAGAGAAGCTGGGGTGGTAGAAGCAATCAATGCCATGCTGTAACACACAGACTGAGTTAGCCCAGGTGACCAGGGACTGTGAGGTTCCTAGCACTCTGTCATGGACATGCCATAAAAGGCCCTGAAGACTCAAGATTATGAAACTCAAAGATTCAAGGGGCCTTAACCTTAGGAAGTGGAGGTCTTTGCAAAATACTAGATCATCCTGGGTAAGATCAGTCAAGAGAAAGGACCTCGCTTAAACCCCGTACATCATGGCACAGAGCTTGATCCCAGTATGAAAACCCAGTTCACAAATTAAGGCTGGAGAGATAAGCAAACCAAGAAAGATACTGGCCAGTATAAAAGATTATTACAAATATAGAGATGACACCACTCCCCCCCCTCTAAAAAAAAAGGAGAGCAGAGCTTTTTATCTACTGCAAGCAGAGACTCAGGGAAAAATGTATTTTCCATAAGGGCTATCTGGAAGAAATAAAGTAAGAGAGAAAAATGAAATTAAATCTTTAGAGGAAAGAACAGAAAGGAGAATGAGTAGCCTAGAAAAGAAAGTGGTAAACCTTATCTAATGGCAAACAAAGTGGGACTTTTCGTTGTTTTTTTTTCTTTATTTTTTAGTTTAATTTAATATATTTAGTTTTCAGCATTGATTTTCACAAGTTTGAATTACAAATTTTCTCCCTATTTCTACCCTTCCCCCACCCACTCCAAGATGGCGCATATTCTGGTTGCTCTGTTCCCCAGTCAGCCCTCCCTTCTTTCACCCCACTCCCCTCGCATCCCCTTTTCCCTTCCTTTCTTGTAGGGCAAGATAAATTTCTATGCCCTGTTGCCTGTGTATCTTATTTTCTAGTTGCATGCAATATTTTTTTTTTGTTTTTGAACATCTGTTTTTAAAACTTTGAGTTCCAAATTCTCTCCCCTCTTCCCTTCCCACCCACTTTCCCTAAGAAGTCAAGCAATTCAACATAGGCCACATGCGTATCATTATGTAAAACCCTTCTACAATACTCTTGTTGTGAAAGACTAACTATAATTTGCTCCTTCCTAACCTATGCCCCTTTATCCAATTTTCTCCCTTGACCCTGCCCCTTTTTGAAAGTGTTTGTTTTTGAT
>CM053623.1:350783049-350815234 GCA_028646595.1 Phalanger gymnotis
TGTGGCTCATGTTGAATCGCTTGACTTCTTAGAGAGGGTGGATGGGAAGGGAAGAGGGGAGAGAATTTGGAACTCAAGGTTTTAAAAAAATAGATGTTCAGAAGTAAAAAAAGTTTTTTTTTCATGTACCTAGAAAATAAGACGCACAGGCAATGGGGCATAGAGATTTATCTCGCCCTACAAGAAAGTGGGGGGGGAGGGGATGGAAGGGGAATGGGGGGACAGAGAAGAGGGCAGACTGGGGAACGGGGCAACCAGAGTGTACGCCATCTTGGAGTGGGGGGGGTGGAAATGGGGAGAAAAATCTGTAATTCAAACGCATGTGAAAATTAATGCTGAAAACTAAAGATGTTAATAAAAAAAAAATTTATCCAATGAAAAAAAAAAAGAATTGAGCTTTGTCTGAGGCCTGTTCTCTGGGTTTCTCTTCCTGTCTTCATTCCTGTGATGATTCCCATTAAGAACAGGCTCAGGTCTGTTTGCTTCTAGTCCTTCTGTACTTGGAGTCATCATCTTTATGTGGTGGTGGAGAGGAGTAATGATGGAGTGAAGCTGCTGGAGTGAACGAACTCTCAGAAACAAAAATCTTTTTTCATATCAATGGATACTGTTATTTCACACGAAAGAGGCAAAGAAATCACAAGATATGATATTAAGAGAAGTAGATGCAATTCAGAGCCTCCCGTTAGACATTATGGCTATTTCAAAGTTCTCTTTCACTGTCTCCCTGCCTATCTCCACCCCAGTCCAGCCCTACATCAGTAACAATCCTTTATACCAGTATAATCCATGGGCATCTCAACCTATCAAAATGGAACTCATTATCTTTTCTCCAAAACTCATCTGTCTTTCGAACTTCCCTTTCTCTGTTGGAACTCCACTGTCCTTTCATTCTGTCATTCAAACTTGCAACCTTTGACTTATCTCAACTTTTTACTCTCCATCATCCCCCATTACCAATGATGTCAATACTGTAAATTCTGTCTTCACATCTCTCATCAATGTCACCTCTACCAAACCAATTCAGTCCAGGTACTCATTGTCTCTTGCCTGGGCATACTGTAATGGCCTCCTAATTGGCCTTCCTGCCTCCAGGTTTTATCTTCTCTTACCCATCCTGATACTGTATGAATCACTGGAGATACAAAAAAAGAGGCAAAAGACAGTCCCTGCCCTCAAGGAGCTTACAATCTAAATGTGAAAATGATTTTCCTAAAGCACAGTTATGACCATGTCACTCTCCTATGCAAAAAGATCTGAAACCTTCCTATTTTCCATAAGGTAAAATGCAACCCCTTAGTTTGGGCTTTAAAGCCCTTCACACCTTGGCTCCAGCCTCCCTTTCTAGGCAGATTTCATGCTAATATCCTTTACACATTGCACATTTTGCCTAAACTGGTCTCCCTTCTATTTCCTTCAGCAATATTTCATCTCCTGCCTCTTTGCTTTCCCCACCTCCCCCTGTGCCTACAATGTTGTTCTTCCTCCTGTCTATCTCTTAGAATCCCTAGCTACATTCAAAGTTCAGTTCAACCTTAACTTTCTAAGTGATGTGTGACTGTTTATCATTCTCCAACCCCCACTGTTAACACTTTTTTGTCCTCTCCAAAATAATCTTGCATATATCTTGTAGTTATCTATTTAATGTTTCTTTCATAGGATGCAAACTCCTTGAGGGCAGAGACTATTTAATTTTTATGTTTGTATCCTGGTACATATTTCCCATTTACCGAATACTTGTTGAATTGTTGAAGTGGATTGTTTATATCGCTGAGAAAACACTGATTACACTGGAACTCAATGAATTGACCATAGTGTCATTCATAAACTAAAGAAAGGGAAAAACCCCTCCCTCCCTCCTCCCACCCATCCCTGCCTCCATCCATGAATCTCTATTCCAATTGAACTCTGCTTAAGACATCCTCCTTAATAGCTACAAGCTCTTTTGGAAGGATGGATCTTTTTGATTTTGTTTCACTCAGAACAACCAAGGGGAATCAGTATAGGAAGTTCTCTCCCTGGTTCCATCTATGAAATAATCTTGGGTTGATCCTAACAGATGCACCCCATGTTGAAGAAGGCTTTGTTTTGTTTCACTTAGTCAAACACTTTTATAGCAAAGGAGCAATAAACAGAAGAAGGTATTATATTCCCTACAATGTTCAGTCAGTTGTGTAACTGAAGATATGGTCTTCTGTAGAGAATTATCTATAGAAATAATCCTTTCCCTTTATCAAGGAGACCTTTGATATGTTTGCAGACCACTCATATAAACTTTTGTCGTCAATGAATATGAGAAGGATATCATGGTTGTGCTGATTACAACCTTTGTATAACTTAGTAGATAAGTCTTAAGGAATTACCTGAGGGTCATAGTCACACAGCTAGCAAGTTTTGGACCCGGCCCTTCCTCACTCCAAGCCTGGGACTTGGTCCATTGTGATACACCAACTCTCATAGATTTCCCTAGAGATAATAGCACTGGCAATCCATTTTGAATTTAAGTCCTAGGTTTTGAGTTTTGGCTCTCCTATTTCCTATCTATTTGACCTTGGTCCATTAAATCTACCTCTCTGGATTTCATTTCCTCATTTGTATTGTGGAAGAGTTGCATTCGGTTTCTAAGGTCCCTTCCAACTCTAAATCCTATGATCCCCTTTCCCTTGGCTTGTTTTTCTTTCTTTTTGATAATCCAAGAATCTCAGTTACTTTAGTTATTTTATGTGGGGAATTCAATGAAGACTGGTTCCAAAGTTTTCTTGCTATTGCTTCTTAGAAAGTTCAGTTCTCTGGGTAGAGTAGTCTGATGCTTCTGATCATTTTCCTTTACACATTAGAGTGCTTACTATGATCAATATGAATAATAATTCTCTTAGTTTAAATCTTGCCTTTAATCTATTTGTTTCCCCAAATGCCTACAGCATATTGAAGAGGAAGATCTGAGCAGTGAGGATGTATCTTGAAGATGGTCCACCATCCACTCTTGCCAGCAATTCCTGCTGGACTGTGCCTATACCATTGATATCCACCTTACCACCCTTCTTATAGATTCATTTATCCATAACCGAAAAAATAACACTACTTTTTGTAAAATGGACTCAGTGCTCTTCTGTCACGTGAAGTTGTCTGAAATTATAGTAGTGATCCCAATTAGTCTGAACTCAAAATAGCACTTGACTCAGAAACCATAGTCCTTGAAGTTTGTCAATGAACACATCTATGGAAATGTGTGGGGAGGGGTTGGAAAGGCAAGATTGGGGAAATGAAAGAGAAGAGAATGAGTTTTTCATTGAGAATCTACTTTAAAGCATACTGGTACTCAGTGAATTGACCATAGTGTCATAAATAAACTAAAGAAAGGGAAAAACCCCTCCGTCCCTCCTCCCTCCATCCAGCAGCTTTCTCTCTAAGGACCACTCCATACACTCTCCCCATCATCTTCACGCTCAGTTAGTTGGATGCCATGGGCATATCATGTTGGTGGTAAAGTGACTCCAGACACATCCTCTGTAGTCTGAAGAGGCAAATGAGATGGCAATAGCCAAGGGCTTAATTTTGGGAAGGGCATGTGAATATGGGCATTGCTTTTGAAAGAGAGCAATTAGATGGATGTGGAATGGTTTCCTTCTGAATTGTGTGTCTTATTTCCAGTTCTCCTTGACCTTCCAAGAAGAAAGTCTTGTTCCTTGAAGGTAAAGAAAGATGTTTGATGCAAGTTTATGAAATTGAATTAGTCAATCAGTTAGCAAGCTTTTATTAAGCCAGGTACAGTTTTAAGCTAGTGCTTTGAGTGAATTGAATATAATGATTATTTGGTTACCATGTTTATATTCCTCATGATTTACACTTTAATTTGATGGTCATGGAAAAAAACAGATATTTTGGTCACTTTTGCCAGAATCAAAGCTATCACGACATACTTTTAGGGTGTTCATTTTGTTTCATAGGTTCTTTTCCAACTTGGAGAACACTGGATACATTTGAACTTTTTTCCTGTTTGTATCATAAACTTCCAAAGACTGGATATATGTATTGGAAGGATGCTTGGATACTGTGAGCCCTTTGGCCATGTATCCCTGTCCTTAGGGATAAGGACAGGGAGAAGACATGATTTTCCAGGTTAGAAATTCCTTCTCCCAATATAGGTCAACAAGTTCTCTGCAATTTATACATGGTCTTTTATTTAAATCATTGAGAAATTAAGTGACCCACCAGTGTGTATCAGGGGCAAAACTTGAACCCAAGACTTCCTGGCTTTGAGAGTATTTCTCCATCCATCTCAGGCAGCCTCTTACAGCCTCTATGGCAAGGATCATATGATGGCAAAAGGATAAAGTGTGTATTAGTGCTGTCAAAGAAAAGACCAAGTAGTGAAGGGAGAGAACATTGGAACTTGGACCTAGGAAGTCTTGGGTTCCAATCTTGTCTCTGACACTTAGGAGCTCTGTGACTATGGGTGAGTCACTTAACCTCCATTATGGATGAACTTTGTTTTGATCTGCACCAATGGAAGGAATTCTCATATAGCTCCTCAACACAGTGACCAAAGGATATGAGCAATAATGTCCAACATTCACATTTATCTTGATGGTGGAGTACACAGTGGATACACTTTTGTAGATGTTCCTACCTTAAGATTTTCTTTCTGTTAGGGAGAACATTAAAATGTTTTGGGGGAGTTGCTACACTGGTCTAGATTTTTTCTTTCATTAGTGTAGGGAAGTAAACTTGCCTCAACAAAAGCAGGCTGGCACCTGTTGTGCACATTCAGATGTTAAAGAGTTGCCTGAGAGTTTAAGTGACTTGTTCAACATCACACAGTAAGTGTCCGAGGTCAGATTTGAACTCAGGTCTTTCTCATTGTAGGACAAGGTCTCTACCCATTGTGCCACCTGTCAGCACAGATGAGCATCAGGGGCTTTACCTGTATGCACTAGCGGGACAGCAAATAGTTTGATCAGCTCTACACTGCTGTCAGCGCCAGTGTACCCTGACCAGAACAAGTCAACCTTTGTTTGAGTTGAATTGTGATATATGAGGATGGTAAAGGGTTCATCATTGTTTGCTTGAGCAGCTCAGTTATGGTGGCCTCATGTTTCCCCTTCTCTCTTCCTTGGCATTGCAGAATTTGGCCCTGGCTGCTGTGACTCTGGAGAGTAACCATTCAGGGATATATGGTATGTCTCTGTTTTTCTGGACGTCTTTGTGGTCCATAGTGGGCCCCTACAACTCGGGCAACAGAACACAGAGTGCATTCCAGAGGAGGATCTGAGCAGTGAGGATGTATCTTGAAGATGGTCCTCAAAGTTCCCTTATTTGTCCAATATCTCAAATGAGCTCAGTTTTCTAAAACCGAGAAAAATCTCATCCTGATGACAGACATTTACCATCTCTCTACTTATCTTTGAAATCAATTAGTCAATAAGCAGCTGATATTTATATATCTTGGGATATGGGATATTTATCTCTGGAATAGTTTCCCCAAACTTCCCCTGATGGCAGAATGCGTTTGTGGTTTGTGGTCTCCAGAGGGCAGTTGCTACTTATCTCATGATTCAAGAGGTGGGTAAACCTGAGAGACTGTACTTCTAACATAGAGGTTCCCTACTGACGTGCTTTCCATCAATAATCAGGCAGTTGATTGTTTGCTTTTAGAAAAAGGAACTTACTAAGATAGAATAGCAAGAACAGTTGGTGTAAACATTGCTCTCAAAAGCCTGGGTTACATTCTTCTGCAACTATACACAGATTCTTGGGAAGAGTTAGAGTACAACGGTAGTGAGGAACAAAGGTAATTTGTAACCTCTGTTTTTGGCCTGAAAGTCTTTTCTTGACTCCACAGCTGTTTTTCTTCTCTGGTGTAAGGGATCATGTTTCTTGAAGCTCTATGTCTCCTTGAATAACTACCTTTCCACATCCACTGAAGGTGCTTCTAGTACAGCTGGTCACTATCATATCCAATTGACACTATTATTGTCAATGATACTTCTGGTAAGATCTCTGTACATCTTGAAAGGTAGAAGAAAAGGAAAGTGGAAGGAAATCAGCATTATATCATGCCTGTTATGTGCCAGGCACTGTGCTAAGGGCTTTACAAATATTTCTTTTGATCTAGAGGGTTGAAAGGTCATCTAGATACTTTCACCTCATAATTCTTATTTTACTAAGATCAAGAAAGAATAAACATAAAGATTCAGAGTTGGCCATGTGTTCACAGTCACCATGGCTGGTGAGAGACAGAGCAACCCTCCCAATGTGAAGATAAAAAGAAAAGAGAGAAATTTGGTCAAGTTACCACTTTTGTATGCCCATTCAATTCTAGCTAGCTCAGCTCAATAACCCCTGAATTTTCAGTTCTTCAGCAGCCAATTAGAGAACTTTTTCTCATCACACAGTGCAAGCCCATCAGATACACATGGCTGCAAACTGGTTCCTTCATAACCTCTTGGATTAAACTCAAGCATCTTTGAAGGATTCATCCTCACAGACCAGGCCACAGATGTTATATTTATGCAGCACTTTAAGATTTGCAAAGACA
The DNA here is from genome assembly GCA_028646595.1 of Phalanger gymnotis. NCBI lineage: Eukaryota > Metazoa > Chordata > Mammalia > Diprotodontia > Phalangeridae > Phalanger > Phalanger gymnotis. Next base: position 350,789,588 of record CM053623.1, read on the forward strand.
CATATAGTCTATCTGATTTGTAGGCACACACTGTGGAAAAGAAGATGTGGAAAAAAATCAATATAAAGATATTTGGAAAGCTCATGTAGATAGTGTCTATAAGTATTTTATGGCAAAAATGAACGGACTACAATCTGGCAATCCCCTCCCCAATTCCTCTATCCACACACTGTCAACCAAAGTGGCCAACTCTTAGCAGCTGATGCACTCTGCTCATAGTTAATCTAATAAAAAAAGCTAAAACAATAGAATGACTTAATTATGATATAATACATTTGCATTTCTATTAAAGAAACAAAGAATGAATGATTAGAGCCTGAATGAATACAAGAATATGACTAAACATAACCCATGATGAGCTAGAAAGATTCTCTAGGAAACCCAAAATGCTTTCTAGAAAGCATGATTAATAATGTTTTTCTTTTACAAACTTATGAGTAGCTTCTAAGTAAAAATAATGTCGTTATGCTGTAACTGACAGGTTTATCAGGCAATGAATCAATGAAAATGAAGGATTTTTCCCACCTTGACCTGGCTGATCTTCTTACATCTGGTTTGAAATTATATAGTGTGAGTGAACAAAGGATGTTCCTTGGAACACTGTCAGAAACTGTTCCAATCAGAATTCCAGAAACTATAACATTCTAAATTCATGCTTTGTTTATTTTAATTATTGGATGAGATGTCGGCCGTTTAAGTCTTTACAGTGCATGAGGTTTTCTGTTTTCCATCTCTTCAGGTTTTGATCTTCTCTGTTGGTCGGGTCTCCCAATATGGCAGACATGAGGTTCCTTAACTGCCTGATGTCATGCTTGATATTTCTTGCATGGCATTTGTTGCTGTTCGGCAATTGGAACATTCAACACAGATGGTAGAAAAGATGTTCTTATGAGAAGAATTGCATGTCGTAATTCCAACCCATTGGAGATGGGCCAGGACAGGAAAAAACATGCCATGTGCTGTACTTCACACATTCCTCCCAAAGTGCTGGCCTGGCATTCCAGGAGGCAGAATTTAGGCAGGATTTGCACCACAAACTCCTTGGTGTGCTTGGTTCTCTAAGGTCATGTTGCAAAGAGTTATTGTGAATGCATGAGAAATGTGGAAGCAAAAGATGGCAGCAAGTCCTATTGGTATTGGTGGAAGCACAAAGCACTCTTCCACCTATATTTTGAGAACACACATACTCTTGCCAATTATGTTTGGCTTACCTCTTCTGCAGAAATTATGGAAAAATGGCAACTATTAAAATAATCATCACTCAATAGAGAGAGTATGGGTAATATCTCAAACTTTGGTCAAATGGATTCTGCCATTCGATTCCATAGTGTAAAACGTGGACAAATTATTTCTTAGGTAGGGTTATCCTTTGAGTTGTCTCTTATGTTGGACTTGCTTTTTTCATCCTTTTTTAAATGTAAAGACAGTAACACCAAATATCAGGTATTCATGTTTATGGGACACAAGCCTTTCTGAGGAGCCCATAAAAATCTTAGGCTCTACCTTTCCTTGGGACTGGATGATTTATGAGCTAAGTCCAAATAGCTCTTTTCATCGTGGTAGAGTTTGTGTGTGTGTGTGTGTGTGTGTGTGTGTGTGTGTGTGTGCGCGTGTGTGCACGCTTTTGAGATTTATGAATTCTCACTGAAATCCTAAGGAATTATATGCGTGTGACTTATTTCTACAAAATATTCATTACCTTAAAAAGTTTGCGTAATTTGCTGCGATGCTGTCAGTATCCCAATTGTCATTCTCTTTAGGTAGTAGGCCTAACAGTTTCTGATAATGTTAAAGATAAAAACCACATTCCTTCCCCCCCTTTTTTTTAACCAGTTCTGTTAAATCAAGGTATGCTTTTAAAAATCTGTTTTCTAGAGAATCATATTAATACATCTGTGTCTGTATGGGAAGCAGTGTGGTACCAAGGAAAGAGCATTAGATTTGAAGTACTATGTCTTGGATTTGAATTTTGGCTTTCCCATAGAATATGAATGTGACCTCAGCCAAGTCACTAAGACTCTGGGCTCTAGATTTCTTACCTGTAACATGAAAGAGTTGGACTAGATGGTGTCTTATGTTCCTTTTAACTTTAAATTTCTGAACCCATTATCTCACCATAAAACAAAAACATCCTTGGAAATCTATTTTCAAAGTAATTTTGACTGAATATGTAGGCCAGTCTATTCTTAATCTGGTCATTTTTGTCTATTTTATCATTTGGATTTTTGTGGACACAAATGAGAGTGATTGTCAGCAGGATGTCTAGGTCTTATTTCCCTTTCAGAGAAAGACTTTTTAGTCAACTGTATTAACCAAGAAGAGAGAATGTAGAATTTGAGACGATCTTAATAGTATTCAAAAGTAAATGAAGTTCAGTTTTTTGTATGCCCATATGGATGTTTTAGCATGGAAGGATTTGTCTTAACTTAGATAAACAGTTCTGTCCAAAGAGATTTTTCTCATCAAGCTAATGTACAACAAATCATTTCTTTGGGGACAGGCCAGTTTGAGAAGAAGTGACTTATGGTCACAGATCATCATTGGTTAATTTCCATTATTCTTAGACTCTTTCTTAAACTTCAGTGAACAATATTTATTTGTGAGTAGAAGAAGAGGAACTTTTTGCTTGTGAGGCTCAGCATATGGTTACTAATAGAGGGAAAAATACTCTTTGAAAAATATAGAGCTGAGAAAACATGATCCTTAAGCCATCTTGGAACATCTACACCCCCCCAACTTTATTGTGTCCATTCTCCATTGGGATTCAGATGGATAAGACAGAGATATTTTCAGGGTTTAGAAACTCAGGTTTTCGTTTTTCTCCTGTATGATGGCAGGAAGAAATTTGGGGACCAGGTTTGTATAGATAAGTTAGTGAAATTTTAATTAGCAAAAATGGAAAAAGCACAGGAGTGGGCATGGAGAGCATGAAGGAAACTCAACCTAGAGAAACGTCCTTGTGGTGTGACTTAATATTCTCTCAGGAGTGCTCAAAACAACTCTAATTAATGGGAGGTTTCAGTTCAAATGAACATCAACCAATCAGCATGTGCGGGTAGAGCGGAGAGAAGCACTGGATTTGGCACCACAATCGCAGACTTTTAGATTTGAAAAAAATCTCAACAATGATCTAATTTTACACATACCCCAAAAGGAAACCCAACTACAACTTGTCTGACAAGTGCTCATCCATTCTCAGGAAACCCACTGCCTTCAGAAGTGCATTCCACTTTTGGAGAGCTCTAATTGTTCGTTAGGCAGGAGTGGGGAACCTGTGGCCTTGAGGCCACAATTTATTCTGTAAATTTTGGATTTGGTTAAAAGGCTACACTTAAGGATTTAGAATGCTACGTGTGGCCTCAAGGCTGCAGGTTCTCTACCCCTGGTTAGGAGTTTTTCTTGACCCGAAGCCCAAATATTTCTCTTTGAAACTTGTTTTAACGCTCCTGCTTCTGCCCTCTGGGGCCAAAGAGGACAAATCCAATCCCTCCATATCTTACTACTGTTTAGTGAGTTTCAGGGTGCCAAAGTTCAGTACAAGGAAATATTGAGCATACAACAAGATGGATGAAGCAGGCCAGCTTTATTAAGTGAACATACAATAAAAAAGAACAGTCAAGGATGATGGATACAGGTCAGGTTTGATGGAGACCATTGGAAAGAGTCTCCCTTCAAAGGCAACAAAGTCTGATGGGTGTTTAAATGGTCCTCATCTGGGTTGAGTAGAACCAGGCTTTGGGGGGAGGGAGCAGGGAGCAGGAAGCAGGGAGCTTGGACCAGGAGACTGGTGATAGATGATTCATGCTGGGGGGAATGCTTGAGAAATTAGCAGTTAGTTGAACTTCAGGCTTCTCCAGGGGTGAGAAAGGGGTTTTAGGCTATTACCATTGGTCCTATTTTGACAAGGTGACTCAGGGGAGGCTACTGAAGTCCTTATGTTCTCCACATTAAAGCCTTTCAAATACTTGCGCACAGTCTTTATGTCTCCCTTTAGTCTTTTCCAGGCTAAACACTCCCAGTTCCTTCAACATATCCTTTTGTGTGGTACTCAAAACCCCATTCCATTCTGGTTGATTTCCTCTGGAAAACTGTTAAATTAATCAATGTCCTTCTTATGCTGCGATACCCAGAACTGACCACTTTAATCCATGTATTCTCTGACCAGAGAGGAGTACAGAGATATTTGGGGGATTATGACCTTCTTCTTCTAGGACACTAAGCCTTTCTTAATGCAACTCAAAGCTGAATCTGGTCTTTTGGCTTTCACATCACATTGCCAATTCATATTCAGTCCCCTAAAAACTACCAGATCTTTTTGAGAACAACTGCTGTCCCATCATACCTAAAGTTTGCCAGTTGCACTAGACAGACACATGTCAGCATTCACTTGACCTACAGGGGCAACACATACCCCCCTACACAATCATTTGTCATCCTTCCTTTCCAATGTGCCCCTTCCCCTAGCTATCGAAAAATAAAGCAAAAGAAAACTATCATAACAAAATTGCATAGTCTGGCAAAACAAATGCCCCCCACATTTGACATGTCCAGAAATGTAGGTTTTATTATGCAGAAGGTGGGTACTGTGCTTCATCTTCAGTTTTCTCTGGGCTTATGGTTTATTCAGCCTTAAAAGCTTAAAACCTTAGAAGATTTTTGAGACACCCATCTGTGTGTGTATGTATGTGTGTAGTTGGTTGTTCTTCATTTAAAAAAAATAATATTTATTCCCTCCAATTGTGTGTTAAAACAATTTTTTTAACATTTAAAAAAATTTGAGTTCTAAACTCTGTTCTTTCCTCCCTCCCTCCTCACCCCTGATCTCCCTGAAAAGGTAAGCAATCTGATATAGGTTATACATGTGAAATCACGTAAAACATTTCCCTGTTAATTGTTTTGTACAAGAAGACTTTGAATAAAAGAAGGAAAGAAACTTAAAAACTTGAAGTCCATGAGACCTCTTCATCTGACTTACAGCTAAAATCTTTCATATGCATTGCCCCCATTAGAATGTGAGCAATTTGAGAGTAGGAACTATCTTACTTTTCTATTTGCATCTCCAACACTTAATAAAGTGTTTTGCATATAGCAATCATGAAATAAGCCCATTTCATTCATTCATTCACATGCAGTGTTTTGACTTATCTCTCAGTGGAATTAGACTGAATCTGTGATTTTATTGACATGGGGAATTTCCAGATGACAAAACTCCCTCTACCAAGGTGAATCAGAACCTTATCTATAACTTAAAGTCTTAGAGAGTTGCCTGGGATGTTGAGAGGTCAAACGACTTGTCTAGGGTCATATAGCCAGCATGCTGCAGAGCAAGACTTGAAGCAGCAGCCAAGCTTTCCTGGCTCCAAGGCCACCTTGCTATCCACTGTCATATTCAGATAATGTCAAGGCTAAAATCTGCCATTTTTTAAAACAAATTCTGTTATATCAAGGCAAATTAAAAAATCAATTTTCCAGAAAATTTAGAGGCCGCGCTACTTTCCTTAGTGGGATAAAGCCTGGTGAATAAGGAGGATGTACTACATGGAGTGGATAGATGTTATGGGTAGGATGATAAAGCCTCACCTGATGTTGGCCTCCCTTTGGACCATAAAGTGAGGAAAGAACTTATCAGCTCCTAGTATTAGTGATTTCATACTGAAAAACCAAGCCATTGGAAGCCATTTATCAGGGAGACTAAGGACAAGCAAACATGTGCCTGCCTGTATTGACTTTTGCAGGAAAATTATGCTCCTGAGGCTGGCTGGCTGATGAAGTGTCGCTCCTGGCCCTTTGGCACTTGTCCAATATTGCCTCAAGGCCTACAAAGGTCTGACTCTGCTGGGAAAGGAGCAACTCCCCAGAAATTCTCTCAGCTTCATTTTACAGTGAAATTAGGTGTGAATTTGATGACTGAGGTGTTGGAGTCCCTGTTATCAGAATTACTTTCGACATTAATATGCTCCTTCTGGGTTTTTCCAGTTCACTTTCTGTCTGAGGAAAAACAGGCAGGCTCAGGGAATAAGTCTCCTCCTCCCCCATGATTGAAGAAATAGTTGACGCACTGTGGCATTGGGCCATAAAGGTCATGGGGTCAAAGTGTCTTGCTTTGTGCTAGTCTTGGCACCTCTCTGAGCCTCAGTTTCCTCATCTGACAAATGCAGGATAATAACACCTGTTGTATTAGTTACACTCTTTCATGACATTGTTTTAAGGATCAGGTGAGATAATGAATTCAGAGGCCTTTGCAAACCTTTACAAACTGTATTTTTTAAAACGCCAGAAGTAGAGGTGGAGTAACCAAGTGTTACTTGTTGGGTGTTGGGATTGGAATGAGGAAGACTTGGATTCAAATCTCTTCTCTAAACACTAGGCATGATCCCTGGGCAAGTCATGAAAAATCCTTGGGCCTCAGGCCTATCACTCTTCTACTGAGTCATACATAGGTGCATAGCTATTTGCACAGGTGAAGAGAATTCTCTTTACAGGGGTTCCTCATGCTGTTTCAATCTCAACTCCTGTCACATGAATGTCAGGTGTTGTAAATTTTGTTGTAATCATCATTATTACTATTATGGGACTTAGGGCAAAAATAGACCTTAGCTTACATTCATTCAACCCCTGATTTTTTTCAGAATGGAGAAACATTTATTAAATGCTTATTATATGCAATACACTATGCAAAGTAATGGGGATACAAATAGAAAAGCACTCCAGTCCCTACTTTCAGTGAGTTCACTTTTCTAACAGAGGGTTATAATACACATAGAAAAGCTTAGCTGCAAGTCAGATGGAAAGACCCCATGGGAAAGCAGATGGAAGAGCACTGAGTCTTTGCCATAGGAATCAATGGAAGAGGTGCCCATGTCAAAGGGCTTAAACATTCTTCACAAAATAACAAATTCTGCTGGGTGACAGGTCACAGTTGATAGCTGTTGATGTAAAGTGCAAGAGATTTGGGGTGACATGATGGAAAATGGCCAAGTGCTTCCAATGGGTTAGGGGTATGGTGACCATTAAGAGTTCTCACTTGATGCTGGCTGGTATATCTTAGGATGTACAGGCGGTGTCAATATTGTTTGTCCTTCCTTCTTGAAGGGGGTAGGTATGCCCTTAGACAAAGAGTCTGTCAATGAAAAGTTACAGACATGGGACTGACTGCGTGGCCAGTTAGTAATAGGATACCCAAATCAGTCAGCCACTAAAATGAAACTGTACATGGATCTGGGAGGCAGATGGAAATGGATTTAATCAAATAACCTTTTCAATATACAAATGTTCATTCAGTTGCCTAAACAAAGTCAAATGGAATCTTCCTGAAAGTCAAAAATAAAAAGCTATCAAAGTAAAGGTTGTTTCGTTTTGTTTTTAACACCTAAAGCTGAAATTCTCTGAGAGTCTCTTTGCATGAGATTTTGGCGAGTAACAAAAATGGAAATATTAGAAACTGGTTTTTAAAACTGTCCTCGTGAGACAATCAGTTCAATTTTGTAAAGCAATAAAATTTGAATGCCTCAGTGTCCTTGGTTTGACTTCAATATACTGTTGTAATCATTTGTGAAATCTAAGTCACAGACAGTCACAGAAGGGATATGTTTGATTTAAAAATAAACAAGGCATCTGATTGGCAAAACAATAGTCTGGATATATTTTTCAAACCTCTCCACACCAAAAAACTTTAGAAAAATACATTTTGTTTCAGCTATGGAGTGATTACAGCTAAACATACCAGATAAGAAGACAGGAATATTGCATGTGGTAAAAACATTAACAGAACTTGTATATTTTGAGCTCCCACTCAGTGTCACTGCTCCACAATCCACTGCTTGTGCCAGGTGTAGGCAGGTCAAGAAACCTCCACAGGCTTTTGCTTCAAGGGTCAGTGGTTCTTTTCACTACCCACTTCTCTCACAACTCTGATTCATCCTGCATTACTCCTCGCCCAACAAGAAGCAACACCAATTCTGCCCACCAAGGAAAGAAACAGCAATGAGGAGGGGAGTGGGCAAGGGCAGAACACATGATCGGTATAGAGTAGAATGCAGCCAATAGCTTGATACAGGTAAAAGAGCTTCCATGACCAAGGGAGAAGGCACTGGATATCTTACTTGGATCAGTACTGCTCAGATCTTTCCTTCTCCCCACTGAGTTCTGTTCAGTCAAGGATGTTGACTAGGTTCTCAAACAAAATATTTACAATAGTAATTTTGTGTTAACAAAGAAGGTTGTATCATATGTGTTCTAGAATATTACTATCTTATAAGAGGCAGAGGCAGAGGCAGAGGCCTCTTGCTCAAAGACCAGACTTTAAACCCATTTCACTCTGGAGCTCAGAAATTGGACAATAGGTCCCTGCCCAAGCACCACTTAAAGGCTATTTTTGGGTCTTCTAGGCTTAGAGTGAATACAAACAGTAATTGCTTCTTTTTTGGACAGCAAGTCTGAGGGTCTTTCCCTCCCAGTTTGATTCCCCCCTCCTCATTAAAGGGGCCATCCCTCTACTCACTTCTTAAATAAGCCTATGAGAGTTGCCCTTAGTGTTTGGGAGGCTCTGAAGGCAAGTACGAGAGAAAAGAGATATTAGACTGATTTCCAAACTGAAGGTCGACAGAGCCCTTGTGCTGACCTCATTGTTGTATACCTGTGAAACCTGGACAGTCTACAAGGGCCATGCCAGTAAACTGAACTGCTTCCATTTGAATTGTCTTGGGAAGATTCTGAAGATCACCTGGAAGGATAAGATACCAGACACTGAAGTCCTGACTCAAATGAAACTGCCAAACATTCAAACTCTGCTTCAGAGAGCACAACTCCAATGGGCTGGCCATGTTGTTGGTTTGACTTCAATATACTGTTGTAATCATTTGTGAAATCTAAGTCACAGGCAGTCACAGAAGGGATATGTTTGATTTAAAAATAAACAAGGCATCTGATTGGCAAAAGACTATCTGCTTTCCAAAAAGACTATTTTATGGAGAACTCACAGAGCAAGCATTCACATGGTGGTCAGAAGAAGTGATACAAAGACACTCTCAAGGTCTCCCTCAAGATCTTTGGAATTGATTGTGTGACATGGGAGACATTGGCACAGAACTGCTTCGCATGGCATTCCTACATCAGAGAAGGTGCTGTGCTCTATGAGCAAAGCAGAACTGAAACAGCTTGAAGGAAGCACAGGATGTGCAAGTTTGGAGTATTCTCCCCAAATGTTCACATGGACTATTTGTGCTGGACCTGTGGTAGAGTGTTCTGAGCTTGTATTGGCCTGATCAGTCACAGTCAGACCCATTGAATCTTTACTCAAGCATAGTGATGTCATTTTGATCCTCTAGGAGAATGAAAAACAACCAACCAACCAACCAAAGAGGAGTATTCACTGAATGGGCATTACCTCACTCAAAGTGAGAACCTAAAAAGACCTTAGCCTAAAAGGGCCAGAGTCTCCCATTGCATCCAGGGCCATCTCCAGTCATCCTGATGAATATCCGGCCACTGGGTCCAGATGGCTCTGGAGGAGAAAGTGAGCCTGGTGACTTTGCACAGCCCTCCTTCACTCAAATCAAAGTCAACTGCAATCACGTCATCATCTCTCTGACATCACTGTCCTCTTCAACAATGAAGGAAAAACACATAATCCTGTAAGAAATGATGAATATGGTGAATGCACAGAAGTATTGATGGCATATAAACTGATCCAAAGTGAAGTCAGTGGAATTCGGAAAACAACACACATACACATACACACATCTCTATATGCAGATTTGTGTATCTATCTATCCATCCAAAACACAATAAATTAATTACAAATGAATTCTGTGAAATCTTAATGGCCAAACTTGGTCTCAAAGAAGAGCTAGGTTAAGATACTTCTGGATGGTGGCATAGCATAGAATAGCAGACTTTTATAATGTGTTGGTTCTACTAGACTGTGTGCATGTATATGTGAATATACATACACATATATATATTTGTGGATGATACATATCTATTATAGACATATAGGCTTCTCAAATTATTCTCAAAATTTGATAAAGAAAACATTCTCTTGGACCTCTTTTATGAGACAAATATGGTCTTAATACCTAAATCAAGGAGAGATAAAGCTGGGAATCAGAATGGTAGAATGATATCAGAGATTTATATCGATACAAAAGTTTCAGATAAAGTTCTAAAAGACTAGAACAGTCTCTCTATAAATATATATGCATGCATACACACATATGTTGCATGTATATTCACATATACATACATATATATGCATACCCACATATTTAAAATGGGCAACAATCAAATTAGATTAATATTATGGCTATATGGGTGGTTCAAAATGAGGAAAATAATTAGCATAATTGATCATATTAAGCCAAAAATAATTGAAACCACATGCTTTTACTGATAGATGCAGAAAAAGCCCTTAACAAAACACATCATTAATTTATACTAAAACTTTATGAAGCAATGATTTAGAAGACCTATTTTAATGTAATAATAATAATGTCTAAAAACAAAAGTTAGGCATTATTTGCATTGGAGAAATTCTAGAAGCTTTCCCAATAAATACAGTAGTAAAACTAAGATATCCTATTTCCTCACTATTGCCATAATTCTAGAGTTGTCAATAATAATATAAAAGAAAAAAGTATACAATATAAGCATGAAAAAGAAGAGATAAAATTAGCCCTATTTGCAGATTATGTGATGCCTTGCCTAGAAACCCCAGGGAATAAGCAAGGAAAGCAACTGGAACAAAAAGTAGTGTCAGTAAAATTGTAGGATACAAAATGTATCCATAAAAAAATCATCATTTCCATATAGCATAACAAAATCTGGCTGGAAATCATTGAAAGAGAAATCCCAATCAAAATAACTATGAAACACACTAAATACTTAAGATTCAATCTATCATGACATATTCAAGGCTTATATAGATAAAATTATAAAATACTTTTTATAAAACTATAAAATTCTTTTAATGCTTGAAATAATTAGAAGAATATTCATTGTGCATCATTGGAATGTTATTTAATTCGACAAAAATTGATACCGCATAAATCAGTTTATAGACAGTGCTGTACCAAACTGTGAAGGAGAAACTGCCTTAATACAAAGATAGAAGAAACACCTAGAGAGTAGTCTAAGAAGTAACCTCCCTCCCTCAGAAGTGGCCAAAACAAAAGCCTATCCAAGCCATAACCAAGTGAAAAGTTACCAGACTTACCTTAGATTTTTTACTACCAGTCCTCATTCAGGATGGTGAACCCCACTCACATGCCTAGTATAATGAGAGGCTTGCCAGGATCCCTTGTGGCACTTCACCTAAACTAGCCCAACCAACTCCTTAGAGAATGACAATACAGGTCTTCTGGAAAATCTTCCCATCTTTTCTACCTCTTCTGTACCTCTGATGGTTATGCCCCTTGTTGACCACATCCTCTTTCACTTTCATATTATTCCTCCAATTTCCTTGCTGAGTTTTCTTACTTTTAATAAAGAGTTGTTATTGCTAAAACAAAACAAAACAAAACAAAACAAAACCAGCTATGCTAGCTTGACACTCCTCTCATGAAGTAACAAATCCCAAGTCAAAGAATGGTGTTTTATATAGCTAGACATTTATTCTAATACTAAAAATCCATGATATTTCCAATTTAGATGGTCCTCCAGTGATGTAGGTCTTCACCCACTCATACCTTGATAACCTCACCATGGGAGATTCATCTAACTTAATTGGAGACTTCATTAATTTTCCTTAATGTGCAGGGATATCAGTGGAACATTGTCTGTCCATGTGCCATCCATTGCCTTCCCTTTATTAGCAGCCCATCTTCTTTTCTTTTTTGTGCATTTTCCTTATGACATCTTTTACTCTTATTCTTCAGGCTTTTTTTTTTACTTTCGTATGTTAAAATCTCTTCCCAGCCATACTACGTGTCTGCATTATCCTATGTGATGTTAATTTTCAAGTATTTGGAGACGATTGTGTTCTAGGTCATAGTGGCATATAGAAACTCTAGTAGAATATTGATTTTTAAAAGATATGCTTTTGTTTTTGTGAATATTTAAAGAAGCTTTCCAATTTTCTGAAGACAATCTTGTTAACTCTCTTCCTAATTAATGCTGGGCCCAACTCTTTGTTCATTTTCCTTGTCTGTTCCCAAATATACAGACTTATGGACAAGTTCTAGAATTTGTCACATTATTGAGCAAGTCATAATTTGGGCAATAGGATCAGTTTTTCTCTTCTTGGAATGGTCAGGGAAAATTCTTCCTTCATTATGGATCTCTTCCAGGAATCTCTACAAAGTTCCTAGACTGGATGAAACAAGCACAATGTCATCCACAATAAAGAGTATTGGTAAAACTTCACCATCCATGGCTAATTAATTCATCTTCAACTGGAAAAGATCTGCAAAGAGTTTTATGACGAATTGTTTTTTAACATAAAGGATAGTAGAGCCATAACACTTTGACTCTAATATCAACTTCAGATGTGCATTTTTGGGAGGTAGAATTGACTTTAAAGAAAACAGAGAAGGGAAATGCAGCTGGATTAGATCAAATGTGCATAGTAAAGATCCATGTGGACTGGAGACACCATTATAGAGAATGGACTGGGGAATCATTTCACTAGGCATCTCAAAGAGGGGAAGATACCAAAGGAATAAAAAACCCTCTAAATTGACCAAAACTGGAAAAAGGGGATTGAGAGCTTCAATAACTACTGGCCTCTATGCTTACGTTCCCATATGTATATTGGTGTATATATACTTGTTATGAGAATCATCTCCATAGAATTGAGGACATTCTCAATGATAGCAATCATAGGAAGCTAGGTGAAATATTAACAAAATTCATTTGGGTGAAGTAAAAATCTGGAATCTCAAGGGAAATAATAAAAAAGATAATACTGAAGAGGAGTTAGCACTTCCAGACTTCAAGTTATATTATAAATTAGTAATCATCAAAATAATTAGGTCTTTTTTAAAAAGGAAAAGTAGATTTTTGTAGAATTTAGAAGACAAGTTAGAATTAGAAACAATTAAATTAGACAAGTTCTGTGTTATACAAATCTAAGAATATTAGGGGAGAAATTGACCATTAGACAAGAACTCTGAGGAATACTGGAAAAAAACCTGGCAAAAAATAGATTTAGACCAACATTGTGCACTATACCAAACCAAACCAAACATTTGGTTCCAAATGGAGCCCCCATTTAAATATATCAAAGTTCACACCATAGCAACAACAACAACAAAAAAGGATAAAAATGGATGCGGGTACCATTTACAATTAGGCCTATGGGTGGAATTCACCAAATAAGAGATAAAAATGCCACAAAATATAAATAAATAATTTCAAATACATGACATTTAAAGGTTTTAGCCAGAATAAGATTGTTGCTTCTAGATTAATGAAGGAAACAGTCAACTAGAACAAAAATAGCATCAAGCATTTCTGATAAGAGATTGCTCTCTAGGATATATATGAACATAACACAAGTATATAGAATGAAGAGCTTTTCTCAATGGATAAGTGGTTAAAGTATACGGACAGACTCATAAAAAGAAAAATTGCAAGTTTTTAACAACATTATAAAATATTTCTCCAACTTGCCAACACTAAGTGAAATATAAATCAAAACAATTTTGAACTTTCACCTCACACCCAAAAAATTTGCAGATATAACAAAAGACAGAAAAGTATGTTGGAGGGGCTATGAGAAAACAGGAAGATTATTTTACTGTCAGTAGAGCTGTGCATGAGTCCAACTACTCTGGAAAGAATCTCAAAATTATGCTAAAATGTATAAAAATATTCATAGCCATTGTTCCAGAGATATGTTATATGTTTTTATCATAACACTGGGCATGTACCACTCAAGAAATGAAGACACAAAGAAACGTTATGGCCCAAAAAACCTCCTAGTGATGCTTTTAACGGTAGCAAAGAACTAGAATCAAAGAAGAGTTCCTATCAATGGAAGAACAGCCAAACAAATTCTAGTACATGAATATAATGAAATGTTGCTGTGCTAAAAAAGAAAAAAAACCTACTATGAAAAATTCAGAAGAACATAAAAAGACATTATGCATTGATTTGGAATGAAGTAAGCAGAAAGAAGAAATGCCATACACTCAATATTACCCCCACATAAGTGGAAAGACCAATAAAAAGAAACTGAAATCTTTGTATTTAAAATGGGAAGAGTTGAGAAAATATACCTCCTTGTCTTTGTTACATAGGTGTAAGACTAGCATGTAGAATATTGCATACATTTTCAGTATCATCATTATGTTGTTTTATTTTACCGAATTGCTTTTTTTCTCTTTCTTTTAAAATTTTTATTGAAAGAGAGAGCTTGCTGGGTTGAGGATGAAGAGGGGGAATATTTAGAAATTAATATGGTGTAACAAAAGGCATCAATAAAAAAGAAAGACAAGGCAATTAACTACAATTCCCAGAATGCACCAGATCTAAGAGACCTACAAATAAGGTGACTTGGAGAAGAAAAATGCCTTGGATTTTTTATTATGAGGTCTGTTCTGTATATAAAATAATGACTAAATTCCAAGTCTAAATTCCAATTCCACTTTGCCCTGGAGGTGTTTGTTCACAAGCACCTCCAAGCAGACATGCTCCCAAAGCTATTGTTTTGAATGTAATATCAGCTCATAGCCCTTGGGTACAATTTCTATACCTGGAATTATTCAACAATTTTGGATATAGGCAAATGAAGATGAATAATGCAATATTTAATTCTCATTAGGGACTTGTGAGTTCTTGTTCACCTTGAATCAGCTTACAGGACAAACCTGCATTTTAAAGATTTGTCTTTTTCCCTTGTGATGATCATTAGTTGGTTAGACTCTTAACCTTGTCAGGTTTCTTGAATATTTTCTGAGTGGGTTCAGAATGCTGACCTCGAGGGTTCTCTTCAGCTTGTTTATCCCAGCAAGACTAATTCTTCCCACCAGGCTTCTTGCTATCTGGTTTGTATTGGATTTTCCATGTTCTCTCACATTTTTTGTACCATCTGCATTGTGTTGAAATTAATTTTTGAACAAGAACTAGGTGTTTTCCTGGTCCTATTCTGAAGGTGATGAAACTAGAGATATATGAAAGGCCCTTCTTATGAATAATCATAATTGTTTCTCAGTGACAGAAGCAACCAAATGACATTATATGATGTGATATTTTAGATATATTATTTCAATGTAGGATTAGCTGGCTGTCTTTGCTTATTACCATATTTTGGAATGCAAAGTTTCTTTCAGAGGATCCAGAGAGATCACCTCAAAGTCCATTATACAATGGATTGTTAGAAATTTGAAACCCCTTAAGCAGGATTTTTTAAAAGGGTTTCTTTCTATAACTTTGAAATAAACAGATATTCAGCCCTTCTCCTTTCAGCAGTTCAATCTTGGGAGAAGTCTGTTTATACAACACCCATTCTTCCTTATCTTTTGTATTTTCCTCATGAAGAAAAGATCTGCATGAATAATTAATACTCACCAAGCAGGGTAATAGAATCTCAAAGTTAGAAGAAATTTCAGAGACCATCTAGTTTAACCCATACCTGAAAAACCCATCAGAAACAATCCTCTGATCCAACCCATTCTCTTCTCTGATATCCTCAACATATGTGCATCCAGCCTTTGCTTGAAAACATCAAATGAGGAGGAGCCTACTACTGTTTAAAGCAATTCATTCTACTTCTGGAAAGCTCTACTCATCAGGATTTTTTTCTGCTTGGCAAGCTTCAATTTTCCTTTTGCAGATTCGAACCATTTCCAGTAGTTCTGCCACAGATTAGCCCATCAAATATTTGAAAATAGCTTTCATGTCTCCTGCTCTCTCAAGTCATCTCCTAGATAAGCATTTCTGGCTCTTTACACTCATCCTTGCAGAGCAAAGACACTCTATCAGGCTGTGGTGCTTGAGGGCTATGAGGAGTTCTGTTCATGCAGATAGAGGCAGTGAATATTATTTAAAATCTGAACAAGCCATTAGGTAGCACAATGGATAGAGTGTTGGGCTTGGAGTCAGGAAGACTCCTCTTTGTGAATTTAAATCTGGCTTCAGACATATACTACCTGAGCCTGGACAAGTCATTTAACCCTGTTTGCCTCAGTTTCCTCATCTGTGAAATGAGCTGTAGAAGGAAATGGTAAACCAATCCAGTATCTCTATCAAGAAAACCTCAAATGGGCTCATGAAGTGTCAGATACAACTGAAAAATGACTGAACAACGACAAGAAATAAAATCCTGGATTAGGAGTCCAAAGACTAGAGTTCAAATTCTGCCTCCAAAACTTATTAACTGTGTGACTCTGGGCAAGTCACTAAGTCTGTCAGCCTCATTTTGATCATCTGTAAAATGGGGTTAATAACAGCACTTATCTCCAAGGTTTCTGTAAAGATCAAATAAGATAACTTATATCAAGTATTTTGCAAAGCTTAAAATGCCATATAAATGTTCCTAGCTATTTTTATTGCTGTTTCCATAGCAGTTTAATTTGGTGACCACATCTATACTAACTCATGTAATCAGAATTCCTGACTTTTCAGAGTTTGAAGTTAGAGATCATATAGTCTTAAAATCTTAGAAAGATAATGTTGTTAATACTTCACGTGATGACTAGAAATGCATTGTCTTTGGTGGTACAGTATTTTACTAGGAGGAACAATGCAACTCATTCTTTATTTTTGTGTTACCTTGGAGAAGCTCACCAAGAAACATCCTCATTACTTCTCAGTGTGTTCATATATTCCAGTGATTCAAGGGGCTTTGGCTTACATATCCTGTAGAGTTGTATTCACTGCATTTTGCTACAATTTAAATAATAATGAGAAAAAGAAAAAAATCACATCCTGGGTCAGGTTCTTATTAAATTGCTCCATTGAACACTGCCAATCATCTCTCTTCTGGGGGCAATGCTTATTTTGTTAGAGACCCTGAAGACTGATGCCAAAATCATTGCCATCTTCTTTGTGCCATTAAGAAAACAATAACAATAACAAATAAAGTACAAGCTATTTATCAATTTAGATTCTGTATTTCAACATAGCAAGACATCATGTGAATACATAAATATCTGTGCTTGCATTCTGAAAATCTGTCCTTGTTTCTAAATAAAAGCAAAACAGCTACAAATATGGCCCTCTCTTTTTTTATCCTCTTTGCTATTCCATTTCTAGAGCATCTTGTAACCTCATGGTTCACCAGGGGTAAATATTTCTGGTCAGCTCCCAGAAAATCGTATTGTCTCATAGGAACGTGCCTCAGTCTAATGGTGAGTTTAGTGTCTATCTCTGTGTTGATGATGGTCAAGACCTCAAGATTTCTGATGTCCAGCAAGAATTTTTTAAAAAGAAATTTACACAGCTTTTCTGGACCCATTGTTGGTCCACGCTGGACTGATGATGGGAAGATATACTAAGTACTACTTTGCCTAATGACTGAGATAAATGACTTTCACCCAGATATCAAATGCAAACCAGCCCCAACTAGGAGCAGCCTTGAAAAAAGGGAATGTGCACCTCATTTTAGGGCAGAGGAATATATCCAAGACACCTGCAGAAAATTTATGCTGTTGCTTCTCTGGATGTAAAATTCTCATGAGGTAATTACCCTCTGTGTCGGACAGAATCCGGCTCCCATTAGACAAAACACATTGAATGAAAATGGAATGGACTTTTTGTCAGGCAGGAGAACTCCCAAGGATTGATAAGGCTGTCTCAAGCAGTAATTGGAGGGTGTGTGTGAGTGTGTGTGTGTGTGTGTGTGTGTGTGTGTGTGTATGTACATGTGTACTTCTCCCCTCCCTTTGTATACATCCATCCTCATTGGGGTTGTTCAGGTTTCTTATTAAGCCGCTGCTGTTCAGTACTCCAGGCAGGTCCAAGCCTCCTCCTTAGACTGTCTTCTACCAACACGTTTTGTTTTGGAGGTGGCTGCTGCTTTTAATGCCTTCTCCTTCTTGTGGGGGCCTCGCCTTGCCTTGCCTTGCCTTGCCTCCCTTTCTTTCCACCGTGGTCACCATGCCAATAGCTGGCACCAAAATGGATTCTTTTTCTTAAGTGTCACAAAGATGAAAGCAACCCAATAGGACTCAACTAACCACAGTATCTCACATTGTTCAAGGGCCCTTTTATCTATTGGGGAACTTCCTCCACAGGAAAGGAGCTGAAAGCAAATCTTTCTGACTATATTCTAGACTTCACCCCATCGATATTCAGTTTCTTTTTTGCTCCTCCTCCCTCCACTCTCCAGCTTTTTTAGGGACTTTCTTCTTTGGCATTTTGATTTATGTTTTCCCTATGGCAACTATACTTGAGCCATTTCTGTGTGTTGATTTTATGCTTGCCATTAATTATTGCATGAGATGATTTCAGTGTAAAACATATTTCCTCTGTTCCTAAAAGTGTGCTGGGCTCCAATTAAAGGCTTCAGACTTTAAAAAACAAATACGCCAATAAATTTTTGATCTCGTTGATGTGGGAATGGCCTCCCACAACACAGATGGCACCAACCTGTGCCTTCCAGTCCTGCCATGTGACTCTTGTATATGTCTTGCCATAGACTCATTGCAGGAGATCTACCCAGCACTGCAGGGACCTTTGTCCTGTTTTCTTGATATAGCATGGCTATAACTCCCAGAGTAACCATGGGTTTTCCCTTGTTCTTATCATGTGACTAGTTCATGGTCTCAATTTGGGTTCTTTCTTATATTTCTTTGATGACATTCTCTACATCATGTCTAATACATACTTGCTTGAATGTCCATTAGTCTGTGGGCACCTACCATGTGTCTCCATTGGATGGTCCTCAATTTCAGTTCTTTGGAATGAATAAAAAAATCTCAGAAGTTTTTACTGTGTGCTACATGCTGGGGATACAAATACAGAAGCAGAGAATCCCTTGTCTCAAGGAACTTTCATACTAGAAGCACAGATATTCGCGCATTCACAAGATGTCTTGCTGATGTGCTGTGATGGAAAGAATCTCATTCACTAAGTAGCTTGTGCTACAGTGTTTTTTGGCTCAGTAGCACAAAGACGGTTGTAATGGTCTTGGCATCAGTCTTCAGGATCTCTGCAGGAGGACCTCTGAGGAGGACAAAACGTATAGGAGGTCTTAGTGTTCCATGACTCTTTGCCATTACTGTTGTTCACCCTTCATTTTCAAAGAAGACCCAAAGTCTTAACCTGCTCTCGAATTAGATGTAAGTGAGGCAGAGTTGGACAAATCACCAGCCTCCCTCTTTCTGCCTCAGTCATCAAAGCTCAGTGACAGAACCAGAGTCAAAATAGTCAACCGATGATGGCCTGGGATGCAATGGATGACCTTGGTTTCTTTGATGTCTGACCAAGCTCTAAGAGCTCCACAGCACCTGCCTTAGCTGCCTTCATGGCTGTTGGAACAAATGGTTCTCATCCACCTGGGGCAAGTCTTCATATGCTTGGAGTAAACACTCCCCAACTCACTGACTGGTTTGAGGCTTGTTTCAGTCTCATTGCCATACAATATCACTGGAAGAATTCTGTAAAGACCTTTGCTTCACAGAGAAGCTTGGGGCCACTAAAAGCACTGGGTAATTTACCAAAAGCAAACCAGTCCCCTCTCTTCTTCCTGCTCAGTTTTGGGCCCAGATCATTATACATTGGCAAGGGGCCCTTTTCAATCCCTTTTCTACATCCCTCTTCTTCCACTTACTCAGATGGTCCTTCCATAGCATCCTACTTGCCTACTGTTCCTCACATATGAAGCTCCATCTACCATCTCTGTGCCTTTGCATTCATTGTCCCCCAAGCCTAGAATGCTCTCTCTTTTTACCTCTATTTCAGAGAATCCTTGGTATTCTTCAAAACTCAGCTTAAGTACTATCTCTTTTTTAATTTAATTTTAAATTTATGGGATAAAGCAAGCATTTCTATAACATAACACAATAAAAGATGATTGTACGTGAAACTGCAAATCTACTATACACAACTAGCTATTGCTTTCAAATATACAACAAAATTATCATGCAAATTTCTTTTTTTTTACTTCCCTTCCACATCCCAACCTTGCACTAGAGATAGCTACTGTTAGACACACTCTCACACACACATATGTAAAATTATTGTATACATACTTCTATTTATCAGTTCTTTCTCTGGATGCCAATAGCCTCTTTCTTCATATGTCCTTTACAATTCATTTGGTTATTTATAATAGGGAAAATAATGTATTTGCTCAAAGTCATGCTTAAAACAATATTGCTGTTGCTGTATACGGTGTTCTCTTGGTTCTGTTCATTTCACTCTTCATTATTTTGTGCAAGTCTTTCCGTGTTTTTCTAAAATCATTGAGCTCATCATTTTTTATAGTGCAGTATACCATCACAATCATATACCACAACTTGTTCAACCATCCTCCAACTGATGGGCAACCCTGAAATTTCCAGTTCTTTGCCCCCACAAAAAGAGCTGTTACAAACATTTTTGAACATACAGTTTTTTTTTAACTTTCCCCCTAATTATCTTTGGAAATAGACCAAGTAGTGGCATTACTGGGTAAAAGGGTATAGGCAATTTAATAACTCTTTGGGCAAGATTCCAGATTGATCTCTGAAATAGTTGGATCAATTCACAATTCTACCAACAGTGAATTGATGTCCCAATTTTTCCACATCCTCTCCAACATTTGTCACTCTCCCCTTCTATCATTTTAGCCAACCTGGTAGTTATAACATGATATCTCAAGGTTGTTTTAATTTGCATTTCTCTAATCAATAATGAATTAGAACATTTTTCATATGACTTAATTATTTTGATTTCTCCATTGGAAAATTATCTGTTCATATCATTTGGCCAGTTATCAATTGGGGGAGTGACTCATATTCTTATAGATTTGACAAAATTCTCTATGTATTTTAGATATGAGACCTTTATTCGATGAACTGTCTATAACTTTCCCCCCAATTTTCCGCTTTCTTTCTGATTTTGGCTACATTTGTTTTATTTCTACAAAACCTTTTAATTTGATGTAATTGAAATTATCCATTTTACACCTAACTTTGCTCTCTATTTCTTGTTTATTCTTAAATTGTTCTTCAATCCATAAGTCTGATCAGTAGTATATTCCATGTTCTTCTAATTTTCTTGTGAGATATTTGTTTATATCTAGGTCATGTATCCATTTTGACCTCATTTTGGCAAATGGTGTGCGATGTTGGTCTATGCCTAGTTTCCACTACGTTGCCTTCCATTTTTCCAACCAATTTTTACCAGATAATGAATTCTCATGCCAAAATCTTGTCAAATACAAGGTTTTTTTTTTACTGACAATGTGATGATATACTCAGAAAATCCCAAAGACTCAACTAAAAAGTTAATTGAAGCACTTAACAATTTTATCAAAGTGGCAAGATATAAAGTAAATCCACATAAATCATCAGCATTCTTGTATATCACAAACAAAACCCTGAAAGAAGAGATAGTAAAAAATACCCCATTTAAAATAACTCTAAAGAGTATAAAATACCTGGGAGTACACCTGCCAAAACAAACCCAGGAATCATAAAAACAAAATTATAAAAAAACCTTTTTATACCAATAAAATCATATTTAAATACTTGCAGAAATATTAATTTTCCATGGATAGGCAAGGCTAATATAGTAAAAATAACAATTTTATCCAAACTACTTTATATATTCAATACCCTTGCAATTAAATTACCATTTTTTTTTACTGAATTAGAAAAATAATAATGAAATTTACTTGGAAAAAAGAAAAGTCAGGAAAATCAAAGAAAATAATGAAGAAAATATAAAAGGAGGAGGTTTAGTAGTACTGGATCATAAACTATACTACAAGTCAGTAATTATCAGCTACTGTTTCTATGCAGCTAGGTACTGAAGTAGACTGAATGCTGTGCCTGAAATTGGGTAGAACTGAGTTCAAATTCTACCATAGACACTTACTTGAGTAAATCACTTAACCTCTGCCTACCTCAGTTTCTTCATCTACAAAAATGTGGAAAATTATATATACTTATATAATATACTTATCACACAAGAGTTATTGTGAGGATCCAATGTTTTGTAAAACTTGAAGCAATATATTTATGTATATATATGCATATGTATATACTAGCTATTTCTTCTACATGAAATCTTTTTTTATTTCTACAGCTGTTAGTTTCACCTTTCCCCAAAACTACTGCGTTTGTTTTGCATATGTTCTCTATACACATAAGTACACATACATATATATGTGTGTGTGTATATACACATTCCAGAGATGACAATTCTTACCATGTGCCATTTTTATTTTTTGATTTTGTAAGTTGAGAAAGTGATGCTATGAAATAGGGTTCTTAGGCCTATCCAATATAGCTTAAAATTTTGGAGATGACTTCCTAAGTTTGTTTCCCAATTGTTATGCAAAGGTCTAGCTGGGAAGCTAGGTGGTGCAGTGGATAGAACACTGGGCTTGGAATCAGGAAAACATCTCCCTGGGTTCAAATCCTGCTTCAAGCCCTCACTAGCTATGTGACCTTGGGCAAATCGCTTAACCCTGTGTGCCTCAGTTTCCTCATCTGTAAAATAAGTAGAGAAGGAAATGGCAAACCATTCCATCTTGGCCAAGAAAACACACAAAATGGGGTCACAGAGAGTCAGACATGACTGAGATGACCGAACAACAGCCAGAAATGTGTCAGACACTGTGCTCAGCACTGGAGAAACAAAGACACAAAGATAATAGTCCTTGACCTCAAGGAGATTACATTTTAGAGGGAGTTGGAGACATAATAAATGCATGTACATATGTTCATTATACACACATATACATAAATGTGCACAATACATATATATATATGTCTGTATGTATATGTGTGGGTTTGTGTGTGTATGCACGCATATACATATGTACATTTGTGTATGTATCCAAAGTAAATTTTGAGGGAAAGGCCCTAGCAAATGCAAGTGACAAGGAAAGGCTTCATGTAGAAGGTGATAGTTAAGCTAGGTGTAACTCCAGTCCAAAGCCCATTGGTATGAGATTCTCTCCTCACTGAATGCCCTGCCCTGTGTGAGGGATTGGGCAGAGTGAGCACAATGGGCTTTAGGACTAGGGTTACATCAATTTTAAAGGAAACAAGTGATTCTAAGAGGCCCAGATGAAGAAGGAAGGCATTCCAGGCATGGGAAACAGTGGAGGCAAAAGCACAGAGATGTGTGATGGAATGTCTTATGTGAGGAACAGCAAGAAGCCCAGCATGGCTGGACCCCTGACTGAGGAAGGGAACCAATGTTTAGTAAGGTTGGAAAAGTGGGTTGAAGTCAGGTTGTGAGGGCTTGAAAAGCAAAATAGGAGAGTTTAGTTTTGATTCTAGAGGCAATAAAGAGCCACTGGAGTTGATTGAGTTGGAGATTGACATAGAAATCAGACCTGAACTTAGGTAAATCAGTTTAATGGCTGGGAAGAGAAGGGAGAACAAGACTGGAGGCAGAGAAACCAGTTAGAAAGTTTTTGCAATAGCCCAAGTAGAGGTGATGGGGGCCTAAACTAGAGGGGTGGCTATATGAACAGAGAGAAAGGGAGAGTTAGGAGAGATACTGCAGAGGTAGAAACGGCAAGATTTGGCAACTGATTTGACTGGCTATGTGGGGCAAGTGAGCTGAGGAGCTGAAGATGTCAAGGTTGTGAACTTGGGTGACCCAAAGGATGGTGGTGACCTCAGCAGACATGGCCCTGATTAGTACTAGACTCAAGGGTAAGGGATGTACCATCCATTCTCCTGTGGTGCCCATCTTCCCTCTTCCCATTTCTTCTCTCTCCTATTCTATTCTGTTCCACAAAGTGCACCGATACATCAGCAAAGGGCCCAGGTGCTTAGCCTACAGTATTTTAATGCTGCTCTTTCACCTTCACGTTTCCTGTTTCCTTAAATTCTACTAACGTCTTTATCTCCCTTTGTCCTCTTAAAATCCTCTGATGATCCCTTTTGGTTCTTTTCCCCACTATAGTCTTTGCCATCTCAATATCTCTAAACATGGGACGCTGTTGCTTATTTTTCCTCCTGGTGATTGTGCCTATTTATCTTTCTTCTTCTATCATTTGAGGTCTTTGTTAGTTGAACATTGTTCCATGTTTTCCTCAACTTCAATATTTTTGCATTCTAAATTCATTAATCTCTTTCTTATTGCAATAGACTTCTTCTCACCTTCAGTTTTCCAATCTGCTGTTTTAAAATTCTCCATTAACAGTTCCAAGTCTTGAATGATATTCATTTCTAATTGAGCCTTTTTGAATTTTTTTTCTTTTGAACCATTCAGGAGTTTCCTGTTGTTTTCCCCCCATGGTCTTTTGGTAGTGTACAAGATTCACTAATCAGTCATTGATTTACCTTCCTTTGTCTCATAATATTTGTTTCGAGAACTATCCTTTTTGAGAATTTACTATTCATCTTTCCTTCTGATTTTAGAATTCTGGTGTTTCATCTGCTTTTGATCTAGACTTTTAATGGTGATTTGTCTCTTAGCACCCCTAGTATTTGAGCTTTTAGAAAAAAATTCTCCCATCATTTACTTTCTGATTCCTTGGGCTGCACTACTAGGCTATCTCAGATTCCTTGTGCTGTAGGACACAGTTTCACTGACCTTGATGAGGTGAGGCAGACAGGAATGCTCCAGGCAGATGGAGCAAGATGTGAAATATGAAATAAGATGCAGGATGTGACCAGCCATAGACTATGCAATATTGCCTCGACCATGGGCTTATCTGTGTGCTTCCACAAAGCATCTCCAATTACATAACATTCCAGAGCAGTGCTCCCCTTTCTCCCTTCCTGTTCCCCTTGGTTATCTATATGACAAAGACACATCCAGACTATCTGATATCCTAGGCATTCCAGAACCATGTTAGCCCCTCAACCCCTTCTCCTGCTCCCCTTCCTTCATCCCATCAAAGTATATTTCGACCAGACACCTAACCTGGCTAATTGCTCTGCCTCCCATAGGGGAGCAAGGCCTACTGATGCTCTGCCTCTCACATGGAGTGGAGCCTGGTGGGGCTCTGCCTCCTCCATGAGGAGCAGCTCCACTGGGTGCATCACCTCAGTAAATGCCTTCTTTAACTTGGAGACAGTCTGAGTGAATTATTTTCAGGACAGACCCTGTGACCTACGCAATTATTCCTCATCATTCTGGTGCAGCCCAACATTTTGGGGTGTGTGATGTGAATCCCAACAACCTAAATAACCTTCAGGGTATCGACCTCCCAACTGCTTCTCTTCATTTCTTGTGGAGCCATACATACAGGATGTTCTTTCCCCCACCCCACTGCCCCGTTTCTCTATTGCTTCTCTTACTTTTTTAAAAGCTGACTTGAATTAGTATCTGCCACATTTTATAGGGTAGGGGAAGAATGAATAATTGTTGTGGACAGGATCTATGAAATCTTGAGGGGTCCCTAATCTAAGACCCATTATCAACCAGAGTGCAAGATGTGAGATTGGGCAGTCAGTATCTACCACATTGTGTTGTTAAGCAAAATTGTCTCCTTAGCATGGCTTTTGTTTCTTTTGAGTGGAAGTACTTTCAGCTGTTAAGTGCTAAGCCCCAGGCCCAAAGCCCTATCAGGTGTGAAACCTGTGTGGGTGT